>CM053563.1:18833987-19583987 GCA_028646485.1 Cryptoprocta ferox
CATTTACTCCAGGTCATGCGCTGGTAAGTGTGAGTGTTCGGCCAGGACCAGGTGCTTAGACTCTGAGCTTGATACCCTTCCTCATGATGTCCCATTTCTGATAGTGCCCAGTTCAGGGGTGCTTGGCTTAGCACCTATCTGGGCAAGGGGGAGGGATCCTTCTGCCCCAAAGGTCCTCCTCCTGTCCAGTGGCTGCAACCCTACGTCTGATGTTCATCTGACCCTGCAGCCATTAGCCCGAAGGCAGGGAAGTCTCACATGTCTCTGGGTGTCTGGGAGAGACAGACGTGTGTCACCCTCACAGAGGGGCTGGCAGACTCATAGGGACAGGAAGCCTTTCCACAGCCCAGCGGGCAGGTAGTGTGCGATACCAGGAACGTCTCTGCCAGTGCTTTTGTCAGGTACCCTGGATCCACAGATGACAAGCTCTGGTCTACTTCAGTCTCGGGTGCTGTCCCCTTCCCGCACCACAGACTTGGTGGCCAGACTCCGGCCAGCAGCCAAGCAGGGGAGCCATAAATTGGAGATGAAGCATTCTCTCTTTAATTGATATGGAGGTTTGATAACTGCTACCTCCCCAAAGTGGAAGTTCAGATCTTTTAAATAGGATCCTGCCAAATCCCCTTACAAGTGTGGGATGCTGGAAATGTTAAACAGCAAACACTGCTTATTAACTGGGAGACCACATTGCTCATCGTAGGCTGGAGACTGGGGATGTAAAGAGAGCCTCTTGAACAGAGTCCCCTCCAGAACTAAGTCCCCGCAGTGGCTGTTATTTGCCCCTGAGCAGGTGTAACTCGTGTCCCCAACCTGTCATGCTATTTGACTTACCTACATACCATACATATTGCCTAAACATTATTATTTACACACGTTTTAACTCAAATTTATTTTTAAAAGGAAAGTGTATCACTCCCATAGATGAAGACCCAGAATCACTTGCCATAAAGAGAAAATAACCATAAAAATAAATGTGGTGAAATCAAACAATGTCATTAAATTCTAGCTGGATTCTCTTGGCTGCCTATGGCCTGAGTCTGATGCCTTACCTCTCTTTTTTAAAAAGGGAGATTAGCCGGTGTTAGGGAGGTATTAAAGACCGATAGCACCAACCAGATACTTTCTCCTTGAAGGAAAAAAGAAGGAAAATGACAGAAGTGACAAGGGAGTGATTTATTACTGTGTGATTCAAGGTGAACCACCTAGTATGTTCTTGTACCATTGGTGGCTTTGCCCCACACTGTGAGACATTCTGGATTTCAGGGAATGTTGATTTCTGTTAACGTCTCGGGGTGTTCCTAGCCCCAAAAGGGTTAAGAAATGTTCCAATAGGAAAGTCTCTTTTTCTAAAGAAGATAGGAAAGGAGAGGACACCAGAGGAGCCAGAGGAATGAGGGAGGCAACTGGGGCGACGGGGACCCTTCTAACCAGAACAGTGGAACTGTCTTCCCTGATGGAAGTGCTCTGCTCTGAGCTACAGTATGGTGGCCGGCCACCACGAATGGCCGTTGTGCATTCGAAATGTGCTGAGCGCAATGGGGATGAATTTTACATTTCTTTAATTTTTGTTACCTCACTTAAATAGTCACACAAACAGCCTCGCTCTGGATCTTTCTTTTGTGTCCCTGTGCTTATTTCTCTGACGTAGGCCAGAGTTTGGCGATTCTTAGTTTCCTGCCATGGGAGGGAAGACTGGCCCCTCCAAAAGTAATGGTGTGCAGAATCCAGAGCAGTGTACAAAGCACTTTTTGGGTTTTTTTTGTCCGTTGCCCCTGGCATGGCGACTCAGGGAAAGGTTGGCATCACCAACCCCTTTTACAGTCGAGGAAACTAAAGCTTGCAGGCGATGAGACGTAGGATCCAGGATGGAGAGGGGATGGCCGTGCTCAGCGCTCTCCCATCCCACCAGCGACGCAGTGACGCGGCTTTGCGGATCTCACACAGGTGTCCTGTCTTTCAGTGCGCATGCTCGGCCCGACCTGCACACCAGCGCGGAACCGGGGCGTGGGGGTGCAGAGAAGCGAGTTCCTTTCCCAGCCTCATGCCTTATTTCCTCCGTTTCGTCCCTTGCACTTGGGGCTCTGTAGGACCAGGCCTCTCTTCCGGAAGGAACAGCCGACACAACCAGAGGCCTTAGGCTCTCACCCCCCTTTCCCTTGCCTCTGGCCTTGAAGAAGATCCCTGGGTGGAGAAGGCCCTTCCCCGCGTGCAGAAGGCCCCGGAGCACCTGTTCCTGCTTATTTTTTTCCACTCTCTCCCACCTCCCCAGACACTGATGCTCCCCATTTGTCTTGGGAGTTGAGGTGAAGGGGAGGGGGCGAGGAGAGTGAGTTGATAAATAGATCCACAGCCAGAATGTTGGCTGGATTAATGCCTAACCCTCACTGCCCCCATCCTGCCCTCGATCCTCCCATCCCTGCCTATTCCAGGTTTACATGCCTTTTATAAGAATAGCCAGAACAGGGCAGTGCTCAGCCCAGAGTCAACCAGGCTTGCTGCTGGTGGAATTCTTGGCTCGGGATGCAGAGAGATGGTTGCACAGAGAAGGGATTTTAGCTTCCATCCTGTCCCACCTCTTGTGGCCTCAAGAGGCTGAGCTGATTGCACAGGCAGGAGTTTCCTGGACTTTAATGACTGTCCCACTGCAAAGGCAGGCCCAGTGAAAGGACTGACCCCATCACCGTACAGGTCCTGCCCCTTCTGGTCACTGCAGGATCTTCCCTGCTGATGGAAAAGCATAATTACTATAGCCAGAAATGACTGTTCTTTGTTAAACATGCGCCACGTGCCAGGCTCTGTGCTAAATGCTTTATGTGCATAATTCCGTTCACAGTTCTCAGAAGAAGGCACTTTTATTCCCGTTTTATAGATGAAGGCGCAGAAGCTTTTGTGACTTGACCAAGTCCCTTAGCTTCTCAGGACAGAGCGGAACATGAATCTGCATGTGTGAGATGCAGGGTCCTTTAGCATCATGCCACCTGTGCCACAGAGAGCCACCACCTGGCCCAAACCTTTTCCCCATGTTCATGCTCCTTCTGGCCCTGAGCACTGGGCCTGCCGACCCGTCGTGCATTCATGCAACAGATATTTGCAGATCATCCTGGATGCCAGAACCTGAGATTAGAGTTGTATCTAAATGAAAAAGGAAATGCATGTGGGCCCCACTTCCCTTGGAGCTCACATCTGCTTAGGGGGTGAAGACTGGGCGTTACCTTCCTCCAGTCTGTCCCCAACTCTTAGTTTGTAGTTTTTGATCCGTTGGCATGTGGGAAGTACTCATAGGAAAGAGAGGCTCATTATCTGGGAGACCAGGGTGGGGGAAGACACAACAAGCTCGGGGTACTTCATAGAGGCTCAGCAAACTGTCATGTGACAGCGTGATGAATGGGGCCGGGGTTCTGGGGATGGGGAAGGGAGATGTTGTTCAGGCTCCAGGAAGGAAAACGTATGCATTTTCCGGTAATCACACATTCCTCTGAGGGCACCAGGTTACTGGAGCATGCGTTTTGGGAGTCACTGGAACAGTCTGAGCGGACAGGTATCGAGCACCTGTTCTGATCGGCACTGGCAGGTGCTGGGGATACCAAGACAGGCAATCCTCAAGGAGGCCGGAGTGTGGATGACCCACAGACTGAAACTTCTACCATGACCGGGATGGACACTAAGCAGGATAAGAACACAGAGAAGGGACGCCTTACTCTTCCCAGGGGTGAGAGAAAACGATGGACGGTTTCTTGAAAGTGGGGTGCCCACGCTGAATTTTCAGGGAATGTTATGCCAACAGTCGTATTTAGAACCATCTTTTCTTTGTGCCACATTGTCTAGTGCTTTGCAGGACAAGCTACATTGGGATTACTAAGGGAGTGCCATGCTTTCCCCATTCTAATCATTTCTTGTCTACACTTCCCAGTTTGGGGACTATTTCCAGAGCTTTCTTAACTCATCTGTTAATCCAGAGTATTTATTCTTGTTGATCTGACGATACCCAAAGCTTTGAAGTGACTCAGAAGTGTTCTTCCTCAGAATGAGCATCACATATTCAAAGTGAGGCAGTGTCAGTTTTGGTGCCCCTGCTCCTGCTCCTTCAAAGGGATGACACTGACCCACTTGGGGTTCCTGTACCCGGAAAATATTCTGTCCACATTGTTGCAGAAGGTAGAGCTCAACCAGTCTCAGCCCGGCTAGAGGCCACATTCCTCCTTCCGGGCAAGGAATTTAAGAGTCTTCCCTCTTTGTCCCTTTCATCGTTTTGTTCTTTACCCACTCACGCGCCTCATCCTCTCTGGTGCTTAGCCCATCCCGTCACCAGTGTGGGGAAATGGTGGCACCTTGAGATGCCCACATCCTGAACCTCGGGCACTGTGCAAAGTGATGCCCAGTGACATGCTGCCTGCCGGGGACCGCCAGCAGCACCGTGTGTATCTTCATGCTCCAACCACCCTGCGTTGCAGAGACAACTGGGAAGAACTGCAGGCCCCGAGGTCATCCAGTGCCATGGGCGTCCGCTCGTGGACGGGAGAGCTCCAGGCTGGCCTCAGAGAAGGTGGCAAGTGGCCTGCTAGGGTGGGTGGACCCCGACTGCAGAATTAGGAAGTCTGGGTTCCGGTCTCAGCTCTGCCGTTAACTCCCTGGGGTGCCTCTGGGTGGCCTTCCTCTTCTTTGGGCTTCTTTTTCCCCTTTCTGGAATGAAATGTTGGGCTTGGTGCCTATCTGTAACTTCCTGCTACCTCTCTAGCTCTAGGCTGACATGATTCTGAGCAGCCACAACCAGAATTTCAGAAGGTGCCTCTGAGGGCCTGTCCTCTTGCCCATTCTTCCTGAGCAAGAGCACTGGTTGGGTGAAGACTGCTTGACAGGGCAGGTTCCTTGCCCATGACGTGTGGCAAATTGCTACCTGTGGTCCACACGGGCATCTGACCAAAGAGAACAGCTATTGAATTAGTTCTCTTTACATTCCCTCTGTGTTCATGGAGCTCTCAACCACCCAGGAAGGAAGCAACCCCGGAGCACCCAAACCTCCATTTCCAGAAGGGATTGAGAGCCAGTCTCATAAGAATGGAGCCCGTATTGTTGGTCCACACTGGTGAAGGTAACAAGCAGTTGGACCAGGGTGTCCCCAAGCTGTGGGAGTCCCAGCGAGCACTCCCGAGCTGTCTCTGTGTAGCTTGTCGGGTGAACGTTCCAATGCATCTTTCCCTATTATGACCTGATTAAGGACGCAAGAAACCCTCGCCATGATTTTTATCTATTTCCAGTAATATCTCTCGGTTCTAATTTCAGAGCTTAGCTTGTTTTCAAAACACTAAACGAAGGACGAACCTGATCTCCTGGTTGCCTTGCGGTGCCAATGTAGCCATAACCACCACCCACCATTGGCAAACACAAGGTGCTGGTTACACCTGCACGTCGGCACCATGGGAAGGAGCCCTGAGCCGGTCAGAGTGGGAGGCAGAGCATTAGGGATTTCAATTCTGCTTTATTTTCAACTTGAAATGGAGGAAAACAGACAAAAAACAAATAAGAAAGCTAAACAGTTGCGTGAGAGCTAGCAATTTGCTGGGCTCCCGATGACAGACACTGCATTATCATAATTGTCTCTTCTACATGATAGGACAGAAAAATAATAATGTCATTTTATTTATAGCTGGGGTGGCCCCTTTATGAGAGTCATACAAGTTTCTGCCAAGTGGAGTAGGTCAAATGACATCTTTTGATCAGGCCTGTCCAAAGAGATCAAAGATGAATGGCAGGTAATGGATACCCAATGACAAACCAAATCTAAAACAGAAATAAGGCTGCCAGAGCCTGCCAGTTACCCATTAAAGGCCCGCCTAAGGAAGGCAGGCTGCCTGACACGTTGGCCGAACACCTAAATCAGCCAAGCGTCAGTGCTAAAATTGTGTATTATCATTGGAAATGGCTATTATTTCCTCGGTAACATTTCTGTTAAGGCTTTGTTTGTGTGCAACTGACCCGCAGTCAGAAGTGGAGTTTGAGGGAAGCAAGCCCAAGGGGGTTGGTGGGGCACCCTTGGCTTTGGCCGTTACCTGCTTTTAATCGTGGGATCCTGATGGGTGTTCCATTCATAGGCGAGAGGGTGGGCCAGTCCCAGATCCCAGCCCTGTGTCTCTACACCCTCCGCATCCCTCCGTCTCCTGTCTTCCCAGCTATATGCAGTTGGCCCCATCACGGGTCACAGGAACCCCAAAACCATCCCAGCACGCGGGGCCAGGGGAGGCCCAGGCAGATGGAAAAATGGAGGGTGATAATGGCCCCAATCCTAGCCACGCTGAGGGAGCTGGGCAGAGAGGGGCTGTTCACACAGTCGGCACGGTTTGCACATATAGAGACGGGTAGAGACGGCTTCCAAAATTATGGGAATAAATGCTGTGTGGTTTTGTTTTTTTTTTTCCTCAAGCACTTGAGTTATGTAATTAAGTTGGGCTTTGTGGAGATGTTATTTAAAAGGCTTTGGTGGGAAAACAAAATTTACTATCTTTTTTGTTTTTAATTTGTGGGGGTGGGATGGGGCGGAATACAAAGAAATAGTCCAAGAAATATTTAGCAACAAGGGCTCCAAGACTGCAGGAGAGAACTCTAAATCCTCGTGTCCCAGGGGACGCACAGGTGGTGCTGTGGGTAATTTTTTATTCTGCAGCGTATGCTGGAATGTTAAAAAATATTATTAAACATTGAAATGAGTATACTAGTTAGCTAATTAGTATGTTTCTCTTTCTTTTAATAATCCCGATGCATTTTCTTTCTTCCCTACCTCCATTTTTTTGCACGTGGTAACCCTAACGAACATATTTAGAAGCATAATTAGTTATAATTAGAAGCAAACAAACCTAGCCCACGGTATCCGATTTATTACAAGGAGCTGCAGGTAATGGTGATGGCAGCAGAAACTCAAGCCCTCTGCTGCCTAACGAGTGATGGTGTTGCACACACGTGTGTGCACATAGACACACGGGCCCTCTCGGGGTAAAGGGGCCGATGGTGGAAGTCCCTTTTGCTTGGCTCTTGGAAGTTTCTCATCGAGCTCACGTTTCTGCATCATTCTGCATTAATTCTGTCTTTAAGTATCGGAGACACTGTGTCAGAGTCATGGTATCACTCCTGGGTGATGAGAAGATAGACATTTGACTGTTAGGCCTCGTGGCAGGAAATTTGGTAGTGAAGTCCCTTCCAATTTGTCAAGCTCAGCAGTGGTCTCAGCTCAGCTTGCAGCCCAGCCCCACAAGATACCTGTCTGGGAGGCGCCCCCTGACTCCATCGGAAGTGACAGGCCGCATATGCAGGGCCGCCCAGGGAACGAGTCCTCTGCGTTTTCTCTCGGTGGTTTGCTGGGGAAGGACACACACTGCTCCCCTGACAGGCAGTCAGTCACCTTTGACATTTGACCCTGCCTGACACAAAAGCCCCAGCCCCCTTTTAGTGGCTCCCACCCACCCCGAACCTCTATGTAAATGAAAGTTTAAACAAATCTGTGCTCCTGCTGGCTTTCAAGTGAGGTTTTTTTTTTTTAATTTCTCTTGAATTATGTAAAGATGCATCACAAGATATTTACGATTTTTTTTAAAAACAGATATTCTTTTTATATACTGATAAAATTGGAAACTTGGAAGCATATTTGGCAAGTGTAAACAGATGGTTAAAGATATTTGCTGGGAAGGATCAGAAACAGTTATTCCTGACTTGCCTGCTTGGCTAAACATTGCTCTGAAAAGTCAACTCACAGGGCACAAAGCAAGAGATCCGGGTCTCACTTTGCTTCTAAACAGAGCGGGCAGGGGCAGGGCTTTCTTTCCTTTTTATCACCGTCCTGTGGGTAAAGCCTGCCCCTGGAACTTGAGCCCTCTTCTCTTTTCACCTACAGACTTGGTGAGGGCTTCTTTAGCAACTGAGCAGGAAGTCTTGTCGTCTTCATTTAGGACGCCTGCTGCAGAGACCTCACCTGGAGGGACTAGGCATCCTTTACCTCTATGCACCTAAGGTATGCACTGAGCACTCTTCCTTTGCGCTGGGGAAAGCAATCATTTTCCTCACAAGAGCTGCCATGCCAGGAAGTTTCCTTCAAAGGCAGTGGATACAGAGTCGCATAAAAGAAATTACTGGAAAGAAAGCAGAAAGAAATTGATACCCCCCACCCCACCCCACTTCCAGATAGCAGAAATCGCCCCACAAAACGGTTCACATGAAAAAGCCAACGGTTCACAGGTGATTTGGCAGAAAGCATAGAATTTCACGCAACTGCCTACTATTCCGATTTTCGGTATGCGTGCCTGTGGGTAGGGGGCGACTGGAGGTTGGGGTGGGGAGGGAGGAAGCTGCCGTATTTTTTACAAGCTTATAAAACACAAATGCTCGTGGCACTTGCTAATCTGATATGCTTTTAGTAGAATTGTTCAGGAGCAATAATCTGTCAACAGATTACAATTTTGCTTAATTTTAATGTGGCTAACTTAAGATGGTTGTATAGTAAATTTATGCAACTGATCACAGTTATTAAATTACTGCATCTGCAAAGGAAGCAATCAAACCCCTTATTACAGTTGCTGTGAGTGAATGCTAAATGTCAAGGAGTTACCAGTGCGCTGCAGGGAATCGCGCTCCAGTTAAAGATGCATAAAATATCAGCACTTTTTTAATGCTTGTGCATTCAACAAAGACTCCCATCATAATTAACTGGTATGGAAATAAATAATTTTTACAAACTACCTTAGAAACAGTTGTACTACAGTTTTTGTCAAAGTCTGCTGCTCTATAGCGATATTTAAGCCCTTAGACACATTTCCCTCTAACTCGCATATGCTATAAAATATTTAAATCTCACAGAGAGGTTTGAAAATGATATTATAAATCCAACTCCCAGTGCTAAAAAGTAATTTATGATGATTAATTTAATTATACGTTTTAAGGTTTTGATATTTTAAAAACTTGAGATTAATTTTTTTTGGTGACGGTCCCAGTTCGACAGTTTGGGGAAAGGGGGCTTCTGTCTGTAAACAGCTGAAAATGCACGTAGGGGAGCGGGGAGTCTGTTGTGTGCACAGAAGCTGGGTCCGAGTCCTGGCCCTTCATGACAGTTCTGTCCCCTTGGGCACCTTTTTCAGAATCCCCATCTGTGAAATGACGAATGAGCCGAGTATGTATTTCGTGAAGTTCTTGCGGGGAGTTCGTGGGAGACTGTGTGGAAGGCACCTGGCTGAGCCCTTGGCCCTCGTGAGAACTCAGAGTGTGATCTGTTGCTCAGAATGCTCTGCCTGGATCCTCATGCGGTCCATCCTTCTGAAACCAGTTTGCTTGTGCTGACAAATCACAGTTGTCACAGGGGGTTCTGGTCTCCCCTTTCATCAGTGCCTGTGTTTAGTCGGGGACTGTGGGGTTTTAGAGATGTGGACTGTGAGACCTTGGCACCTTAAAGGGCTAAGTGCCTGAGCCAGGAGGAGGAATGGAGGCAGGGATGGAGTGAGGAGCTGCCCTGGCACCCGAGGGCACAGCCTTGCCCCAGAGCCAGTTCTGTCCACTCAGCGACCCCCACAGCAATGAGCCAGCTGGCTCTGAGAAAGTTGCATGAGGAACAGAATCCCCTTCTCTCCTGGTGACTCTGGGCTGCGGTGTGAGGTCTGCAGACAGGGTGCCCCCATCCAGCAAGTCCTGCACAGGCCTCTCTCTCAAGAGTGTGAAATCCTGCGTTTTACTGGGCAGTGTCTAAGTTCTGGAGTTTGCAACCGGATGGTCCAGAGGTGCTCATTCTCTTCCCAAAGAGCATAGCCCCCTAGAGGGATGCTTGTTTGCCGGGAGTCAGATGTTTAAATAGCTGACCCCACCTGTGAGGATGACTTTTCCTTGCCTCGTGTATTCATTTTGTGGCAGTGTCTTTGGCGTTGCTTGTTCATGTGTATTTAAAGGATCGTGCAGACGTCCATTTGTGTGTGTGTGTGGATGGATGTGTGCATGTGGGTTTGTGTAGATGCCTGTGTGTGTGTGCGCGCGTGCGCGTGTTTACGTGTGTGTTTAATCTACGTAAAGAAAGGAGAAGGAGCCCAAGTCACATCACTCATCCATGACTGACATCTTATTTTCATCAAACAAGCAATGGGGCCTTCAGAATGTACCCCCAATTGTGGCCTTATTGGACTAGAACCTTGGCTTCCGGATGCTGTGTTTTGGCCTGTGGTCTCCTCAATGCGGAGCTCGCTTAGGGTCTGGAGGTACAATCTAGGCATGGATGTGCGGCTCTCGGCATTAGTTTTTATCTTGAGCACTTTGATGAGAAAAGTGATAGGCATATGTCGTATTTTAAGGTAAAAGCAAACACACAGTTAAAGAGATCAATTAGGGAAATGTCTGTGTCTGGGAATGGGGAGAAGGCTGCTTTTACTCAATAAAACATTCAGAGCATAGAATCTCTGAAAAGGAATTCATTTCGTTTTAAATAGAACTTAACACCAGTTTCTGAAATAACCACAAATATTGAATCCCCTGGAATGACTGTATGTGTGAGTCCTTTCTGCGTGTCCTGTGTATTTCTCATCCGAGGCACCGCGTGTGACGTAGAGTCTTGGGTCCCGTTCACACCAGTGTAGCTGCAGCAGGCCAGCACTTTCCGGAGCACAGAGCGGACAGCTCCAGGCCTCCAGGCCCTGTGACTGCCTGGTCCTTCCTACATGGCAGCATGGCCGTGCCTCCTGGAGCCATGAGCGACCTGTGAGTGGCAGTGGTGCAGACACGCTTGCTTTTTGAGATGAAGGTGGTTCCGTGGCTGCTCAAACGGTATTGAATAGACCCCTTGAATAGAATCATCATCTGACTTGATGAGCCCAGGGAATGTTATTGCATGCTTACGGGGCTGCGATCTCTCTGGGTTGGCTCACTGTCCCTATAAGTAAGACGTCCCCAGTGTGGAGTGTGGGAGCAGCCCAGGAGACCTGAGTTCAAATCCTGGCTCTATACTCCCAGCAGCAGGACACAGTTTCCTCATCTGTGAGGTGGGGAAACAACCAGATCTACCTCATGGAGTGGGTGTGGGGAGAACAGGAGGGAGCGTAGGGAAGATTTCAACAAAGAACTTAAAAGCAACAACCCCCACCCCCACCTAAAAAAAAAAAAATAGCTGATGCCATTATGATAATCAAGTCAGGAAAAACCCAAGTCTGTGATGGGGTATGATTTCCTGAGAGTATTCAGATATATGTTGCCAAGCACCCTGGGGTCATTCTGATGCAGCCCTCTGTCACCTTCCACGGGAGCCCCGTGGTCGGCCCGGCATCTCCTCCACTCTGGTGTCCCTGCCCCATAACGACTCTCTCCCTCTGGACAAAGCTCACCCAGGGGGAAGCTCCAGGACTCATTCCATTCATTTGGTCATTTTCCTGCCACCCCAGGTGTGGACGAGACCACGGTGAGGTGTTTGAATGGTACCAGTCCTGGCTTTTTCCTTCTTGGTTCTGATGCCTGCACTTGGCCCTGTACACCTGCCGCTTCTCTCATTCGATAAGGTGACCTTAGGCATGTGGGGCTGCCCGCGCCGGCCAGGAGGAAAGTGAATGCTGCGTTTCATTTGGTGTAGATGCTTTCAGGGTTTAAAGAGGGCCCTGCCACCTTCCCTTAGGGGAAAAGGGGATTGGGATCCCTCACATCTGACTTCCAACCCCCACCCCTGCTTCTTTTCAGCTGGATGAGTTGAAATTCCCCACAATCCATTCCCACCCCCCACTCCCCACCCCAGCCTTCTCACCACGGCTCCTATTGTAGCCGAGGGGGGGAAAAAGGATTTTTAAAGATTTGCTAATGGTAATGAAAAATATTCTGATATAGCATTAAGGATTTTGCTCCTGAAATGTGTTTAATGTAAATATGCTGTCAGAGACCCTTCAAGTAATTGACAGAAGCAGATGATTAGCAGTGTTCTCAACGGTGTTTTTGCATAATCTTACATTTTGACAGAACTCCTCAGCAGCATTTTATTGTCAGTGCTCCACAATCAGTAAGGACTTTCTTCCCCGACAACATTTACTTTGTCATTATAAATCTTGTAAGTGGTCATTTAACTGGTTCTGTGAGCGTGGAGGAGTGTCATTACCGGCACATTTGGGGATATGTCTTTCTACCAAGGAACCTTCTGAAAAGTAAACTTTTCACCAACCTGGAAGAGATCAGAGGAGCCACTCATCAGTCCTGACCTGAGCTCGGGGGACAGCTGCAGACTGCCGGGATGCCGGCCCCTGGAGAGCTGAGGGACCTGGCGGGGGGGGGGGGGTTGCCGAGTGGTCAGGGTCAGCGTGACAGAGGCCTGGGCCCGTCCCCACTGCTGCCCCATAACCCCATCCTCCAGAGGCCACCGTCAGGGAAGTAGGTTGTAACCTACTTTCTAAGCTAGGTTGTTGTGTGTGTTTTTTTTTCTCCTCGCGTTGAATTCAGTTCATCTTTGGTAAGGTTAAAAAAAAATTGGTGTTCAATTATAATCATATCTAACTGCCCCAAATTAAACCGCCCTGATCCATAAGCATTCATAACTGCATACAGTTAAGTTACATTAATAGTCAATATAATAAACCTTCACCTTTATTGAAGCTGCTCTTGTTTCTACAGCAGCCCCTTAATCTATCTCAATAGATTTCTGGTGCAGCACATATAGATTTGGCCAGTGACAAGGGTTAGAGAAGTCTTGTAGAACATTTACTTGTAGCTCTGAAAAGCCCACATTCATCAGAGGATGAAGTCGATCAGATTGTACCAGAATCAATGGAAGGCTTGTGGGATCCCTCTTAGGCTTGTAATGCGTTCACCTTCTTTGGAGAGAATTCACACACACACACACACACACACACACACACACTCTCTCTCTCTCTCTCTCTCTCACACACACACACACACACACACACACACACACACACTCCTCTGTCTTAAAGCCATTTATCTCTGAATGTCAAATTGCAATAATTAACCATTATTGATCTTAAATTCAATTAACTTCATTAACACAGGTCATGATGAGGGTGCTTGTAAGGGAAAGGCATTTGACAAGTGTCTTTGCTTGTGTGACATTCCATGTGCGCGGTGGTGGCTCCAGACTGTTGAAACTGTCTCCTCAGAGAGGCAGCTGGGATAAAGGGCTGCCCTGCAACTCGGGTTCAGGACTGGGTGACAGATCTGCAAAGTCGTGTTCATTGTTGGGCTGGCCAGTGGGTTTGCATGGGGGGAGCAGTGTTTGGACCCCCTCGTGAAAGGCTGAAGTGGGAACTATCTGAACACAGGTGACTCACTTCCAGTGGTCAGAGGACGCTGCCCCCAGGTGCCTGCCCCTCCTCTGAGAGCATGTTTTCCCCATATCCTGGAGGCTTGTCCCAGCTGATGTTCAGGGACTTCCAGACTTTGCTAACCCCCAGAAAACAGCCCTCCCATTTGTATTTTCTGGTGCAAAAACTATTTTCCCTCTTGACCAGGGAAGCCCGGGTCCCACAGTTGGCAGGCAGAGAGGGCTCGGGCACCACCACTGTGTGACATGCGCTCCTTTACCTACTGTGCATATTTTGTGACACTTAAGGTGGGTGATGTCACTCCGTTTTACCGAGGATGCATGCCACACTTTCCAATATTCCCTCTGCATCTTCATGCAAGAGCAGTACATTGCATTGTGTATTCGGGGGAGATGCAACAAGATAAAGAAGGAAAGGGCTTGGATTCTGACTGCCAGCCCTGGTAGTGTGTCCTGTAAGTCGTGAGGGCTGCCTCCATCCTCTAATGTCTGTCCCGGAGCCTCAGTCTCCCCATCTGCTCAATGGGCATGTGGTGTGGCTGGCCTTCCCCTCCTGGGCTGTTGTGCAGCTCAGCGGGAGGTCCCAGGCACAGGAAGGTCTCCCTGTGGGTGGTGGCGGCAGCTGCAGGGGGAAGGGAGGGTCCTGTGTGTTGACATTTGCTTCTGGGTTTTTAATTCTTTATGGTAATGCTGCTTGGCCCTGAAGTGTCTCAAGGAAACAAAACAAACAGACGAGAGTGAGCATAACATCTCCTTTCCCTATTTGTGACGTCTTTTCCTTTGAAAGCAATTCAGAGAGCTTCATTGGCACCCAGGCATGTGTCAGGCCCTGTACAGGGGCTGTTGGGACAGTTTATAGGCACCTGCCTCGGCCCAGTCCCCCGGTGGGGGCTGCACAATCCCTGAAGGGTCGTGGGCACCCAGAGGTGGGAAGGGTTGGCATGAGGTGGAGGGGACAGCCAAGCACCCCAGGAGATGGGCGTCCGCGAGGTTTCCAGAGGTGAAGTGTGCCCAGTCGGAAGAGCAAAGACCCAAAGGGAACTTCCCTGGGTCCACAGGAAGCAAGAGGGAAGCCGGGGGTGCTGAGATCACAAAGCTCTCTGAGTGCCACTTGAGGAGGCCACAGGGAGCTCCACCCAGCTCTGTCCCTCGGGGCTAAGAGTGGTGCCCGCTGAACCTGTCTTGGGAAATGCCTCTGATCTGATCACAGATCTCTTTGCAGAGGGCTGGAGTGTTTCATGCCTGGGTTTTAGAAGCACGATATCTGGGGCCATCAGAACGCACTAGGGAATGGCAGGGAATGGCCAAGGAAGCAAGTGGCAGCCAAGGGACATATACTCTGATTTTCTGAGGGCCTTTCGGCATCCTGCCAAAGCCTGGGGTTTCTCGAGCCCTGTTTTAGACTCAACACCCTAGGCCCTAGAATGTTCTGTTGGCCCTCGGAAGGAGGGGGAAACAAACCGCATTATGTGTCCTCTTGGCACCAGGCGGCTGTCTCACTCAGCTGTGACGACAGGAGAGGGGATGGCCCAGAGAGGTCACCCTGCACACCTCTGCCTGGTGCCTCTCCCCACCTGTCACACAGACACCTGTCCCTGCCATGGGCACCCCAGGGTCTCGGGAGCGTCGGTGAGGTGATCATGGGGCTGCACTTTGAGAGGAGTGAGGGGAAAGGGCTGGAAAGGGCAAGAAAGGGCAGGCCTCAGACCCACTGGTTCCCTCAGGGGAGCACGGACCCCCCCATGTAGTTGCAGATGCCGTGGCCCATGGGTGTGTCCGGCATGCCACCAGCAAGATGCCCCGCTAGCCCCCAGCCTTCGGGGCAGGTGGGAAAGTGGTCCTCCCCTCCTCCTTCCAGCAAGATCAGCGGTTCCAGCATATAGTTTCCTCGTGTCTGTTTTTCCACACTCCACTGTGACTGGGTGACATCTTTACCCAGAATGCCGATGAGCAGGGGGAGACAAAGGCAGGGGGATCTAGAAATACTGATGGGAGGGGCGCCTGGGTGGCTCAGTCTGCTGAGTGGCTGACGCTTGATTTTGGCTCAGTTCATGAACTCAGGATCGAGCACGGAGTTGGGCTTGGCTCCATGCTGAGTGTGGAGCCTACTTAAGATTCTCTCTCTCCCTCTCTCTCTCTCTGCTTCTCTCCCCTGCATGCTCGCATGTGCACTGTCTCTCTCTAAGATAATATTTTTTTTAACAAAATTTAGAAATCCTATTGGGCTCTGGGATGTCTGACAGAGCTGGCCCCTGAGGCCGCACCTTTGCATTCCCCTCAGCTCAGGAACCCACTGTCCTACACCTGCCTTCCCGAGTGAGTGCTCTGAGGAGAAGGGGCTGTGCCCAGTACAGAGCCTGACACATAGGAACTGCATTTAGATACTAAGGGTAAACAGCCTTCTGTCTGGGTTAAGATTTCACCATGTGTTCATGAGTGTGTGCTTGTGAACATTTCAAACCATGCAGAAGAGAGCTCCTTCCTCCCCTCCTCCTGCCGTTTCCCCCCACCCCAGCAACGGTGTTCTCTCCTGCACCCAGAGAGCACCGTCCCCATCCAGGTGACGATCCTTTCCCTGGGTGCCCACCACACAACCACACACAGCTAACTCACATAGAAAACAGTTCCACACTTGACACGACCTCTCCTTCTTTTTAAAGTAAACTTTTAATTCAGGGTAGGATACAAATATGAGTGTACAGGTTGAGGAGCTCTCCCCAAGTGGACAACATCCGTGTAACCACGGCCCAGACCCGAAGCGGGACATTTCCATCACCCCAGGAGTCCCACACCCATACTGCCCACACCCTAGTCCCTCCCTCCCAGTGGGACACCACACATCAGTTTTGCCTGAGTTTGAAAATTATGTAAGGGGATCCAATAGTGTATAATCTTGTCTGTATGGTGTCTTTCCCTTCATATTATGTTTGTAAGATTCTTCCAGTTGTTTGGGATAATGGTTGGTCCATCCTCACTGCTGTAGACTGTTCTGCTGTATGGACGGCCCATGTACAGGTGTCCATTTGCTGTCGATGGGCATGTGGGTTGTTTTGAGTTTCATTGCTATTACAAATGATGTGCCAAAGGATACTGTGGTCCAGGTCTTCTGGATATGCATTTCTGCTGGGTAGGCACCTAAGAAGAGAACTGCTGTGTCACAGAACAGGTGCATGTGTAGCCTCAGTAGGTGTTGCAAAGGGGCTGTACCAGTTGATACTCTTACCTCTGCGAATGAGCATCCCATACCCCCACCACCTTGCTGCACTGGCATTTCTCTCTTATTCTTGTAAATCGCTGCATATTGTTTCATGGTATAAATTTCCCACCTTTTTGATAGGATACGGAATGTGGCTGAGCACAGTTTTCCACATGGAGGGTTTTGGGGGTTTTTTTTTGCACCTATGTGAGTATTTCTGTAGTCTGGGTTCCTAGCTGAGTCAAAGAATATACATATTTTCAAATTTGATCTACGCTGCTAGATTACTGTCCATAAAATGGTTATGAAATACACTAAGCAGTTAGTGAAAGTGTTAAGTTTCTTTTTTTCCCCCCTCTTCTTTCTCTTTGAAGGATGGTTAGGTGATGAGGGTCCTTGAATTCAGTACAAGAAACACCTAAGTCAAATTATACAAATGTCAGTATAAATTAGTGAGACAGGGTGCTTAAAGGGAAACATGTAATGTGATGCCAACCAGCCAATAGGCACTATTTATATGTTGGTTTAGGGAAACCTATTTTAATAAATAGAAATGAAGTTGAAATCAATGAGCATTTATACATGTCAGTCAAAATTATAAGTCATTTGAAAAAAAATTAAAAAAATAAAAAGAAATTAAAAAAATTATAAGTCATTTGAAATCTGATTTCTTCAAACTGTCTGGGAAGATTGCATCTCTCTCCTGGTTGTGACCTGTCCATATAAATGGTGGTCACGTGTGCATTAGTGAAACTTGCTGTGTGCTGGGAAGGGGCTGGCTGAGTGCTGCTGAGTGCTGGCTGAGTGTGAGTTCTGGCCAAGTACAGGGTGAATGCTGTCTGAGTGCTGGGTGTGTGCTGGGTAAGTGCTGCCTGAGTGCTGGCTGAGTGCTGCTGAGTGCTGGGTGAGTACTGATTGAGTGTTGGGTGACTATTGGCTGAGTGCTATCTGAGTGCCACGTGAGTGCTAGATGAGCGCAGGTGCTGAATACTAGATGAGCTCTGTCTGAGTGTTGGCTAAGTGTGGAGTGAGTGCTCTCAGAGTTCTAGATGAGTGTGGCTGAATGATGGCAGAGTGCTGGCTGAGTATTGGTTGAGTGCTATGTGAGTGCTGGCTGAATACTGATGAGCGCTGTCTGAGTGCTCAATGAGTACTGGCTGAGTGCTAGTTGAGTGTTGGATGAGTGCTGGCTGAGTACTGGCTGAGTGTTGGGTGAGTACTGTCTGAATGCTGGGTGACTGCTGGCTGAGCACTGGGTGAGTACTTGTTGATTGTTAGGTGAGTGGTGGCTGAGTGCTAGGTGAGTGCAGGATGAATGCTGGGTGAGTGCTGGCTGAGTGCTGGCTGAGTGCTGGCTGAGTACTAACTAAGTGCTAGCTGAGTGCTGGGTAAGTGCTGGCTGAGTGCCAGGCGAGTGCTGACTGAGTACTGGGTAAGTGCTGGCTGAGTACTGGCTGAGTGTTGGGTGAGTACTGGCTGAGTGCTGGCTAAGTGCTTGCAGAGTGTTGGCTGAGTGTTGGCTGAGTGCTGGCTGAGTGCTGGCTGAGTGCTATGTGAGTGCTAGATGAGTTCAGGCTGAATGCTGGGTGAGTGCTGGGTAAGTGCTGGCTAAGTACTGGCTGAGCACTGGCTGAGCACTGGCTGAGTGCTGACTGAGTGCCGGCTGAGTGCTGAGTTGTTCACTGGCAGTGCTACATGCTGCAGGAAGGTCTCCTGATGCAGTGTCTCCCGTGCTGGCTCCCTACCACGCAGGGAGGGAAGGACTGAGCTTCTCTGTGGTCGCTGGGAGCATTCTCCTCTCAGTTTTCCCCGCGGTCATAGAATAAGCACACCCTTGTCGAGGACTCCTGAGAAACCCTGTGTCCTTGACTCTCTGCTTAGTGTGTCTGTTCTGTGAAACGGGAGTGAGTGACATGAAGCGATGTGGGAGAGGTCAGAAGGCTCTCGGGCTGCTCTGCCCTGCGTCTGAGAGTGTGAGGGAGCCTGTGCGAACTCCTGCCTGAGGGGACCCTTGGTGTGTAGAGGTTCTTAGACTAAGCAGATCCTACCTAAGGATGTGAATTCGACCAGGAGTTTCTTTTTATTTTTTATTTTTTAATTTTTTTTAAGTTTATTTATTTTGAGAGAGAGTGAGCAGGTGAGCAGGGGAGCAGGGGAGGGGCAGAGAGAGAGGGAAAGAGAGAATCTTAAGCAGCCTCCATGGCCAGAACAGAGCCAGATGAGAGACTTGATCCCATGACCCTGGGATCATGACCTGAGCCAAAATCAAGAATCGGACGCTTAACCGACTGAGCCATCCAGGCGCCCCTTGACCAGGAGTTTCTAAGAGTGTTGACCCTCTAGGCTGTGTGAAGGGCACACAGGTTAGGAATACCAGGTCCCTCTCTCTGTAGTGTACATAGAGAAATGGTTTATGCCCACGGTTAGCCACTGTAAAAACTACATGAGATAAACAACCAGAAGAGACATAGAAACAATTATGCCAATAATCATTACTTATATTTCTCTAGAAGTTAGAGTTTAGAGAGGACTTTTCCATTCATGGTACATCGCTGAGGGACAGTTGAGAAGGGGCTTCCTGGGGGAAGTGGAATGGGCAGGGCCATTCCAGGAAGAGAATATGAAAAGATGGAGCATGTTACACAAAGTGGAAGACACGAGTAAACCAAGGTAGGCCAAAGGAACATTATCAGGGAAAGATGGCTTGTGTGTCCAAGGGCAGGTGGGCAGCGGAAGGTAAACTTGGAAGGTAAATGAGCTTGGTTATGCTGGGCTTTGAATATGACAGAAGTTTATAAAGTGTATGATCCTCTAATGCCCTTGTGATCTATATAACTACCTTGACCACATAAAAGTAAAACCTGTGACTCTGACTTATTTATTTTGGCAACTTCTTATTCCTAACCTAAATAAAGCATCTAGAGTATGGATTTATATCATATTCATGTTAGATGAAGGGAGGGAGGGAGGGAGGGATGGATAGATGGATGGATGGTTGGATAGATAGGTTGGTGGGTGGGTGGATGGATGGATGACTGGATGGATGGATGACTGGATGGATGGGTGGGTGGATGGGTGGATGGGTGGATGGTTGGATGGGTGGGTGGGTAGGTAGGTAGGTCAGTTGGGTGAGTTAATTGCCTCTCCTTCCATGTAAGTCTTCATTCCTCTTTCATGGAGCCATCCATTTAACTCCCCCCCTGAAATCTCTCTTCTGGTGCCTTGAGGGCCAATGAGGCCCAACAAGAATTTGAGTTGTACATGTATACCCACTTTGAAGAGGCCCATTGTAAGGACTACCCCACAATTTCCTTAACCCATTGCCCTATTCTCAACTATGGTTCTCCCAGGTTTTGAGATTAGTGAGTGTGCAGACAGGCAAGAGTTCTCCTTGGTTTAGTAGCTGCCTCATTGGGAACCACAACCTGTCCCGTGAGGATCACTCTGTCCAACCTCCAGAAGATCCCATGCTCCAAAGCTGAAGGTGTGTAAGGCATGATTCTTTGTAGCCATCAGCAAAATTGCCCATTGCCCATGTGTGCAATGTGAGTAGTCTGAGCACATCCCTTGCCCCTAATAATTCGCCCAAGCCCTATTTGCTGCTGTCTGAAATTCCACCAAGGTGAGAGGATTTTTCTTTGGATGAAGTCTGCTTGAAGCAGAGGAAACTCAGAGGGTCCCCAAACTGAGTATCCATTTACTTTTTATTGTCTGAGGATGTGTCTGAAGCAATTGCTTTGAATGTGACTATGTCTCGGATACATTGATTTTCCTTTGCGGTGGGTTGGGTGCTCAGACTGTAGGAGAGCATGGCCCCCAGAAACAATGGGGTAAGTGTGACCTTAGAGCCGAGGGAACTCCTTTCCTTTGCTGATCATGGGGAGCCTCCCAACCTCCTGGCCTCCTCCTTGTCTGAGCAATCTCTCCCACAAGGGAAGGTGTCGGGAAGGGGAGGGAGGTTGCCCAAAAGGGCTGCTGAGATGGTCGAATGAGGCTCTTTTGTTGCAACAAGAATCCATAGAGAGGAACCTCAGAAGTGTTGGGGTGGGAGCTCCATGTTTGGCTTCTGGAAGCTCCTCTGCCACATCTAGGCCTTGGTCTGGGTGCTGAGTCTTCAGAACAGGCTGGGGTTTCCACCAGCTGGGAGGCGTCCCCTGGACCTTGCTACTATTGGCCTCCTAAGGAATCAGCAGCAGCCTGTTAGGGCCTCAACAACTGCTGGAGGGTGACGTGGCCTGATCCACGCTGACTTTATGCACCAATCAGCTAATGCCATGCTCTCCTTGGCATGAAAGCATAGCAGCTTTATTAGCACAGTGATACCCAACTGAACAAGCGTTCCTCTTGCACATTACATCAAATTAACTTGTACAAAATTAATATTCCTGACCTTGCGAGTGGGAAGAACAATCAATCTAGGAGAGGTTGTCATCCCAATGGGGCCGGCCTTCTGGAGAAGTCCTGACCACCGTGGCTTCAGCCACCATTTCCTTTGCCCAGAGCCAAGCCGTGCCCTCCTAGTTTCTCTGGGCCAGCTTTGGCCCTTTGGGGGGATTTTTTTGGTTCCTGGGAAGCCCCAGTGCCCAGTAGGGATGCCTGGGAGGCCCCTGGTCTACTTGGGGCCATTCAAGAATGCCATCTCTCTCTGTCCTGAGAGCCTGTGACCTCCATCATTCCCGATGGGTTGGGTGATGTCTCTTGTGACACTAGGTGCCCAGGTGGATGGATGGAGAAAACTCTGCAGGAGTGTGACGTCCTGGGTACCAAGCCATGCACACTCCTTCCCTGGAATCAAGTTTCTCTCTCTGTTGTCTAGTGAGCATCCTAACAGGCCCACAGCCCAATCTAATCACCTTGGTATTACCCAGCGCATTTGGCCAAGCTCTGCCCAACTCCATCACCCACCTCCTTCTGCCATCTCCTCTCCTCTGGGCATAGAAAGCAAATCCCACATCAGTCCTGATCCTCTGAACCTCCTCCCTGCCAGCATCCAATGGGATGCTCTCCATTCTGAGTTTTCCCTTCTCGGACCCCTTGTGTGTCGGTGCTGGGAGCTGCCTACAGGGTGACAGTGCTCTGTCACCAGCAGCCAGACCTGAGCACCCTGCCTGTCCCTGCCTCTCACCCTCCAGGGCTCCTGGCAGCCCATTTTGCTGGGCGTAACTCTGGGTCCCAAATCAAGTTGCAGCAGACAGGGCAGATGCCGCAGTTGGGGCAGCACTCACAGAAGAGAGACCTGTGTAAAAGTAACCCTGAGGGCACCGTGCGTGGGCGCTTCAAGTGATTCCTTTGAAGAGCAGAAATTCTTTCGTGAAATGGGTCAGTCTGCCTGGATTTTCTAGGTGTGTTTAGAACAAAGGGAGGGCTCCTGGGTGGCTCAGTCGGTTAAGCATCCGGCTTCGGCTCAGGTCATGATCTCACGGTTCGTGGATTCGAGCCCCGCATCGGGCTCTGTGCTGACAGCTAGCTCAGAGCCTGGAGCCTGCTTCAGATTCTGTATCTCCCTCTCTCTCTCTGACCCTCCCCTGCTCTTGCTGTCTCTCTCTCTGTCTCTCAAAAATAAATTAAAAAACATTAAAAAAAATTTAAAGAACAAAGGGAGATTGAGGTGGGGTTTTCTGGGATGTTGAGCTCTCTTCCCCATAAAGAAGAGGGCGACTCAAGGCAGAAGCTGACCTGTTGTGGGGCTGGGCTCAGCATGGAGAGGGTGGCTGCGGGCACACTGGCAGCCAGAGGGACCTCGGTGCCTGAGGTAGCTGTCCCTGTGGGTGCCGAGTATAGGGTACCTGGCTCTAACCATTGCCCCCACGGCTTAGAGAGCCTGGGAATCTCATCAGGTGGACGTGGATGGAGATGTGGGGTGCGCCAGGCTTGGTGCAGACCCTGCTTGCTTCCTTCCCAGATGTCTTGAGGATGGCCCATGGCGGGGTGGGGGAGGCTACTATTCCTTCCTCCGCCTCCTTCCCTTGCTCTTCATTTCTCCTCTTGCTTTTCCTCCTTCCTCTTTGCCTTTCTTCCTTCTCTGCAGCCCACAAGGTGGCCAGAGAGAGGAGGAACACAGTTTGTGCCACATGGGGACAATTACCCAGCAGGCTCTGCAGGTCCCCTGTCACCCCCTTTCCTGAAAGGTGGCATGCAGATCTGGAGACCGTCAGCTAGGAAGCTTGAATTTGCAAGAGCGGGAGTCAGTCCAGAGCCTGGCCCTGAACCCCAAACCCCGCAGTGAGGCCCCGGGTTTGTGCAGGTCCCGGGAGACCTACCTCTGTTTGCGGAGTCCTTTGCACTTGGAAAAGTCCTTATGCCCTCACTCCTTATGAAGTCCTTGCTTTTTCACAAACCCTTGGGAGGCAGGCGTGGCGGGAACTTCTCCCCTCCTTCTCCCCACCCACCATGCCTGGGAGGAGAGACCTGAAGCCAGTGTCATGGTCACAGGAATGGCGTGTGGTGCAGCAGGGCCCCGCCGTCTGTGACATCACTCATCGTAACATGAAAAAATGCAGCTCAGGCCTCTCCCAAGGGCAGGCCAGCACCCTCACTGACAGTTCTCCGTGTGGGGCTGTGTGGGAGGGGGGCTTCGCAGCTGTCCCCTGTCATTGTTGAGAGTCTGCTTTGTCATAGGCCTGGGTGTGGGGAGAGGGGGGTTTCAGAGGTGGCCAGGACACCCCGTGGTGATCCTGTGGGAAGGCTGAGGTTTGCTGCAGGCTCCGGGACCTAATCCTCCTGGGGTTTCCAGACCCAGCAGGACAGCAGGTATCCTCTGCTCAGGACCCCCTCCATCAGCCCCGGGGCAGAGCAGGCCCTCCCCTGTTCTGCTCACCAGGGTCAGCTGAGCAGTCAACTTCTTGGTCACCCCCTTGGCTTTTAAATTGTTCTGTAAAAACAAAAACAAAAACAAAAAGCCACTTTGGAAATCTGAGTGCTCAGGGAGGCTTAGACAAGGCCTGAGTTTCCAACCTTGGGAACTGACCCAAGGCAGCTCCCAGGGCCCTGTCCCCTCAGCCAGGACTCGCAGCCCAGGCCCTCTCTGTACTTGCCGCCCTCCGTCCTGGCCACTGGAATCATCTCATCTGCCTGTCTCTCCTCAAATGTCCACCTTCCTCTCCCTGGGCCCCTCTCACTCCCTCCATGGACTCTGTGTCTTCCTCTCTCTGTCTCTGGTTGTCTGTCTCTCCCTATCTCGTTGTCTCTCCCTGTATCTCTCTGTGTCTCTGTCCATCCCTGTCTCCCTCTGTCTCCGCCAAGCCCTGATCCTGTGGATTCTTCTCTCCTTTCCCGTAGTTCTCCTGTTGTTCTCATCTCTCTGTTCCTCCTCCCCCTGCTCCCTCTCCTCACCCCTCCCAGCACAGGACTTGGGACTTGAACAGCGGTCTGTCCTCCGCCTGCATCCACTCCCCTCTCTCCATCCCAGTCCTGGGGTGCCCCTCGGGTCTCCCCTTACTTCGGGGAAGGGAAAGGGAATCTGAGAAGGCTGTAGTGAGCAAAACCCCTTTCCAGGGAGTCTTGGGAATTGGAAAGCAGAGCGCTTACCTTCTGAACCTTCACTGCCGCCCCGGAAATGTGAAAATCCAAAGGAGGGTTTACTCTGATGTTACTTCTGGGAGCAGGGCACAGCCAGGCCTTTCTCCCTTCTTCCCACCCCCCTGCCAGCGCCCCCTGCTCCCCTGCTGCACCCACAGCCCCCAGGGCTGGAGAGCTCCCCCACCCCCACTCCCACCCCAACAGGGACACGTCAACTCCTTCATTTCTTCCTTTTGGGAGAGATTCACAACAGTGTGATGCAGGTATTTCCCACTTGCCTGGAAATGAATTCCATTATGCCCCCAGCTTACTGTTTTGTATTTATATCAAACGATTCATTTCTTTTTACTTAGTGGTTGAGTTTAGTTAATGATGATAATACTGATGAGGGAGCTGCTGCCTCCTGACCTGCTGATTACCGTGGTGGGCTGCCTTTTCACTCCTCGGACACGTCCATTGTCCCCCTGGTCAAGTCTCAGGAGGCAGGAGCCCTTGGGACCCCCTGGAAGGGCAGGCGTGGAATCCCACCGGTGACAGGAAGCCAGGGAAGGCTGTGACGTGGCAGCCCACTCCACGCTCCTTCTGTGTGATTCCCTCAGGAATGGAGTCAAATCCCCTTTACACCTGCACTGACTCCTGTGAAGTCACAGCCTTGGGAGAGTCCCATCTAACTTGTCAGAGCTCCGGCTTCCTCCAGCGCAGAAGGGAAATCATTGAATCAGCCTCCCAGGACCGTGGAGAGGGTCAAATGCAATGAATGGGAAAATGGTTCATAAACATGGCACGTATTAGGTACGACCATTTTTTTTATCCTTGACATTCCCAGGGCATTGGGCTAGGGAAGTTTGTAGGGAACTCTTGTAATTTTGAGAGCTTTTGTCTCACATGAACATGTGTCTCTACCCAAGAGTCCCCTTCGTTCTGCATGAACGAAGTTCTTCAGTTCATTCACCGGTCCAAAAATATGCCCTTGGCCTTGAGCTCTGGAGCGATGGATTGTCATGTCGCTGCTTGAAGCTGTTTCTTTTCTGTTGAGGGGAGAGAGAGTGAGGGTGTTCATGGGGAGGCAGTTGCAGCGAATCTGGAAGGACTCACCTCGTGGAGAGAAACTTTTTCCACTGAGCCATTTGGGGAAAAATGAAACGCAGCGCCCCGGTCCGCCCCTCACTCACCCGTTGGCCTCCACTCCCGCCTGCGTCTTTGCATCTTTGCAGCTATTGATTCAGTTTGGATGCGAGCCCCCCACCCCCACTCAGGGTTCAGCTGTCTCCTGTACTGGAGTTCGCAGCAAGGGCTTCAGTTTCATTTGTCCATGAGAGAAGAGCGATGGTGGCAGTGTGTTCTCGGAGACGGGTGCTCGTGTGTGGGCGCTGCCTGGTGGCTCCGGGCAAGGAGACACCATCTGCGGTGTTTCCTCCTCTCTTCCTCAGGGCTGGGGGCGGTCACCCGTCCGCCCCAGAGGCCCTTCCCCTTGAAGTAGCCCCACTCAGAGAGAACTGATCCAGAAAGGACTTCGGATCAGACCCAAGCCCATCTGCTTTGCTCCAGGACTGGCTGGAGTCTGGATCTGTGTAGATGTTTTTAGGCAACTAGTAGCAGGTTTGAAGAAGTGATCTTTGGTATTTGTTCATTCATTCATTCATTCATTTGTCCCATGGATACATGTTGAGTGGCTACTCTGTGCCAGACAGTAGGGTTGCAGCAGATACTGGGGGGTGGGGGGCGCTGGCCACACGAAGCTGACCATCCCTTAGATCATCCTGGAATGTGATCCCAGTGCTCTGTCTGGTAACAAGAAGAGAGACAGTGCTAAGGAGACAAAAGTTGGGGCCGGAGCAGCCCCACCTGTGGCCTTGGGAGGGTTGTGCTGGCTCACCTTCCTCTTGGTTGCATCTGCCTTGGGGTGTCCAGCAGAGCAGACAGCAGTGGAAAGTGAAGGGTGAGAGACCTTGGCACATACTAGAAGCTAATGGGCTGGAGAGGAAGCAGGGCCAAGACCAGGGCAGACTTCAGGGTTGCTTTGAGGAATCTGAGCTCTCTTCCAAGCTGGATGGGAAGGCCCTGAGGGTGTAGCAGCGTTGGGGTGGGGGGTTAACCTGACTAGCTTGCTGATCCGGAAGGATGTGGGGATGGGGGTGGCTTCTTCATGGAGAATAGATGGGAGGGGCTGGAGCAGGGGCTCACTGAGGAGGGTGGGGGGTGCTGGTGGCTGCCCAGGCTGGTGTTGGAGGGGAGAGAAGGACGGACAGAGCCTGTTACAAAGGCTGGTAACAAGCTTCTTGCTGCTGGATGTGACCTCCCACTACTCTCTTCCCAAAAGAGACAGTGAGTACCTATTGCTCACCTATTATGTGCAAAACTGTGACAGTGTTGGGGCGCCTGTGTGGCACAGTCGGTTGAACATCCAGTTCTTGATTTCAGCTCAGGTCATGATCCTGGGGTCATGGGATCGAGACCAGTGTCAGGCTTCATGCTGAGCATGGAGCCTGCTTAGGATTCTCTCTCTCTCTCTCTCTCTCTCTCTCAATCTCCCTCTCTCTCCCTTTGCCCCTCCCCCACTCGGTCTTGTGTTCGAGTGCTCTCTCTCTGTCTCTTTCTCTGTCTCTAAAATTTAAAAATAAATAAATAAATAAATAAATAAATAAATAAAACTGTGACGATGTAGAATGGGGTCCTTGCCTTGGAGAATTCAGACAAGAACATACAGAAAGTTAAGTAGCAGCAAGCCATTCAAAATAAGTGTTCATGGTAGCCAGACTTCCTGAGGCTCTGTCTGAGTGATTAACTGTCAGGTCCAGGTAGAGGATGGTGTCTGCCCTCAGCTCTCAGGGAGGAGAGGCCCCTGAAGGCCAGCATGGTAGGGACAGGGACCAGTCTTCTCACCCAGCCCACCCACCCCCATCCCCCCAGTTGACTTCCCACTATCCTCTGTGACAGTGACTGGAGACACCCAGTGTCCCCTCCCCTCCTTGCCTGACCTGGAGGCGAACTGTACCCCCGTCTGGGAGGACTTCCTTCTATCCAGCCAGGGGTTTTGCTCCTTAGCCCTGAGAAGAAAGGACTAAAAGACGCCTTGGCTGGTGCTCATGAGGAGATCATGCTTGGAGGACTGAGCATGTTTCCACCTCAATTTACCCTTTTCTCAGAAAAGTTGTAAGATAGGAAGTAGACATGGGATGACCCGACTGATCCCATGCCCTGCCTCATACGGATGGGGATATTGAGGCCTCGGGAAAGAAAGTGCTTTACTGCTCGGCCCGCACCACCTCGCCTGGCGTGTGTGGGTCCTCAGTATGGATTTGCCAAGTGAAAGCACCTCCCTTCTCCTCTAATTCTGCCCACCCTCACAGCGTTTCCAAGTTTAGTGGCAATTTAATTTCGCATGGAGGGAAGACCTGGTGGGGAGAAGTCCAAGGCTCAGCCTAAGGAGATACCCCTCTCCGCTGGCTCTGAAAAGAAAATGGCGGGCTTAATAGGTGGTGAGGTACCTGTCATGGCGGTGTGCGAGTATGCATATCAGGAGCCTCAGAAACCACCACAAGGCCAGGGGTGGTGTGCGGGGTGACGCCAGTTCTCCCCAGGACCCAGTGCCTCTTGGCACTGAAGCATTTTAATTCTCCTCAGAACAGGATTCTGTTCCCACCAGCGAGGTTGGCCGTTCTTTTCTTTCCATAACTCGTTTTCTCCTCAGTCACCAGACTGGTGGCATTCTGAGATGGCGGTGTGATTCACAAAGCATGCTGGAGTGCGGCGGGGGCCCCGCTGGGGGCCGGAGCTGGTCAGACTGGCGCAGGGCCTGTGGGGATGCTCCAGGTGACCGTGGGTGGTGGCTTCCACAGGGACCCCGTGCTCTGGGAGTGGACTGGCAGAGCCACTAGGTTTTCTCTTCACTGGGAGTCTCTGTGCCTCAGTGGGCTTCCCGTGTCTGCCACCAGCCCCCGCTTCTCCCGGCTGCCCAGTGTCCTCCCATAGCTGCCCCAGGTAGGGCCATTTCTGGATCATTGCCTCTTGCAGACTTAATTCTGCGAGAGCCATCATGATAGCAAACTGCCCAGAGTGTGGGCTCATGTTGCCGACTGTGGCTCAAAGGACCACCTTCAGGAGAGAAGGGGCTCTGGGGCCTATCTCTGTTTCCACAAGGCCAGGCTTTTCCTCACAGGTCAGGTGTGGGGACATAGGTCGTGTGGTTTCCTCCTCCCTTCCCACGTGTTCAAAATGAAGCCCTTTTGATGGAAACACTATGCATCTGGGCACCTGGGGCATCTCTGCAGACAGTGGGCTGCATCTAGTTAAAGCCCTGCCACTCTCTGCTCCAGCTCCTCTCTGAGAGGAGGGCGGGCCCGCCAGGATGCTGTGGCCTGCCCATGCCATGGGTCCCCTCTCGAGAGCGGCTGGCTGACCTGCTTTGCTCAGGTCTGACAGGATTCTCGGGATGCAGGACTTTCAGTGCTGACATCAGGGAAGTTCTGGGCAAACTGTGACTCCTTGTCACTCTCCATCCCTGGCTGCCTCACATACCTGTGCCCATACAGATGTGTGTCCTGGAAAGACTATTCACATCCAGGTTCCAGTGACCTCAGTGTTGGGATGTCACAATTGGTTCTTGACTCTCAAAGGGAGACTTAGGAATGGAAGGAAAATCACACTTGACCAGGATGGAAGAGCATTCGGGGGGCGGGGGGGAATATCTATGCGTCTTCAGGGGAATCTTATATGTGAGGTCATGTTACTGCTCACCCCCCCCCCCGCCCCCGGTGTGAAATTGATAGGAGGCAAATCTTTAAAATTCTGGAAGTAAATTCCACAAACGAAGCTTCCTTTTCTTCTGTGAGAGTTCGTCTTCAGTTTTGTTTCGTTTGGGTCAAGCTGTACACTCAGCACTGTATGTAGCATTCCGACCACCTGACACACTCATCCAGCGGTCTTCTGTAGCAAACACATTGGGCAGCTGATGGGAAGTAGTCACTTTTTTCCCTTTGTCTGGCTTAAAACAGTTACTCACCAGAGGGCTGGCCATGCCTGATTGTTCACAAGACCAGCCCAACTAGCCTCAGGGTCAAGTTAAACAACCTAAGTTACTGAACGCAAGGAACATTTTTTAAAAAAATCACTTTATTCTGTTAACACGACTGCTCTCCTGGCTTTGCGTCTCTGGATGTGTCTGTTCTAGAACCCACAGCTGCTCAGCCCTGCCCTCCACCTGCTTGGGAAGCGAACACTGGATTTACACTCCCAGTTACATTGCTTCCAGAAAGACAAGATCCCTGTTGAATGCCCATGAAGCTTATGCTGAGTAAATATTGACAAAGTAGTCTAAAGAGCAAACACTTTGACATTTGTAAGGTCCACTGGAAGGTCTTGTATATATTTATACAGCAGGAATGAGCACCGCATACCAATTTTCCTGAACTTCTTCTGACATAATTCTGCATGGATTGTGTGTGCCAGTGGCTGAGAAAACAGCTGAATGTTCACGTGGCAGACAGGGCCAGGGCTGGGTCAAGGTCTTCCTTCCATCGGGAACAAACCAGTGCCTATCCCTTGGTAGGAAAACTTACTGTAAGCTTTTATGAGACCTAGTTTTCCAGAAGGAAGAAAGAAAAAAAATAAATAATCCACAAAACCTTGCTTTTAATTTATTGCAATTGACGTACTTTCTTTTTACTTCGTAAAAATTTTATTGATGTTTTCGTACTTTATATTTATTAAAGATTGAGCCTCAAAAATGTAATGAGTAAAAAATGCTTGCTTAATTTAAATTGTGAATCTGTCTGTTAAGAAATGCATTAGGGGTAGGAGAAGCATAAGACATATTAATTGACAGACAGGAACTGCTGTCTCTGAGGTTGATACAAGTAATTTATTACTTTAGAAATGAATGCCACCTCCAGAATGTGCTTCATTAATTTCAAATTTAGTTTTAATTTCAAGCTGTTGCCCCTTGAGAAGAATAAGGTGGCAAATTATGTTTGAAGAGCAGATTTTTTTTTTTTGCTCCAAAGAAACACCACATTTTAACTATTTAATTTTACAAATACACGTGCCCGTCTCCTTTGCTGTGTTTTTCCTGAGAGTTGAGAACATTTTCTAGGTAAGGTCAACACTTAACTAATGCTTTTTTTTTTCTTTCTTTCTTCTCTCCTTCTTCCCCGTCTCTCTCCTTCCTTTCCCGTCCGTCCTGCCTTCCCACCTGTGATCACGGCAGCCTATGTTTCCGATGAGTTAAAGGCTGCCGCCCTGGTAGAAGAAGATATAGACCCCGAAGAGAGCACGGCAGATGGGGAGCCCTCGGCCAAGTACATGTGCCCGGAGAAGGAGCTCGGCAAGAGCTGCCCCAGTTACCAGAACTCCCCGGCGGCTGAGTTTTCCAGCCACGAAATGGACAGTGAGTCCCACATCAGTGAGACCAGTGACCGGATGGCCGACTTCGAAAGCGGCTCCATCAAGAACGAAGAGGAGACCAAGGAGGTGGCGGTCCCCCTGGAAGACACGACCGTGTCAGACAGCCTGGAGCAGATGAAGGCCGTGTACAACAACTTCCTCTCCAACTCCTACTGGTCCAACCTGCACCTCAACCTGCACCAGCCATCATCGGAGAAGAACAACGGCAGCAGCAGCAGTAGCAGCAGCAGCAGCAGCAGCTGCGGCAGCGGCAGCTTCGACTGGCACCAGAGCGCCATGGCCAAGACCCTGCAGCAGGTGTCGCAGAGCCGCGTGCTGCCCGAGCCCAGCCTCTTCAGCACCGTGCAGCTGTATAGGCAGAGCAGCAAGCTCTACGGCTCCATCTTCACGGGCGCCAGCAAGTTCCGCTGCAAGGACTGCAGCGCCGCCTACGACACGCTGGTGGAGCTGACCGTGCACATGAACGAGACGGGGCACTACCGCGACGACAACCACGAGACCGACAACAACAACCCCAAGCGCTGGTCCAAGCCCCGCAAACGCTCCTTGCTGGAGATGGAGGGGAAGGAGGATGCCCAGAAGGTGTTGAAGTGCATGTACTGTGGCCACTCATTCGAGTCTCTCCAGGACTTGAGTGTCCACATGATCAAAACGAAACACTACCAAAAAGTGCCTCTGAAGGAGCCCGTCACTCCCGTCGCAGCCAAAATCATCCCTGCCGCCCGGAAGAAGGCTTCGCTGGAACTGGAGCTCCCCAGTTCCCCGGATTCCACAGGCGGGACCCCCAAGGCTGTGATGTCGGACACCAACGATGTGCTTCAGAAGAACTCCAACCCTTACATCACGCCAAATAACCGGTACGGCCACCAGAACGGGGCCAGCTACGCGTGGCACTTTGAAGCCCGGAAGTCACAGATCCTGAAGTGCATGGAATGCGGCAGCTCCCATGATACCCTGCAGGAGCTCACCGCCCACATGATGGTCACCGGCCACTTCATCAAGGTCACGAACTCGGCCATGAAGAAGGGCAAGCCCATCATGGAGACACCTGTGACGCCCACCATCACAACCCTGCTGGATGAGAAGGTGCAGTCCGTGCCCCTGGCTGCCACCACCTTCACATCCCCCGCCAACACCCCTGCCAGCATCTCCCCGAAGCTGAATGTGGAGGTCAAGAAGGAGGTCGACAAGGACAAGGCGGTCCCCGATGAGAAGCCCAAGGAAAAGGAGAAGCCCTGTGAAGAAGAGGAGAAATACGACATCTCTTCCAAGTACCACTATTTGACTGAGAACGACTTAGAAGAGAGTCCCAAGGGGGGACTGGATATCCTGAAGTCCCTGGAGAACACCGTGACGTCCGCGATCAACAAGGCGCAGAACGGCACCCCCAGCTGGGGGGGCTACCCCAGCATCCATGCCGCCTACCAGCTCCCCAACATGATGAAGCTGTCCCTGGGCTCGTCGGGGAAGAGTACGCCCCTGAAACCCATGTTCGGCAACAGCGAGATTGTGTCTCCCACGAAAACCCAGACCCTGGTCTCTCCCCCCAGCAGCCAGACCTCGCCCATGCCCAAGACAAACTTTCACGCCATGGAGGAGCTGGTGAAGAAGGTCACTGAGAAAGTTGCCAAAGTGGAGGAGAAGATGAAGGAGCCAGAGGGCAAGCTGTCTCCGCCGAAGCGGGCCACCCCATCCCCGTGCAGCAGCGAAATCAGTGAGCCCATCAAGATGGAGGCGTCCAGCGACGGGGGCTTCAAAAGCCAGGAGGACAGCCCCAGCCCCCAGAGGGATGGCTGCAAGGAGGGGAGCCCCCCGGCAGAGCCGGTGGAGAATGGCAAGGAGCTGGTGAAGCCCATGAGCACCGGCCTGAGCAGCAGCACGGCCATCATCACCGACCACCCGCCCGAACAGCCTTTCGTTAATCCTCTGAGCGCCCTCCAGTCGGTCATGAACATCCACCTGGGCAAGGCTGCCAAGCCCTCCCTGCCTGCCCTCGACCCCATGAGCATGCTTTTCAAGATGAGCAATAGCCTGGCCGAGAAGGCGGCAGTGGCCACGCCACCGCCCCTGCAGTCCAAGAAGGCAGACCACCTCGACCGCTATTTCTACCACGTCAACAACGACCAGCCCATAGACTTGACAAAAGGGAAGAGTGACAAGGGCTGCTCTTTGGGTTCAGTGCTTTTGTCACCCACGTCCACATCCCCGGCAACCTCCTCATCCACGGTGACAACGGCAAAGACATCTGCCGTCGTATCATTCATGTCAAACTCGCCGCTACGCGAGAATGCCTTGTCAGATATATCCGATATGCTGAAGAACTTGACAGAGAGCCACACGTCAAAGTCCTCCACTCCTTCCAGCATCTCTGAGAAGTCTGACATTGACGGGGCCACTCTAGAGGAGGCCGAGGAGGCGACGCCCGCGCAGAAGAGGAAGGGCCGCCAGTCAAACTGGAACCCCCAGCACCTGCTGATCCTCCAGGCCCAGTTTGCCGCCAGCCTCCGGCAGACCTCTGAGGGGAAGTACATCATGTCAGACCTGAGCCCCCAAGAGCGCATGCACATCTCGAGGTTCACCGGGCTCTCCATGACCACCATCAGCCACTGGCTAGCCAACGTGAAATACCAGCTTCGAAGGACAGGTGGAACAAAGTTCCTCAAAAACTTGGACACCGGCCACCCCGTGTTCTTTTGTAATGACTGTGCGTCGCAAATCAGGACTCCTTCCACGTACATCAGTCACTTGGAGTCACACCTGGGCTTCCGGCTCCGGGACTTGTCCAAACTGTCCACCGAACAGATTAACAATCAAATAGCACAAACCAAGTCGCCCTCAGAAAAATTGGTGACGTCCTCCCCGGAGGAGGACCTGGGGACCTCCTACCAGTGCAAACTTTGCAATCGGACCTTTGCGAGCAAGCATGCAGTTAAACTTCACCTTAGCAAAACACACGGGAAATCCCCAGAAGACCACCTTCTGTACGTTTCTGAGTTAGAGAAGCAGTAGCATTTGCTTTTGATTAAAATGACTGTAATTTGCTTTGAGGGAAACTGTTGCAGGCACCTTAAGGCCCCTCTGTCTTGTTCTTGGCACATGTTCTTATTTTAACCGCAGAGAATCACTCTGGGCAGGACTGTTTTGTATAACTGTACAGTGTTTAATAGAGGTGCATAATCAGCTGTTGTTACTGGTAAAATATGAAGGTTAAAACGCAGTGGTAAGTGTTTGGAACTTTGTGTAAATGGGATTTAGTTGTGAGCATCCCCCGATGCTTCAAGCTGCATGCATTAACAGACAGTTTAATTAAGCATTTATAAAGAAATCGGGCACACTTTTTCCACACGGCTCGAGTGTGCTGGCATTTCTCACCCTTTCATCTTTAGCCCTCTGAGTACTTTGAAGCACTTTTGCATTAATTTGGTTAAAAAATAAAATAAAATAATAATAATGTATGAAGCTCTGTTTTTTAAACTCCTTACCAGCTTAGTTATAATTAATAATATGAACCTCCATTTATGCAGGTCTGCAGGGGTATAACACGCCTTGAAATTTAAAAGAATATTATTTTCACATTGAAACATAGATGTATATATTGTATAGATTTCAGACTCTCTTATGAAAAATGTGATTGTGGTTAAAAATGACCTTTTTTTTCCTGCATTTATAGCAACAGTGTTTTATGTACCTGCTATGCTCTGGGCATAAACTGTGCCTATGTATAGTGTATATTTCTTTTTCTTTTTTTTTTAAGGTCTATGGGTTTTGTTTTTTTTTTACATGCAAACATTGTAAATTATACAGAAGATACCACAGATAGCATTTATAAAGTATACAGAAACATTATCTGAAAGCAAAGTATGATTCTCTGTTTTGCTATACAGTACATCTATATTGATAGAGGTTCATGTTTAAATTATACATATTTATTAGCATCATGTTATCATTTGTTTTGAGCAGTCTGAATAAACGAGGCCAGGAAATACATCCATGGCAGGCATCATAAATATTTTGCACATGATTTTTAAAGGTATTTATTAGAAATCAAAGAACGCTCAAAATAAACTCAGTGCTCAAAGGGTTAAGTCTATTTGAAAAGGAAAAAAAAAAGCAAGCGCAACAAGGAGAACTTGTACTGTATTTCCTAAGCATTGATAAAGCCTTTAAAATGTTTGTACTGTAATACTTTGCTTAAAAGTCATGAGGCATTCTGTGATACAACCTCTTTCACTTACTTAGAAGCCCTCTCGGTTGCTATTTCATATTGTAGGATGCCTTTTTCTTTCGATTGGTAACTTTCTGTTTTGTTCTTCCTAATTATTCTCCCAAGATCCCACACTGCAGCTTTATCTTTAGGCTTATGAAAGGTAACCCGTGGTTACCGGCTCTCCAAGTGATTCTGTTCTTCTCCATTTTTGGCAGTTAATTTGCAGAAGTAACTGACAGCTGACACCATACGAGAACCTATGTATAAAATATTGGCATGTAAACAGCACAGACACTGTAACACACTCTGTGCCCTGTTTTGTTGTTGACAATGAACCACCATTATGTGACTCTTCATATAACCCTTTTTTCTACGGCAGCATTAAAATTGTCTTTTTGCTATAATTTTGTGTTGCGTTCACAATTATGTCTGAAATGTGCTACGACTAACGAGCACATTAAAATTAAATTGTATGCGATCTGTTTATGACTGAGTTGGTTGCTCTGACTGCCAGGTGCTGGCAGTCAGAAACTGCCCGTAAATCACAGGAGTTTTAGTGAACTTTGGCGTGTGGAGAGCAGGGAGCCCTCTCTCAGAGGCTGCGTGGACAGAATTTTCCCCAAGAATAAAATGTTAAAGAAAGGAAGACATTTCACACGAGGTTAGCTTCTCTCCGCGAAAGTGATCTTCTAAAATCTCAGTAGAGGAGCCCAGGTCGACACCTGGGGGTCCTCATGGGGGCCGGGGGTGTGGTCTCCCTTCTGGACAGGGAGGAGTCAGGGTCAGAGCCCTGCAGGAGGCAGGTGGGGGAAGGAAGGTCTTTGCAAGACTCAGTGCGGGGCGGTTCCTTCCTGTTGATTCGGGATTTTTCAAGTAGCAGCAAACAGAGCCGAGCTGGGCAAGGTGGACTCCGGGGTCCAGGGCTCTCTCTGCTGTGCGGAAGCAGCCCCAGATAAGGAGGTGTGCAGGGTGGCGGTGGAGGGGGGGGGGGCGACTGAACCCGTACAGGGGAGGAGTGGGGAGAGCATTTATATGATAATCACAAGCTTTTATTAGCCCTGGCAAATCATGCCAACAAAACGCTGGGAACATCATGTAAAATTGTAAAATACCTTTATTACTACATTCAAACTAGTCTTGCAGTTATGCAGAATCGGAGCTCCTAACCTAGAATTACACAAATGAGAGATGTATTACATCCATGTAATACATAAAACACCTCAACTTAAAAAAAATACTCTTTTATTAAAAATTTAAATTAAACCCTTTCAGAGATGTTCGGCAACACGCCTACGTCTTCTTCCCGTTCATCCCCACCCCTTTTGTCAAGATGAGTCCAAAATTTCTGTCTGCTCTACTTTCTCTCGGCAATCCATGTCTCTCCGGGTTTTTAGAGAGAACCTCGCTAGAGTTTAAGACGGGTTTTTGGCAAATAGGGAGTGTCTTTCTGGCTGTGCTCTCGCCTGCTGATGCAGCCACACAATTGGACTGTGCCTGCGGGCGGGGCACAAAGGGCTTTCCCTTCTGGGTGGTGGGCCTGGCTCCCTCCCCACTTCCTCCTCAGCGCTAGTCCCTCCTTGAGTAGTTGTGTGCCCAGTGGCCTTTACCTGGGAGGCCTGTGGGACACAATGCCTTTCTCTGGGGGCCCCCCGCTCCCCCCTGGAACCTGGCTCAGGGGACAGCACCCTCCCTCCCGTGCCTTTCCGCATCTTCACATCCTGGAGCCCAGATTTCCACTCTTGAATTTTTCACAGGTTAAATATAGCATCGGTTTATTAGAATCCAAAGTCCTGCGTCTAACAGATTAAACTGACAACACTTCCATCACCACCAGGGCCCATGTGGCTTGAAGGGAGATGGGGTTTGTGCAAATGAGGGTGCTCCCCCCCACCCCCACCCCCCGCTTTACAGTTTGGGAGAAGAACCTGATGCTCTGCCCATCTCCTCCTCACCCCACCCTGGGATTATCTTCAGGACTCTTCACTTTGGGTGTGGGAGTGAGGGTTTAGAGCCGAGGTGGGTACCAGGTGATATCACCCGTTTGGCACTTGGGGCTCAGAGCCAGGAAAGGAGCGCTCATAGGAGTGGGGCCCAGAAATGAATGTTACCTCAGGAGGAAACGCAGTTAACTGGGGAGTTCAGGGCTCTAGGCATGAGCACAAATGTAATTTGGCAAAGTGACTGTCCCCCGAACCGTGCATCCTGGGACGGGGTGGGGGTGGGGGCTGGCTAGGGCCAGGTTCAGTCTCCAATGGCCTTGGAAACCCAAGGCCGTTTGCTCCCGAGGTCACCAAACTCCCTCCTGGCTGGAGAGCTGGCCGCTGCCCTGAAGAGCCTTCCATTCCCAGCCCAGAATCCCTCTGATTTTCCAGAGCCAAAATGGCCAGATCTAAAGTGGCGTTCTGAATCTAACGTAGTTGTGCACTGGTTCTCCGGCTGGCGCTGATAGAAAATGCCAGTTCGGGCACGGCTAAGGCCTCCCGGTCAGGTCTCTAAATGGGCCGTGGGGGGAGGAGGGACGGTGCCAAGTGAGGGCGGTTTTAATCACAGGTGTGTAGGTGACCCCGACCTCACCCCGCCCAAGCCCAGGCTTGTTGCAGCCCTACTGTATATCTTCCAGCCATCACATTTACACAGTATCTTAAAATAACATTTGTGATAAATGTGCAATTTAACTAATTTATGGTGCTATGATGTGCTCAGGGCTACATGCAAGATGAAAATCTTAAATGGAGCTTGAACAGCTCACTTCACAACAAGAAATCAATATGCCACATCTTAGCTATTCGCTGCAGTCAACATTTAGCAAAAATATCAGTGATGTATCTTTAAGTTTTAGGCAGCAAGAATTCTATAATTAACCAAAATCGTACAGAGTTAGAGAGAGTTGGTTATGATGAGGACCCAGATCTCCCTGGCATCTCCGTTCTATTTTTATTCTGCAAAAGGAAAAATATATATATATTGATAGCCAGCAAAGAGGCGCTTCTCCCCAGGGTGCTCTGTGCTCAGGTCGAAGCGTGAGCCTCCCCACCCAGCAGAATTCAGGGCTGTGGTCTCTGCCACCTTGGAAGGATTCCTTTCCTCAAGTTCAGACTTGACTCCAGCTAGGTGGAGTACACTGACCCCAACCCCTGACCACCTGCTGTGCCACAGGCTGGTGATCAAATAAACCCTGAAAAAGGAAAAGGGCCCTTCTCAAGAGCTGAGCTCCTTGAGAAGCAGAGCCCTGAAGCCAGGAGTCTGACTGTGGAGAAGGACAGGAGCTGATGGGAAGCAAGGCTGCATTTCCCAAATCCAGGGTTAAAGCTGTGGTCTCTCTCCAGAGATTTCTAAGTCGTCTGATAGAAAAAAAAAAATTAAATGATTTTATTTTTTCAAATTCATCTGTGAAGTTCTTTTGAAATTGGAAAATTGCGATGGCATTTTCTTCTGTTGACTATTTAGCACGAAAACAATACACTTCGTATTATAGGAAGCGATCATAAAAATGAAAACACGCGAACCCTGGCGCCACTCTTTAATAATAAATACTTTAACTTTAAAATAATAGCTATTATCCTTTTAGCTAATGGAGAAATTACCATTTTTACTCTGCCAGATAGTTATTCTTTTGGTAATAGAAACACTAACCTTTTTTCTCCCTAGGGATTTATTAGTAAGCACGTGTAATCTTTGGCAAAAGGAAACCTGAAAATGCATTTCCCCTGGGACCCTGTGCCGGTCGATGCCTTTCAGCCTGCAGCTGACCTCAGGAGACACGGAAAAGGTACTCATGCTCGTGCACCCACGCAATTCTGGGGTGCGCTGGCCTTTGCCAAATAGGCTATAGTTAGCTTCAGAAACAATCTCGCTCCTTTGGGGGACGGCTTCGGCTCTGTCTCTTAGCATAAAGCTTCTGGGAAGAAAAGCTCCTTTCTGACAAACCCGACCTTCCTGTGCGGTGTGGCGGCCTTGTCGCAGCCGAGGGCTGGACTCCTGGTATCAGTGGGGAGCAGCGGTCCAACACAGGGTTTTGTTTCCAGGGAGGTGCTGATTTTCCTCACACTCCATTGGGTTTCTCCAAGCCCGAGGGAGATGCTGTTGGACTTAACAGACACCATTGTTCTGTCCCCAAGGATCTGACAGGAGGCCACCCTCCCCCATCCCAAGGAGGAATTAAAAGGCAAGCAAACCCTGTAACGGGTGGGCTTTGACAGTTCCAAGGGCATACTGAAGCACCTTTGATTTGGGACCATGTTCCCTGCCCAGCCAAGACAATGGATTTGGCAGATTGTTGGTCAGTGGCCTGATAGCCTGTGATGTCTGGACGGTCCCAGACAAACTGATGGTGCCTCGCTCAGGCCTCGGCTTTGGACATCAGGAGTGACTTAAAGCAAAGTTAGCGGCTCCTGAAGGCTCAGCATTTGGCGGTCAGTGCCTGACCCCTGATCCAAAGAGCCAGGTGTTTTCCAAATTAAATTCCAGTGATAGACTTTCAAAGGAACTGCTTCTCCACCACCTTTGTATAATGTCAGGTGCTAATATATTCTTAATAAATCATTCCTGATGATAATGATGATAAGCAAGGTGACCTCTTTCCAGAGATTAACATCCACAATTAGCTACTCAGGAATTAGGATACACTGTTATTTACTGTCTAACCCGTGCTGTTGAATAGAGTGGCCACCAGCCACGTGTGACTACTCAAATTTAGATGGAATAAAACGAAAAGTTGAGTTCTTCCATCATACCAGCCGCATTTCCAGCACTCATTAGCCACAAAAGGCTAGTGGTTACCCTTTAGGGCAGCACAGAAATGGAACATTCCCATCATCACAGAAAGTTGGTTTGGACAGTGCTGTTTTTCCTATGTAAGAGCTCATGGCTGAAACATGAAAGTGTGCTTCCAGTCCATGGGTATTTCTAAGAATCCTTGCTTTGCCAATATGCGCCCAGGCAACACTCTCACGTGCTAATATCTGATCAAAGCCAAGGACACACATAATTAACCTTGAGCATAAAATTATAAACAGAAGTGCAGGCATCAGTGTATGAAGTTGCTGCTCATTCTCCCTGCTGTGGATGTTATCTGGGCTGCAAACTCCAAAGCCCAGAGATCTGATGGATGTGGCCGTGACCTTGCTCTTGTCCTTAACTGGCAAAGAGTCCAGCAGTCCCTGTGCTGTTCTCTTTGCCCAAGTGGAGTTGACTCCTTCTCTGGGGCTTGGAGATTCCGACATGGCTGCAAGGCTGGCGTGGCTCTCAGCCCCCACTTGTGAGAATCGGGAGTCTCGTGACCCCACACAGTCCCCCAGGCACCCCCCCACGGCTTCCAACTTCTCTGTGCAGCCCCAGGCGGCAGCAGGAGGGGGTCCATCCCTCTCTCTCTTTAAAAATTAAAATATATAAATAGGACTTTGGAAACGACTTTTAAATTTGGGGGGGTACGTTTTAAAAATTATTGCGTTTCAACGTCTCACTTCCATTATTTTTTTTTTTCCCACAGCAGGATTCCAGGGACACATTTACGACCGTCATAATTGTGAGTTAGAGATCTCCCAGGCCAAGTGAAATGAAATTACGAGAAACTGAAATCTGTTTTAATTGGAGCATTTATGGAAAAAAGAAGTCAGACTGGCTGCTTTTTCCTTTATGTGACTCTCCGGTTCATGGCTCTACCTGTGTCCGGAAACCAGGGCTGGCGGAACTCGGGCCGTGACAGAGCAGGGAGGAAAAGAGAGAGAGGAGAATGAGGTAGGTGTGTCAGGAAGGAGTCATTTTCTTAGCTTTAAAAAAAAATGGAGGTACAGTTGCCGGAGTTCCGCCTCAGTGACCATGAAACCGAGTCGGCAAAAGCTGAAGGGCCTGGCTCCTGAAAGCCTCATCAGGCCTTGTCATCGCTCTAATGAATATCATTTAAATTGCTTTGTATATTGGTGGAGTTTGGATGTCGATTTAATTTGTGCATGTGTTTGAGTTCTTCTGCTTGGCTAGGCTAAAAGAGAAGCAGCCGCCTAATGAAAACTGAGTTGGTGACAGTGTGATGTGCTCCAACCCAGTCAAATGGGTTTGAAGGGTTACAGCGACAGCTCTCAAAAAAGAAGTCGATCTGGCCAGGGAGAGAGCGAGGGGAGGCCTTCCCGCAGCATGCGGACCTGGCAGGCGGTGTGGCCGGCCCGGCGTGGCTGTGCTATGACTGCACGTGCGGTCCTCGCTCGGCCCAGCGCAAACCGAGCTCCGGGCACGGGGCACGGCGCCCATCCAGCCGAGGTCCTGGGAACCCCCATCCTTCCCTGTGGGTGAGCGGCACACGGATGGAATTGGGGGGGATTGTGCGACTGCTCGAGCAAGAGATGTGGCTCAGGGCCCCCAGCTGAGAGAACGGGGCATCCTCATGTTTGGACACCCAAAAAAGGCAAAGGCCATCTCCCACGTTGTTTTCACCCCAGCCATCTGGGGAGGGGAGCAGACTGGGAATCCTGTAGGGCTCCTGGGTAGATGGGGCCCAGGGAGGAGCTGCGGCCTGCCCGGGTCCCCTGTTCCTGTCGGGAAGGTCAGCCAGGCTTCTGTTTGCAGACATATTAGAAAGACAGGCTGAGCATAAATCCGGTTGTCTGTTGACTCCCCACTCAATCCCTTACGTCCAAAGGGGCCATGGTTCTGGAAGGAGTTTGAGGTTTGGCTGTTGTGTTTCAGGGACTGTTGCTGTCAGGGACTGGGTATCGGGACTCAGGGGGCTGCAGCTTTATGGCAGGCTGCTCAACACCCCAGGCCTGGGGGCTGGGGAAAGGGGGCAAAGAACATATGAAAGGATTCCCCCTTCTCTACCTTTTCTCTCTTTTTTAAAAATTTATTTATTTTGAGAAAGAGAGAAAGAGTGCATGAGCACAGCAGTGGGAGGGGCAGAGAGAGAAAGAGATAGAGAATCCCAAGCACACTCCTCTCTGTCATCATAGAGCCGACTCTGGGCTCGAACTCATGAACTGTGAGATCATGACCTGAGCTGAAATCAAGAGTCAGACACTTAACCTATTGAGCCACCCAGGCGCCCCCTCTCTGCCTTTTCTACACTCCTCAAGGTCTGACCTTGAGCCATTGAACAGACTGAACCTGCCTTCAGCTACGATCTCCAATCTTATCTGACCCTCAAGGTCCAGCTTCTTACTACAGTCTTCTCAAATATTATCGATATTCACGTGATCGGCAAGGCAGCCTCATATAGTCTGGAAAAAAATGACCACAACAGGGAATGCACTTGGGGGGTCTTGACTGCTCCCTCTGCTGTCTGGACCCTGTCCAGCCCTACCTCTGCATGAGTGTGTTCCACAGGTGTGGGTGAGGGTCTCTCAAGGCTGTAGAAGAAGTGGACCCGTTCCCCTAAATCAGAGAGACTCCACTGGAAAAGCCAGGCCTTCTCTGTCTACCATCAAGAGACAGGGCTAGGATGGAGTGGAGCCAGGAAAGGACATGGTGCCTGGGGCAAGGACTCACTGGGGGCTCTGGGAGCAGATGGAGGAGGGTATCTAGATCTCCAAAAATTCCTAACTACCCAGTCTGAAGGGGACTTTGGCCCCACGGCCCATGTGGTAGTAGGGGTTGGCTTTCCTAAACATGGGGACCCACGGCTTTGTCTTGAGAGAAGGTCTGAGGAGCTTCCGTGTGCCTGAGACACGCGATGGGGGCCCCGGTAAGGTCTCCTCCGACCCTGCACAGCTCCCAGTGGGGCCGAGCCTTCATCTCACCAGCGCCTGGACCATCAGACCAGGCGGCAGCCCTCCCACCCTGGGCCAGTACCCGGAACAAGACCTGTGCATGCCTAAGACCCGTGCTGGACTTGAATGAGTTTGGAGCCGCGCTGGAGAAAGGAGACAAAACAATAGTGACAAACCAATGTCAAACGTCCGAGTCAGAATGAGAATGGGCAGCAAACAAAGTGGAATCACAAGGCTCAGTCCCTGAAACTTGAGGGGCCCTGGCCGGGAGCCTATCTTTGGTGAGGCAGGCCTGGGCTAGACCTTGAGGGTCGGATAAGATTGGAGATTGCATTTAGAGGAGGGCATGGGAGGCCACGGCCCCCTCTTTGTGAGAAGCCACCAGAAGGCTCGCTCGGCTGCCTTCTGGCTGCGCCTTGAGACGGTGAGACCAACGGCACTGGCCCGTCACATCCTGGGAAGTGCCGTCTGAATTACCTGCAATGAAACATAGCCGTGACCAAAGATGGCTTTTAATCCATTCCAGTGTTTCTCACCTGGGGGTCTTTCTAGGATTTCTTCCACAGTTTCTTGACCGCTCAGGGGTTGTGAAGTGCTTCTGGGCATATCCCTTCAGTGGCTTAATGACAGCGGCTGTGGGCTCCCTGAAGTCCAAACACGGACCTTGGTGTGGGTCCCAGTGAGCACACGCGGCGGCTTCCTCCTGTTACCTTCCTGAACTTGTAGCTCACAGGGCGCCCGTTCCCTTCCTGGTTTGGGGATCAAGAGCGCTCCTCACGATGCTGTCAGCAGTGAGTTGCTCAGGATCTCAAGCAAGGGATGTAAGTTTGGCCCATCAAGTCCAGGCATAGTGGCTTCAGCAACTGCTAGACGTAGGGGCGTATGCAGTGTCCTAGGAATCTGTCCCTCCCACTTCTCATCTCTCTCTCCTCCCTGTCTCTCTGTCTCTTTCTCTCTCTCTATGTCTCTTACTCTCTCTCCCTCTGTCTCTCTATGTGTTTTTTCTCTCCCTCTGTCTCTGTCTCTATCTCTAGGTCTCCCTCCCTCTCTACCTCTCTGTCTCTTTCGCCTCCTCTCTGTCTCTTTGTATCTCTCCCTCTCTCTTTTTCTGTCTCTGTCTCTGTCTCTCTGTCTCAGCTTCATGCTTGGGCACTCTTCCCCTCAAGGTGTGACCGGCTCATAGGTCTCACTCAGCAACCTTGAGGGGAAGGAGCTTCCTGTCACAGTGGTGGGAGCCAGCACCCTGGGCGGCCAGGATCAGTCCTGGATAACAGCTGTGATTCTGATCAGCAGGGGGTCACAGTTTCACCTCAACTTGCTTCCAGGCCTGCAGCAGCAGTACGCTCTCTGTCCCAAGGTCCACTGTACACTTAGGGTTCAAGTTAAGGATGCAGATGGCTCTGTCTACACGTTGGTGGATGTTCATCTTTGCATCTTGAGTCATCTGTAGCCCCTGCTTTGCCAGTGGGTTGACAAACCCCAGTGGACTTCCCGGACCCTTCAGGAGGTGGCTCCCCTGAAGAAAGCGTCTCAGTTTTCTAGGGGGCAGTAGGGATAAGCCTGGTGAGAAACCAGGCCATGGGATTTCCACTGGCCCCCAAGGGCAGGTTCTCCTGATGGCAGGGACAGGGTGGGGTGGCCAGAAGTGCACCCGGATTCCCTGACCTTGGGAGCTTCCTGGCTACTCCCTTCCTAAGGTAGGGCTGCAGGCCCAGCGCCCTGTGGAGAGAGTGGGCTTCTCTGCCCAAAGGCTGCTGGTCCTTTTTGTTGTACTTCCTAGACCCTGATTCAGCTGTGGACCAGAACCAACTAGAAAGTAAATGCTAGAAAGCCAGGATCTCTGGCACCTGAACCAAACACTGAATGTTTCCCTGGCACAGGTTGCAAAACGTAGCCTGTGGACTGAGTATGACCTGCGTCATTTGGTGTGGTCCACACTTTAAAACCAAACCAAACAAACTTTAATTCATTGCCAAATTTGGAAAACTGGGAGATTTTGAACAGATCCCTACATGCCGCATTCCTGCATGACAACAGGTGGCTGCCAAGCTCAGGTGGGGCATCAGCTCCCAGGCTGGCTCCCGCCCCCACCTCTCTGTCTGGTGGGCTACATGAGGGTCTGAGTGCAGGCACTGCTTTGACAGGTGACCCCAGGAAGCACGGGTAGGAGCGAGGACAGTGAGCAGTGAGGCAGGAAAGGAGAGGACACCAGTTCCAGCTGTATTGAGGAGCAGGCTGCCACTAGGCATAACGGGGCTGGGGTCCGCTGGGAACCTCTGTAGGACTGTGCTGGGCAGTCCCCGGGTGGACCCATCTGAGGGGCAGGCCCATGGGGGTCCTTAACTTCCCTCTGTCCCTGGCTGAGCGCTGCTCCCCACACCTGGATAGCTATGCTTCCACGGGCTTAGGGACCCAGGGCCTTGCAGTGGGGAGCCTCTGGCAGGTAAACAAAAAGGGACAGAGGAGGTGTGGACAGCACCTGCCTCTGTGTCAAACCACCGTGTTCCCTTTGGGCCCCTGACTTCTGCAGGCATTAATCAGGGGGCTGTTGGGCCCGGTGGGAGGGCTCTTGATGAGGGGGAGTGACTGGGCCAAGATAACACTCCACACCAGCCACAGAGCTGCCTCTAGAGCTCAGGCCTCCCTCCCCCACTCAGCTGTTTCCACTACCCCGTGCTACTTATCCCAGAGAGACTGGAGCCCTGGATGCCTCACTCATCCATTTTATTTTATTTAGTTATTTAATTATTTACTTATTTATGTGTTTATTACCCATCTAGTTCCAGAGATAACTTAGGGCTTCTGTACAGCTCATTAATTGCCTCATTGCTGGCTAGAAACAGTGCGATTGGCTGAGAGGGGAGGGATGTACAATGGGGGTGGGGGGGACCTGAAGGAACCAGGAGACAAGGGGCCCCAGTGAGTGGCTGCAGAGCCAGACCAGCTCCTGGCCCTCACAGAATGGCATCTCGCAGGAAATGGCTCCACACAGGAAGTCCCTCCCACAGGAAGTCCCACCCCCGGCCCAGGACGGGCCACCCCAGCCAGGGAGAGAGCAGCTCAGAGAGCATCTGGCCTTTACGCCTTTCTGACTCTTCACGCTTGCTGCTGGGGGTAGCGATGGGCAGTGGGCGGTGAGGTTGTGAATGCCAAGAGGGGAGGGACTCCTCTCTGAGCTTTAGACATCTTCCATCCTGTTCCCCCTACCCTCCCACCCCCGCCATTTTTCTGTGTGCGCAGATGTGTCCTTCTCCACAAAAATGCCCTGTCATAAAGTTAGTGTCAGAATCCACATAGATTATATTAGAATCAAGGTGGGCATCACTGCCATGAGAACGTAGAGGTGAATTTTCAGTCCCTGTTCCCCCCAGGAGAGCTGATGGATGCAGAGAGGGCCCCAAGCCACGGGCTGGGCGCAGAGGCTACGACTCTAAAAGTCCTCGGAGGGAATGACCTCACATCACCCTTCCCAATGCCACCCACACTGCCCCATTGTGCTCACCCAAGAAAGACATCATGCCAACACTGCAATCAATTAGCCCTGAGGAATGGACAAAGGGGGTCGGGAAATTAATTTCATTTGCGTTTTCTCTCCTGAGGCCCTGCCTGGCAGCCAGCTCTCCCAACACCCACATGTCCCAACTGCTCCGTCCATCAGCTCTTGTCCAACTTAACTATTCATTTTATGTATTTTAATTTGGGCAGAACATTTATTTGGCTTAAATTTCCTTTTCAGGGGTTGGAATGTGCCTTCCACACACAGGCAGAGATGATCTGCTCGAATTTCGTCAGGAGTTTAGTTTACAAAGATAGTAACTGAGCTATTAAAACCAACAACCCCTTTTAAAGCAAACAGACCATTAAAATATAGGAACAGTTTATGGCATAAATAAAATGGAGGATATAGATTATTTAAAGATAAGATTTTCAAGAAACAGGGATAAAAAAACATTTAAATAATTTCTCCACGATTTTTTTTTACAAAGTGAACTTCAAAATGCAAATGCAAATTAAAAAAAAAGCACAGAAAGACATTAAAAATCCATCTTCTTAGTAAAGGCATACATAAAAGGCTTGACTTTTCCTTCTAGATCTGTAGATGATTTCTGAGGGGCGGGGTGCAGGGAACTAGTTGAATTCATAAATGGCAGGATTTACCCAGCTTGGGAAGCCACATTGTGGAAAAAGAAGCAAGACATTTGCTTCTAGATCATTCTCTCGAGCCGGCTGACAGATACAATAATTTCGTCCATTAGTCCGATCCATTGTCTTCCTTCGGCACAGAAGTACTGTACCGCGGAGGTAGATTTCCACTGCTATGCGTATTTTAAGGGTTATTTGGCAACACGAGGAAAGCTAAAAGTAGCCTCTTAATCTAATTAATTGACATTTCTGAATCTTGCTTTCACAACAACACATGGTTTCATGTTCTGGGTTTTAGCACTTGTCAAGCTTTTTTGGAGAATGTTTTGGTCAGAATGACAAGATAATTTGTGGCTGAGGCTCCAAGCTAGAGAAGTGTTTAAGGCTATAATGATTTATTATCATCACAGAATAACAAAATTTACCGAGTGTTTCATCAGAATTTTTGAAATAAGTTTGCCACCATAGGAGAAGCAGCAGGGTGGGGGGTGGAGGGTGCGTCTGGAGACGGGGAGGACTCAGGCTTCATATACAAACCCAGCCATGACTGATTCCTTAACATTTCTCTCTATTAAATTTATCTCGGCGCGTTCCTTGAGAGAGAAACCCCAGAGCGTTTTAGGAGGACGAAGGGTGGTAGGAGGAGAACGGAGAGAAAAATCAGACCTCTCCCCCCACCCCACCCGCCCCGTGCTCTGCAAACAGGAAACCCGAGTCCCCGACTCCACTCGTAACATATATGTGGCTACAGCCAGCGATGAATTTCTACATTTTGGCACCGGTCAGAGTGAAAGTAGTCGCACTATCTATAGAAACTTTGAGATGGAGAACACTTGGAGTATGCTACTGAAAATGCAAGAAACACATTTTTGAAAGGATGAAATAATATCACTGAGTGACAGTAAATTAACATGCTGACATTTGCAGACTTTCAGAGCATTGCCATAAAAAGAAGTAATACAACATGACTAATTTGGACTTCTTCTTTCTTCCTTCCCAGGGAGAGACAGCCCTGCCCCTCCACGGCCACCCGGCAGGCTGTGCCTACCCAGCACTTCCTCCTCTTTCCCAGGCAACACTTCTGACTTACCATTCCCCTGCGCTCCGGCGTTGACTCTCCGAGACTCTGTGGAGAAGGCAAGCTTGACTTCGGTGCTCAGAAGATGCTCTCTTGAATGTCAGACAGATGTTCGACGGCTGGCAGAGGGCATGCATTTCCGGCCACTGTGTGACAGCCTGCTCAGATCCCCCCCACTGCCACACACACACCGTGCAATGCCAGGGCTGGGAGGGTCCTTGCACACCTTTGAACATCATTGCCCAGATGGAGATACTGAGGCACAGAGAGGCTCTAAGTTCCCAGGCCGCTTCTCTTTCCCCTTGGCCAAGCATCCAGATTGGAAGATCCTCCCAGGGAACACGGGCATCCTCTCCACTTCCCTGCACGGGATGTGAGCCTTCTCTTATCGGAGCTGGCCCAGTGCTTGGCACACAGAAAGCACCCACTACACGTTTGCTACATTAATGAAAACATGCATGAGGTGACTATTCCCCAGCTCACTGTCTCCTTAGCGGGGGCTCTCACAGCCAGCCTCTCCCTTTGTCAGATACCTGAGCGTCAGCAACAAAAGGCCATTCCCTCCCCGGACCGGGATTCTCCTTTGTTCTAAGAGTTGGTTGTCCCAGGTGAGCGCCACATCCCTCACAGCGAGAGACAGGGTGTCTGCATTTTCACCCAGCACCGTGCGTGGCCCACAGGAGACTCTCAGCAAACGTGTTCTATCTCATCTAATGAGAAGGAGCCTCGTTTTCCGCCTGGAAGAAGGGCTACCTGAAAATGAGTGCATGGTTTTAAAAACTGCCACACTGGGGGGCCCCTTGGGAGAACACACCCAGAGGCCAGTGGGTGCTGAGGCTGAGCTCCGAGCATCCTGGAAGGCCCCAGCTCCTGCATGCACCGAGGGGGAGGGGGCAGCCAACTGCCGAACCTTCATTAATGCCATCTGACTGTCTGTACTTAGACCATGTACGAGAGAAGCCATTATAAGAGATGAATGGGACATGGGCTAGGCTGGTGAGTGTGACCATGACCCGGACAGAGGCTCAGCCTGAGCAGAACAAGAGAGGAACCCAGGCCAGTGGGCGGGGAACATGAGTTGTTGGCTGGGTCTCAGAATTGGGCAGGAGTACCAGGGCCAGTGAGAAGGGGCCCCTAGCCCTGAGCTCTGCTCATGAGAGGATGCAGACGCTGGGGGGGCCTGTGTCTGCAGGGCACAAAAGTCTGCACCCTCAACACCTATAGTGGGGAATCAGCACAGGGCAGGGCAGAGGGTATGCCAAACACTCGTACCTTCAATGCTGTTCTACTTATTCTGTCCAATCAGAAGAAGAGTCGTCCCCTCTTTTCCCCCAACTGGGCAAATATCTGTCCGACTGGAGCTATTTCAGCCACACAGGAGACCTGAGTTCTGGGCTTGGCCTTAGGGTTCTCCCAAGGCCCTAGACAGGACAGCGAGCCCAGCCCTGGCTATCTGATGATTTGAGGGGTCTGGTGGGTTTGGGTGGGGAACACATGAAGGATCACAAATGAGCTACCCTACCTCTCTCTGCCGAAGTTTCCAGCTTCTTGTGCATACACTGACCAGTCCTGTCCACACCCAGCATCCTGAGTTACAGGAAAGAGGGTTTCTGGAGAATGTGGTCTTCTGGTTTTCTGCCTTATTCTGAGCAAAAACAGAGTGAGCTCAGATGCCAGGGGCAGGCCTGCCGGCAACCCCAGCAGATACCCTGGACCCCCACTTCCACCTCCCCCTCCTCGGGGCCCAGGGACCGCAGCCCCACGAATCTGGGGGGCAGTGGCTGTCTCCAGCTATGCACAGACGCCACCACCAGACCCGCCACCAAGACCCCGCTAGGACGGCCTGAGGACTCGCGGGCCTGGGGCCGCGTCGTGGGCAGACTGTTACGAGCTCACATACGTTGAGAGTAACCTTTCAGCAGAACAGTTTGAGTTAAAATAAAGGGATTGAAAAAGAGTACAATGACCAAAAAAATCTATAAAAATGCAATTGCGCTAATATAATTTTATCACTTATTTAAAAATTTAGTCGACCCAAAAGACTACCAAGTGTGAAATTAAGGAACAGCTCCTCTACTTTTATGGAAATCACTCTTCCTCACTTGTCTAATAGCCTGATTTTGTCAGATCATTTATTTCCATGGTTTTAAAATGAGCTTGACAGACAGAATTTTATAACACCACTTTACTGCAAATAAGAACATCATTTTCGCTTATTAAAACTGAAGCTTAGAGAAAGCATTAAAATTAACAGTTCACTCTGCTTTAACCTTTTGAATACTGCCGTGACTTTACACCAAAGACCATGTGCACCGGAGGCCGGCGGTCCCGGGGTAGGTGCTGGAGGTGCGACGGGGCGGACGGCGCAGTCCTGCAGGGGCTCGCGGAGGACACACACCCAACCGGAAATGGCAGTGATGGGGCCCCGAGGAATCCCCAGGCCGGGCGATGTGCACCAGCCTCGGGCAGCCCCGCGCAAGGCCCCGGGGATGCCAGAGGAGACGCTTGCGTTAACGTGGAGCAAGGGGCCTGCTTTTCTGCCCAGGAGACCGAAGCGATTGAGGGCTAGGCTCTCACAGTCTCACGCGCTGGTCCTTCCTGCCTTTATTCAACAAATACTGTTGAGCGCCTTCCTTCCATATACGAGGCACTGTTCCAGGCCCGTGAGATGACACCCGAGTTAGACCACGTCCCTGTCTGTAGGGGGCTTTGCCTGTCACTGGGGGAGACCGACCAGAATCCAGTAAGCTAATCAGTGTCTAATCTCATGCCTGGAGGGTGATTCCGGCTGCAGAGAAAACCCAAGTGGAGAAGAGACAGACACACAGTGTTTGTGGGACTGAAGGGGCCTTCTTCTGGCTCAGGCCTCTGGGCAGGCAGTTGCAAGGTGGCCTGTCCTGGCCATCACAAGAGCCTGTCCTCTGTTTCTGGTGCCCTGGGGGTCAGGCCTGGGTCAAGGGCATTATTGGACAGCACAGTTGGAATCTGCATTTCTGTGCCTGAGAGCTTTGTCCAAAACCTCAGAAAGCTATCCTGATCTCTAGCCCAAGTGCCAGGGAATTAACATCCCTGAACGCCGAGCCCCCAGCTGTGGATGGACAGAAACTGGTGTGGCCATATCCCTACTCTTCACCCCTTGGAGGGACAAATCTGAGCTGTGTCTTCCCGAGTCTTCCCACGGGATTAAGCTCCCGGTGCCCACCTTGCTGGTTGCTCCATTAGCGTGCTCTTGACTACATGCCTTCCCTCTGCCAGCCCTGACCTGTCTCCCCTGCACCTTCTCAGGTCAGTTACTTGCCCTAAACCTTTGGCCCAGAGCCTGGGAAATCTGGTCCAGGAGAAAGGCCTGTGTCAGACAGCTGAGACGGAGGGCTTTTGCTTTTCTCTGAATCCCGGATAGTGTCACCTTGTGTGCACTGCCTAGAACTCTCTGCCACAACACACACTCCGGCGGCTCCTGCAGGACCTCTCAGCACAGGCACTGCCCAGGAGCAGCCTAACCAGGACTTCCCTGGGGCCCCTTGCTTCCAACCCTGCATGTACCTATGCATGGTACAATGCTGCCGCTTGTGACCCCACAGAACTTGCTTGCCACTTGCTTCCCAACAATCTTGGACAATGCGCAAGTTGGCTGCGCATAAGGCCACTCTGACCAACATGGGAGGAGCTTTCCTTCCCTGGGGCAGACGCTTCTGAGACATGGGATCCTACAACCGACCCTCGGGATGGATCTCCCAGCACCCATCGCAGTGGCCAGTTTGACTATGCCCCCTTTAATTGCCTCTGCCTCTTCTGTTCCCTCATCCCTTACCTCTGTTCCCAGGGTGATGTTTCCACATAAACTATTCACATACACAGCACTGCCATAGCTCTACCCTCAGAGGGACCCTGGCTAAGGCACCAAAGAGGGTGAGGACCACTCCGTGTATTCCAGGTAGGTTTGCCAAGCCAGCTGTCCCGTGTCTGGGCTTGGCTTCATAGCACATAGCCCCTCCAGTACCTTTTATTTCTTTCTGGCCACCCCGAATAGCCGTGCGCTTGGACACCCCTGTGCCTTGGCTTGTAACACTTCCTCCACTCCCAGTGTCCTTCTTCCCCAAAGACAGGTCTGCCTGCAGTCCCCTCTGCATGTCAGGGTCTGCGTAACCACTTAGGCTCTCCTAGATAGTGCTCCCTGAAGCCGCTGCCCCCCCACACACCAAAGGCCATGTGCCCTCACCACCCGCAGACTCAGCTCATACTGCTGTCAACATGCATTTACTGACCCCCTGCCCTGTGTCCTGTGCTGGCTGCCATGGGTTGGGCAGTTGGCAGGAGCAGGGCCACAGCCCAATGGGAGGCTACCTCTGGCCAACTCAGCACCTCAGGGCTGTCCTGGTGCTGGGAAGGCAGATGGCAGTGGGCCAACACTGTGGCAGGGAAGCCTTTGTCCCTTAGGTGATGTTACTTCCTCTGAAGGGAGGGAGGGCTCTATACTGGGGACCTTCTCTGTGCCTGGCACACAGGAGATAATCAGGAAATGATGGATGAATGGAAAATGAAGGAATATATAATAATAAAAAAAAAGAGGAACATGCTTGGTACCTGTTTGCTGTGTCTGTTACAGCATCGGCGCGCCTCCGTCTCAATGCCCCGGAGGTACCCCCAGGCACAATCACTCACTCCTGAGGCCCCCTGGGCAAACATCTGTCGCTACTTTGTGTTACAATCTGCTTACAGGTAAGTGTCTACCCTAGCCCGGGAGCACCTGGGGGCCCCGTCTTTCTCTGGCACCTGGCAAAGGTGGCGAGCATGTGTGCGGAGGACACGTGTGTATATTGTTCTGAGCTGTAAAGGGATTCTTCACCATGCAGTGAGGACCTCAAAGCAAGGCCACCGTTCAGGGGCTTGTAGGAGCCAGCCCCTGGGCGACTCCCCCTACACCTGCTCCCCTTGCCGTCCCTCGGCAAGCCTATGAGGCAGGAGCCGCTTTATTTCACAGAAGGGGAGGCTGAGACTCCAGGAGGCTGAACAGCAGGGTAAGACCACATGCTGGTGGTGGTGGAGAATGGCTGCATAGCCAGATCTGGCTGCCCCTAAATCTGAAGCTGTCACTCAACTCTCCTTCCCCAGCCCCTGAACCCCACCATCACCCCTGCCATATTCTGACAGGCTGTCACTTCCTGCCCCGGATGAGCTCATCTCCTGTGACACGGGTCCAAGTTGAGGCTTCCTCCTAAGGGACCACCTTACTCATCTCAGCACCAGCCTCTGTCACTGCCTGATGCAGCGTCTGCACTCCATGCATGGTGGGTGCCTGATTGTTTTAGATGTTGAGGCTGGGCCCAGGCATTACCCTCAGATGTGGTGATTTGCCACAGGGTTCCTAAGAAAAAGGAATCCCCCGTCCGCTGCAGAAAAGAGACAGAATTTACCTGTGCACCCCCCAGCAGCCACCGTGCCCAAGGGTGCACTGACACCCCCGTCCCCGGGAGCTCGTGAGTGACTGTGGCACCAGCCCAAGCCATGCAGCGCCATGAGGGAGCAGCAGTGGTGACAGGGGCTGCGGTGTGTGGTTTGGGTGTGAAGTGCGGACACGGCGGCCCTGTGGCCCTGCCACGCCTCCGAGAAAAGGGAACAGATCTCAGTGGTGGGGGCAGGGACTTGAAAATAGGCCCAGGCGGGATCTCAAGGAAGATGCCAGTCCCCCAGGCCATTGGGGAGGCCCTGGAGACGCCACATTGGTGAGTGATGAGCAGGGCTTGGGGTGCGGGGGTCCAGGCTCCTGGGCTGCCAGGGCAGCTGGGGCTCTGGAGCGGTTTTCCAGGGGTCCCTCAGGGGGCCCAGGGGAGCAGCCCGGCCTGCGCTGCACAGCAGGGCATTCGCCCCCTCCCAGCTCTGGGACGGGGTTTTTCTGAAGCCAGCCCTCACCCCAGTTATGTGCTGTTTGGATCAACCCCACCCCTGCTGATGGTAGAGGGGACCTCAGAAAGGTCTGGGACGTGTGGTCCGAGTTCCCCACTGCTTGTAGACGGCTGAAATTTCATCTCCTCCATTTCCCCTTTGCCAGTCCCTGGAGTGCCAGGAAAACAAGGTACCACAGAGCAGACCTTCTTTATCTTTTTTTCCAGAAATCCCCATGCCCTGCTTTAGGTGAGGAAACCCAGACTCTCCCTAGTTAGAAGGCAATTGGGTCCACACCCATCTTCTCCCCTCCTGCTGAGCCACCTGCCCTGGGGGCTCCTCCTGATGAAGGTGTGGCCCATCACAACTGCTGACTTTTAGACTCCTGGTCCTTGCTGGCCGACTTGAATTTCAGTTGCCCTCTCGCTTGCCTCCTGTGCTGTAGGAGGGCCAGCCAGCAGCCCCGGTCAGGCCCTCGGGCAGGGGCAGGAGTGAGCAGATTCAGGGGCAACTTTTGGAGAACTCTTGCCTCCAGCAGGCCAACCCTTTTGACCAAGGTTGCACAGAACAGGTCAGAGCCAGGCAGGTGACTTGGTCCCTGTGTGTCCCACAGCAGCAGCGTAGGGCCGGAACCAGTGCTTGCACGCTCTTCCTCCCAAATGTGAGAAAGCAGAGCGCTGATACAGCTTGAGAATCACCGGCCTTGCTGAGCAGTATCTGTTTACAAAGGCAGGAGCTCAGAAATCCTTCCATTGTGGAGAAACAAAGCCTCGGAAATATGAAATACGAAAGCCAGCCCTGGGCCACTCCTGGAGGGAGGAAGCCTCCCTGGGGATCGGCACGGAGCGGCCTGGCCGGCTTGGTTCCCAGCGTATCACGGTTTCACTGCACCTGTTGGCATAGCTTTGTGGTGATTCACTCCCGCCTCCTCTTCAGGCCTCACTGTGTCCTAGCCCGAAGGGGAGCACACCCTTGAGCATAGGGCCCTGGCAAAGATTCCCTGGTGACCATGGCTGTCCCTGCCCCTGGGGACGCTCTGTACTGGGCCATGCAGGGGGTACCTGTGGGCATCAGTAATGAATGCCCTTGCCCTGAGCTCGCAAGTAACACTTAAGGATTCTTTTTGCTGTTAAACTAAATAAGTAAACATTTAAAGTACTCTAGGAGTCTATAAAGATCCATACACTATGTTTTTTTAAAGTTTATTTATTTATTCTGAGAGAGAGAGAGAGAGAGAACGGAGAGCAGGAGAGGGGCACTGTCAATGGAGAGCCCAAAGTGGGGCCCAACTCACATACTGTGAGATCATGACCTGAGACTAAATCAAGAGTCAACATACTTTTTAAAAATTATTTTAGTATTTAAAACATATTTTTAAATTAATTAATTTATTTTTGAGAGACAGAGAAAGGCAGAGCAGAAGTGGGGGAGGGGCAGAGAGAGGAGACACAGAATCCGAAGCAGGCTCCAGCCTCCGCGAGCTGTCAGCACAGAGCCCGACGCAGGGCTCGAACCCACAAACTGTGAGATCATGACCTGAACCAAAGTCAGATGCTTAACTGACTGAGCCACCCAGGCACTACCCAGGCATCCAATACTATATTTTTACCTAAGTGTTTTATTGTGTGTTGGGAAAACGATAGTAAATACAGTTAGTGTGTGTATATATATATATATATATATATAGTGTATATATACATATATCATATGTATAATAAACATTATCTTGTTGAATCCCCACCAAACAATAATTACTCCTGCTTTATAGATGAAGACACCATAGTGTGCTACATGCTAATGCCCCAAAATGATATGCCCACATCCCAATCCTTGTAAGTGGAAAACGGGCTTTTTGCACACATAAGTTGAGGGTGTTGAGATAAAAAGATCATCCCATCCTGTATTATTCGATGGGCCCTCACTCCAGTGACAAGTGTCCTTGTAAGAGGCACAGAGTGGAAACGGCACAGAGCGAAGTGAAGACAGAGGCAGAGCTTGGAGAGACGTGGCTGCATGCCCAGGAATGCCAGCAGCCAGCAGCTAGAAGCTAAAGGTGCAAGAAACAAATCCTCCCCCAGAGCCTCCTGAGAAAGCCTGACCCTGCCAACACCTTGACTTTCAACTTCCAGGCTCCAGAATGGTGGAAGAACAGATTTCAATCATTTTAAGACACCAAGTTTCTGGCAACTTGTTATGGAGGCCTCACAATGCTCGTATGGACACTGAGGCCTGGAGACATTGGGAGCATCTGCAGGCTCCTGCAGCAGCAGAGCGTTATGCCGTGTGCCCGGTGCCCGGGGTGGGGTGGGGGGTTGGGAGGCAGAAGGAGAGTCATAAGCCTCAAGCCCCGGAGAAACCCGCAGCGCTCCAGCCTCCCCTGAGGACCGCGGTGGACTTTGTCCAGGGCACGCTCTGAACAGAGTGCTGGTGACAAGCTTCATGAACAGAGATGTGTCCCAGCATCGGCGCTGCAGCGGGTGGGACGGTGGGGTGGCGGGTTGGCTCCAGAAGGTTCTAGAGCCTAAGAAGCCAGCTGTGCTCAACCCTGCCTCTGTGTCAGCCTTTCCTCACCTGCCAGCAAGAGTGAGAGCAGGAAGGGCTTTCTCTCCCTCAGCATGGGCACCTACACCTGGTGGCCTTGGCTGGGGAACACCATATGAGCTGGTCTAGAGGGCCAGGGAGGTGCCCCCTGGAAATGTGCAAAGGGCTCACACTCGTATCCCGGGCGGGGGAGGATTTAGAAGGACCACTTCTGTTGCTTCCCAATCATTCAATCTCTGGGTCTCAGCTTGATTTTCTGTAAAATGGGCTTAATGATCAGAGGCTAAAACATGTTGGAGCATCACTGCAGCTAAGCCGGCTGCTGATCCTTCCCTCCTTTATCCCCAGCAGCTCCATGCGCTAGTAAATGGTTTATTCCTGTTTTAGAGATAGAGAAGCTGTGACACAGAGACGTTTACCCACAAGGTCAAAACCTAAGGGAAAAGGCCAAGCAGGATTTAAACCCAGGCTGCACAGCCCTAGAGTCGATGCTCTTGACCCCATTCCAAGATCCTAGGAGGGCAATGAGTGAGGAAACATCTCCAACCCACTCGGGGCATAGTCTGGCCCAGAGCAGCACTGCAGACCCCGAGGTCTGGATGTGTCCCTTGCCCTCAGCTCAGTAAGGTCTTCATGGAGCTGTGGTGGGGCCTCCACATTGCCTGCCCCGTGCGTATGTGTGCATGTGACCGTCCCAGTTAACGTGTGCCAGTGGCATCTACCCTGCACTTCGACAACCTCCCTGGGGCTCAGTGCATACCAGTGATGTGCATGATGCTCAGGGACACGTGGAAACCCTGCAAGAGAGCTTGATGCCCCGCAGGCAAGAAAGCCAGGGTCCCCGTTCCAGGAACATGCTCTAAGACAGGGACGGTGCAGGCTGCAGGCAACCACGTGATGGGGCCCAGGGCAGGGGCCCTAGCTGCCCAGCTCTGGGCACTGTCCTGTGCCAGAGGTCCACTTCTTCTGGGCTTCAGAGGGAGAGAGAGGTCTTCAAGCATCATCCCAACTCCATGACTTCCCAACCCTCGAGAACCTTCCACTGCATTTGGTGGCAAAGCAGGTCCTGCCTACCACCGCCTAGTGGAAGGGCAAGTGTTGGCCTCTCCCTCTGGCCACACACTGAACCGAGGCAGCCCAGATAACAGGTGTTCCGGTTGTTCCTCTCACAGACCAGCCCGCTCCTTGGGTGACAGCCGCTGCTGCCATTTACTGAGCACCTACTACTTCTGCCCGGGCTCAAGCTGTTACTGTTCCCATTTCCCAGATGGAGTGACAGTGCTCGCCGGATTTTGTATAGGAGCTGATGTGTGGGGTGTCTCTTCTGGAGACCATGATTCAATAGCCTGTCTTCCCCAAAACGGTTTTATTATTAAAAAAAATACTTAGCATATTCCACTTAGAATAGTAGATATTTCATATCTTTTGCTTATTACAATGCACCGTGCTAAGCATCCATTATTTAACTGTGCGCTGGGTGTAATCATTCTTCAGGTACCGGTATGCCAGCAATAATTTACATCCTATGTAAGGAGGATAGATCCTCTACCTGCGTAGAGAGAGCTGACAGTGGGGCAGAATATAATTGTTCCAAAAAGCCGCACTTGATAGCTAATGAATGAGCAGTTGAGGATTAGAGATGGGGAGATCCACCGGCGTTTGTGAAAGGTAAATCAACAATTAGAAGAAGAATATGTTCTGTTGGCTGTCAGGGAAGATTTTCGCAAGGAAAACGGAAAAGATGATTTAGACTCAAGGGTAATACAGTGTCTGCTGCAGGTATGGGAGGAAATTCACATGCATAGATGTGTTTGAAAAACCATTTTTAAGAAAACTTCGAAGAAATTTCTCCAGTGCCTTGAAGATTTCAAAAAAAAAAATTGGTGTGCTCCTGCATGTGGGCACTCAACAAGAGCCTGGCGAGCACGTATCGTGTGCCTGGTGCAGGCAACATGGTGCCTCAGTGATGGCTCAGATCTGAGCAGCTCCTTTCTCTCTGAGACCAAGGGAAGCAGGCTCTAGGGGAGGCTGCTTCCTGGGTGCTTTTGTTTTGGAAGCAGATGGTAATGATAATCCCAGCCACTGCTACTGTTGAGCACGGAGTGTCTTTTGGGATACTATGCATGACCTGTGATCTCCATGATGGCACACGGACATGGATGGTACTGTCGTTACTTCACCTGGGAGGATGCTGGGGCACAGGGGTTTAAGGACCTGAGTCACAAGGCTGGAGCAAGGGACAGCAGGCTGCCTGACCCTGTCGCTGGATCCTCCCTCTATCCTGACCCGCGGGTGTTCAGACTCTGTGTTGAGGACAGCGGGGTTAATGTGGAGGCATTTTAGGGGTTCTGCAAACACTGAAAATTTTCCTGTCATGGAAAGAAAGTTAAACTGCCTGAGAATTTAAAATCTACTTTGATTTTATGTATTCGATCTATTACTAGGGATCAAGTTTTCCTATACACACACGTGCACACACATGCACAAATTTACACACACAACCCGTCACGGTGTGTATGCTTGTATGTATACATGGAGTGTGTGTATGTGTGTGTGTGAGGTGTGCTGTCCTGCTGCCTGTTCTCCGGTCCCCACTCAGTGGCCACTGCAGGTGAGTGAACCTGCTGGCCTGCCCCCTAGTGCCAATGGCTGCAGCAGCCTGGGCTTGTCTTGATTTCACTTCCCAGTTTCCCAAGTTCTATCCAGAGGCCCCAGAGAGGCCAGTGAAGTTCAGGCTTTGATTGAGATACCTGTCCCTTTAAATAAAACGACGTCCCCTTTTTCCCACATCCTCCAGTGGAGGCAAAGCATCTTTCAGATCACAGAAGCAGTGCAGTGGTTTGAAAAATTGAACTTTGTTCATGAAAAAGCTCTCTGCAATTGTATGGGACACTGAGGGGCCTTCTTGGGCAGAAGCTAGTGATCTCCATTGTGCTTTCTTTGTTTTTTAGGCAATCAGGGACTTGACCTCCATCATATTTCAGTGATGGAGTGGGCACTCAGAGCAGGGACCAGGCACGGCTCATGGTCACAGAGCATGTTCTGGGGACCCAGCTCGATGCCACCTGCTCTCCATGCACCATGTCACTCTATCACCCCAACGCCCCCACAGTTCAGGATTACTAGGCCTACTTTTGAACCTGAGGCTTTGAGGGGTCTTGCTTTCTGTTGCCTCTTCTTTGGCCAGATTCAGACCCAGATTCTTAAGCATTCTGTTTACTCAGCCTCCCTGCCGGATTTGCCGAGTGTGCTTTTAACCCTGACTCTGGGTCGGAGACCTTGGTCGTCTGCTGCAAGTTGTTTTGTCTACCTCCTTTTCCCTTTTAAAATTTCCTCTAAGTTGGCTATGTCAGGCTTACAGAAAAGTTGCAAGAATTCCCATATTCCCTTCATCAGCTCCCTCAATTGTTTACATTTTCCCAGCTTGTATTCTCTTCTTTCATTTTCCCTCTGTCTTCCTCTCCTGTCCCTCTCTTTCATACACATAGTATAGTTATGTGTATCCACATGCATTTTAACTTCTCCGAACCATTTGAGAATGAATTGCAGACACGATGCTCTTTTACCCCTAAATACTTCAGCATGTGTCTTCTATTTTTTTTAAAACGTTTATTTATTTTTGAGAGAGAGAGACACAGAGCGTGAGTGAGGAGGGGCAGACAGAGAGGGAGACACAGAATCAGAAGCAGGCTCCAGGCTCTGAGCTGTCAGCACAGAGCCCAACACGGGGCTTGAACCCATGAACCGTGAGATCATGACCTGAGCTGAAGTCGGCCACTTAACCAACAGAGCCACCCAGGTGTCCCAGCATGTATCTTCTAAAAGCAAGGATGTTCACCGTAGGAATCAGCAAATAAGCAACAATCAGGAAATTGATACCCATACAATGCTGTTATCTAATCTGCAGGTTTTCTTCCCGTTTGGCCAATCATCTGAATCATGTCCTTCACAGCAATAGAAAACTCAGGAACACACATTGTCCTTAGTTCTCACGTGTGTCCAGCCTCCTTTATCAGGGCAGCCATGCCTCAGGCTTTCTTTGTGTTCATGAGACTGACCTATTTGAGGATCACAGGCTGGTTACGTTGCAGTGTGTCCTCAGTATGGGTTTGTCTGATGCTTTGTTAGGATTAGATTCAGATAATGCATTACTGGCAGAAATACCACCTCGGATGCTTTGTTCTTCTCAGCGGGTCCTATCGGGAGGCTCAGGATGTGGGTTTGTCCTGGGCCGGCCATACTGACCTAGATCCCTCGGCAATAATGGTGGTGTCTTTCCATACTTAAGTTACACTTTTCCCTTCGTAATTCATAAGTTGTTTATCGGGAGATATTTTGAGACTGTGTAAAATACCCAGTTACCCCTCAATTGTTCATCTACTTGTTTTAGCATGCATTGATGATTTTTGGTTGATTTAATTATTATCATTCTGAAGGTTGCCCAAAGGCATTTTGTCTGATTTTGTTATTACTTCTACATTAACTGTCTTTCTACTATAAGGAAGGGCTTTCCCTACTTTTCCACTTATCTTTCATTTCAGTGTAACACATGGATTTTTATTACATCCAATATGTTATGGTTCTCTATCATTATTCATTTTGATGCTAAAATGGTCTCAGATGTGACCAGTAGAGTCCTTTCAACCTGGCTTCTTTGTTCTTTCTGTGTGTCTTCATCATTCTCTGAACACTTCCTTACTTTTTGGCACAAGAACATGTTCTAAGGCTCATCTTGTATTTTCCTTGTTCCAGACATGGAATCGGCCATTTCTTTAAGGTGTCCTGTTTGGAAAACGGCATATAGAAACCAAGATCTGGATGATAGGTGTGCTCATTGCCACAGGAGTGTCATTGCTTCTAGACCCTCTGTACGTATATATATGATATCTCTTTCCCTTTCTTTCTCTCTCTCCCTTCCTCCCTCCTTCCTCTCCCCCTTTTTTAAAACCATGACTTCATACTTATACCTTCAATTACAATCAAACACCACAGGGTTTAGTATATCTCCCCTCTCCTTTCCAATTTCATAACTCTGTTCTCCAACAATGACAAACCTGGCTCCAATTGTCCGCAGTATATTTATTTGTTTAATTAACAACTACGTGTAATTATTTTTGTCAGCCATTTAAATTTTACTTTTATGTTTATTTTATTTTATTTTTAATTTTTTTCACGTTTATTTATTTTTGAGAGACAGGGAGAGGCAGAGCACAAGTGGGGGAGGGGCAGAGAGAGATGGAGACACAGAATCCAAAGCAGGCTCCAGGCTCTGAACTGTCAGCACAGAGTCCAACACGGGGCTCGAACCCATTATTCATGAGATCATGACCTGAGCCGAAGTTGGACCCTTAACCAACTGAGCCATCCAGGCGCCCCACTTTTATGTTAATTTTAATTGCATATGTAATATATGAACATATTATTTTTGAAAAAATTAAATGTAGGTAAAGTATATTTTTCCCTCCACACATCCCTCCTAGTCCCAGGTCTAACCACTATTGTAAACTTCATCTGAATCCTTTATACATCCACAGAATTAGAATTACAATGTTTCAAGTTATTTTTCTACAGATGGCTTTATGGTTTATACTCTCTTCATCAACCTGATTATCTAAAAAAAAACCCAACTTTTGAAGATTTTCATGTTGGTATATATTCATTCATTTCAACTCAATTTGAGATGCTGAACTGTAAGAGCAGTAGTGTCTGAATGTTATTATTTTTTTTAAGTTAATTTATCTATTTTGAGAGAGAGAGAGCACCAGCAGGGGAAGAGCAGAGAGAGAGGGAGAGAATCCCAAGCAGACTCCATGCTGTCAGCACAGAACCCAACATGGGGCTAGGACTCACGTATCAAGAGATCATGACTTGAGCTGAAATCAAGAGTTGGACGCTTAACTGACTGAGCCAGTCAGGTGCCCCCTTGAATATTATTTTAGCATGCTCAGTCTATAGTGTGCAGTACCAAAAAGGATGGACAGCCATCCAATGCACATGTGCAAATATATCCCTAGAGTTACTGCAGAAAAGTGGGATTGCTGCACCTTAAGACATTCACATTTTGCAGTTAAATAAATAAATATTGCAAACACTTTGAAATGTCAAAGTGGCTGCACTGGGTGTCATACTGCTTGCAATAAATGTTGATGTCTTCTTGGACTCCCAAGAGGAGGAAGACTCTTGCCCCTCGGTTGAGGACAGGGAATGCACTCTTGAGGCTTCAGGTATCTTGAAGCTGCAGGTATCTTGAAGCATTAGGCTTTGGACAGAGGTTCCACCTAACCCTCAGTTAGAGCAAGTGGCTGGCTGGGGTGATGGGTGTGTGTGAGAGAGGAGGGCTCTTTCAGATCATACAGTATCAGAACATAGTTATCAGCTATAGCCTGTATCTTATGCACCCAAAGGCACTTTGTTACCAGGCAAAAAAAAAAACCTTCATGAGTTTTTTTCTTCCTTCCTTCTTCCTTTCCTTTCCTTTCCTTTCCTTTCCTGTCCTGTCCTGTCCTTTCCCCTTCCTTCCTCCCTCCCTCTCTTCCTTCCTTCCTTCCTTCTCTTTCTTTTTTTTGCCTATTTTGCAGTTGGGTTAGAGAAGATAATGGCAATTTGAAACTTTATCACCACCAACAATTCTTGTAATAATAACTTCTTGTTTTCTAGTCCAATTCATAGGAACAATGGCCCTTCTATTTGCATTTTTCTTATACATGACTGTTTATTTTTAATTTTTTTATTTATTTTTGAGAGAGAAAGAGAGAGAGAGACAGAGCACGAGCAGGGGGAAGGGGCAGAGAAAGAGGGAGACACAGAATCCGAAGCAGGTTCCAAGCTCGGAGCTATAAGCACAGAACCCAATGTGGGGCTCAAACCCATGAGCTATGAGATTATGACCTGAGCCAAGGTCAGATGCTTAACCAACTGAGCCACCAGGCAACCCCCTCCCCCACATGACTATTTCTGCACAGTATCTTATTTTGGCCATTCACCCATCCAATGAGAAAGGGGAGGCAAGTTTTCCCCATTTGGCAAACTTCTCTTACTTAAGGTCACACAGCCTACATTGGCACCAGGACTCAAACCCAGACCTTCAGATTCCAATATTTAATTTAATTTAATTTAATAATTTAATTGTATTTAATTTAATTTTAAAGATTATTTTTAAATAAGATTGTCTTCCTTCATGTTGACTCATAATAATTGAAACATAGGAACATAGGGGGAATAATTTTAAAATCACTCATAATCAACACTGTCATCAGGAGGTAACCACCGTGAATATATTCTTATATAGTTTATACACATAACAAAATTACATAGCGTTTTTATTTGAGTGCTTTATATTGTAAGCATTTTCCAATCATTCACTTTTCTTTGTAAGAGTTCAAATGGCCGTATTATATCCCATTACATGGATGGATCATAATTTGGATAATCATCCATGGTTTGATTTAGGTTAATTTTAAGTGGTCATTGTTATATATACAGTTTCAAATAATATCCTTGAATGCAAATATTTAAGAAGAGCACTAAAAGTGGAGTGAAATAATGGACCAAAAGTTCTATACATGTTTAGGCTCTTAATATCTAAAAACTCAGTTCTGTTCCATCAAAAGGCTACATGGCAACCACTAGGGTGTGGTTGTTGCAGTGTAAGCTGCTGCCTTCATATACATCACCCATAAGAAATCATGATTGACTACAGATACATCAAATTTCCAAATGCAGATGAGGAAAACAGAGTTAGCAAGGTGAAATAAGCTTCCTAAGGTCGCAGAGAGGGGATTCAGCTCCCATTCCCACTGCTCGATGAACATGAGTCAGCTGCTCCCCCATATCATCTGCACATGCCTGACCTTGGCAAAGGAGGCATGGAGCCCCTGAGGATCGTATCTTGTGTCAGTTGGACATGCCTCTGCCCCCATCTCCTCTGCTTCTGCTATTTGAGATCACTCATCTCATATGCAGGCATCTGGATGGTCACCCTGTGATACCAGCCTCCACTGCTCACCTCCCTCTGACCCGGCAACGTTCCGAACATTATATGATATAGGATATGATGCCTGATATGATGATTGGCAAGATACAGGGGGGCCCAATCTACACAGCCTAACCCAGGGGTGAGTGGATAGATGATATGAGTGACTAAGGCAAAAATGTCACAGACTTGTTTTAAGTGATGTTTCTAAATGGGTAACAGTATAATCATGGGTTGAGTTAACAGCATGAATTAGGAATACACTAGGTACTAAGACTGTAATTGTGCTAAGATCAGACTGAGCAAATTAGGTTTGTGGTTCCTCTAAATGTAGTGAAGAAAATTTGGGAAGTGGCCAATATAAAGTACTATAATGTACTTCTCTTAGTCCACATAAAGGAAATAGTCAAATAACTATATCTATATGATCATTCTTATTATTTTTATTGAAGGCTTCAGAGAAGTTGGTTTCAAAGAGCTTTCTAGAAGAGGGAAATTTTAAGAGAAGATGTGAAAACCAGAGTTGCTGTGTGTGAAAGGAGACCACCGGCTACCTGAGTTGGTAAGTAAGGCATTTAAAGAGTATGACCTACAAGTTGCTTGGGGAAATGAGATTTCCCATGTAATTATATGTGGGTTACAGCCTTTGAATGATTGTCTACTTAGAGTCAAATAAGGTGGCACCACAGGGCAGATCACACAATGGAAGCAGAACGTGTGGGTCCAATGAACCTCCCATGTTTCTGGAATAGCTCAATATTCCCCCAAACTTCCATGACAATGAGTATCACTGCCTTAGAAATTCTGATTCAGTGGATCAGAAGGGCACTTGGGAATATGTGTTTTAGCAAGTATTCCAGGAGATTACTATTATCAATTTGGGAAACACTTCATAGCTAGTGAAGACACTTTTGACCAGACCTTTTCAAATGCTGATGACCATATAATCACCTTTGGATCTTGTTAAAGTACACCTTCTGAATCGGCATCTCGGGGCTGGACGTCTGCATTTCCTATAAGCTATATATAAGCAGGTGGTGTTGATGCTGCTCCTCTAAAGACTTCATTTTGAAAAGCAAGACTATGGATGAGCAGCCTCATCCATAGTGGCCCATGAGCTATATATGGTCATAGTTTTGTTTACACATTTTTCAAGTTTTATTGGCAATATTAAAAAATGGAAGACTTCCACTTCCAACTTTGATGAAGTAACTTGAAGTAACTGGCACCACACTGGTTCTCTCGCCACGAACAACTATGAAACTAGACACAGTATATGACAACGATTTTCAGGCAATACAAAATAGATAACATAAAATAGTGATTCCCAAAAGGAGGGAAACTCAAGAGATAAGCTCGCTGGTCCCTTAGCGCTCTGCCTGGGGACAAGTTACAAACAAAGCACAGTAAGCTGGTATCTAAACAGAGCATAGCAGTCCTCCTAAGCTGAGCAGACGCAGGTCAGAGTTTGGGTCACATCAAAACATCTGGAGTCTGCACAGTGGAACATCAGACTGTGTATGTGGATGGGGTGGGGGGTGCCACCTAAGTTCATGGCCAACGGTCAGGCTGCACATGCATAGAGAAGATTACCCAATGCTTATCAGAGAACAATTGCTAAGGATTGAAATCAGAACAGAGAGACTAAGGTTGAACAGTGATGATACAAGAGCAGTCTTGTGTGGTGACTTGACCTTTCTACTTCCATTCATCTTTGAGTATACAGTGGAGTTATTCAGATGATACATGATGTGATGTATCACAACAGATTGATGCAGAATCAGATATGAGACTCTACCATCTTTTATTTATTGTCAGAAAACTACTCTGTAAAAATATTAAGTTATACCATTCTTCTCATTAAAATTTCTCCTAAATATGGATTTTCCTTTAAGAATGTTATTTACTTTGGGGCACCCGGGTAGTTCAGTCAGTTAAGCATCTGACTCTTGATTTGAGCTCAGGTCATGATCTCAGGATTCATGAGATAAGCCCTGCATTGGGCTCTGTGCTGACAGCACAATTGCACTCCCTCTTTCCCTGTCACTCGCCCACTTGTACTCTCTCTCTCTAAAAGAAATAAACTTAAAAAAATTATTAGTATTTTTACATCTATTTTTACGTCTTTTTTTACATTCTATTTTAAACATCTAAGGGCCATCTCCCCCTCCTCTTCCTCTTCTTCCTTTATATGTCAATAAGTAAATCAATAGGTAAATATATCTAAAAAGTTCTCAGTTGTAATTTCTAATATAGTAAATGTCAATAGATATAACTCCATTCCTTTGGAGTTCTTGGAATTTTTAAAAGGAATATTGAGATGAAAACTATGAGTACTACTAATCTTGCCAACATAAAGTTGCAGTCCCAGATTGAGAAGATAATGATTATGGGCAGATCAAAATTTTGAGAAATTATGACTGAAAACTTAGCAAATTGGATAAAATACAATGACTTAAGTTAGAAAAGTTTAGCCAACTCTAAGAAAGATAAATATAAAGTAATGCATCAGAGGCAAATTGCCTAAAACCAAAGCTAAGAAAATCTTGCAATGCACTGGGTGGCTCAGTTAAGCGTCTGACTCTTGGTTTCAGGCCAGGTCACGATCTCACAGTTCGTGAGTTCAAGCCCTGCATCAGGCTTTGCAAAGACAGTGCAGAGACTACTTGAGATTCTCTCTCTCTGCCCCTGCCGTGTGCTCTCTCTCTCAAAATGAATAAAATAAACTTAAAAAGAATTATCAAAAAAAAAAAGAATAAAAAGAAAAGAAAATTTTGCAAGCAGCCAGATTAAAAAAATATGCATTATGTACAGGGGAAAATTAAGAAGAACCAACTGCTGACTTCACAGAGACCAAGCAACAGTTGAATTATATTTTTAAAATGTAAAAGAAAAAATATTCTGTCAACTATGATTTTGTATCCATCAAAAATTACCTCCCAAATGAGTTTGAAATAAAGATATTTTCTAATAAGCATAAGTTTTTAAAAATTTATTGTTAGAATACCTATACTACACAATATGCTTAAAGATGTTATTCAGACTGAAGGGAATGCTGTGAAATGGAAATTTAAATGTATATGTAAAAAATATATGGTTCCAGAGTTGGAAATGAATCTCTAAAATAAAGTCTATACTTTTTTCTTTTTATAATTTAAATTTACTTAAGGTAAAACAGATTATTTAAAACAAAAGTAATAACATAATAGAGTGACATTTAACATATGTGAAGAAATAAAAGGTAAGACAATTGCAGAAAGGGTATGAATAAATAAATTAAGTTACACTATTGTGAGGTTATTTTATTGTAATATAGAGAGTGTAAAGTATCAGATGTGAAGTATGAAGCACAAAAAGCTATAATATTGACCTAAATAGATGCTGGTAATTTGTAGATGAATTTTGTTAACCCTATATCAGCTACCAGGAAAAAAAAAAAAAAAGGTCTAACTAAAAAAAACAATAGAGAAAATAAAATGGAGTCCTAAAATATGTGGTAAACCTAAAAGAATGCAATACAGGAGCCACAAAAAAGAAAAAAAATAGACTAGATAAATGGAAATCAAATGGTAAATGGCAGATTTAACCCTCAACTGATCAATAATTACATCAAATGTGAATGTACTAAGCACTTCAATTAAAAGACAGAAATTTTTGACTGGAAAAAAAAAAGCAAGAATCAATTACATGCCTTCAATGGAGATACATTTTAAATATAAAGAGCAAGACAGATTGAGGGTGGAAAAGACATACCATGCAAACAGCAAAAATAAGAAAGCTGGCATAGTTTTACGTGTATCAAACAATTAGCTTTTAAGACAAAGAATATTATAAGAGGTAAAGAAAGACATATAATAATTAAAGGAATAATTTACTAGGAAGATAGAATAATCTTATGTATGCCCTTAATCATAGAGGATCAAAATTCATAAAGAAAAAAAATTAACAGAAATAAAGGGGGCAATGGACAAATCCACAATTATAAAGAAATTTAATATTCCTTTCTCAGTAATTGACAGAAATACACAAAATGTTGATAAAGATATAGAAGATCTAAACAACACTATCCACCAACTTTATATAATTGACATTTATAGAAATACACCCAAGCACCTGCAGAATACATATTTTTTCAAATATACATGGGTAGTCACTAAGATAGTTCATATTCTAGGTCATAAAATAAGTGTCAACAAAAATATTAAATATTTCAGTCTTACAGAGTCATTTTCTGACCATAATGGGATTAAATTAGAACTCAATAAAAATGTAATATCCAGAAAATCTCCAAATATTTAGAAATACAATAACAATTTTCTTTAAAAAGTTTGTAATGTTTATTTACTTTTTGAGAGAGACAGAGCATGAGCAGAGGGGAGGGACAGAGACAGAGACCCAGAATCCAAAGCAGGCTCTAGGCTCTGAGCTGTCAGCACAGAGCTGGACGCATGGCTCAAAGTCACCAGCTGTGAGATCATGACCTGAACCAAAGTCGGACACCCAAACGACTAAGCCACCCAGGTGCCCCTAAAACAACAATTTTCTAAATAATTTGTCAATAAAAGTCCCAAGATAAGGGCACCTGGGCAGCTCAATTGGTTAAGCCTCCGATTATGGTTCAGGTCATTCGTGAGTTTGAGCCCCGCATGGGGCTCTGTGCTGACAGCTCAGAGCCTGGTGCCTACTTCAGATTCTGTCTCCCTCTCTCTGCCGCTCCCCTGTTTGCACTCTGTCTCAGTCTCTCAAAAATAAATAAACATTAAAAAATTGTTCAAAACAAACAAACCAAGAAACCCCACAAAAATATCCCAAGATAAATTAAAAACATCTTGAATGTAATAAAGATGAAAATATAACATCTAAAAATTTATAAAGTGCAGGTAAAGCAATACTTAGAACAAAATTTATACCTTTAAATGTCTATATTAGAAAAGAAACAAGACTTAACATCAATTATATGTTTCCATTTTAGAAGGGTAGAAAAAGAAAGTGAAATAAGCCCAATACAATAGAAGAAAAGAGTTAATAAATATAAGAACAGATATCAATGAACAGGAAACATATACACAGAGAAAATTAACAAAGCCCAAAAGTGGTTCTTTGAAAAGAAGAATAAAATCAATAAACTTTTAGCAGGAGGAATTGATGAAGAAAGAAAGAGGCCGAATTATCAATATCAGAAATACAATGAGGAGGGATGCCTGGGTGGCTCAGTCGGTTAAGAGTCCGACTTCAGCTCAGATCATGATCTCACGGTTTGTGGGTTTGAGCCCCACATCGGGCTTTGTGCTGACAGCTAGCTCAGAGACTGGATGGAGTCTGTCTTTGGATTCTGTATCTCCCTCTCTCTCTGACCCTCCCCTGCATGTGCTGTCTCTCTCTGTCTCTCAAAAATTAAAAAAAAAGAAAAAAGAAAACATTAAAAAAAATAAATAAATAGAATGATTAAAAAAGAAATAAAAATGAGGATATTAATACCTATTCTATAAAATATCAATACATATGCAAAATAATAAAAGTATACATCCTAAAGGATAAGAAATAATAATAATAATGAATAATAATAAAGAATATAATAAGAAAATATTATAAAGAACTTTATGCCAATACATTTGACAGCTTATTGAAATGGACAACTTCCTTTAAAAAACACAATCTTATAAAACTTAATGAAGAGGAAATAAAAAATTTGAATAATCCTATATATATTTGAAGAATTGAATGTTTTATAAAGAAATCCCACAAGGAAAATTCCATGTCACAGTGATTCACTATTAAATTCTATCAAACATTTACGAAAGTAGTAACATCAATATTACACAAACTTTTCCCAAAAGGATAGGAGGGACTGCTTTCCAACATGCTTTATGAGACCAACATAATCTTGATATCAAAAGCTGACAATGGCATTAGAAGGAGAGGAACTTGTAGACCAATATGTCTCATGAACATACAAACAAAAATCCTCAACAAAACGTCAGTGAACTGAATTCAGCAGTTTATAACAGGTACATGCTAGGATTATGAAGATATTTCAACCTTGAAACAATAATCAGTTAAAGAACCATCATAGTAGAAAGTAGAAAAGTCACAAAATCATCTCAAATAGATGAGAAAAAGAACTTAATGAAATATAAAACCCATTCATGATAAGAACTATTAGCAAATTGCAGATACAAGGAAACTTTTTCAACCTAGATGGTGGGAATCTATGAAAATCATAGAGCAGCCATCATTCTTTTTTTATTTTATTTATTTATTTATTTATTTTTTTAAATTTATAGTTTATTGTCAAGTTGGTTTCCATATAACACCCAGTGCTCTTCCCCACAAGTGTCCTCCACCTGACCATCACCCCTCTTCCCTTTTCCCCCTCCCCCTTCCCCCTCAGTTTGTTTTCAGCATTCAAGAGTCTCTCGGGCTTTGTCTCCCTCCCTCTGCCTAACTTTTTTTCCTCCTTCCCCTCCCCATGGTCCTCTGTTAGGTTTCTCCTGTTAGACCTATGAGTGAAAACATATGGTATCCGTCCTTCTCCGCCTGACTTATTTCGCTTAGCATGACACCCTCGAGTTCCATCCATGTTGCTACAAATAGCCAGATTTCATTCTTTCTCATTGCCATGTAGTATTCCATTGTATATATAAACCACATCTTCTTGATCCATTCATCAGTTGATGGACATTTATGATTTTGCTATTGTTGAAAGTGCCACTATGAACATTGGGGTACATGTGCCCCTATGCTAGCATTTCTGTATCCCTTGGGTAAATCCCCAGCAGTGCTATTGCTGGGTCATAGGGGAGTTCTATTGATAGTTTTTTGAAGAACCTCTACACTGTTTTCCAGAGCGGCTGTACCAGTTTACATTCCCAGCAACAGTGTAGGGGGGTGCCCGTTTCTCCACATCCTCGCCAGCATCAATAGTCTCTTGATTTTTTCATTTTAGTCACTCTGACTGGTGTGAGGTGGTATCTCAGTGTGGTTTTGATTTGTATTTCCCTGATGATGAGTGATGCTGAGCATCATTTCATGTGTCTGTTGGCCATCTGGATGTCCTCTTTGGAGAAGTGTCTCTTCATGTCTTCTGCCCATTTCTTCACTGGATTATTCATTTTTCGGGTGTGGAGTTTGGTGAGTTCCTTGTAGATTTTGGATACTAAGAATTAATCTTTGACAAAGCAAGAAAGAGTATCCAATGGAAAAAAGATAGCCTCTTTAGCAGGTGGTGCTGGGAGAACTGGACAGCAACATGCAGAAGAATGAAACCAGACCACTCTCTTACGCCGTACACAAAAATAAACTCAAAATGGATAAAGGACCTGAACATGAGACAGGAAACCATCAAAACCCTAGAGGAGAAAGCAGAAAACAACCTCTATGACCTCAACCGCAGCAATTTCCTACGCGACACATCCCCAAAGGCAAGGGAATCAAGAACCAAAATAAACTATTAGGATCTCATCAAGATAAAAAGCTTCTGCACTGCAAAGGAAACAATCAAAAAAACTAATAGGAAACCAATGGAACAGGAAAAGATAGTTGCAAATGACATATCAGATAAAGGGCTAGCAGCCATCATTCTTAATGGTTAAAGACAATGTTTTCACTCTAAGATTAAGAATAAGGCAAAGATGTTTAATCTCATCATTTATCCTCAATATTGTACTGGAAGTCCTAGCTAGAGCAATAAGGCAAGAAAACCAAATAGAATACATAAATATTGAAAAAGAAGAAAGAAAACATAATTTCTTGCCAAATAACATGGTTGTTTGCACAAGAAATCCTAAAGAATTTATAAAAACCTACTAGATTCAAAACGTATTTAGCAAGGTTTCAGAATTGAAGATGAATATGCAAAATTAATTGTATTTATATATAAACAATAAAGATTTAGAAAATAAATTAAAGATAAAATACTTAGGAGTAAATTTAATAAAAGCCATGTGAGATTTCTACATTGAAAACCATAAAATATTATTGAAAGAAATTAAGAGAAATAAAAATTAATGGAAAGATATATCCTGTTAATGGATTGGAAGATTAGATAGTGCTAAGATGTCCATTTCCCCAAATTGATCTATAGATTCAATAAAATTCCAATCAAAATCTCAGCAGGCTTCTTTTGTATAAATGAAAAAATGATCCTAAAACTTGTCTGAAAAGACAAAGGATCTAGAATAGTAAAACAATTTTTAAAAACAACAATGTCGAAGGACACACACTAATGGAGTTCTGGGGTGCTATAGAAACCGGGTGTTTAAATTTTTTTTAAATGTTAAAATTAAAAATAAAAGAAACTAGATGTTTGCATGGAACATAAATAAACCACAATCCTTTCCACACCTTGTTCTCAAGAAATAAATTGAAATGAGTCATGAATTTGATCATAAAGCTTAAAACTACAAAACTTATAGAAGACAACATAGGAGAAAACTTTGCCTCTCAGGGCCAGATAAATATTTCTAAGGGCACAAAATGCCTTAGTTAAAGAAAGATGACAGATTGGACTTCACTAAAATTAAAATTGTTTGCTTTTTAAAAGACATTGACAAGGAAAGGAAATATCAAGTCACAGACTGGGAAATATTATTTGCAACACATATATCTGAAAAAAGATTTGTAATCAGATTATGTAGAACTCTCTTCTAACTCAGTAATAGGAGGGCAAATAACTACTAAATAACAGGCAAAAGATTTGAACAAACAGTTCACAAAAGAAGATATACAGATGGCCCACGAGCACATGAAATGCTGTTCAGTGCCGTTAGTTATGAGGAAAATAAAAATTAATAGAGATACCACTTCCAAGAGAATCTTGAAATGACTAAAATTGTGACTAAGATGGCTAATGACTAAAAGTTAAAAGATTGATAATATCAAGCATCTGTAAGAATGTTGAACAATGGGAACTCACCTTTACTACTGGGCCAGTGGAGTGGACTCGGGAGTGCAATCGTTTCTGAAGACTGTTTGGCATCATCTTATAAAATTAAGCAAACCCCAGCCAAATCAGCAATTCCATGCCTAGGTTTTTACCCAAGAGAAATAAAAATACATGCTCGTAAAAAGATTTGTGAAGAATTGTTCATAGAAGTTTTATTTGTAATGCCTCAGATAGGGAGAGAATCCAAATGGGGACGGTTAAACAATTATTCGATGGAATACTATTCAGTCATAAAAAAAAACAAACTGTCACTACACCCCACAGCATGGATGAATCTCCCAGCCATGAAGTTGTGTGGAAGAAACTGGGCAGAAATAAAAAATGAGTTATAATGATTCCATGTATTTTAAATTCCCAAATAGGCAATACTTACTTGTGGGAATAGAAACCAAACCAGCATCTAATTGGAGCTATGGTGGGAGTGAGGGGACCGACTTCCAGGTGCAAGAAATAACTTTCTGGGGAGACAGAAATGTTCTATAACTTGAGGAGGGTTCTGGTTGTGTGGGTGATACTTTGGTCAAACTTCACTGACCTCTACACATAAATCGTGCAAATTTTACTATTATAAACTAGACCTGAATAAAATCCAGTTTTTAAACTGGGGCATTTAAGGTAATAATCCGAGTTTCAAGGTTCTCTTGAAGAGCTGCACCTGGGCAGGCAACACTCAGGGGGATCTAAGCCATAGCTGTTCCACTAAGATGGGACAAATGTCTCTCTGAAAGTCCCTGTGAGTCCCCTCTGTCCCCATTCATTTATGCTGCCATTTTTGCTCTCTGTTGAATGCTTTTAGGTCTCTGCTCTTAAAAAAAAATTTGTTCATTAATTCATTGATTTATTCAGCCTGCAGTTAGTTGTTCATCTTCTATGTTGTCCATCCCCTGGATTGGCCATTGTTTTCTCCCTGAGATCAACCCTCCTCTTGGTTTGAGCTCACAGGGACAGAGTGAACTTACAGCATTACCATCAAGGTCATGCCCACAGACCCTCCCCCAAGCTTGCCTACCTTTGGCTCAGGCGGTTAAGGTCCCATGTTTTGGCTTCTTTGGAATAAGGGAGAAAGGTCAAGTAGGAGGGAAGCAGGGTCACTCTCTTCTGACCATCTCTGCCTCCTGGGCCTTTCCCCCACCATCAGCTCTGTGACAGAGATCGAATTATAGAAAACCCAATCAGGGCATATAAATCAGGGTCTGGAGTTAAGGAAAGGGGGGATTTTATAAAATGGATCATTATTGTATGGCTTTGGCTGTGTAAATCAGTCAGTTGTAGCTAAAGTGTGAAGTGAATGCCCTTAAATCAGAATATTTTCTTTAGGAATTCCTGGGCACGGCTTGTAAAGCTGCCGTAGGATCCGTAAGCTCCGATTGGACTTATGTAAATCCATTGCCTCCTCTATAAAGCAGTTGAATGTTTTAACTAAATCTAATTCTTAAAATAATGATTTCTGAATCAAAACTTTGCTGGGAAGATTTACAGGCAAGTTTTATAAATCAGCAGCAAGATATATAACTCAGATAGTGAGAAGTGCAGATTTATAAATCCAACTTGTAAATCAGGAGAAAAAACATCATGTTTTACACTAAATAATATTTTTACAAATGGCACCTCATACATCATGCAATTGCCACAAATCTTTCACACTGGAGTCAGGCTACATAATACAAGGCTGAATCACAAAGGAAATTGAGGCCTGGGTGGTGATGTCGGAATGAGCACACGGGGTTTGGAAAAAATGCTCCTCCGTCCCCCTCATCACTAGAGATGGGTGAGGGGCTCTGGAACATGTCATCTCCCCTGGCAGCCTGGTTTCTGCATGACTGTGAGTGAATGTCATCCGTTTTATTTATTTATCTATAAATTGCAGACAATAATCCGTTCGCCACAGGATTGTCGTAGGGATTAAATGAGATAGTATCTGTAAAGCAACGAGCTCAGTGTCTGGAAAACACGCAGCGCTTCATAAATGTTCATTTTTATCTATGGATATATTATCAGATTCATTATTATATTATTATTATCATTATTTTCAGTCTACGTCAGTTTCCCATCCTAAGCCTCATAAAACAGGAAGTTGTGGGGACCAGGGGCTGTATTGGATCTGCTCATTCCAGGGCAGTGTAGCTGCTAACTGATGCGATCCTTGCCCAGAGGCCTTAGGCAGAGCTGTTTTCCCCAGTATTTCCCAGTTTCTGGCTGCAAGAACTTCCCCCAAAAAGGCTCTTCGAGGCCATTTGTTGAACCTTGACTTCCATGCAGAATTTAAATGAAAGCTAATGTTTTTAAGAAGCTTGTTACAAAAGTAATACATTTTTTATTGCAGAATATTTGGAAAATAATGAAAATCACCAATACTCTTGCCACCCAGAGATAATCACTGATAACTTTGTGGTTATCCTCTTAACGTCTTTTTCTATGCATACATTTACATACATCCATTTTTAAAAAACAAAACAAAACAAAACAAAAAAGACTGCACCAGGTTGTTTTGCAACTGTTCCCCCGCACCCCCGACTTAACTATATATTGTGAACCTTTTCTAAAGTCACTAAATAGTTCTTGGGATGATTTTTTTATGACTGTGGTTTATACTGCACCATAATTTATTTAACCAGTTCCATATTGTCAGGCATTTATTTTGTTTTTAATTTTTTGCTATTATAAACAACCTTCCAGGGAACATCTTTTAAATAAATTTCTGCAGTTATTTATGATTATTTTCTAAGGGTGAATTCCTAGAAGAGGGATTGCTGTGTAAATGGGCTGTGCACATTTTTAAGAATTTTGCCAAGTTACCCTCTGGAAAGCTCGTCTCCCTTGTAGCTCATTCCAGCAATCTACGGGTGCCCATTTCCCCACGCTCTAGACAATCTTTTTTCTTTTTTTAAACTGTCAGTGTAATAGCTGAAAAATTGTGTTTCACTATTGTTTCAGTTTGCACATCTTTGACAGCTTGCAAAGTTAAACATTTTTCATATTTTTGCCGTTAGTACTTCCTTTGTGAATTTCCTAATCATGTCTTTTGTCCACATTGACATTTCCAAGCATTAAGAACATTAACTCTTTGTTACATATGTTGCAAATATTTTTTGTTCTCAGTTTGTCATTTGTTCTTAAGTTTTTTTGTGGCAGAAGACTTTAATTTATTTGTGGTTAATTCTATTGATATGTTACTTTATGATAAAATACCATTTAAAAGATTGTTCCCAACATGAGATTACATAAACACGTACCTACATTTACTTCTAGTTCTTTTGTGTATGTACTTAAAAATTTTTAATCCACCTGAAATTTATTTTGGGATGTGGTGTGAAGTAGTCATCAATTTATTCTTGGGATTTTAAAATTGTTCCCTCATCATTTCCCCTAGAGATTTGAAATATTCCTCCTACCATGAATGAAATTCTTATATGTTCTTTCTACCTGCTTATCTGTGGATTCACTACCACTCTATTTTAAGTATTGTGGTTTTTAGAATCTATTTTGATATCCATTTATGCCCATGCCCCTACTATTTCTGCTTTGTAAAATCCTACTTGATTATTTTGTTCCTTTATTCTTCCAGATGATGTTTAGAATCATTTTGTCAAGTTTCAAGGAAGGTGTTATTAAAATTTGGATTGGGGGTGCCTGGGTGGCTAAGTTGGTTGAGTGTCTGACTTCAGCTCAGATCATGATCTCAAGGCTCAAGGAGTTTGAGCCCCACATCGGGCTCTGTGCTGATAGCACAGAGCCAGCTCCAGATCCTCTGTCTCCCTCTCTGTCTCCCTCCCCTGCTTGCGCTGTCACTCTCAAAAATAAATAAACATTAAAAAAATAAATAATTAAATTTAGATTGGAATTACAACAGTGTTATCAATAAATTGGACTGACTCGACATTCTTACAACTGTTAGAGTTCCCTTCTAGAAACATGGCATGTGCATCTCTTACTTCAGTGTTCCTGCATCTACCCTCATAAACTTTTCTTACTACTCCCTTCCAAGGCCACCAGGTCAGAACAGCTTCTCAACCCAGTAGGACTGGTATTATTTGATCCTGTTTCAATTGAATTTAGAATTCAAAGGTCTCTGAGAGAAGATGATGGGAAGAGATTAGGATTTAAGGTGAGGATGACAAGGACATTGATGCCTCTTCTTTGTAAGTGCCTGCTTACAGGAAGTTCCATAGAAAACTTCAAGCACCAAATGATGCTATTGTCACAGACCCCTGGGAGATGATTTTGCTCAGGTTCTATGTAGCATCTTGGCAGCATCACTAAAGATCATAGTTTGAACTCTGAACACTGGTCTTTGAAATTGTCCATGGGAAGGGGCTGGCAACCTTCAGTGTTCAAATATTCCAAGTAAAGGATGTTTGACCTTACACTTTTTATTGAAACAAACATTGCTGGGCTCCCTCTACTTTCCCTCCAACTCCTTGGTGAACTATGGCCTTGTGTGCCATGAAAAGATTTGAAGTGTCGGGAGATGACCCATTCCATGGAGAATGTTGTAGAGAAGAAGAAGACAGTTGGGAGACAATTCAGTTGTCCAGAAGGGACATGACAGTATTATGGACTTGTTGGGGTGGTGCTGATGGAGGGAAGGTCACAGAGTCTAAGTACGTTTTGATAATAGAGTCAATAGGATCAGTGCAATTAGAGAGGTGGGTGTGGAAGATGACTCCCAGGGCTCTGACATAAGAAACTGGGAGATTGCTGAGATTTGAAGGCTGGGGTAGGAGATTTGAGGGCAGCAGGACTAAGGCTGGTCAAACTTGAATGGGTCCAGATTCCCTTGGCATCACAGGACAAACACTCACTTCCTCCAACTCTCCCAAGTGAAGAAGAGTCTTGGCTTATGTATGCAAAGTGCAGGCATGGGGCTGGCTACCAGATCCAGGCACCCAGTGTTGGCATCAGGAATCTCTCTCCTCTTTCCTCTCTTCTACCCTTCTTCTGCTGTCCTCCTTCTTTTCCTCTTCCTCCCCCACCTACTCCTCCTCTTCCTTTTCCCTCTTCTTCCTTCTTTCTCTCGCATGTGTTTTCTCTGTATTACCTTCCCCCTCAGGCATGCTTTCCTCAAATACGTGACAAAGTTGGCAAAACCAACTCAGGCTTAGATTCTACCAGTTTACCAATCTGATTGGAGGAAATATCCACCCCCCCCCCCCGCCAAAAAGCACCAACAACATTGTTGGATATAAATGTTCTTGACTGATTTTTGACTGAATGCCTCTCTTTATACAAATCTGACTCTGTGTAGACCAGTCATATGACTAAACTACATGGAGAAGGAGCTGCAAAGGATGGTTCCCAAAGGGAAACTGAGTACTGCTAACAGAACAAGAAATAGATTGGATAAGCAGATCACAGATGCCTGCAATTTGCCAATAGATAGGTGACCTTGTAATTTATTGGCCAAAACATGGTTGAACATGAAAGGGGTGCTATGGATAATTATGCCAGGACAAAAATGTAAATAGAGACTCTTCTGAGCAAATGGAGACAGATGATCACCTTGGCTACAGTACATACCAGTAGAGATGTTGACTAGTGGTTGGTGCTCAGATGAGAGGGATGGAATGGGACAGAGGATTTGGGGTAGTTGGCAAGAGCTGTCCCGATGGAATAATATGAAAAAAGTGCCAGTTTGGAGTGGTTGAAGATTGAAGAGGTGAGGAAGTGGAGACAGCACATGAGCATACCTATCTTATGCTGCCTTTAGAAGGACAGTGGAGAGAGAAGGGAAGAGCAGAAGGAAAATATATGGTAGCAAGGAAGAATCATTTTAAGAATGTGAGACTGGTGGAAACTTTCAGAGGGAGAACTAGACTGTTGAAGGAAGCCTTGAGAAGGCAGGGAGAGAATGGGTCCTAGGGAAGGAGGAGGGTCACGCTCACCCTTGTAACAGGACAGAAGCAGGGGAGGCAGGGCAGGCGCAGGAGGGCTGATAGAGTCTGTGCTGGGCAGATGAAAGTCTCCTACGTGATGGCTTCTCATTTCTCCATGGAGTATAAGACAAGACTACCTGCCAGGATTGGAGTTTGAGGACAAAAGAGGGGTTGAAATAGTCTCTGTGGCAAGAGGGTTGGTAAGAAAAATATAGTGAGATTGCTGTGCCCACTGGAGGGCCCAGACGAGGCAAAGAATGAGAACAGTTCTCTGATGAAGACATCTAAGGAAGTGGCAATGTCTCTGGTAAGGCTGGGGGAAATACGTTCAGCCCATCCCCACAGGGATGGCTGCAGACCACCCCCTTCATTCTCCAGGACACCAAAGAGATCAGCACATTTTCCATCCCCATGCTCTAAGGACAGTTAGTTAGTTAAGACTAACTCTGGGCCAAATTTCTTATAGTGCCATTCAACAGGCTCAAATGGTCAAACCCCATGGGCATCTTACAGAAAGTGGCCTCACTCCTAAATTAATTTTCATGAAGGTGAAACATTTTGTAAAACCACCTTTTTAGTTTTAAGAGGTTGCTGAAGTCAGGGGCGAGGTAGAATTTGCTGTAATTCACATGTCTGGACTCACCTCCAGAGATCTTCAGCCATATAGCAGTGGTCAACAGCTGCCCCTGGAAGCCCCATGAGGACAGGAGTGCTGGAGGCATCACTGTGTGCCTCAGGGCATTGACACTCTGCCTGGCACATAGAGGATGCTTAATATTTGTTGAATGAGTGCAGGCACTCTGGAGCCTGTTCTGAACTGATCAATGGGTTGAGACGTCCAGTTACACTGAGCCTTTAGCCCACACGTGGAAGCTAAAGACTTTGTGTTTTCCTCCCAGCTGGTAGTTTGTCATTTAAGAAATTCATGTTGAGTGCTATCACCTTCAGCCTTTGACCACAGTGTCTTTTCTTGACTGACATTTGATGAATTAAATAAAATTTTCAAATGAAAATGTTATAAAAGGAAATTATGAGGGATGGTTTCTTTATTATTATTTTTTGCATAAAAATAAAGGGATCTTTCTTCTATACATGCTGAGTCTACTGAATAGTGACAACGTGATTTAATATCTGGGGTGTTCTCGAGCCCTAAGTCCAGAGAATGAGAATCTCAGTTAGCATCGACCCACCATGTCTGGCTTCTGTGAGGTCCCACCCGCTGCACAGGGACCTGCTTGACTAAAGCGCAAGGGATCACAGCCTAAAAGTCATGGATGGAGACATCCTCGGGGTGGTTGTCTCTGCAACAAACGTCACTGGAAACTTCCCTTTACCCCCCTTCAGAATGCCAACGTGATTATGCATCGAGCTGTTGCTATTTACAGAGCTCTTAGCACAGAGAGCATTACACAGCCAGTGACACAGAATTACAACCATCTAGACATATGGTTTGGATAAACAGAGCACAAAGCGCAAATTAACCATGGTTGACTATAACTCCCGCTCTCTACTCCCCAGGGAGGGACTTTAGTGAAACTCCCAGTCAGAGAAAGCAATACGTATCAGAAAGGATAGTGCATATGGCATGGTTTAGACAAATGCTAAGCCTTATTTAATGCTTTTCATGGTGCCAGAGCACAATGGCACCAACCTGTCTAGGAAAAGTTATAACCCTGTGCCAGTTTCCTGTAAATAGTAACTGTACTCCTACTGGATTCCATGCCTGTGTGCTCCAAGGCCAAAGAATGCCTTTCATTTGTCATCACCTAGCTTCCACTTCCCGTGTCCCCAAAGGGCTTGTTGCCTCATGCATCTGGATGTCAGACCTGCATGAATGTTGGACACAAGTAGCCTTCTCTGAGTAAATACCCTTCAACCTCCACTGTGGTCCTTCCCCCTCACTGAGCCCCCCATGCTTGTCTGCAGAGAAGCATGCTTGGACAGTCAAGGCCTGAGCTCATCCAACCCCTTGGGTGCTATTAGGAGAGGGCCGATCCTGTTTTCTGGCAGGAAAGGATCTCCTTACTTCCCATATTTTATATTTCATGAGAAATTCTTCTGGGACAGGAAACTTTCTGTGTGAGGTCCTTGGCCTCATCATTGACACATGAACCTTATAAACTTTGTTTGACAATAAAGAGTATAATATTTGCTTTTCATAATACATGTACATCGCCTTCCAAAGGATAGAGCAAAATAAATAAATAACCAGAGTGAAAGGCTCCTACTTGGCTTGAAGAGTTGTACTGGAGTTTTTCACAAAGAAAAAAATTCACAAAACACTTGGCTAAATATATACCTACTTCCCCCCCCCCCCTTGTCTTTAGTGTATTTTCAGATGTATTTTATATATTTAATTCTCTTCCTCACACACACAGACACACACATGCACCCATGAACCTTATAAAAATTAAAATTAGGTTCTTACCTGGGAGAGAATATGCACATATGGACCCAGAAATACTGAGGTCTCTACAGTGTCAGATCAACCTAGAAGGCTTAAGATCTCATTAGCTGATAAACCTTCAAGGCTTATCATTTTATTAGCTGACCCTAATATTTTAAGTATATACCAAGGACAAATTTTGCTGTGTGTGATGAGTGGTAGCAATCTTCAGGCTCAGATGTCCAAAGGGAGTGTGGCTTCTTCTTAGGGCTTGAGAGATATTGAATCTCTATGTTTCTCTCAACAGAAAAGCCAGATGTCAACTTCCAGAACAGCATGGTCATCTCAAGTCAAGTGCTTTCTGTGAGATCCATTCAAATGGCCTTGACAGCTTTCTTCTTGTGAAGGTTGGGCAGACTGCAGGACACTCTCCCACCCTGGCTCCACACGGGGATTTATTGACGTGTCTCCTTGCTGTCATTTTCACATCTCATTTCCAACCTTCTGAAGTGAATAAGGAAGACTACTGAATCACTCTGTGTCATGTTAATTTGGCCAAATAGAAATGAGGTAGGACAAGAGATGTGATTCCCAGGGCAAAGCTAATGGACTTACCAAAGCTGCTTACCTAGACTCCATAATTCAAATAGACTCCACTCAGTTTAGCAAATATTTTCTGATACCTCCTATGAAAGAAGCCCCTGTGTTAAGCACTGTAGAAAAATGTAGAAAAGGGCCAATTTTTCTCTCTTGAAGTTCCAGTCTAGAGGGGCAGATATTTAGGGATACAATAATCCTGATAGCAGAAAGGCAGCGCTGAGAAGGACGGGGGACCTGAAGTAGGAAGCAATAGATTCTGATGAGCATTGGGGAGCAGCAAGGTGGGAATCTGGACATTTCACCAGGGCCTGTTAAAGTTTTTCAAATCTAGAAAGGTTATGGGGTGTGTACCAGGTGTCCTTCTTACTTGTCTCTTTTCATTTCAAGAGAAATGAAAATATCTCCAAGCATGTGTAAAATAACAGCTGGTCACGTGTATTTGACTACGCCTATTCTCACTGTGGAGAATATACATTGGATGTGTTTCATTTTGCTTCTATGTAAAACAGATTATACTAGCCCATAAAGAGGGATTTTACATTTAGTCTTATGTGACGTTCATCAGTAACGTGTTCCATATGTACTTACAGATGTACATTCAGGAACCTTGTGGGAAATCTCTCAGGGACTCAAAGAATGAAGGGAAGGGTGAAGACCCTGACTCAAACTAGACTGGAACAGAGGCAGGGTCCAGGCAAACTCGACCATAACACTGTCAGGGCATTTTATCTTCTGAAGTCCTGAACTCCAACCACCGTCTTCATGTCACTGTTCTCCAAATTCAAAGTCCCTGGGGGAGAGAGGCTGATGGCCCTGGCTTATGTCAAGGGTCCAATCCTGGCACTTTGGTTTATGGTCTTAACAAGACCCAACACAAAGGGAGAGGTAAACCCTCCAGAAAGAAATCAGGATGCTATTCTTGGAAGTAAGGTACAATGACTAGGTGGCCAAGAAATAATGAAGTCCATCATTATTAGCGAGGCAAACAGTGCATTAATGCCAAGATAATTATGAGCAGTGGAGCAGAAGGATGCATAGTTTAGCATTGGAGGGTAAATAACTTACCATAAAACAAGGAAGAAGGGCAAGTGCTACAAGATGGGGGAGATGAAGAAGCAGTTCCAAGGCAAATCAGAAGGACTCCGGTTTCTGCTGCATGTACTCAGCTAAGTTTAGGATGAATCCATGGTGATGCAGTAGAAGGAACACAATGTGTATCTGAAGATCTCATAGACTCAGCTGAGTCTGTGAGGGGATTCAGGTTAGCAACCAATTTGATATAAGGAGACTTCCACATCTTTATTGGAATTATGCCATCTGTTCTTGGTTGATTTTCATCTGAAGACACTTTACCACCCACTCCTTGATGATACTAAGCCTCAAAAAAAAAAAAAGTGCTCTGCAGGGTATGTGTATATTTTCACTCACACACATTTCTGTTGAAGAGCCTTTCCTAAATCTGCCAAAAGAATTCAGTGTCCATACTCTGAATAGTCTTATTTCTAAAGCTACGCCTGCCTATTAAATAAAAATTAGCTATGGTGGATCGTGTCTTGCCCTGTGCATCCCCTCATCTCACATGAGTAGGCACGTGAGAAGTGTTGAATGAATATACACGTCCCTCAAATCTTCATCTGTTTACCGTTGGGCATAATAAACATTTGCAATTTGGTATTCTAACTAGTTTAGCATTTATACTGTTCATTTGTAACTCCTTTTGGTGGATCTTCCTGTTGTTTTCTGTAGTCGCCTCAAAGAGGAGAGGTGCTCGTTTTGGCCTTCATTGAACTTTGGGTGCCCAAATCACAGAGACTGCTATATGCTCATCAAATTCATTCCTTCATCTTCCTGGGCTTGCAGCTAGACTACATTTCCCAGCTTCCCTTGCAATTAGGTGTGGCCACATGACTCAGCTTTAGCCAATAGAAAGAAAGAGGAAGTGGAGTGCACCATATCTAGAACAGCCCATAAAAACCTTCCACAGGACCATTCTTCTCTTTTTCCTCATCTGCCAGTTGAATGGAGAGGGTACTAGGACTCTAGTCAGGAATAGTCACTAATCACCTGGCGGTATTTGAACTTACATTAATTGAAATTAAATAAAAATGAGGGACAATGATGGGGCACTGGGGTGGATCAGTGGGTTAAGCATTCTACCCTTGGTTTCAGCTCAGGTCATGATCTGGCAGTTTGTGAGATCAAGCCCCATGTCGGGCTCTGACAGCCAGAACCTGCTTGGGAATCTCTCTCTACCCCTCTCCTGCTTGTTTCTCTCTCTCTCTCTCTCTCTCTCTCTCTCTCTTGCTCGCTCTCAAAATAAATAAATAGAACTTAAAAAAATGGAGGGAGAGGAAATATTGTAGTTCCATGTATTCTGACTCTTTCCCTTCCAAAAAACCAATGAAATGAAAAAAGAAAAATGAAATTGAACTAGAGGATTTTCTAGTTCTGCATTGTGCCTGGGTCTTGGATGGGACTCAAGAGCAGAGAGGCAAAGAGACAGTGAGAGAGCTTCGCTTAACCTCTGACTTGGGACCCGCCGTCCTTTTCAGTCCCTCGACCCCAGCACTGCACCAAAGCTTCTTAACTTCATAGAGTAGCTTTTGGATTCTAGATAGCTGGTTTTGAATCCTGCCTTCAGCATTTCCTAGCTGTGTGATCATAGTCTTTTTATTTACTGTTCCCGAGCCCCAATTTTCTTTTTATTTATTTATTTTTAATAACTTATTTATTTTTTAATTATATCAAAGTTAGTTAGCATATAGCACAACCCCTTTAGCCCATCCCCCCTCCCACAATCCCTCCAGCAACCCTCTGTTTGTTCTCTATATGTAAGAGTCTCTTATGTTTTGTCCCCCACCCTGTTTTTATATTATTTTTGCTACCCTTCCCTTATGTTCATCTATTTTGTATCTTTAAGTCCTCATATGAAAGAAGTCATATATTTGACTTTCTCAGGCTAATTTTGCTTAGCATAATATCCTCTAGTTCTATCCATGTAGTTGCAAATGGCAAGATTTCCTTCTTTTTGATTGCTGAGTAATACTCCATTGTGTGTGTGTGTGTGTGTGTGTGTGTGTGTATACATATACATATATACCACATCTTCTTTATCCATTCATCCATTGATGGACATTTGGGCTCTTTCCATACTTTGGCTATTGTTGATAGTGCTGCTATAAACATTGGGGTGCATGTGCCCCTTTGAAACAGCATACCTGTATCCCTTGGGTAAATACTTAGTAGTGCAATTGCTGGGTTGTAGGGTAGTTCTATTTTTAATTTTTTGAGGAACCTCCATACTGTTCTCCAGAGTTGCTGAACCAATTTGCATTCCCACCAGCAGTGCAAAAGAGATCCTCTTTCTCTGCACCCTCGCCAACATCTGTTGTTGCCTGAGTTGTTAATTTTAGCCGTTCTGACAGGTGTAAGGTGGTGTCTCATTGTGATTTTGATTTATATTTCCCTGATGATGAGTGATGTTGAGTATGTTTTCATGTGTCTGTTGACCATCTGGATGTCTTCTTTGGAGAAGTGTCTATTCATGTCTTTTGCCCGTTTCTTCACTGGATTATTTGTTTTTTGGGTGTTGAGCTTGATAAGTTCTTTATAGATTTTGGCTACTAACCCTTCATCTGATATGTCATTTGCGAATATCTTCTCCCATAACGTAGGTTGCCTTTTAGTTTTACTGATTGTTTCCTTTGCTGCCAATTTTCTCTCAAAATTGCAATTTTGCTGATGTTTCTAAATTCGCTGATCAGTTTTACAAAAACAATACATATACATGGCAGAGTCATTGTTTTAGATCTGTTTCTCTATTTTTATTTCATACAAATATCGAGTTGTTCTAGCACTATTTTTTGAAAAGATGATCTTTTCCCACATTGATTTACTTTGGGATTGGCGCCTCTTTCAAAGATGAATTGACCATAAATACATGAATTTACTTCTGGACCTGGTTTTGTTCCATTGATCTATGAGGTTTTTGGTACATTTATACCACTGTCTTGGCTACTTTAGCTATATTTAAATACTATAAAATAAGTCTTGAAACCATTTAACAAAGGTCCTCCCAATGTTTTTCTTCTTTAAAAATGATATAATTAAAAATTCAGTTTCACAGTCCAAGCAGCAACAATTAAAATGTTTTTGAGGAACCTCCACACTGTTCTCCAGAGTGGCTGAACTCCAGAGTAGCTATCTACATGTGCTTAGTGGTTGCCATATTGGATAGGGCAGTATGAGATAGTTCCATCACTGCAGAAAGGTCTATTGGTCAGCACTGTTCCAGAAGAGGTTAACGTCACAAGAGAGAGAGGTTGGGTCCCTGAATAATGCATGAAGCTGACTCCTCACCCCCACCGTGTCCACAGATGGGATTTGGTAAGAAAAAAATAAATAAACTTCCGTTGTGTTGAGCCCTTTAGATTTAGGTTTATTCTTCACAGTAGGTAGTGACCCATTATTTGATAGAGGCATCATGTGTTAAGATACTGAATCTTTTAGTCCAGTCTCTCTCAGTAGAGAACAAGTCCCTTTTGGAAAGCTGTCTCATCAGAACCAATGAATCGTCAAGGTCAGTCTATAAACATTGATTCCACAGTGTGAAGAAAAGTATCAGAGACTTTCTATCAGCTTTGATGAACTTTACTAAGAGCCAAAAAATTTGGACATCTTGCTCTTGAATGCAGTCTTCATGATGCACTGGTATAAACATGCTTCTGCATATTCCTTATTTACATGTGAGGGGTTCCTGACATCTACAGGCATAGGTGATTTTAAAATGAATTAACAATGAGCTATCCTGCCAGATCATAATCCCAATATCTCAGACAGACAATGGGGGTTGAAATTCCCAATGAGTCATGCAACATTATAAAGATAAAGTTATAACATAACACTCATTTTTTTGAGAGAGAGAGAGAGAGAGAGAGAGAGACAGAGAGTGAGCAGGGGAGGCGCAGAGAGAGAGAGAGAGAGAGAGAGAGAGAGAATCCCAAGCAGGCTCTGTGCTGACAGCACAGATGCAGGGCTTGAACCCATGAACATTGAGATTCATGACCTGAGCCGAAACTGACTGAGCCACCCAGGTGCCCTGACACTCCCATTCTTAAAACCATTCCATAGCGTCTGTGTTCCATTTGGAAAAAAATCATATCCTTTGGGACAGCCTTCAGGCCCTTCATCACCTGGCCTTAACATTCCCGTGGACTTCATCTCTTAGCATTCTTTCCCTCACTTAGGTGGTCACGGTGCTCTAGCCCCACAGGATTTCTTTCTGTTCCTTTCAGATACCTCACTAGGTCCCACTTTGGGTATTTGCCCATGGCGTTCCTCTGCCCAGAATATTCTGCCATCTTCTCTCCCTGTGCCTCAACTCAGCCACACCTACAGATTCTCATATGCTGGATGTTTCCTAATCATATATGTCTCCATTCAAATGTCATTTACTCAGAAATTCCTTCTGATCACCTAATCTACCACCCATTGCTCTGTATGTCAGTGGCCCTTTAGCATCATCCTGACGTCCCTCCTCTTGTATAAAATGATGCCCTCATGAGGCCAAGAGCCTCGCTTCTCTGGGTCATAGTGTGTACTCAGCTTTGGACACAGTGAGGAGCAGAGAGTCCTAAAATAGGTGTTGAGTAGATTTTTTGAATATTCCAGTATTGTAGATAATTAATTATCATTTGATGACCAGACATAGTCACATATAATGTGAATTATAATGAGGTAAATTTTAAAACTCTTCTTTGAGAATTTTACAGTTTTCCTTGGAAGTTATTGGAGGTTCTTTAGCAAATTAGCAACTTTTACTGTAGATTCTAAACTAGGAGAAAATGCATGGCCATTCTGCAGTCTCTTGTAGGGGGAATATATACACATAAGGATAGAGCAGTGCACGTAACACAGTCTTAAGACTTGATCTGTGAGCTCTTGAGTTTGGGGAGTAGCACTTTGTGAGCATGACATAATGTACTTAAACTTTCAAAGGTACTGCTCATCGCAAAAATATTAATACAACCTAATTATATAATTACTCCCTCTGAAAATGGTGTTTAGTTGATGCTGGAATTCCATAGGCTGATATTTGAGGTAGTTTTCAATTATTGACTCCAGTTGACACTGTCTCAGATATGAAGATGGGAAATGTATGAACCATGATATGTGTTTTCTGCTAAGCTTCCCTCAGGATCATCCACTGACCCGAGCCCATCACGAATATTTTGCCTACATAGGGTTTAGTTTATACAAAACAGTGGCACATTTTATCTTGGAATGTGTGGAAAAGCAAGAACAATATCAGAGTCTTTCCCATAAAGATTTCTACTCATGTAAAAAAAATTCTTTAATTTTATAATTAAAACAACACAACCATAGCCAGCTATCTTCAGAGTTTTAATTTTTTTTTTTAAGTAGGCTTCACACCTAGTGCAGAGCCCAATGTGGGACTTGAACTCAAGACCCTGAAATCAAGACTTGACCTGAAATCAAGTGTCAGACACTTGACTCACTGAGCCACGCAGGTGCCCCTAGAGTTTTAATTTTTTTAAAGCTCAAATTTTACTTCATTTCTGCTATTTCTTGTTTACACTTACACCATTGTTGTGTAAGATTATTTTAGGGGACCCATACACAGACCCTTCCAATTTAATAACAATGTCTTCATTGTATTCAGTTTATGGTCACAGTGTGTGGCAGATGATTCCTATTTAGTAATTGAAATTTTCCTTTTTAAGTAAATTTGTTTGAGTCAAAATCCAACTCATATTAAAAAATTAGTAAATGGTAGTACTGACATAACGTGGACTCAACAACAGTTCTAAATGTGGCATGCAAATGAGCAATGTTTGGGAAATTGCTTTGCATATCCAGACACTGTAAATGCCTGGCAAATGATAGAATTTCTTAATTTCTGTACCAATGTTTGGTACCTGCTGAATGGTTTGCTTCTTTAAAAAAAATTAATCCCCTTCCACTTTGTTCAACCCCTGGCAAAGAGGGAATAGTTCATGAATGACTGTACATTGCTTGAGCCTTGAGTAGAAGAGAAAGACAAGTCTTCAGGACATCCCTGCCTATTCCAGGGATGCAGGGGTAAAAATGATCAGTCACGTAGGGGCACCTGGGTGGCTCAGTCAGTTGAGCGGCTGACTTCAGCTCAGGTCATGATCTCAAGGTTGGTGACTTTGAGCCCTTACATGAGACTCACTGCTGTTAACGCAGAACCCACTTCAGATCCTCTGTCCCTCTCTCTCTCTCTGCCCCTTCCCTGCTCTCCCTCTCTCTCTCTCTCTGTCTCTCTCTCTGTCTCTTTCACAAAAGAAAAGGAAAAGGAAAAAGATCAGTCAATCCAGGTGAAATGGCTTATCTAGTTGCAGGTATGAAGTTGCTTTCCTTTCCTTGAGCTGGGATAAAGCAAGCTCAGGAATCATTAAAGGTTCTGTTTCACAGAAACCTATGTTCTCGCTTTCTTGAGCTCTGCCACCTGCACTCAGCTTACCTCCAGAGGAAAGGGCCCGGTAGAACAGAGGCACTTCCTGGGGCCATGCCACCACCAAAGCTGGCTTCTCTTGGCTGGTGTCTCTGCGGCTATTCAGACTCTGTGGTGTCCCAGCTCTGGAGTCGCATCCGCTGAGAATTCAGTGATCTGTCTTAACCACAATGACTCATGAAGTCTCCAGTTACTCTGTGGCTGGAACCCACTTCCCGAACAGGAAGACATATTTTCAATGACGTGGGTGACGGAGAGCTCTTGGAGGGCTTGGAGAGATTTGGAACGACCAGCCAGGAGTTCCAAAACTTAGCCCAGTTGGTTGAAAATTAGAAGAGACGGTCAGGACCAGTGTTCTCTGCCCATTGCCAGGAATTTCTCATTCAGGGCTCCATAGCGATGTCCAAACACTGGTGCTTATTAGCACATTAGGTAATAGTTCCAGGCGCAGGAAGGAAGAGTGAGGCGTGAAAAAGGGAGATAAAGTAAGAGATATAATCACTCCACAATTGTTTGCAATGCATAGACTTTTCTCGGACCCTCAGGGGAAGATCATTTAGTTAAACTCCAGGAAGAGCAGTGGGAAAGGAGAGCCCAGAGTGAGGACTGGGGTCGCCAGTGCCCTTGGTTCTTTTGATGGACTTTGCTTCTCTCTGGGGTGACTTTTTATTATTTTTTTTAAAGTTTATTTATTTATTTATATATTTTGAGAGAGAAAAAGCACACATGAACAGGGAGGGGCAGAGAGAGAGAGAGAGAGGAAGACAATCTTAAGCAGGCTCCATGCTCAGTGCAGAGCCTGATGCAGGGCTTGACCCCACCACCCTGGGATCATAACTTGAGCCAAAATCAAGAGTCAGCCACTTAACCACCTGAGCCACCCAGATCCCCTCCTAGGTGACTTTTTAAAATGTCACACCAACTCCAGATGTGTGGTAAGGAAGTGCCCTAACACGTCGCAGTTTCATCTTAAAAATTACATCTCCTATCTTTAGATGTGTGCCCCCCATAATTAGAAGGGAAATCTTGAGAGCTCTCTCAAGATTAAAAAAGGAAAAGAAATGTTTTAAAAGTCTTGATCTACTGAGAGCACTTGCATCCTCATCTACCACGGATGTCTTTCTTTAACCTCAAATCTCCCGAGTCCAGAACCAAATTTAATGTTTTTCACTGAAACTATCTCTCCTTTGAGTCTTCTGTTTCTGTCACTGGCCACGTTGTCTCCCATGTGCTCAGAGTCATGTCCCCGTACTCCCCCACTTCATGCTTAGCCCCACGTGCTGAATGAAACCTCACACTCACACTTGTGCTTCTCCTAGCTGCTGGATCTGCCCCACTGGTTCCAAGTCTGGCCCTGGCTGTGCTTTGAGACAGAGTCTCTGCAATTTCGCCATGACTGTCTGCCACCACCATGCTTGTCTGCTCCTCAAGACCTCATTGCACCTACCTTTCCTTCCTTGGGATCCTTGTTCATGCTGGGTCCAGTGGGAGCTCGGGATGCTCTTCCTCACCTCCCTACATGCTACCCTGGGCCCTGCATGCTTGCACCTACCTGCTGGGCTCCTGGGGCTGGCGTGACTGTCTGACTCCTGGCCCTGTTTATACTCTGCTCCGGATGCAGTAGGTCTTACCCTGACTATAAGCTGCCTGAGGGCTGGAAATACAGCTCCTCCTGCGTCTCTCTCTCTCCTCCTAACACACCTGCTGGTGTTACATACACAATTACCTGTTGAATAAATGAATTATTGCTTCCGAGATAGATTTTTAAAAAGATGGGGGGAGCCACAAGCAAGAGCTGTCTGAAGAATGAATCCTTATTTTAGATCCTACTGAGTCTTTCTGTCAAGGACTCTTTGGACTATGAAAACAGGAACAATTATGGTGTAAATGGACTTTGAAAATAGCAATAATTAGGTAATTAAAAATGTACTTCAGTTTCATTATGGTGTCCATAAAATTCCACCATCGAAAAACAAACTATTTTAACATATTTTACTTAATATAATTCATGTAATTGTGATTTTTATGTTCCACCTAGTTATGCAATTAAGTAGTACATGGTTATTTCTTACAATTAAACATTGCTAAAATCTGCCGCCAGTTCAGAACACAGAGTATGATATATTTAACAACTTTTTATGCTAAACAGTAGACACAGTTAATGTTAAATTCATTTAATTCCACTTTAATTAGTTGAATAATATTTTTAAATGTGAATTTAGGCCCAACTAGAATGGCATATTCCTTAAGGTTGTTTTCTTTCAAATTACCTATCTACAACTTGTTGATACAGAACACAGAAGAACAGGGCTGTGCGTGGGGGCACGTGTGTTGAGAAGGATGTTGGAGGTTTCTCACTTCTCCATCCAAGCTTCTCCCTCATTGGTTACATCCAGTCTCCTGGCACCTTGATTCCAGGAATGCCACTCCCCTGCCATGTTTCCTCTTCAACAGTCAACCCCAAGAAGCTCCCAGAAAGTGTTCCAAGCGTGAGGCCTGAGGCAGGGAGGAAGGAGGAAGGACACAGACTCCAGTGTTCCATCCGTACCTCCTGATTTGGGTGAGGCTGCCTGAACTTTTCCCACAAATGCTTCTAGTACTTGTCAGATCCCTGACTGAGCCCTTGGACCAGCCAGGGCCCGTGGTGGCCAGCAACTCCCCTTGGGGGCTTCTGGCCTTCCTTTTTCACATATCTCCTTTTCCATGCTGGTGGTGAGTGAGCCGAGTATAGACGGGCCCCCCTATCTGGTGTCAGGGAGGGATTCCCTGAAGTAGTTGAGGTGAATTCGAAGGGATGAGTTGGGATTAACCAGGAGAAGAGGGGAAATTACAAGATTTCAAAAGATGTGCAAAGGGCCCTTTGAGCATATGGCCTTGTTGACATTACATATAGGACTTCCCATCCCTGCTCTCCTTGAGGTTTATTCTAACCCAGGCTTGGGCACCCCTATGCCTGGCCAGCTCTGTCCCCCACAGACCCTGCACTTCTCTCCCTGGTGTGAAGCACCCCTACAGCTATGTTTTTCCCAGCTGTCTCCTGCTCACTTCTGACCTGTGCCTCTTTTCCTTCACCCTCCCCAACTACTGAGTGGTGACTCCTAGATGAAGTGTCCTTAAAAAGGCTTGTGTCCTGCCACCTACTCCAAAATCAAGTACCCACCTTCTCTCCCAGCCAGGCAGAGTTTGCTCCAGATGGCCACGATTACTGGCCTGACCTTCCCTCCCACTGTCCCCAGAAAGGAAGCCTGCACTGAGCCAGCCCCATTCAGCACACCTTGGCTGGGATCTCCCTCCTTTTCTGGAGTGAGGGCAGTAGGCCCTTGCTTTGGAGGAATCCATTACCCTGGAGTCTGGTTCTTCCTAAGTGGCATCGCTGTTCAGCCCCTCTGACTGACAAACGCTGCTCCCACTCCCCTTGCCCTTGAATTATCCCTGCAAACTCCCAGGCTCAGCTCCCATTATGTGAATCTCACCTGGCACCTTCCTAGAGCTGCCTCAGACCCTCAGGATTAAGTTAGATGAGGTGTGGGAGGGCTTAACGACCAACACGGTGATAGTAACAATAACTAATGCTAATTGAACACTTCCTCAGTACTTAGCACGTTACATTAATCATACAATTCAGTTCTCCAACATGCACAAATGTAGCTACTCCCAGTACCTCACTTAGGCTGGGTTGTGGGCTGGTCCAGTCATACAACCAAAGGAGAGAATCAGAATCAGATCCCGGGGGAACTGGCAAAGAGTCAGTGTCCAATAATTATTCATTGGTGCACTGAATCCTGAAGAACACTAGGCTTTCCTTTGCCCCCTGCTGCTTTGGGACTCCTGACTCCACGTTCCATTTAGGTTATCAGTTAATTTCAGCTGGCTTAGTTCTAAGGCCAGGTTCAGTTCCTGGCTTTCACGCAGGTCTCCACCTTCGGGCTTTTGAGTCCATTTAAACCCTACCTGGAGGGGCACCTGGGTGGCTCAGTTGGTTAAGTGGCCGATTTCGGCTCAGGTCATGATACCATGGTTCCTGAGATCGAGCCCAGCATGGGGGGCTCTGCTGTCCAGGCAGAGCCAGCTTCAGATCCTCTGTGCCCCTCTCTCTCTCTTCCCCTCCCTTGCTTGAGCGCTCTCTCTCTCTCTCTCTCTCTCTCTCTGTCTCAAAAGTAAATAAACATTAAAAAGAAAAAAAAAAAACTAAACCAGGAAATCTGCCAGTGGCCTTGGACCTAGTCTCGTAAGCTGGGTGTCCATTCTGTAAGCTGGGGGCCCCGAGCCTTGGCATTTTGCTTAAGACACTCTGGGCATCAGGATCCTCAGTGCCCAGCTACCTTCAGGCGCAGCCTCCAGCCCCATCTGGGTTTCCCCAGCCTCAGCTCCACCTGATTCTAACTCCTAGCCATCCTAAAATCTCAGCATGCCTGGGGCTTTCAATAACTCAAGTTATGGCTGACACTGAATAGATGGTTTTCTCAAGTATCAGTCAACTGATAGTTTTCTCCACTTCGCTAAAACTGTAACATGAACAAGTGTCAGGTAACTGAGACCATGAGAACAATTTCCTCAGAAATTCCTCCATCCAGTTGGCCAGGCCATTTTTTTCATGGGGACTTTGTGAGGGACGGTTAGAGTCAAAAGAGACCCCAGTGGAGAATCAGGAGACTTGGTTCAATTTGTGGATTTATCTCATCTGATATCCATCCCGATATTAGATACATTGGTTCTTCTCTCTGTGAGTCTCAGTTCCTAGTTATGAAAATTGAGAACGTGTTTGGATGACTTCAAATGCCTTTCTGCTCTGATTATTTTCTAAACATCTTCTGTCAGGGTGAAGCCTTCAGGATGAAGAGAGAAAAAAGCTGCTTCTCCCTAGGAGTTGAAGGTTCCAAATAGCATAAAAAGAGTTAAGCTTTGCAACACTCTGCGACATTGATTAAAAAAAAAAGTGTGTACTTTAATTTCTAATAAAAAAAATCAAGCAGGTATGAATAGCAATAAAATTGCTCAAAAATTGTTCAAATTGAAGGGAAACAATTGGAAATGGATTTGGAAATATAATGTTTAGCTAAGCAAGCTATAATGTTCTGTTATTTTAATCAGCATTGTAAAGTAATTTAAATGATGGAGGAAGAGACTTTTATACTTTAATATATAATCACTTTTTTTCAATGCATTCATCAAAAGGCATTTCATGTTAATGATTCTATGGCTGACGACAGACACCAGCAATAATGGTCTCTTGCCTGTTTCCAATTTATGTTTGGAGCATTTTAGATTTAACTTTTTTTTCCTGCTCTTCCCTATTAGTCTTAAAGGAAAATTCCTGCAATTTTGGAAGAAAACGTGTTACTAAATGTTTCAAAGAGAAAAATGTTGAAGAAAAGAGATCTGGGACATTTCCCTGTATTATCTATTCTAGAACACCAGAAAGTTGGGACAAAGCTCAGGGAATGTCTGAACAACTTACCTGCTACCCGGCCCTTGAAACTCAAAAAGCATGAATGCGTCCTTTCCTTTAAAAATCTTCTCCAAACAGAGGTAGAATTCTCTCACTTTATGGCCATTTTGCCTGTGATAAATAAATTCTCATTGATAATTGAAGATTTTGTATGCATAAATAGGAGAGAAAGAGTCGTATGTCTACCATTATTAAGGGACTCTTTCTGGAAGTTATTTTTAAGGAGTCACTTGAAAATTTCTGACTGCAGTCTGAATCTTTGCTAAGTCCTCACACCTACACAAGAGAAGGGAATATAAGCAAGCTGAAGGACTGTTGCCATTTTCTGAATGTTGATGGCAAGACCCCCAAAGATTATGGGGCCTGACCTTGCCCTTATAAGAACTCTCTGCCCCAAACAAAACATGTTTTTGTGTCACCTGCCCTGCTGCTGCCCATATTGGCACTTGTTCAGTAAGGACCATCCATCCATCCATCCATCCATCCATCCATTTTTTCATCTATTCATCCATCTTTCCATCCATCCATCCAACCATCCATCCATCCATCCATCCATCCATCTTTTCATCTATTCATCCATCTTTCCATCCATCCATCTTTCTATTCATCCATACAACCATCCATCCACCCACTCACTCATCTGTCTCCAGAGTTTCCCCACGATAAGAATAAGTCATAGCCCTATATGTGTCTTTACAGTCATCTGAACACTATTTTCAAACTGAAGAGTTTCTAGTTTGGCTGTCTAGAAACATTTTCAAAAAAGACAGCCTAGTTTTTGTTAGCTAAGCTGAGACTATGGAGTTAGATGCAAACTGCTAAAGAGCTGGGGGGGGATTTGGTGACAAGGTCAGAGGAGGGGTCAAGATTGGGGGCCCGGGAGCCTCTGTTTCAGGTTGAGTCAGCCTTATGTGGAAGGTCTGGTGGCCATTCCTCTTTGGGCTGGGCAGTGATTGGTTGGGAAGAAATAGCAGACTCGGGGGCGGGGGGTGGTCACTGGCAGCCACACACTGCTTGTTGGTAGGACAGGTTCCCTGAAAGCCACTCCAGGAGAACGAAGGGAAGGAAGCCTCGAAGGGCCGAACTCTTGGTGGGAGGTGCTCCCTGGCTCCTCCCATCCTGAGTTCCAGGGGGCCAGAAGTGGCTGGCTTTTCAAGGCCCTTCCGAGAAGACAGATGGAGCAGGGATGGGAGGAAGCAGTGGTGGCTTAGCGAGAAAGCAGAGATACAGTCAGCTGTGCTGGGAACAGAGCAGAGGCACTGTGACAGGAAACTCCCACCCGCTGGCTGGGAGTCCCTAAAATGCTCTGCTCCTCAGTTTGCACACATATAAATGGTAAGTGTTAACAGGTCCTGTGTCATGCACTGATTGTGGGAATTACACGAAGTAACAAGTGTAAAGCACTTAGCACGGAGCTTGGGGAACAGTGGCTGCTCGGTTGTGGACTTTCCAGGAAGCCCGTGGGAAGGTGGGCTCCACAGAGGGGGATAGTGATAAATTAGTAACTGCTGTGATAGGACAATAGTGCGTGGGAGGAATCCACCAGGAAGGGACAAAGTACCACGTGTGAGCCATGCATTCCTGGCCCCCTCCTAAGCATGGGCAGGACACAGCTGCAGAACCCAGGAAGGACTACCATCCTCTGGAGAACTCAAAGGGTCCCAAATTCCACCCCCAGATCACCCTCACTGACACATCAGCTCTTCAGCCCTGCGTGTGGGTCCCTGGAAGGTCAGTCTGGCTCCTGGACTTTAGGGGATGGAGACCTCCTGTCCTGCCCCGAGGAGGTTGTGACTTGCCGGGGAGAAGGGACACAGTTCACGAAGCAGCCTTCAGAGGACGTGGGCAGAGCACGGATTCCAGTCCTCTAGAGGGCAGGGAAGGCCAATCATGACAGAAGCATGGACACCGGTCAGCTGGAATAAAGTTCCATTTTCCTAGTAATCAAGTAATACATACTGCAGCATCAATAAGTCAACATTCTGTCTAAAATCTCCCAAAGATTAAAAAAACAACAGTCTAAACTTGGTTGGGGTAATTATGGGGAAATACCAGCAGGAGTGAAATTTGTTAGAAGAGAGGCATATAGTTGGTGCATTTAATTTACACAATTTTGCAATGGTATGCATGGACTTGAGAAACCTCCCTCGAACTTAAGATGAGATGCCGTCATAAGAAGTTTCCCAAGATAATTTAGCAACATATATTAAAGGCCTTAAAAATGAATGTTTGATGCAGTGATTCCATACCCAAGAATTTATCCGGGAAATTTTCTTACATGGCCACCGATGCTTCACACAACACCAGGCACTGTGGTGTCATGTCCAACAGAACAATTGGAATTGATTGGACTGTCCAATAATGGTTGACTCATCAAAAAATCATGGTATGCACACACGATAGAATACTGTCTGGCTATTAGAATGCAGAGCACAGCATAAGGAATGCAGCCGATGATATTGGAATAGTGATGTAAGAAAACAGACGGCAGCTACATTTGTGGTGAGCAGAGCGTAATGTATCACCTTGTCAAATCATTGAGTTTTACACCTGAACTAATGAAACACTGTGTTTCAACTATACTAAAAAAAAAAGGATGATATATATATACATATACATATACATACATATATATGAATATACACAGTGGAATATTATGTAGCCATAAAAAAGAAAGATCTTACCATTTGTGACAACAAGGATAGACCTTGAGGTTATAATGTTAAGTGAAGTAGGTCAGACAGAGAAAAACAAATACTCTATGATTTCACTTATATGCGGAATCTAAAAAACAAAACAAGTGAACAAACACAGAAACTGACTCAAATACAAAGAAGAAATGGTGGTTGTCAGAGAGGAGGTGGTCAGGGGGTAGATGAAACAGATAAATGGAATGAAGAGGTACAAACTTTCAGTTATGAAATAAGTAAGTGATGAGGATGTAAAGTGTCACATCAGAAATATAGTCATGATATTGTAATAACATAGTGTGGAGCCAGACGGTGACTACACTTGTCATGGTGAACATTAATTTATGCACAGAATTGTTGAATCACGATGCTGTACACCAGAAACTAATACAACATTGAATACCAACTATACTTCAATAATTTTTTTCTTTTTTAAAAGGAAAAAATAATGCAAGGAGTCGAATTCTTTATTAAATGGAAAATATGTTCATAATGAGAAAAGTTATAAAATGGTCGATAAAGTGGAATTAAAAGGAATATATATATATGGTATTGCCTATCTGGTATCTACCTATCTGTCTATCCATCCATCCATCCATCCATCTGTCCATCCATCTTCTATCCATCTATCTATCCATCATCTATCTATGTATCTATTATCTATCATTTAACTATGTCTATTTACCTGTCCATCATCTATTTAATATGTATTTATTGGAAAACATCATACAATATTATGGTATTGTCATTAGTCATTTCTAAATTGAAATTTTTTGTAATTTTTTTGGTAAAATATTCTACATTTGCTTAGTTTTGTCCTAAATTTTCTCTAAAGTCATGGTTTTATACTGGCTTTTTTATTTAGAAAAAAAAATGGCCAGTAGATGTTATTTCCAGTCAAAAATGTATCTTGATGCTTTCTAACGTTTAATGTTGTAATTTGATTTAAAAGAAGTAGTTCCCAACCTAAAAAATCATGATCATGGGCTTCCAGAGAAGGAAGAGGAAGTCCATGAGCAGAAGAGGCTGGCCAGGCTAGGCTCGGGGAAGAGAGATCCCTGCACTGTGCACAGTCTTCCTTTCCAGAAGCTGATGATGGAAGACAGCAGTGTACTCACGCTGAAGCCTACATCAGTTCTCAGTTTACCCATACACTCCTCAGCTCCGGCCAGAGAAGATGAGATGTAAGACAGATGTCCGGTCATGTAGCCTCTTTCTTTGGGTTACAGCTATTCCTTTTTCAGTGTTTTCTATTTATTCCTTTTTTGGTGTTTTTCTATTCAAATGTAAAGTTTTTTTTTATTAAATTGTATGATTTCTGAAAGGAAACTAACCCATTTGCCTAATGCATTGGAATATTCTTTAGCAATTTAACATTCATTATAAATAATATATGCAAATAATAAATACCTAAGTATTTACTTTTAAGCACCCAAAACTTTAGAGCCTTTCTTTTTTCCATGTCTTTTTCTTTTTCATTTTGATATTTACCCCTGCCATCCTCATCTGTAGATTCATATTTTTAAAGTAGTTTTAGAATTTTCTATTCCATCCTTGTGTGTGTTGGGTTGTATGTTCAGGATGAGAGAGGAATCGACCATTTTAAAAAATTAAATGCTCCCGAAGCACACTGTATACACTCTATGTTAGCTAACTTGACAATAAATTATATACATTAAAAAAGGAATTAAATCCAAAAAAATTAAATGATTGCAGTTTGTCCTCGAACCATGTGTGGAGTAATTCTTTTGGCACCTGTTGACTCAAAATGACATTTTTGACATTATACGAAGTGGTATTCCTTCATGTATTAAATCAATATTTAACAGGCGGCTATCACGTCCCTGGCACAACAGGCTCGTTTTGGGGCTTTCCTCTGTTTAACTAACTGATTTGCCTCATTTTTTCCCCTAATGCCACACTGTTTTAGTTATATTTGATTTAAAGTAAAATTTAATATGTGGTATTCGAACGTCCACTTGCTCACTATTCTCTTTGTAAAAACTTTCTTCTTAGTTCTTGCCAGTGAATTCTTCTAAGATAATCTTAAAATCATTTTGTCAGTTTTCTAGGCAAACCAAATAAACATACTTAATTTTTTTTATAATAGTGTTTGGACCTCCTCTCCAAAGAAAATAATATGTTTTTCTAATTATTTCACCCATAATTTATGTCTCTTATTACTATGTGTCAGGGTCTCACAGATGTTAGGTGCTTTATAGAGTCTACATCACTTTGTCCTAAGAAAAGCTTAAAAGAGGAGAAAGAATGAGGCACAGAGAGGTTAAGCAACTTGCACAGTCTCACACAGCTACTAGCTGTGGCTTGCAGGATCATGACTAGACAGGCAAATGCCCAAAATAATGCCTACTGGGAAGAAGCCCGGCACTCAGTGAGCACCACTGGCCTGGGCATTTGAGGTTTTAGGGAATTGCCTCATGACAGCCAACAGCCAGTGGGGACTTGGGGACCCAGCCAGTGGGGCAGGATATCTTTCCCAAGAGAACACAGAGGGTGGTGGTGATGGGCTTGGAGATTTGCTTTTCACAGAGGCTGCTCTCTCCAGCATGGGGCTGAAGTAAGTTTAAAGGGATCTTGTATGAAGCGAAATCCCAGTCTGGAGCCACGGGACCTAGACTTGTCCTATCATATATGCGAGAAAACCAGTCCGTATTTGGGATCCTGAGAAAATGCTGGGAGAGAAAATGGGGCTGGGTGGGGGTAGGGGTGGGGTGCAACAGCCACAGCAGGAGATCTTTTGTCTTTGAATTTCTCCCTCCCATCAGCTCCACGTGGCTTGTCTGGGCCACATAAGGCACTGGGGGAAGGGACACATAGCTGGACCCTGATTTAGGAAGAGCCCTCTTCTATCTTTGAGGGTTGTGATGACAGTGGTGAACACTCAGATACCAAAACTGCCACACCCTAACCACCGTCTCTGAGTGTCTTTCTAGCTTTGCTTTACACGGCTTTTTCCACGATACTTTCATGAAACTCCCCAAACTGTCAACGTCGACCTACTAAATGCAACTGAAGAAAGCGCACCACTTCCCTATGCCCCAGGGATGCATATCATCATGTTCGCTGCAGCGTTGTTGGGATCAGCCAAGAGCTGGCTTGATGTCTGTCCAAAGAAAAAGGGAAAAATGGAGTGCGGTCCTGTGGACGGTGGAACACCATGCAGTAATGACAGGAATTCAGTGGGCGCCAAAACCAATGCTGGGGGACAAAAATAAAAAATAGATTATATTGCTATGCTATATCATTTAGTTATGTATTTATTTTATATACTTATGTGTAATGTAGATTTATAATAATATACACTTAGGAATTTATTTCTAAAATACAGTACAATATGAACGTAACTTGTAGCAAAGATGCTATTTTCTTCATGAAAAAAATATTTATAAATAAACCTAGTAGAGAAGGATTGGAAGAGAAACATCAATACGAAAAAATCTGTGCTAACACAGCTCTGACCGTGATAGAATAAAGGGTATTGGACCTACCCTCCCACCACCTTCAAGTACAAAACTGGAGGAAATTTATGAAGCATCTGTTCTCATATAACGGAGGGGAGCTCTACATTTCCCCATTTCCACTGGGGAGGGGGTGCTCTCCAGCTTGTAATCATCACAGGGATGCAGTTGAGACCCTCTTATTAGATCACGTATTGGGAGTATGAATTCTTATTCTTTTCCAAATGTGCCATCTGGTTTTTGATCCTTTTTTACTTGTTTCTTGTCTTCTTTTGGCTTAATTGAGTATATTTAGTATATTTCCATTAGCTTTTCAGCTGTATATCTTTGGTTTATTATCTTAGGGGTTAATCTAGGGATTCTATTACGTATTCTCAGTTCATCATAGACTACTCTGAGTTAAGGTTATGCTCCTTCACATATAATGAAGACCTTTCCGATAGTGTACTTTTCTTTGTTTCTCCTTTGAGCTGAGGTTATCATTTAATTTACTTTTTTAAAGTTTATTTATTTTGAGAGAGAGTGAAAGAGAGAGAGCACATGAAAGCAGGGGAAGGGCAGAGAGTTAGGGAGTGAGAGAATCCCAAGCAGGCTCCACGCTGTCAATGCAGAGCTCAAGGTGGGGCTCAATCTCCAGAACCATGAGATCATGACCTGAGCCCAAATCAAGAGTCAGATGCTTAACTGATTGAGCCACCCAGGCACCCCTCATGTAGTTTACTTTTATATGTTATAAATCCAAGACATTGTTCTTATGTTTAATTTAAATAGTCAAATGTCCTCTAAGGTAGCTATAAAAGGAGAAAAGCTTCTAAAAGAAGATAGACATTGTTTCCTTTCTACCTTCTTTTCTCTAAAGTAAGTTTCTGTCATCTCCCATCCACCAAATATTTTTAAGGTGGAGAAATGATTTGCTGCATATCTCTATTTGAGCCTCATGTTCCAAGGATATTTTCACTGGACATAGGATTCTATGTTGATTTTATTTATTTATTTATTTATTTATTTGATGTTTACTCGTTTTTGAGAGAAAGAGAGACAGAGCATGACTTGGGGAGGGGCAGAGAGAGAGAGAGACACAGATTCTGAAGCAGGCTCCAGGCTCCGAGCTGTCAGCACAGAGCTGGATCCCACAAACAGTGAGATCATGACCTGAGGTTAAGTCAGATGTGTAACCAACTGAGACATGCAGGGACCCCTACATTCATTTATTTTTATTTGAGCATTTTAAATATGTCCTGCCATTCATTATGGCTTGCATGGTTTCTGATGAGAAATTAACAGCACTCATATCTTTGTTCTCTTGTAAGTTTTCAAACAGTCTTTTTTTGTTTGGCTGTTTTTAAGATTTTTTTTTCTTTATCAATAATACTTCCAGCATTTTGATTATAATGTGTGTAGCTTTCTTTGTGCTCATCCTGTTTGTGATTTGTTGATGTTCTTGTATCTCTGTGTTGACACTGCTCATCAAATTCAGAAATCTTTTATTCATAATTTTTTCAATGGTTTTTTCTATCCTGGTCTGTCTCACCTTCTGATGCCTCAGTTACACAAATCTGACACCACCTGATTCAACTACTTATGTCTCTGAGTCTCTATTCACCGTTTAGTCTTTTCTTACTTAGTGCTTCTGTTGACTAATCTTCAAATTGAATTTTCTTCTGCACTCTTCAATGTGCTGTTAACCCCATTCAGTAAAATTTTCATTTCAGATGTTAACTTTTTCTATTCTAAAAGTTTCTACTTGGTTCTTTTTTTAAATAGTTTTTATTTTTTTGGTGAGATTTTCTATTTTTTTGCTCATTGTATCTACAAATTCTTTTAAGCCCTTAACCAGATCTATAATACCTGCTTCCAAGTCCTATTTTCTAAGTTCAATAATTGTATCATCCTTCCTTCTTTCTTTCCTTCCTTTCTTCCTTCTTTCCTTCCTTCCTTCCTCCCTTCCTTCCTATCCCTCTCCTTTTTTCTTTCTTTCTTGCTTGTTTACTTGCTTGCTTTCACTTGCAAAGTTACACCATGTCATGCACACTCCCAGCTTAGTATTCAGCCAGAAGTTCAAGGAGACCTCTATGCAGATTGATTGGACTCCTCTGTGAAGTTACTTCTTCTTTAGTATCTATCCTATGTTGTTAAGTTCCAGCCATGTCAACTCTTTCAAACTTTAATCTAAAAGCAAGGTATTGTCAGACTCAGTAAATAAGACATATCTAACTGTATGCTACTGTAAGAGAAACAGTTGACATATAGAGAGACACATAGCCTAAAAGTAAAAGGATGGAAAAATATGTGCCACACTGATAGTAAGCATGAAAAGCCAGCATGCCGCTATTAACCTTAGACACAGAGATTTTAAGAAAAGGATATTATCAGGGGCGCCTGGGTGGCTCAGTCGGTTAAGCGTCTGACTTCAGCTCAAGTCATGATCTCACGGTTCGTGGGTTCGAGCCCCGTGTCAGGCTCTGTGCTGACAGCTCAGAGCCTGGAGCCTGTCTTCTGATTCTGTGTCTCCCTCTCTCTCTGACCCTCCCCTGCTCACGCTGTCGCTCTCTCTCTCAAAAAAAAAAAAAAAACAAAAAAAACAAAAAACCAAAAAATTAAAAAAAAGAAAAGGATATTATCAAAGTTAAAGAGGCCATTTAATGGTGCTAAATGGGGTGGTTCATTAGGGAAAGTAGCAATGCTAAAAATATATAGGATTGATGAGTGTTTTTAAACCAAAGGAAAACTTTACAAAATGAAAAGGGAAAAAAAAGATAAATTTACAACTCTAGCTAGAGATTTCAAAACTCCTGTCTCAGTAATTGGTAGAGTGAGTAGATAAAATCAGGACATTTGATTAACACTATTAACCAACCTAACCTAATTGACATTCACAGAACGTGACATCTGACAACCTCATAACGTGCTTAAGTGCACACAAAACATTCACCAGGAAGAAACTTAGAATAGACAAGAACACAAGAAGTTAATGTATGGAAGTTTCCATACACTTCAAAAGATTAAAATCGTAGACTATTTTCTTTGATCCCATGAAATAAAAGTTGGAAATAAATAATAAAAAATTGGGGGAAATTGTCCCATATCTGGAAACAAAAAACACACTTCTAAATAACTCACCAATCTAAACAAATAAAATCACCAGAGCAAAAGGCTAATAGAATAAAATAATTAAAAAAATGTAACACATCAAGTTGTATGGCATATGACTAAAGCACTGCTCAGAGCAAAGTGTATTGCCTTAAGTGCTTATATTAAAATAGAAAATAGCAGGGGCTTCTGAGTGGCTCAGTTGGTTAAGCATCCGACTTCAGCTCAGGTCATGACCTCCCAGTTTGTGAGTTCCAGACCTACATCAGACTCTGCTAATAGCTTAGAGCCTGGAGCCTGCTTCTGATTCTGTGTCTCACTCTCTCTGCCCCTCCTCTGCTTGCACTCTCTCTCTCCAGAATAAATAAATTTAAAAAATAAAATAAAATAGAAAAGAACAAAATACAATGCACTAGTTACTTAAAAATCTAAGAAAAATAAATTAAACCCATACAAATAGAAGGAGGGGAAGAATAAAGATAAGAATAGACATCAGTGAATATAAATTAACAAACAGTAAAGGCAATAAATAAAACAAAAGGTAAGTTTCTTTAAAAGATGAATAAAATTGATAAATACCTAACAGACTAATTACAAAAAAGAAGGAAGAAAATACAAATTTCCAGAAAATGATGGTATCATTAAAGATCATACAGACATTCTAGAAGGATAAGGAAAACTATGGACAACTTTGTGCCTACAATTTAACAGTTTTGATGGCATTGGAAAGCACATTGAAAGACACAAATTACCAAAATTAACCCAACAAAATACAAAAGTTGATTAGCCATATGTCTGTTAAATAAATTGAATTTGTAATTAAAATCTTCCTACCAGAAGCCCCCAAGTATCAGACAGATTCATTGATGAATTTTATCAAATGTTAATTAAAAAGTAATCCCAATATTACACCAGCTCTTGGAGAAAGTAGAGAAGAAAGGAATACATCACAGCTCCTTTGATGGACCTAGCTTAAAACTAATATTACAACCTAATAAGGGCACTTAAAAGAAAGGAGAAGAAAATAAATTATGGACAAATAATTTTTATAAACATAGATGCAAAAGTTCTTAACAAAATTAGAAGAATGATGATGATACATCATAATTAAATTGATCATCTAAGGAACACAAGTTTGGTTTAACATTCAACATTAATCGAATTCACCAGAATTACCAAGATAAAAGAGAATTAAAGAAATCATATGATGATCTCAAAAAATGCAAAAAAGAAGCATTTGCTAATTTTCCATACCCAACCTCAAAAGCATCTCTCTGCAAACTAAGAATATAAGGAACATTTCTCAATTTGATAAACAGTTACCCTTAATAGCAAAAACAATGAAAGAATATTCTTTATTATAGTAGAGGGTCTATCAGTGCAATAGGAGAAAAAGAAAGAAAAGGCACCAAATATGAACAGAAGAAGTAAAACCATAATTATACACAGCTGTAGAATTATCCATGTAGAAACTCCAAATGAATCTATAAATAATTAGAAACAATAATTAATTTAGTAAGGTTATTAGAGACAAGGTCAATGCTGGAGAATCGTGTGTATTTTTATGTATCAGCAAGGAACAATTGGAAAGTGAAATTTAAAAACAGTATATATGATAAAATTAAAAAATACTTAAGGAAATATATGTAAGTCTTCAACTCTGAAATGTGCAAAAAATACTGTGAGAAATGTAAAAAGACCTAAGTAAATGAAGAGAAATGAAGAGACTTAATATTGTTATCCCCAAACTGAGTCAAACCATATCAATCTAAATCCAACTACACTTTTTAAAAATTAATTAATTCATTCATTTTTGTATCTTTTTTTTAATTTTAAAGAGAGAGAGAGAGAGAGAGAAGGGGGGGGGAGGGCAGAGGGAGAGAAAGAATCTTAAGCAGGCTCCGCTCCAGGTGTGGAGCTTGATGTGGGGCTTGATCCAATGACCCTGGCTGGAATCATAACCTGAGCCAAAATCAAGAGTCAGATGCTCAACTGACTAGGTCACCCAGGTGCTCCAAAAGCTTGTTTTGTTTTGTTTTGTTTAAGTGACAAGTTGAATCTAAAACTTATGTGGAGAGGTGCCTGGGTGGCTCAGTTGATTAAGTGTTGGACTTCAGTTCAGGTCTCATAGTTCATGGGTTCGAGCCCCATGTCAGGCTCTGTGCTGACAGCTCAGAGACTGGAACCTGCTTCAGAATCTGTGTCTCCCTGTCTTTCTGTCTCTTCCCAGCTCATGCTCTGTCTGTCTCTCTCTCTCTCAAAAATAAATAAACATTTGTTTTTTTTAATTTTTAAAAAATAAGATAAGATTTACATGGAAATCTGAAGGACCCAGAATGATGATGAAAACAATATTAAAGGGTGAAAATGTGAGTACTTAACACTACTTGATTTTAAGTCTGCCTATAAAACTACAGTAATCAAGACCATTTGAATTGGTACAAAATAGACACATAGATTTAAGGAAACAGAATTGAGTTTGACTCAGAAATGCAGAGTTGAATACAGAAATTTATTTACACCATTGATTTTTGACAAAAGCTGTGAGACAGTTCAACAGGAAAGGACAATATTTTGAACAAATAATGCTAAAACAGAGGGATAGCCATATTGGAATAAAAATGAATTTCAAACCTTACCTGAAATCACACAAAAAAAGAATTCATTTGCGGTATACTATAGATCCAAATATAAAAGCAAAAACTATAAAGCACTTAGAAATAAATGTAAAAGAATACCTTATTGACCTTTAGGTAGTCAAACGTGTCTTAGATATGACATAGAAACCCCAACCATAGCAGAATGTCTTAGTCTGCTTAGGCTGATATAACAAGTGATCATAGATTGGGTGGTCTACACAATAGAGATTTATGTGTCATAGTTCTGGAGGCTGGAGGCCCAAGATTAGGCTGTCAGCATGGTCAGATTCTAGTGAAAGCCCTCCTCCCAGTTTGCAGATGGGTCTTCTCACCGTGTTGTCATACAGATAAGGGAGAGAGCTCTGGTATCTCTTCCTCTTCTCATAGGACCCTAATCCCATCAGTGGGGGCTCCACACTCATGACCTCCTCTAACCCTAATTAACCCCCCAGAGGCTCCATTTCGAAATACCATCACCTTGCAGATTAGGGCTTCAACATGTGAATTCAGGAGTGGGTGCACAAACATTCATTCATAACATGGACAAAATTGATAAATTAGACCTGATCCAAAGGAAAAGCTCCTGCTTACAAAAGACACCATTAAAGAATTGGTACACTGGAATCACACTCAGCAATAAAAAGAAGTGAACTATTGATATATCCAATATTTGAGCAAATTTCAAAGAGAGGTAGATGAAAGAAATCAGACTCAAAGAATTATATACTGTCCTCTTACATGGCATTTTCCTTGATGAAAACAATAGCAACAGAGATCAGTGGTGGGCAGAGGTTAGGGGTAAGGATCATGTGATTACAAACATGACTATAAAAGGAGAGCAATGAGAGGGTTAACGGGATGTCGCAACTGTTCCGTACCCTGAATGTAGCGGTGGTTACAGGAAGCTATATATGTTTTAATGGTCATAGAACTTTATACCAACAGAGGTCAGTTTTACTGCATGTAAATAAAAAAATATAAAATAATTGGCTACTATAGACTGGGAGAAAAGATTTTGCAATATATATGTATATATGTTTATGGAAAAGAACTGGTGTTCAGACTATATGAGGATCTCATATAACTCAGTAAGAAGAAATCAACAATAAATAATGGGCAAAACACATAAACAAATACTTCACAAAGGAAGATATTGGACTGACCAATACTCATATGAAAAAGTGGCCAATGCCAGTAGTCATCAGGGAAATGCAAAATAAAATCATATTTGGAGAAGGGCACACATTCACTAGGACAACTCACTTCTAGCTCAAAATTTAAAAGAGAGTCAGGACGACTGGGTGGTTCAGTCAGTTAAGCGTCTTGACTCTTGCTTTGGGCTCAGGTCATGATCTCATGGTTTATGAGATCGAGCCCCACATCGGGCTCTGTACTGACAGTGCAGAGCCTACTTGGGATTCTCTCTCTCCCTCTCTCTCTGTCCCTCCCCTGAGCTATTTCTCTCAAAATAAATAAATAAACTCTAAAAAATTTTTGTAAAATAAATAAAAGACAGCCTATACTAGATGTTGGTAAGGACGTGAAGTAAACAGACGGTGAAGCTGTCCTGCATGCTGATTGAACATACACGGTATAACCACTTTGGAAAGCAGTTGCTTGTTTCTCAGGGAATAAACACACACTTTTTGACACAGCAGTTCTACTTACAGCCGTTCACTCAAGGGGAATCATAACACATGTCCCTAGAAGACTTGTACAAGAATGGTCACAGCAACTTTATTCATAATTGCCCGAAAGTGGAGGCAACCCAAATGTCCATCAAAATATAACAGATAAAGAATTTGAGGTAAATTCATATGACAAAATAAAACCCAGCCATAACAATGAATAAACTATTGATACCCACAATAGAGAATTACAATAGATTACCCACAATAGAAAATTTCTGCTGCTTGAAAGAAGCCAGGTGCAGAGAGTACATTCTATAGGATTCCATGGATTTGGAGTTAAACCCATATGGTAATAGATAGCAGAGCATCCATTTGCTTGAGTGGGTGGGAGGGCAAGCATCAGCCAGCAAGGGGCACAAGAGAACTTTCTGAGCTGATGGAAATGTTCTATATCCCAATGGGGCTGTGGATTATACACGTGTATGCATTTGCCAAAATTCATTCATCCAAACATGTACTTATGTACCTATTGTTGTATGCAAATTTTGCCTCCATTAAAAGAAAATAATATATGCTTATTTATGGGGAAGATGGCCTTGGGAATTCAGGGAGGCGGGGCTAATAATGCAATAACTATATACACAGTGGCCTTGGCTGGACATACCATGCCGAGGCGCCCAGCCCTGAGTGCCGTTCAGCTGTTCCTCAGCTCCCTTCTCCAGATTGATCTCCCCTCTGCCTCAACGCCATCCTTCTTCACTGCTCATTTCAGGGGCTGAGAAGCTCGGGAAGGGGTTCAGGAGGTGTGCGGCAACAAGAGAGGAAGGCTTTCACCTGGTCCCTTGGTTTGGTCTCTGGATGCCCTGAAGATGAGCTTGAAGCCCAGCCAGCTGCCGGGAGACCCAGAGCCCACCCAAAGGGGTCTGTAGGTGCTTTTGGAAATCATTCTGCAGGTGTAGGTGGGGAGAGAGGTGGTGCTTTCCTCACTCTGTATTTGTGTCACCCCATGTTTTTTTGTTTTTTTTTTTCAATATGATTTTTACCTTTAAACTCCAGAGGCTCAGAACAGCATCCCGCTCTCAGGAGCCTACCATTCTGAGGTTCTGCTCACCTGCCTACCCCTGCTCCTCTGATACAGAGCCTGTAACCGAGAGATCTTCCTTAACTCTTTAGGAAAAAAAAAAAAAAGAGCAAAGGAATGCATTTTTTTTCCTTCCTCCTTCTCATTCTGCTCTACTGACCTTTTGCTTAGCTTTTTGCTAATGTCATTTTCACTCTTGGTTGGGCTTTCTCAACAGTAAGGAAGACTTCTTTATGAAGCTTCGGTGATAAACTAGGGTCATGCATTCAGTCACATCAAGGAAACCACTTCATCAGCTCCTACTTCAATATCAAATACCTCTAATCTAATCAGGAAAACAGCAAAACTCTGAAAAGTGCCCTTGTTAATCCTGTCACTAACTACCCCACCAGATTTTCAAAAATGCAGTTTAATTAACAAAATAAAAAAACTTAATCTTTCTTGATAGTATTCACACAAGTAAAAATATATGCGTTGGCTGAAGATAAAAATAAATTGCATAGGGCTCCTAACCAAAGGCAGGGGTGGGGGAAGTGTGAGGGAATCACCCTGATCGTAGGGAATGAAACAAACTCCAGGCTTTCTTAGGGTTTTGTAAGAACAGTGTGGAAGAGCTCTTTTCTCCATAAATATTTCATACATACTTAATATAAGGAAGAACAATTTTTAGACCAAAAGGTGTTTTTAACACAGAAGAATAGACTCCCTTCATTTCAGATTACAGATTTTGAAACCTGCACTAGGGCTCGGCAAAGCTGACACTGGATTTTAATAAAAATTAGAGAAGTCAACAGACGGAGCTTTCCTCAATATTTTTTTAAAAAATGAATTAAAATCCCATTTTAAAAGGTGATTGTAACAAGGAAAAAAGAATACGATTTTTTTTGTCTTTCCTCTTTAACTGTAGCCACTTCTACCTTTTCCATATTCATAAAATGTATATGGAGCTAATTTTGAATGTGCCCTTTATGACTATGTCACAGTCATAATATCACCATGTTCCGAAGGCGTAATTAAAGATTTACCTAGATTTATGAGGCTTTATCATTATCAATAGGGTTAAGGAATGCCGGGGAGACACATTGTTGGAAGATTTTGCTCAGCAGTTTCTTGAGCAATGAGAGTACTGGTATTACTTTAGTGCTCAAAACACTGACTGTTCGGCACTAATATATGGCCCTTTATTAGAAAGGGAACACCAAAGACACTTCAGTCAAAACACATCAGTGGCCTACTCGTTTCTTCCTTTCGGGGGACGGGATCTGGGGGAAGGCAAAACGTCTTGCTCATCGGAATGCACAAGATGGAAACATCAGCTCCCTACAGCAGCAGGTAGCTGGCCTCTTGGATTCCCTTAATAAAGGCCTAGCCATATTAAGATGGACCAGTGCACCTGAAAACAATAAGTGAGCCTTACGCTGCCCCTCATCCAGCCCTCCGGAAACCAGGGGCTGCCTGGTGCTTTGCCCATTTCTCCAGGAAAGCACATTCCAACTCTACCTGGTTCTCATCCTGCTATCTTTCCATGACCTTCCTGTTTTACAGCCTGGCCATTCTGTTAAACCAGGCTGCGGTAGCCATGATGCTTTCTTACTGTGTCTAGCTAGGATTTCATTTTCCCATTCCCAGGGCAGTCTCCACTCAGAGTGGGGCAAGCCGTTTCTCGTGCACCATCTTTTTCACAAGGTAAATGAGCAGGCCCGGGCCACATGGCATGACACCCTGTCTTCAGGCTGGGTGAGGAAAAGGCATGTGTTGGATGGGTTGTCATTCTGACAACACCTCTACCGTGGAGACCTCTAGAATCTTGTTTTCTATTGGCCTCTGCAGACAGCGCTTCCTTCTTCCTCATTCTTACTTGTATGAGTCAGAGTTCAGCTCTCTAGAGAAAGAGAAATGATAGGATAAAGATAGATGATAGATAGATAAATAGACAGATAGATAGGTGGATAGATAGATATAGAGATAGATGATAGACAGACCTAGAGATAGAGAGATGATAGGTGGTAGATCGATGCATATGTACATGCATTCACACACACATACACGCATGCATTATACATACATAGATTTATTTTAAGGGATTGGTTCACATGATTGTGAAGTCTGGCAAGTTCAAAACCTGCAGGGCATGGTGACAGACTGGAGACTCAGAAGAGCTGATGTTGTAGTTCAAGTCTGAAGGCAGTCTGCTGGCAAAATTCCCTCTTCTTTGAGAAAGGTCACTCTTAAGGCCTTCAGCTAATTAGATAAGGCCCATCCACACTATGGAGGTCCATCCACACTATCTGCTTTACTCAAAGTCTACTGATTTAAACGTTAATCCCATCAAAACAATAACCTTCACAGCAACCTTCAGATGTGTTTGACCAACTACCTGAGTACTGTGACTTAACCAAGTGGACACGTAATGTTAACCATCACACTCTTTATTTTTTGAGCCATTGAGTTTCATGTCACTTATTCTCCACAAATAGATTCTTATACGTGCATTATTAGTCTAAGAAATAATCTGACCTTCCATGATCACGTCTGACACATGGTGGCCTCTCTGTCATTTGGGTTAAAACGATGGAGGAATTTCTGGCTGCAAAGGAAGGCGGTTCTAAAGAGAAAGTTGAGGAATTCCTGCCATTACAAGTGAAGGCCCAATTTGCCTTTCCTTCTGAGGACCTCTGTTTGACGCTCCTTCCTTTGGAAGTACCTAGAATGAGGCTCTTGGGTAAGGGCGAGGGTCCAGGATCAATCCTTCATAGACCTTTCCTAGGGTTTGGATTTCTTCTGTGGGCTGTACATTCTTGTGTGATCTGTAATTCAGCAATGTCACATGAACACTTGTAACGGGAAGGCACGAATGCCTTTCCCCTTCCCCAGGCAGGCTTCAGTGGGACACAACTGAGAAGAGCTTGAAGATGATTTTCTAGGTGATCCAATTCTCTCTGGAACACTTGCCTGTGGTCTTGAATTTGGCAGGCAATCCTATGCATGCTCCACATTAGCTGGATACACAGTGCTGGTGCACGAGTGATTATTTGAGATGGTGTTTACCCAGCTTGAACCTAACCCTCCCCAAAAGCCTCTGGAGAAGTCCGTTCCATCTGGGCTTCTTGCTACAACTCTAGGCAGAGACTGATGGTGCTCACTCTGGGAGTATTTTCAAGTCCACGTTCCGCACTCAATGCATAATAAAGATTGTCTTTATTTGGGGCATGTGCCTATCAAGACTTCTAATCCACACAGTAGCAATGGTGGACTGGGGTGGTAAAGACAGACACTGAAATTGACTGCAATGGAGGTGAGAACAGGGATGGGAGTTTTGGTGGTGCTGGCCAGGGCTCCAGCTCCTTCCAACTTCTATTTGGAGTCTGGCGTGTAGCTGCCCCCTCAATCTAGCACAAGACAGAAGGCTCCTTATCAACATTAATTAGTCACCACTGAGCATCCACAGGGAGGTGGTCCATGTTTCACTTGATGGAATTGATGGAAGAAATGGTCAAATAAATCAATAACTAGAAATAGGACAAGGCCACTTCCAGGGTTCCTGGTCTGGGACTACATCTGCACCTCCTCATGTCCTTTTCCTTGTGTGTTTCTTCCCTCAGTCAGTGGGCACACCAACAAAACACAAATTCTATTAGTGTGAGGCCAGGTGGTAATGCCCACACTTGTACTTAGCAAGGCGCCTCCTCCCAGAAGCTGTCTTCTGTCTAGCTCCCGGTGCCCAACTGGCCCTCTGTTCTCACTCCCCAAGGCTCTCAAAGGGCTCTCTCTCCTCTCACCCAGATGCCAGCCAGTGCAGAGGGATTCTAAAGGACTCTCAGACTGGGAGGAAACAGCCCTCCCTGCCCCAGGGGGTGTAGCTCCCCAGCACCGGAGACAGAGAATCTACCCCGCCCCCACTTTGATGACGTCCATGTCAATCTGCTCCCTGCATGGTGAGGAAAGGGCCTTGAAGCCATGGAATGCTGGTGGCTCTTGTAATCAGTCTAAATTATGACACCTTCGTGTTCTTAAAAATGGCCCCTGCACATAGAAGATAAACCAGGACAAGATGAGGGAATGCAGGGCTGTTCTGCTTGGTTCTTTAAAAACTGATAAGTGGCTTTAAATCTCTCCTATCCAGGGTAGTTAAAGCCTCAGTATCAGGCTGGAGAGCCACACGTCTTGCCGTGTCATCTCTCACCCTAATGAGCTCTGGGAACGGACAGCCTGGGATTCTACTCAGCCCTCCACCAGCAGATCGTCATATATGTTCTGCATAGAGTGAAATTAGGGGGTGAGTTGACAAGAACGTGACATAGCTCAACTTATTTTTTCAATTGCTTACCTTTATCAGTCTACTGAGCAGGTTGTGGTAGCAAATACAGAATTACACGTCAGCCCCAATGGGAACCTGCACAGGGGAATGGTCAGATAAGACGACAGACCTGAGCGGTAGCAAAATGGCCTGACCACAGTTATCATCGAAGCGACAGAAATTCTGTCAAAGCGTCCAGCTCTCGCTCTCAATATCGTGCACGTGCAAGAGAAGGAACATCTGTGGCATGCCCAGCAATATGTTTTAGCAATGTTTTTTGGGACCAAAATTAACATTAGCAGGAAGACAGGTTTGTGTTTCTCTGTATTTTCACTTATTAACACAACAATCTGAAGGTTATTAGCAATTCTGAGCTATGTTGGGCTGTGGGTTTCCATGTGCTGCACTGAGACGTCATACAAACATCCTCACTCTTAGCTCAGAGTTTGAGCTTCGGCAAAATTCAGGGAACCAAATAGCTTCGAAAAGCTTGGATGTTTTTCAGTCCGTGTTTAGACATGAGGAAATGTGTACCAGAGAAAACAGAAATACCACAGTGCCACTGTGTTGGCTCTTCTCCAATATTTGCTAAGTGCCTATGATGAGTCAGGCTCCACGGAGAGCAGGTGTGAGACCCAGAGCTTACTCTCTATGACCTGTTGCCATGGAGTCTCTCTTTATTCATTCATTCACTTACTCACTCGTTCATTCATTTACTCATTCATCATCATTGTTTTAGCAAATCCTGAGTGACAGTTACTCTGCTAGACATTGTCAAGCCCTGGGTTATAGTGATAAGCAGATATCAAGCTTCCTTAGAGGAGCTCACAGATAAGTAATAAGACAAGCATATTCACACTAATTACAACACGAGTCAAAAGGACCAGGTGCTTTGCCAAACCATGTGTTTGTGGGGAGGCCCAGTGGAGCTGAGGATAATTCTGGCTGTTGATCCACATGTAGATCTTCCAAGTCTCCAAGAATCTCTACTGTCTTATCCTACTGGGCTGGTGTAAAGATTGAAAGACCTTAATATAGTGAGTGGCCATGTAGGAGCTCAAGAATGATTTCTGTCTTTACCATCAGCGTCATTACCACCACCATTATCACCAGAATAACCATTATCATCACCACCACCATCATCACCATCACCACCACCATTTGCCTGAGCATCACTACCACCATCACCACCACCACCATCACCACCACCATCACCATCCCACTACAGCTATCAACACCCATTATCATCATCACCATTGACATCGTTATCACTGCTAAAATCAACATCATCACTACCACCAATATCACTATCACTATCAGCCATTACCATCATCATCATCATAGGTGGAATCACAGGAGGAATTCTGTGTTTGCCCCTTCATCCTCCCCCACCCTCCCCCATATCCCAAAAATATGACCATATGCACCCCATCCACAGAATCCCTTGCCCGCTGACTTCCAGCTGGGAATGACCAATGAGAACCCCACAAGAGAATGTCAGAGGGAATTCAGAGTCTTTACCGCCCTGGCTTTCTTCTGTGCCACAGGTCAAGAGCGGCTGCATTCTTCTGCTGAAGGCCACAGTTCCTTTCAATTGGTCCTCACTTACTACTGCAGCTCTCTGGGTCTGGAAATGGTTCCTTCCTTGGCCCTTCAGGTACTGAAACACTCATAGTGATGGCCGTCTATTGATGTTATCCCTTGGGTGTTTTATAATCTTCAGTGTTTTCTCTTGGTGCCTCCGACACCGTTGTGACAGGTCCTGTCATTAAACTCTCTCTAGTCATCCTAGGGGGTGCCCTGGATTTCTTTCCAGGACTCTGACCATCCAACCATAACATGGTCATTATCATCAGTGTTGTTATCAGGGTCTGCCCAAGAAGCGACTCTTGCTGTGTGGTCAGCCATTGCTTGCTGATCCCCACTACTGCTTTCCCCCAGAGACAAGGTGCACATTTCTTTAGCAAGCTTCTGGTTATTGGCACTGAAAGCTCAAATATCCTCAAGGACTCAGCTCAAGCCTTGCTTCTTACAAGAGACATCACTGGCCTTTCCTTTCTCCCAGCTTCATCCTCCAAAGTCCAGGTGCAACTCTCACCTGGGAACACAATCTCCTTCTGTACCATTGCCCTGGTGTTCCTACAGAGAGGGGCAGGGACTGTGTCACCTTCTTCACCCCAGCATTTCACATGGAATGTTCTTGATGTGCCCTCACGCTATGCAGGCAGGAAGGAGGGACAGATAGTGACAAGCAGTACTGTCGCTACTGTTAGTGCCAGCACTGGGTGATGCTGACAGCTGTCCCTGCAAACGGATGCCACCATCCGGCGCTTAGCACACAGGAGGGATTAGGAAACATTTGTCCAATTAAACAAAAAGAACAATCATATCCACCATTGATTAGATGCTTACTGTTTGCTAAACTTTAAGCTAAATACCTTCATATGCCATTTCCTTTAAGACTCAGAATAACCCTGGGGCACCTGGGTGGCTCAGTTGGTGAAGCGTCAACTCTTGATTTTGGCTCAGGTCATGATCTCACAGCTCGTGAGTTTGAGCCCTGCATTGGGCTCTGTGCTGTCAGTACAGAGCCTGCTTGGGATTCTCTCTCTCTCTCTTTCTCTCTCTCTCTCTCCATGTGTCCCTCCCCTGCTTGCACGGTCTCTGTCTCTCTCAAAATAAATAAATAAACTTAAATAAAATAACCCTGCTGGGGGATGGCATTATGAGGAAACTGAGGCAGGAACAGGCTACTAGACTCCCCAGGCCTAATAGACTCCCAAGTGGCTACACTTCCAGTCACCAAGGCTCTGCCTACAGTGTTCAATTGCAAGAGTGGGCAGGGGAAGCTGTATGTTGACTACTAGGGCTTCTAAACTTCCCTTTCATTATCTTCATGGATGTCAGGTGTATATCTCAGCCCTGCCTCCACCCCGACTCCCGCCCAGTGTGTCAAATGGGACAATGATAGCCCTTGAGTCTTTAGTCTCTGTGAGCACCAAAGGAGAAAATTCCTGCCCTGAGATCCCAAGTTATATAATAGCTCTTGTGTACAGAAAAAATGCCCTCTTCCCTCCAGATACATTCACTTCCTAATCCCGGGAACCTACAACTACTAGCATATATGGCAAAAACTGATTGAGTTAGGAGCCTTGAAAGAAGGAGCTTATCTTAGGTTATCTAGGTGGACCTTGTGTGCAATCATGTGCATCCTCATAAGGGAGAAGCAGAGGGAGATTAGACTCGGGATGCACATAAGAGAAGGGGAGGTAAAGACAGATGTGGGACTGGAGCGATGTCGCTCTGAGGCAAGAAGTTCCAAGGCTTGCCAGCTGGAAGAGGCAAGGAGTGGGTGCTCCCTTAGCCCCCAAGGGAGCACAGCCCCACGGACCCGCTAATCTCACTTCAAAACCGTGAGAGAATACATTTCTCTGGTCTGAGCCACCAAGCTTGCGGTAATTTATCACACTAGCCATCAGAAACTAATATGATAGCCCTCTAAATACCCTTTGCATTTCTATTGTGATCCTGCGGGGTGCTGGGTCTATAGAGTGGGGATAGCTTGGGGCCAGGCCTTGCCCTTGGAGAGCTGACTGGGACCCAGCTGGGGAGTGGCCCTCAGAGGAGCCGGTGGACGGCTTGCATCCTCCGTCCCTGTGTTCCCATTGAGGACAAGCACCTGGGCTCTTGAACTTTCCCTGATACCCTGTTATCTACCCACAAGAGGCCAGGATTGGGGGCAATAGATTTTCTTGCTAGCCACTTCACTTAAATGGATGCCTAATCTTGGCAGTGCAAAGGGAGCCAATGTCACTGATCCCCACATACCTGTGGGCCTACCCGGCTCCCCGAAACCGTGTGAGAAGAGACGCTCCTCCCTTCCTGCATGGGCTTCTCTAGGACACAGGCCTTGGCGCAGGGAGGCAGGGAGGCTGCAGCGGGTGGGGGCCCTGCTGCTGTGCTGGTGTGCTGGGCCCTGTAGCCCTCACCAGACGTCCGTATCCAGGAGCAGCCCACGGGCACCCGCTCCAGTCCTTCTGTCCCCTCTGGGAGAGCACAGCAGGATGCAAATGAGGTTTGGTGACATGAGAGCGGGATAACCTTTAATCCTCCTGATTTATAGAAAACAGTCGTTTGCACATGTTGGAACTAGATGTCGGATGAGCGGCAAAGCCTTCCTGTGTGGAGTGCACAGTGCATTTGCCGCTGCCCCATTAGACATCAGGTGGGCACAGAGGGCAGGTGGATGCCCAGGCCGTATGGGGGCCTGGTGGGTGGAAGTGGGAGGGGCCGTCTGGGGAGCTGAGAGCTTTGCTTTTGGGTTAGTGAAGAAGGGACACAGTGATATTGGAGAGTAGATAGAGTTTCCTTGCCTGGGGTTTCTCTCCTTCAGCGGGTTCCAGAGCACAGTGGGTGAGGGGCCATCAGGCACGCTGCACGGGCTGCTGGGGTACCACGTCCAGGATCCCGGGCTGCCCAGGAGGCACCGTGTCCCCAGGAAGGGGGGCCTGGGTCCTGGCCGGAGGTGGAGCTGCAGCTGTGGGGAGAAGTGGCCTCAGCTTCTATGTGGAGAAGGCCTGGAAGCTTGGACCTAACAGCTCCTGTAATTGAGTCAGCCGGTGCCCGTCAGGCACTGAAACTTCAAATTTGATCCGGTCAGCGTGGCCAGGCGCTGCCAAGGTGGTTTGAAGCTGGATTTGGACTGCCGTGGGAGCTGTCTCCATCAATGAAACAAACAGTCTCTGAGGTTAGTGGACTGTGACAGCCGCCAGCACCGTTCTCAGATGGGAGGAAGGGAGGAGATGGGCTCCCGGCTGGAGCCCACAGGGCTGGGCACACACCGGGCTGCGCCCACACCTCCACGTCCCTGGCTGCCCCCTCACCTCACTAGGGGCCCGAAAGACCCGGAGGGCCCAGAAGTCTGCCCAGTGATGGATGGACACTAGGAGTGGTTTGTGGCTCTGAGCAGGGCCTGGGTAGGGGAGGAAACGAGTTTAAATTGTGCTTGGCACCTGTATGTATGGGGATGGCTTCTATCCTCTGTAAGCCTCAGTTTCCCATCTTAGAAAACGGGGATAACCATAATCCTCCCAGTAGCCGGGGGAGATAAGTGCTGGTGGGGGTAACCCTTGCAGACCCTGGGCTCAGGGCCTCACTGCTCTGCGAGCTCCCATGGCCCACATTCCTCGCTAGCTGCCTGCTTATTTATCCAGCACATAATGAGTAAAGGCCTGCCTTGGCTTAGGCACTGAGGCTGGTGCTGTGAATAGCAAGGACCAGGTCTCTGCCCTCAAGGAGCTTATGCCCTAGTGGGAGAAGACGGACAGGAAACAACAGATGATAATGAACAAGGTCATTGCAGACACCCAGAGCATCTCTGATAACACCCATGAAGAAAATCCAGAAACGCGATGAGAAAGAAGGAGCTCTTGACCAGGAAGAGCCGCAGCAGAGTCCCTGGGGTTCGGGCACGGTTAGGTGCAGCGTTCCCGAGGATGGTGAGGGGACCGCTCTCAAGAGGTGGCCTGAATAAAGAGCTGGGGCAAGAGAAAGCTAGTCAGAGAAACATCCGGAGGTGGGACTGACCTTGGCAAAGGCAAGGTGGCCGGGCAGAGAGAGAGAAGGGGGAGGAATTGCAGGGGGCTGGCCATGCGGTCTTGGAGGCCATGGTAAGAGGTCTGAATTTTATTTTAAGTGCATCCAGAATGCACCGCAGAGCCATAAACAAGGCTGTCACTGTCTGATTTACGCTTTAAAAGCCACGGCGCACCACTGACACCACCACCGTCTTGACTCCTGTCCTCCGGCTCCTGGAAGCCCGAAGGGCTAGCTCCTCCCATCCTCGCCAAACCCAAAGTCACTTTCAGAAGTGTTTACGTTCAAGTTTAACACGACTGCAGTACTTGCTCGTGCGGCCGCACCACGGCCCACTTCTCCCTCCTCCCGGGGACGGGGATGGACTTTTGGACTGCTCCCCGTCCTGGGCGCTTAGCAGGGCGCTGCTGGATGGCGGACGCACCCCTTTCCGCTGGGCCGGTGCGGGACACGTAGGGTGCGCGTAGGAGCGCCAGGCGGCTTCCCCCAGGAAGAGCGTGGGCGCTGTTGGCTCTACATCCTCGTCCCTTCCTGTCCTTTCCAGCTTTCAATTTTGTGAGGTGGCGCCTCATTGTGGTTTCAGTCTGCGTCTCCCTGATGATTAATGAGGTTGAGCACCATTTCCTACTCCCTTGGCTATTAGGCCATCTACTTCTGTAAAATGTCTCTACATCTTTACCCTGATTCTTTTGGGGGTTCTTATTGACCTGTCTGCATTCCTGTCCAGCTATATGCTCCAAAGTCACTTTGAAAAATCAGGAACCTGATCATCAACAATGACAGACATTGTCCATCCGTCCTTCCCCACCCCTACCTCCTCAGGTCTGCTGGGATCTGGTGGTGGATCCGAGGTGTCCCTTGGACTGGGTTATTTTTCCTGTCAGGCCTTGCCTCAACCGGTGTCACCTGCCTGGAGTCTTATCTTCTCCCCTGTGTAACCTGACTCAAGGCCCCGGCCCAGGACGTCTCTTCCTCCTTGGGCACACCCAGAACTGCCCTGGCCTTGCCCTCCACAGACCCAAGTCACAGCCCCGCCCTGTATTTCTCCTTCTTGTCCCTGAGTGGACCTCCTCTCGGTACAGGGTCCCTCCATGATAGCAGGTCCCTGGGGGCAAGGTTGCATCTCCATCTCTTTGGTTCCCAGAGCAGAACCTCCCTGAGGTCTGGGCACAGAGTTAGGCTCAGTACAGACAGATGCCAGGCCTGCAGTGCTCAGGGACGGGAGGAAGGAGACAGGCACCAAGCACCACCCATCTGCTCCTGCCTGGGCTCCGATGGGCGGCCACCTGCACGGGGAAGGACAAGGAGCAGACACACGGTCCTCTGACTCAGTGTCTCAGGGGGCTCCTGCACCCTCCTCATCCACCCAAGGCCCCAGTGGGAGCCTCTCCTCTCTGCTTCCCAGTGGGTCTGCCAAGGACAGACCTGTCCTTTGTCATCCCTGCCTGCCTTTGAGACTTCAGTGGAACTCTGAGTGCACTACTAGGTCCCTCCAGCACTTGTCTGCAGAGACTCCCTGACGAAGATACCCAAACAATGCCTTGAAAACCCATCATTCTAGCTAAAACTTATTTTTAAACAGCCCATGACAACCTGGGAGGGATGATTTTAGCTTACGTCCTATGTGGGGCATTCCTTTTCACAGTTTTGGTAACATTTATGCATGTAACATTTCATGCTTGATGGTAGCTTCTCCTTTCTTTTTTTCATTAAAATCGATCAACAAAACACAAAATCTGTTATGCCAGCAAGAATTCCTGAGGTAAGAGCTCTGGGCCAAGGGTTGTTGGTGTCTATCGGAAGCTGCCCCGTGTCTGTTCCACGCCTAGCCTCTCTCTGGGGTCCCCTGTCATGCTGATGAACGGGCTCCATCGCCCGGCCCCTCTGTGTACAGACAACGGCTGCCTGGGGCTGGGGGAGACCATCAGACTCACTTCCGCGGCTCTGCCCCCTCACTTTCCCAGGGCAGCCCAGCCTGGGACCCACCCTGCTTTGGGCTTTGACCTGGGGCTCTGGCTCCCAGTCAGCGGGGCCAGGTCAGATGCCGCACTGCAGATTCAAAATAAAAGCCAGAATGCATGCAGGGGGATTTGGCTGTCAGAGGTGGATTTCTGCCTCTTCCCGTAAGGTTTGATCTCATCCTGTCTACTTCCTCCCCAGCCCCTCACCGCAGCCCTGTCCTGCCTTCCCCAGGCTCCTTCTGCTTCTCATCAAGCACCATCTCCTCTCCGCACCAACGTCACCTGGCCTCAGGAAAATCCCAGGCCTCTCTCTTCTGAATCTCAAGCCACACGTGGAAGTGTTTGCCCTTCATTTATTCACTAGTTCATTCGTTCAACACACAGCTGGTGGAGGTTATGTTCTTATAGGGAAGACAAATGCATAGATAGCAAGAAAAGGAAACAAAGAGCTAAGATACCCTCATAAAATGACAAATTGAATGGGGGTAAAACAGCTCTGATGCTTAATTTTATGGATCAGCCTCACTGGGCCCAGGCCTTTGGTCAAACACTCTTCTGGGTGTCCATGAGGGTGTTTTGGATGAGATTAACACTTCAGTCAGTGGACCCAGTAAAGGTGATGGTCCTCCCTAGTGTGGGTGGGCCTCATTCGATCAGTTGAAGGGCCTGACTAGAACAAAAGGGCTGATTCTTTCACAAAGAAGAGGAAACTCCTCCGCCTGAGTGCTTAGCTGGGTGTCAGTCTTTGTCTGCCTTCAGGTAGGAACTGACATATCCGCTCCTCTTGGATCTCAAGGCTCCTGGCTTTCAGACTGGAACTATGCCATCGGCTCCCCTGATCCACAGGCTTACTGACTGCAGATCTTGGTTCTCAGCTTCTGTAATCATCTGGGCTGATTCCTCATCATCAGGTTGTTTCTCTCTCCATCTAAGTGTCCTGTTGGTTCTGTGTCTCTGGAGAACTCTGACAAACGCAGCAGATCCTGTAGTAGAGAGTGACCTAAGTCACAGAAAGAGTATTTGAGCTAATGAGGAGGAAGGGCCAGCTGTTCAAAAATCAGGAGAGATAGTCTAGGATCAAGGGATAGTACGTGCAAAGGGTCTGGGGTGGGAACAAATTCAGTGTGCTCAAGAAACAGACAGAAGTAAAATATTCACGAGTACCTACGGTGTGCCATTTGATGCCCAGAACCTCCTCACATTGAGTATTCTTCATCTGGGATGTAGCTGATATGTTCTTTTTTTTTTTCCTTTAATAGTTTATTGTCAAGTTGGTTTCCATATAACACCCAGTGCTCATCCCAACAAGTGCCCTCCTCCATGCCCATCACCCCTTGTAGCTGATATGTTCTTAATTTGACATCACTTTTAATGTGCAGTATATTTAGTTGTATGGAGTAAAACACTGTAAGTAGACCATGGCGATTCAGATCATATTTATTTTGGTTTGTTGTTTTTCACAACAAAGTAGCCTTGGATTCCTTGCTTAGAAACTAGTTTACATTAGTTAAATGAAATCTTGGAGTCATCTTGTCTCCTGTCTCTCTCTCTCTCACCCCACATCTAGTCGTTTAAGTATATGTGTTGGATTGCTCTTTAGAATATTCTCACACCCCAGCTACTGGCCTGGGTATGTGTTGGAGCTTCCTCATGGGTCCCCCTCCATCCCAATAAACTGATAATAATGTTTTTCCTTTTAAAACAGGAGTCAGACCATTAGTACTACTCTGCTGGTCAAAACCCTGTAAAGTCTCCCCATTTTATCCAAACACAAACTGGAATCCTTAAGGTGGTCCCCACGACTGTATGTGATCTGCTCCTGTCATTTTATGACACAGGCTTCTTTTCTTCAATACCTCTTTGGCCCCATGGACCTGCTGCTGTGTTTAGAACATGTCAAATTCACTTCTGCCCCTGGGCCTTTGCACCTCTCCTTGGGATACTTTTCTCCTAATAGCCATGGCTCACTCCCTCACTTTCTTGAGGTCTTTGCTCAGATTTTACCTTCTCAGTGAGACCTACTTGGACCGCAGTATTTAAATTACAGCTGCTCACCTCGCTCCACGTCTTCTGGGCCGCGTTTCTTTGTTCCATGGAGACACTTCTGAAATACTGTGTAATTTATGTGTTTAGTGTGTTTTTATTTATTGTTTTGTCTTTCCACTAGAATATAACAGGACAGAGATTTTTTTTTCCAGTTTTGTTCCCTGATGGCATATGGTAGGTGCTCCAGATTTCAGGGTTCACTGAAGGAACATTTGCCTGTGCATTTCTTGCATATGTGTGAATTTCATGTTTTGTATTTTAGACTTGTGTGAAAGTTTTAACAGAGTATCAGAGGATACACAGGAGATCTGTACTTTTGCTACTGCTGCCCCACTACCTCCAGCTAGGGTTAACTGAATGCTTAGTACGGGTCAGGTATTACTCTAAGTGTTGCCTGGTTTTTCTCTTTGCATTTCAAATGCATCCTGTGAAGTAGGCAGTATTTTCTCTCCCGGTTTAGAGGTGAGGAAACTGAGGCATAGAAAGGCTAAAAGACTTGCCTCCAGTCTCTAAGTTGTCCTTCTATGTAGTGGAGATCCAACCTGAGAAGTCGGATTCAAACCTCTGCCCTAAATCCTGGTGTGTCACCCTTCCGGGGGTACCATGATACTGGGATGGCTGAGCTGGGAAGATGTGGGCTGGGTGTACGTCTGGATCTATCTGCCCCAGCACTCTGACCAGAACGGGGCGGGGAGGTCTCCGCTGACTGCTCTCGTTGCCTCTGTCTGATGAAGAACCAGCAGCCCCAGTGGGACCCTCCATTAAAATAACCCAGGGGCACCTGAGTGGCTCAGTCTGTTGAGCGTCCAACTCTTGATTTTGGCTCAGGTCATGATCTCATGGTCGTGGGATCCACTGAGTGTGAAGCCTGTTTGAGATTCTCTCTCTCTCCCTCTGCTCCTCTTGCCTCAGCTCTCTCTCTCTCTAAATGTTAAAGTAGGCCAAGGGTATCTGGAATGAGCAGTGGTTTGGGTGGTTTCTTGGGTTTCTAATCCTTGAATAGGGAGGAGATTCTGGGGAAATGGGACAAAGACCAGGCAAAGTCCAGTGGTCTCGAGGGGAGAGAGAGAGAGAGAGAGGAGTGGAGCAGAATGGACAGAGTTCTGGAGGTCTTCTAAGTAACGAAAGCCCTTCTGTTCTGGTCCTGGTGCATTCGCATCTCGTCTGCCCAACCCAAGCTACCCTGGAGAAAATGGCTAGCCTCTATTAATGCCCTCTCACACACTTTGCATAAATACCTTCTACAGACCATCGCATTGTTTCTCTCTCTGAGCTTTAGAGAAGGAGGATGCGAGACAGACAGACAGGCTCGGCCGGATGCCCTCAGGGCTCCCGAAGACCCCCACCTCCCTGGCCCCCCGCCACCTCCTCCATACCTCTCTCAGCAGCCTGTGCCCCATTTATGCTAGCCCTTTTCCTACCAAGTGTAAATTTTCTCATTTCGATCTGTTATACCTAAATTCCCTTTCTAAAGAAATTTTATTCTGAGAAACAAGCTGATTTTTCTATTGAAGGACTCCACTGTAATTAAACTGATTGCTGAAAAAGACATCATTCTTTTTAATAAGGCAATTTGCATATTCAATAACTTAAGCCTCACTTGCTGACAGTTTGAAAGTTTGTTTGTATATTCTCTCACTCAACTGTTTTCAGATTGCCTTACCTCGTTTCCAGTAACATCGTGATAATTGAAGGAAAATACACGAGAAAATTTCTTTTAATAAAAAAATACTCATGTTGTTTCAAAACATGGTACAATTAATAGACAACAGGGCTCCTGTTGGAAAACGTCATATAAAAATCAGGTATTTTGTAGGTCATTTGTAATGTCTTATTCATAAACTGAACTCTCCAGCCCAGGTGGACTTGGAGAGATATGGGAGGATGTGTCGCCCAGAGCGGTGCCAAGAATGAACTGGGGTCCATGGCAGGAGGGCAGGGTGGGTGTGGGGCACTCTCTCCAGCTGCAGGAGGAATGGTTCGGTGAAGATTAAGATCAAATCTGTTATGACTGAAGGTCTGTGTCTTCCCCTGCCCAAATTCGTATGTTGAAGCCCTCACCTCCAAGGTGATGGTATTTGGAAATGGGGTCTTTGGATGGTGAGTAGGATTGGATTAGGTGGTGAGAGTGGGGCTCCATGGTGGGATTCGTGCCCTTATAAGGAGAGGAAGAGACAGCAGAGGGCAAGAGCTCTCTTTCTCTCTCTCTCCCTCCTTCTGTCTCTCAGACATTTGAGAACACAGGAAGAAGTTGGAGTTGTGCAAGCCATGAAGATGGCTCTTCTCACCAGAACTTGACCATGGCAACCTGACTTCACATGTCCAGCCTCCAGAACTCTGAGGTAATAAATGACTGCTTATACCTCCCACTCTCTGATATTTTGTAATAGCGGCCAGAGCTGACAAACACAGCAATCCTCAGATTCGTTCCCACTCAGCAACGATGACCTTCTTCCTAGACTTGCCACTCCTGGATCCGAACTGCTCCTGGCTTCCAGAACCTTCATGCCATCTTTCTCTTTGCTTGCTTGTCTTTCAGCTAGCCCATACCAGCAGCACAGATGAAAAATGGTGAGCCACCTGCCATGGACAAGGGGCCAGCCCTTCTGTGGTTCAGAAGAAAGTCTTCATGAGCAGGTTTCTCCCTGCCTTCGTGGTAGATGAGGCCACTACCTAGGCATGAAAACCCAGGACAATTCTGGGGCAGCATGCACCCGCATAACCAATTTCTGGATGTTTCTGAGGTCTTTGAAACTTGGCACACAGCTCAAAAGAGACAAGGCCTGGTGAGGGCTCACCCTCAGTACAAGTGTGGAAGAACACAGCATGGCCCAGGACTGTGGGGCCAGGGGGTCGCTTCTGCAAAGGGGCCAGAGAAGTATTGGCTATTGGTGTTGCTTGTTTCCAGAATACTTGCTTACCAGTGAAGCTAGCTGGTTATCAGTGAAATAAGTTGACACAGCCAATTTACATAGTAAACAAAAATTCAAACTTTGTATTCCCCCAGGAGAGCGGTGAGCCTCCACTTTTGTTATTTACTCACTGCTCAAACGTGGCTCCAAACCTAGAGGAGGCTGAGGTTAATGCCTGCCGGTGGCACTGGGTAATGCCAGGTTGTATCTTTGGGCTACAAGGCAGTCAGTCAGGCAGGGAAGAGGGTCTAAGGAACCAGACATGAGCCTATTTTTCCTTTCTTTTTTAAAAATTGTGGCAAAATAGACCTACCATAAAATTTACCATTATAGTCATTGATTTCCTAGTTTTTAATTGTGGTAAAATACACATAACATCAAACTTGCCATCTTGGGGCACCTGGGTGGCTCAGCTGGTTAAGCGTCTGACTTCGGCTCAAGTCATGATCTCACAGTTCGTGAGTTCAAGACCCACATCGGGCTCTGTGCTGACAGCTAAGAGCGTGGAGCCTGCTTCGGATTCTGTGTCTCCCTCTCTCTCTACCCCTCCCCTGTTCATGCTCTGTCTCTGTCTGTCTCAAAAATATAAAACATTAAAAAAAACTTGCCATCTTAACAATTCTGAAGTGTGCAGTTCAGTGCCATGAGCCGCACTCACATTGTTATGTGACCCCCACCACCGTCCACCCACAGGACTCCTTCCATCTTGCAAAACTGAAAGTCTGTCCCCATTAACGAACAACTCCCAGCTCCCTCCACCAGCCCTGGGGAACCACCCTTCTGTCCCATGGATGTGACTACTCTGGGTACCTCAAATAAATGGAATTGTACAGTTTTTTATCTTTATGTGACTGACTTCTTTCACTGAGCAAAATGTCTTTGAGATTCATCCAAATTGTAGCAGGTGTCAGAATGTCCTTCCTTTTTAGAACAGAATAATATTCCTTTGTATGGATAGACCACATTTTGTTTACTTGTTTGTCTGCTGATGGACAGTCGGGTTGCTTCCACCTTTTGGCTATCGTGAATAATGGTGCCATGAACATGAGTGGACACATGTCTATCCCAAACCCTGCTTTCAATTCCTCAGGCTACATACCCAGAAGTGGAATTGCTGGATCATATGGGCATCCCATGTAATATTTTGAGAATCCGCCATACCATTTTCCACAGTGGCGGCACCCTTTTACATCCCCACTGGCCTTTTGGTTTATAAGAGAATCAATTCTCTGCTTGAACAACTAGTCTATCCTTCCCACCCCCTACCCCCAATGGCTGCTTAAAATAATATCAAGTCCGCTGGGGAGAGTAACCACCCTCCCAGCCCTATGGCTCTCCGATTTTTAGCATTTTAAATTGGGTGTAATGTTTTGCTATGCCCTTTGCACACACTCAAATATAAGATCGGATTTATAAAATGGTGATGGAGACTTGCGTAGAGACCTGAATGTACTGCACGTGGCTTCTTTCATCCCTTCTGATTCCTGCAGGAACCATTCACTGCTGGATGTGTGATGGTTTTCATGCCAGCAGGCTCTCCAGTCACACATCCAACAGTGGACAGCATCGTATGGGACTCAATGCTAGCTGGCCTAGGGCAAGACCCGGGGATGGAATCTATCGCATCCCAGAGGGCCCAGGGGTCCTGAGAGGCACAGAGGGGGATGAAAGAGATTGGGTTTTCTTTGTTAAGTGGCCTCAAAATCTAGGCTGACTCCACCCCCATCCCTTCCCACAATGTGCTAAAAAAATGTTGAACTTTCCGATGGAAGCCATCTTTCGAGATGATCATGATAATAAGCTCCAATCTTAGGAGCTTTTGGTGTTTACAGTTGCCCAAATGGAATTCAGGTACTTTGCTCACTCCAATTTCCAGCTTCAGCTCCAGTTGTTTGTAATGCAATCCTGAAAGGGTGAATTTGGACAATCACAGCTTGGCCATTTTGAGCACATATGCTAGAACTAAGTCTTTTTGGCTCAGCTGTAGCTTGAATCTAATGAAAATGACAGATAATGCAGCGCTCTGTGTGCCTGCCAAAAAAGAGGATATTTCCCATGAGATAGCACCTGGTGATACAGAAATAGACACTATAGATTTGTGATTGGCTGGTACGTACGCGCATTCATATCTAGTCTGTATTATCAACCACAGAAGATCACATCCTGGATAATAACAGCAACAATGGCACGCATAAAAATTACTGCAGCAAAAAGGGAAAAAAATACCAGATCAATTATGTCAATTACATGCTAGTCCTTTCCCCCCTCGCAGTTCCAACCCTGAGAAAAGGTGGCATCTCTCTCTGATCTAATTATTCACATGCTCGTTCGTGGGTCCCCCCCACCCCCTTCCGCTCCTCTCTTTCACAGGCAGATATAAAGGAGCTCTCTTTCAGAAACACACCGTGGACTCAAACGTGCTCCCATACATATGTGACTTACATTTTAGCAGTTGAATACATCAGTTACTTGCAAGTGAAGAGGGCCCGCCTCTTGAGTTGTGCTAAAAGGAGGCGACAGAGGGAGGGGGTACACTGAGATGACCTTACCTGAGAGCAAAAATGCCATCAGCCTGGAGAAGTGTCATAAATTAAGTTGCTATTTAAGCCCTGATTCTAGTAAAAGGGTCCAAATTTCCAAGGTGCCTTTAATGACTCTGTGCTTGGTGACAATGAAGTATTTCTTTAACAAACTGCCACTGAGAAAACGTTAAAAAAAAACAACTGCACAGCTCTGGAAAGGGAGCTTGCCACCTTCCCTGTCTTTAACTTCTTTCTTCTTCCTTTTTTTATTTTCCTCCTGTTTTTCCCATTTGTCATCACCCCTGTCTGTTGCTCCCTCTTTTGCCTGGTCCATAGAGATGAGGCAGAGAAGCCTCAGCACACACAGAACACGGAACGGGGCCCTGCAGCCTGTGTTCGAGTGCTGCCTGACTCGCTCCATGACCTCGTGACCTCGAGGAAGCCTGCAGTTCACCCCCTCCCCGCCGTGATCCCGTATTTAAAAGAACAGTGCCTGAGTTAGATGTTCTTCCAGGTCCCTTCAAGCTCTCGGGTTTGAAGGGAAGAGTAATTTACCTAGGCTAGCTAAGGCGGAAGGTGATTTTGAAAGAGAAATACAAAATCATTAAGCAGATCAGTAAATTTGATAATGAATTGTTTCAATTAGATTCAGGTGGCAGCAGATGTTAAATTACTTTAGCAGAACCAAGCTTAGGGGTCTGAAGTTTACTTTTCTCATTTAAATATACATCCAGCTTGACAGAAAGCCTCCACTCTACAGACCACCCCTGTCCAGGCAGAACTTCCGTTGGCCTGGGAGTTGGCAGGCAGGTGGGGGGTGCGGATAGGCTCTCCCTTTGCCAGAGCCGTTACACATTTCAAATGCGACATGCGTGTGTTGGGTATAGAGCATATTTTAAAGTATAAGGCCTGCTTCACTGCCAGACTGTGAGGTGCTGTGGGGCAGGATGACCACCCCCCCCCCGTCCCCAGCGAGGGGTGGGGATTGCAGAGGGTGGGAAGGGGTGACGGGAAGTGGCACCAAGCGGGCCCAAGCATCTCAGGCAGCTGACCTGGAAAGGCTTTCTGCGAACCCCATGCTGGCAAGATCCCCCGAGGGCCGTGCCCCTTTGCCTGGCTGTCCCCAGGGGAGCCAGGATTCAGGATGCAGAAGAGGGGGCAGGAAAGGACACACTGGCTTTGGGAGGCACCTCTCCATCTTCTTCCTTCTTGACTGCACTATTCCTGGACAAACATGGCCCCAGGGCCTGGCTCCAGCGCAGCCCGCCCGGGCAGCGCGCCTCCTCCCTCCCTGGCAGGCCCCGTCTCGCCAGGCGCCCTGCGACACAGCGTGTGACAAAACCCCACCGGGTCTGCTGAGCTCCCGAGGAAACTGCCTCTTTAAGAACTTATCTCATATTTTCAGAAATTGACTGTGAAAATTCTAAGTAATGGTGTGACATGATCACACTCACTTTCTGTAGTTAATCCTTCACGAGGGTCAGGCGCCCCTCTCTTCTCAGTGGCTCATTTGATTGTCACCTACCTTGCACAAAACCTCCCAGCCCCGAGCACTGTCTGGTGGGATGACAGGCCGTCAGAGTGCTGTACGCCGTGCAGGAGTAACTGAATTAGAAAAACCTGCTGGCACTGTAATAAAGCGTTTAATGGACAGACAGCCTCTCTTGCCTTCCTTGGGGTAACACTAAATCCCTTTTTATTGTGGTTTGCACAGATGTTAGTGAGTTATCCATTTCTCTAATCATACTAGAAGTTGGCACATCCATCTTAACTAAGAAGACCAGCCCACTCGCTTTTACAGAGTTCTTTTTCTAATAAACTTGTGTCAGTTTCAGGTCAGTTTTACCAATACAAATAAAATTCAAACAAATAAAAAGTATATTGTCTCATGATGAGATTTATGTAATTATGTCCCTCAGGTCACTTTAAATTTACACAGGGACTCACACCCTCCATAACCCTTATTGCGACTCAGGGTCACACACACACACACACACACACACACACACACACACACACAGGCCGAGTTGGCAGCATTGCCTCCCGGCCGGTCAGGGCCAGGCCTTCTGTGCAGAACAGCCCCCATTGATGCCCGAGGGGTGAGCTGGCCTGGGAGTGGGCTGCTGGGGGTCTTCCGGGGGGGGACGCAGCCCCAGGAGGCCACAGGCTTTTCTTTTATTCCGGATGACTTCTTTCATGTGAAATCTGCTGGCTTGATCGGCCAACGTTGCTCTCCTATCATGGCTTACGGACCACCCAAAGATCTTTTGGCAAAAGAAAATTTTGCAAAAGAGGGTCACGTCACAGGGAAAATAAAAAAAATGCGCCTGTTAAAAGAAGACAGGGTAAAACAAAATCCTACCCACCAAGGTGCTGGCGTCTGTAACTTCTGTGGAACTAGGAAAGGTCACCTGAAGTTCAGGCCGGGATGAATAATTGCTGTGGTGAGGGGTTCCTTTTTTCCTTTCCACGGACTTGATGGGTTCACAGCGGTAGCTGAATCTTGATAGATTGGCAGCCGCTGAAAGGCACTGACCGGGTGCGGGGCTGCGCTTTGGTCCCTGGGGCAGGGGCCGGGCCGCCAAGGTCCCTGGGATGCGTGGACGGCGGAGCCCAGGTGACAAAGCTGCCTCTGTCCCCGCACAGAGCAGGACGGATGCTGGCCCTGGCATTGTCCCCAGGGCCGGGCTCGGCAGGGTGGGCTCTCCGGCACGCCGGGGCCCAAGGCCGTCGCTCACCTTTGTGTACACAGAATTACTGCTCTCTGGGGCCTCCCTCTGCAAGTGAGAGGGGCTGTCTCTGTTGTGCTTCCTGGTCCAATCGTCCACTTCATAAATCAAAGAAGATGGGTGGTGCTTTAACCATTTGGTGTCCTGTTGCAAGGAGAGGAGGCCTCCAGCGCGGCCCACCAGAGGGAAAGAGGAGAAAAGTGCAGGAGGCCACCCTGGGTGCCACACCCAGCCCGGGAAAGGGGAGGGGGCCAGCTGTGAGTACAAGAGCAGAATTCCAGGTGGGCCCCGAGAGGCCCACCACCCATGACAAGGCCACCGAACCTGAGGCCCAGGGAGCAGAACAGGACTCGCCGAAGATTCATCTAACAAGGGGGTGGGAGAGCTTAGACTGGACTGAGGGGCTCTGACTCCCAGGCTTGGGCTTCTTCATTCATTTCTTCACTCACTCGCTCAATCCTTCATTCTGCAAACATTTACAGAGGGCCTGCTGTGTGTCAAGCACCGTGCTAGGCTCTCAGGGAGCCGAGAAAATATTTGCAAAAGGGTCAAGCACTGCACTTTCACAACAAAGTGTTAGTAATTGTTCGCTCTCGGTGATTAGGCAGTGATTAAGTCTTCAAACCCACCCACGAACCTAGACGTTTCTCCTTCTGGCAGCTCTTGTCGAGCGCCTCCTGGGGCTCCAGCTCAGCACTGGGACTTTCAGGGAGATTATAGTCTAAGTGGACAGAGAATACCAAGCCTCCCCAAAGGGTGAGCCAGGCTCCTGACCTGAGGTCTGGATCCCAGTGGGTCCCTGAAACTCTCAGGAGCAGTGGCAAAGGTGATCTCTGCCAGGGCTGACAGGCAGAGCAGAGGGGCCTTCACCTGGTCTTAAACTGGAAATTCTTTGCAAATCATAGTCTGCATTTAGACACAGAAGTGGCCTTTTAAACACACACGCACTTGGGTTCTTGCTGACTGTGAGCGCTGGGCCGCCTCAAGGAATGCTGGTCTGAAAATGCTGCTTACGCTGGGTTAAGAGTTCTAGTTCTATTTGGGGAAATTTCCGGCTCTCTCCCTGCTCCTCCCCACCCTAAGCCTTGAGAGGCTGAGTAGGTGGGGCAAGAGGCACACTTCACTGTTCCAACAGGTCTTAATGGTCAGGTGAGAGAGGCAGAGTCCAAATGAGAAGATCAGAGGGTGGACAGACATTCATCAGGACTACAGACACAGGCTGCTCTGATTGCTCAGGCTGAAGGGAAAGGAAGGACTTGCTCTGAAATTGTCCCAAAAGGAGCCCTTGGGCCACAGAGGTGTGAGAAGCTCTGACAACTATCAGAATCCCCAAGAGTCAGATGGATGAAGAGCCATGGGTTTAAGTTTCCAGGGGCCAATGATGTTCCAGGTCAGTAGCTAAGAGGCTAGGGACCTGACACCTTGCTGATTGCACCCTCCCACCTGCACCCCACACTGGTCCCCTCTGGGCCATTGGATGACCACCAGGAGAGTGTCAGAGTCAAGGGTCTGGGCCCCAGCTCCTCCACTACTCGCTGTGTGTACGACCTCAGGCAGGCTCCTTAATGCTCTGTGCCCTGACTTCCTCACTGTAGTACAGAGATGATAAAAACACACTCAACTCCTAGGGCCCTTGTGTGGATTAGATGAGTGAACGACCATAAAGCACTTAGGATGGTGCCTGGTGCAGCTCTTGTCACACAATTAGTGGTGCTCAATAATCCCTCTAGGCTGCATCCTTTTAACCCATGTCCCTGGGGCCATACTCATCTTTTAAAGTATCATGCCAGTAATTTTACTCCTCTGCTGCACCTGTCATGCCATGACAGAATAAATTTAAGCTCTGAAAAGTGACATTCAAGGTCTTTCATAATGGGGCTCCATCTTGTCTTTCCAGCCTTAATGCTACCAACTCTACCTCAAACTCTGCTTTAGCTGATCTGGTTCCATCCATCCATCCAACCATCCATTCACCCATCCATGCATCCATCCATCCCTCCCTACATTCACCCACTTATCCATTCACCTACTCACCTATCCATCCATCCATCCATCCATCCATCCATCCATCCATCCATCCACTGACTCACCCACCCACACATTCATTGACCCACTTACCTATCCATCCATCCATCCATCCATCCATCCACCCATCCATCCATCCACCCATCTGCCCATGTACCCATCCATCTACTCACTCACCCACTCACTCAGCCATCCATCCATTCATTTAAACATGCATATCCATATTCTTACTGTCTGATTCTCAAACAGGTCCAAGAATACATTTGCCTACACAGGAGCTTTTTATAATCTATCTATCTATCTATCTATCTAAAGATTTATTGCTTATGGGGAATTGACTCACATGATTGTGGAGGCTGAGAAGTCCCAGATATGCCATCTATAAGCTGGAGAGCCAGGAAATCTGGTGGTATAATCCAGTCTGAATCTGAAGACCTGGGACCCAAAGAAGCCAATGGCATAAATTCCAGTTCAAGGGCAGGAGAAGATGAAATAAGATGTCCCACCTCAAGCAGTAAGGCAGAAAAAAAGGAGACAATTTCTTCTTCCTCCATCTTTTTATTTACTCAAGCCCTCAATGGATTGCATGATGCCTACCCACTTTGGGGAGGGCTATATGTGTTACTGTCCACTGATTCCAATGCTAACCTGAGAGCCAGGAGCAATGTTACAGACACTTCCAGAAATAATGTTTAATCTGGGCACCCTCTGGCCAGTTAGATTGACAGAAAATTAACCATTGTCTCTCCCCTCCTGCTAAGTCCCCCTTCCTGGGCTCCATGGCTTCATGTCCTCAGACTTGGGTATCATTCTCAGCTCATACTAGGAATATCTCAAACATGTCAGGAACCTTATTTTTCTCATCTAGTTAGTGGAAGGGCCCTGCCTTTCTGGCTGCTGTGTGATTCAGTTGGGCACATGAAAGATTTAATGTAGAGCCTGGCACAGCGTAGGAGCTCTAAAGAAAGGGAATTGTTACTGTTACTTACCAGGAGTTCTGGGCCTTGGGGCCTCTCTCAGTGCCAGTGGCCCTTACTTTAACATTCTTGCCTATGCTGTCTTTCTATTAGCTCATTGTATTTGGAAAATCTTGCCTAGCATAGCATATCAGAGTACACTGTAGGTACTCATGAAGCATTTGGTTTAGGGATAACAAAGAGATTTTATAGCATAGGTTAGCCGACTGATTGAGAGTGGGGTTAACAAGGATTCTGAGGCTTTCTCTGGCCTCAGTGGTAAGACAAAAAATTCCATGTTCAGGAAGTGACATGCTCCAGGGGATGGAGGAGGGGAGATCCAGCTCTCTGTGACCCATTTGCCCATTTGAGAAAAGCCATCATTTACTTGTCCAGTAATCCATTCAAGTGTTTGAAGACAACTTTGGTGACCCAGGAGATAACCCTTCCCCCTCTATTTGCAACACCATCATAAATTATCATTTCATCTGACAGACACTAGTTGCAACTGTCCATTCAAGAATATCCTCATAACTTCCTGAAAAAGTCTTCAATGACAACTATACTTGAGGTCTTAAAAATCTTACCTAATGAAAATTAGATCATTTGCAGTGTTGTTTAATGCCCTTAGTCATTACTGAGGTTCTGTTGTGTGCCAGGCACTGTGCTAGGGGTCAGGGAAGAGTCAAAGAAGGGAACACAGTTCCTATCTTCAAGGGACTCATGGGAGAATGGAATCAGCTACGTGCAGAGTGATGCTGTGAAGCCCCTCATTGTCGTCTTCACCAGTGAATTATGTTGAAGCACCGCCACCAATGTGTTCCCTTTCCTTTGGACACTAACATACTAACCAGGTACATTGACTAGATAGATGTATATGAAAATGACCTACAGGTATCTGGAAATAGAAACACACGTTGGTGTCTGGCAGGAGTGGGCAAGGTATTGCCAGTGGGTCACATTCAGACCCATCACCGATTTTTAAAAGAGCTTTATGGAAACATGGGCATGCCTATTCTTTTACACGTTGTATGAGCTCTAGCCACACAACAGCAGAGTTGAGTTGTAACAGAGACCAGGCAGCCTACGAAGCCTAAACTATTTACTGTCTGGCCCTTCACAGAAAGAGTTTGCCAAGCTCTGGCTAAAAAACAAAACAGTATGAGTCCAGAAATGCATATCTGCAGACCTGCCTAATTGGACTCTGTACATCAAGACCAAGAAGCCAGAGGCTCCAAGTGGAGAGGCGGCCCAGAGGGCATCCAGATATTAGGAGCTGCAGATGAGGCTCCAGAACACATCTCTGATTGTGCAAACATTGCATTTGCCTAAAAGAAGGTCAGATAGAGAGCAGATTAGGAAGAGCCGAAGAATAAATGAAATATAATTCCGGGTATGCATACTCTTTTTTTTATTTAATATTTTTTAATGTTTATTTTACTTTAGAGAGAGAGAGACAGAGACAGAGACAGAGCGTGAGTGGAGGAGGGGCAGAGAGAGAGGGAGATGCAGAATCTGAGACAGACTCCAGGCTCTGAGCTGTCAGCACAGAGTCTGACACGAGGCTTGAACCCACGGACCGTGAGATCATGACCTAAGCCGAAGTCAGATGCTTAACCGACTGAGCCACCCAGGCGCCACATGCATACTCTTTAATATGGGAGGGGTTTGGGTTAAATACACTGTGGAAAACCACGTCAGCGTCAGTGATCCAGAACCTAAAATCACCCAAACAATCCAAAAATGTTCCCCTTGGGGGGTATGTCCATTTGAATACACACATTCACATACATGTAGTCATCAGGGGCTTTTTCATGTAAGACAAGCATGCATGTGTATGTGTATGTGTGTGCATGTGTGGAAAACTAAGGTGCATATAAATAAATGTTAAATAGATTTTCACTAACTTTGAAACTATGTGAAGCAATCTTGAACTGTAGAGATATCATTTAAGAGAGCGTGAAGGGTCTGGATGGAATCAATGGGAAAGGCGAGGGTGGTTCACAACACATTTACACACACACATACCCGCATGTATAAAAAGATATTTAAAGTACACATTGGCATCTGAACATATACAAATATCTTAAGTATATTACAGCAGTATTTAAATTAAAGATCTGCATTTATAGGAATAAGTATGTGTATAATCAAACTGTCCTGTCATTCAAGGCTCTTGGAAGTAGAGGTCTATTTCTGCAGCTGTTGGGGTACAAATCAGTCACATGTGGAGCCTGGAGTGAGCTGTCCTCGGATACCTGTGGAGAATGTGGAGGGACAGCACAGGAGTGGACATCCAGGGAAAACGTGCTTCATGGTCGGGCTGTTAGGCACCTGGGGCGTCACACTGAGAGGCTGCGTGAAGAAAAGGTGTCATTTGCAGTTTGTTTGCAGAGAGGTAGGCAGGCCAGGGAGCCCGACCCTGCGCCGGTTGCATCTAGCACACTTCACACATCTTAGGGTGCAAACTGCCACCGAAAATCTGCACAGTCCTTGGAGGGAAGTCTCCAGAGTCCACTGCCTGGACCTTCCTGCGACTTGTTAGCTGTGGGACTTTGAGCAAATTTCTTAACCTCTTTATGCCTCAGCAGCCTGACTTGTGATATGTAAATAATGATAGTAGCCGCTTCAGGATTACAATGAAGATGAAACCAATTAATATCTAATCTCCAATATCAGAGCATGTAGTAAACTCTCAATAAACATGAGCTGCTGTTGGCATTATTTATTCTGAGGGCTGAGGTGTGTTTCTGTCACCTTCAAGAGCGGCTTCGAGGAAAACATTTTCTTTCAATTAACATTCCCTGCCATCAGTGAACTTTAGAGTTGGCAAAGCACCTTCACACGTTGCCTTGGAGCGATGCTGTCCCAGAGAAAAAGAACGCAAGTCTTGTGTATTGCTTTAAATTTTTTTTTGTAAGCACATTGAGAAATCAGCAAGAGACAGGTGAAATTAATTTTAATAATAGATTCTATTTAGCACAATAGTGCCAGGCAAAATAAAGTCCTGTGGTACAAAGATGTACAAAGCCTGTAGATGTTTATGTTACGTGGCAATGGAGGATTGAGGTCTAGATGGAATTACCTTCATGCATCAGCTGATTTTAAGATACGGATATTATCTAGATCATCTGGGTGGGTCCTTAAAAGCAAAGAGGGAGGCGGAAGAGAAGGTCAGAGTGACGCTGTGTGAGAAGGACTTATGCCGGTGCTTGCCGGCTGGAAGATGGAAGGGAAGCCAAGGACTGTGAGCCACTTCTAGAAGCTGGAGAAGTTGAAGCAAGAATTCTCTCCTAGAGCCTCCAGAATGGGATGCAGCCCTGCTGATACCTTAGTCTCAGCCCAGTAAGACCTGTGTCAGACTTTTAACCTACAGAATCGTAAGATAATAAATTTGCGTTGTTCAAAGTCACGGAGTTAGCGGTAACTTGTTACAGCTGCAATAGAACGAGGATACACTGATATACCAAATATCATCATTTCAAATCAATCCATATGACACATTATGAGTGAGATATGTTGCATTTTTATATACTATGTCTTTGAAATCTGGCATTTATTTTACATCGAGAGTACATTTTATTTTGGCCTGAACACATTTCCAGTGTTCAATGGCCACGTGTGGCTAGTGGCTACCACTGTGAACAGTACAGTCTTAGATGAGCACTGTGGCAACTCTGCGTGGTGGTGTTAGCGGTGGGAAAACACAATCAGGACATTCCGAATCATATATCTGCATAAACCTGTTAGTCCTTAGATCGGCGCTGTCACTTACAATTAATGAGATTGTTTGCTGTACCAGGAGAGCAAGCGCTGGGAGCACAAGTCTGTCATACCTGTTTCAAGTCCACCTAAGAGAAGAATAAAACATTTTCTTCGTGTAACTTCAGATTCCTCTCAAGGCTGTCTTTCCTCCTCTGGCCACACATATGCAATCAGGATTTATGAGCTAGGTTGACATCCTTCTGGTCCATTTGGGCCACTTCTACAGGCTTCTGTTCGTTGTCACATATTTTTGTGTGTAATTCACACAAATGATGTCATACACATTTTGCTGCCATCTGCCCTTTCCTTTCAGCATTGTCTTCCCTCTCTAGCCAAGGGGAGCTCTATGGCTCTATTTTAAAAGGATCGGTATCCTTTTCCTGAAAAAGGCCAGAGAGTAAATATTTTGGGCTTCACAAGACATGTAGTTGTCTAGGACAAAAGCAGTCACAGACAATATGTGAATATTGTCATAAAGGACGTGTGAGTGAATGGGTATAGTTGTCAATAAAACTTTATTTACAAAACCAGGTGGCAGGCAAGATCTGGCCTGCCGCCTACAGTCTGTTTACTTTTATTCTAGTTCATCCGTTTTAGGTGTTGTATAGTATTCCACTCTGAATACAATAAGATTATTTTTTTAATCCACCACCCTATTGCCATTAAATAGCTTGTCATCATTACCCTGTATCACAAGCATGCCCGTGATACACTATTCATCAGGGTCTTCCTGTGTATCTGCAAGAGAGCTTCTCTAAATTAAATTCCTACACAAAAATTCCTGGGTTAGTGTGTCCGCCTATCTTTGATTCAACACCTACAGCCAGAATGCTCTATGAAATGGTTGTACCCATTCAGCACTTTGCTGCCAGGCAGGAAAGAGGCTTCACAGCCTCTGCAGGAGGAACTCCTTAGTGGGATCATACTGGCTAGCAGAAGATGCCTGCCAGCCCTGTCCCTGTGTACCTACCCTGCCCTCCTCTGCTTCCTGCTTACAGGGGAGGGCAATTCTACAGGTTATGACTAAAGAAGGGACCCAGGTTGGCTGCTTGTGTTAAGCCAATAACGCTTAGTCAAAGAATGAGCTTTTATTTTATCACTTCGTATTAGGCTTACCCCACAAAACAATATTGCACTTTATCTTATTAAAAAAAAAGGAAACAAAAAAGGAAATCTATGAACCAGTTGGCTTTGACACTGATGACCCCAGGAATGATTTTGCAATGCAGGAAATCAATTTCCTGGCCTTATAACATCATTTCTGGAGGTGTGATCACCAGAAAAGATGGTGCTCCCATAAAGATCCTCGTACTTCTGCAGGTGGGTAATGATCCAGGAGTGAAAGCTTCTTCACTTTAAATAGTCACCCTGGGTGGTTGTCTGATAGCTGCCTGTGTCCTGACCAACCAGGACCAATGTGGGAGGGAGGACTTGCCACTCTGGGAATATACTGGCTTTTTCTTTTTTTAAATACAGAGAACAGTGACCATTAGAATAGGAAAGTCTGCTCAAGAAAATGCAAGGCGTGTGGAGACTGGTGTTACTGGTACCTAAGTTCTGAAAAAATCTCCCTCTCTCTCTTTTGCTCCTAGCCATTCATTCAATCGGCAACATTTATTAATCAACTTACATTATGTCAGACACTGTTTCAGGTATTCACAAATACATCATTAAATGCAACTGGTAATACATCCTGTCTTCTCAGAGCTTTCAATCTAGTGGTAGTAGACAAAAACAACAACAAGCAGAATAAGTATGTGAATAACATTTGATCAGTTACTTTTATTGCACGTTTGCAGGAGTTGAGGTTTCTATAACATGGTCCTCAACCTCAAGAGGTACACTTCTCAATGGGCGAGGCAGATATGTACAAGAAGTGCAATGTGATGTGATCACTAGATCGTTCTTCGGGATGTATTCTTAGTTGGTATCAAAGGCAGTAGAACATGTTATCATTCACAATGGTGTCATTTAGGGGCTTGTGATGGGTTCTGGAGTTGAAGGAAGTCCTTTGGGTTCTAATGCCGTATTGGTCAGGATTCTCCAGAGAGAACCCGTAGGAGATCTATATGTGTCTACAAAATACACACATACATATGCATATATATATATATTCATTATAAGAATTTGCCTCTATGATTATGGAGACTGACAAGTCCCACACTCTACCATTTGCACACCAGATAACTAGGAAAGCCAGTGGTATCACTCAGTCCAAGTCTGTGGGGCCTAGAATCAGAAGTGCTGATGTCCAAGAGCAGGAGAAGATGTGCATTCCACCTGAAACAAAGAGCAGATTTGCCCTTCCTCCGACATTTTATTCCATTAGTTCCCTAGGGGACTGGATGATCTCCACCTGCATCGTTGAGGATGATCTTCTTTACTCAATCTACTGATTCAGTTGCCAACTTCTTCCAGAAACACCCTCACAGACACAGACACCCTCACAGACCCAGCTAGAAATAACATTTTATCAGCTAGCTATTTGGTCATCCATTGGCCCAGTCAACCTGACTCTTAAAATTAATCATTACAAAGGCCTTTGGATTGGTGTCTTGGAAAACCAGCAGGATCTTCCCAGGTAGAGGGAAATGCAGGGGGGCACTCAGGGCAGGGGAGCCGGATATGGCAATATGTGGATGTTTGGAAGGCAGGACACCTGTCAAGTCTGGAGAGGCAGAAGAAGCTGAGATTAGACTTGTGTCTGAAAACTATCTGAAGTCTTTGAATGGGAAACAATGATAAATGGCATTTATTCTGAGATGAGTCCAAACTACAGGGGCACCTATTTATGAAGGTGGCTCTGGACCGTTAGGCCTGAGCAGGTGCCTGGGTCACAGTGGCTACTTAGTAGAAGTCCATCTAATGAATGAGTGAATGAGGGCCCAGAATACCAAAAAAAAAAAAAAGTATCATCAAACACACATAACAATTATTCCATTTCCCAAGGGGATGATCATTTTATCACAACAAAATATGTCTGGAAAGCCTGACAAACAAACAGATTGGACTTACAGTTATTTATTTTTTAAAAAATGTTGTCATCCTGGGGCACCTGGGTGGCTCAGTTAGTTGAGTGTCCAACTTATTATTTCAGCTCAGGTCATGATCTCACCATTGTGGGATTGAGACCCATGTGGGTCCCTATGCTGAGCATGGAGCCTGCTTAAGATTCTCTCTCTCTCTCTCTCTCTCTCTCTGTCCCCTTTCGTATGTGTGTGTTCTCTCTCTCTCTCTCTCTCCAAAATAAAACTAACTAGTTAACTAATTAACTAACTAGCTAACTCAATATTGTCATCTTGAAGGCAGAACTCCAACATCCCTTATGTAATGTGCTGCTGTTGGAGGGGGTTATCTAAGGCAGATAAGAAGATAGGAAGGCGGGGTGTCTGGGCGGCGCAGGTGATAAGTGTCTGACTCTTGATTTCATCTCAGGTCATGATCTCATGGTTTGTGAGATTGAGCCCAGCATAGGGCTCTGTGCTAACAATATGGAGCCTGCTTAGGATTCCCAGTCTTCTCTCTATGTCCCTATACCACTCATGTTCTCTCTCTCTCTCTCTCTCGAAATAAATTTTTTAAAAAGGCAGGAAATGAGAAAGGATTCCACAACAAATATTCTTCATCCAAGCAACAGTTCCTAGAGAGCATGGTTCATGTCTAGAGAGCATGGGTCATGTCTAGATGAGACCAAAGCCACTGTTTACTTGGAGCCCCATTGGGGATGGGAGTAGGAGTGGAGAGTGGGGGAGATTGGCTCTACTAGTGAGTTAGCTCTGCTTTTCTACCCATTTTCTCTAACTGCAAACAGACTTGGCTCTTGTCTTTGGAATGCTCTTTGAAGACAACAGTTGAAAGGCTCTTTTTAGACTTCTCAGGTGGGGGCCAGGTGCAAGTGGTGTCCTGTCAGTAAGCCTAGCGTCTTCACCCATAAAATCGGGACGTGGTAGAGTGAGGACTAGATGAGACGATTCATGGTGATGCAGAATGCAGCGACTAGCCGTTAGTCAGATTCATTCTGTTAGGAATGCTTCCCTTCTGCCTCTGCTGCTGTCCACTGAGTGACAAAGGACACATGTCCTGGCTTGGCATGGGTATGTCTACCTTGGTCATTTTGACTAACTCGGTGGTCTCAGGTTCAGGATCATTCATCTAGGGGTCTGGTTGTCACACAGTTGAGACAGAAAATGAGGCATTGCCTTGCACTGTTGCATAACAAAAAGAACATGATATCAATGGTATCATGCTATCAATGGTATACGGTGATGAGCATATGGCTGTAACTCGCGTGGCTGTGGGTTAGCTGGGGTTTGGTCCATTTGGATGACATTCAGCTGGGATGCTGTTCTCTAAGTCTTTCTTTTTATTGGTCAAGGCCCATCTCTTGGTCAGACATAAGGTCAATAGGTGGGGAAATTTGCTTTGTCCCTGTAATGGCAAGAACTACAAACTTCTTTGGAAAGGGTTGAATGTAGGGGAACAAAGAATTGGCCAATGGCCCTATGATAGGCTATGCCTATGTAATCTCTTCTTCAGTTTGGTGTGTCAACACATCTACTAGATTAAGGTAGGGAAAGATAGTCTAATGATCAACAAACTGAAGAGACACATGTCTATCCATGTGTTCAACAGATATGTTCAACAGGTATTAACTGCTTACTCACATGGGCCAGACACTGTTTTAAGCACATCCTACCATGACAAACAGAAGAACAAATCCCTTGTTGTCACAGAGCTCACATTCTGGAAGGCAAGACAGGTAACAGGCAAGTAAAATTTAAACAAACAAATAAACAAACAAACAAAAGTCAGTTGGTGATAATTAAAAAACAAAACAAAAGAGGGTCAAATAATAGAGAGCACAAAGTATATGGAGCAGCTTTAAGGAGTGAAGAGGTATCTGGTCAACAAACCATGAACATTCTTTCTTGAGCACCAACCAGACATCACTGGTCTAATGGTTATGGCCTTCAATACTGGTTCAGAGTTCCCAATGGCAATTCACTCTCAGTTCAAATGAGGCTCCTTCCACTCCTTCTTCTCTGCTTTTAGCTTGACTGGGAGGAGGCAGAGGGAAATAAATTTCATGCAGTGCTTTTCTCTTTTGAGGAATGGAAGAATGGGTCTCCAGATTTTTGAAGGTCTGTAGTCCAAGGCATATATTTTTCAGTAGGAATATTGAGTTATGTGTTATAATCTTCTTTAATTTTTTTTTATTAAAAGGAATCATGATATGGGGAAACTTGGTGGCTCAGTCAGTTAAGCATCCAACTTCTGATTTTAGCTCAGGCCATGATCTCACAACCATGAGATTGAGCCTCATGTCAGGTTCTGTGCTGAGCGTGGAGCCTGCTTAAGATTCTCTCTCTTCCCTCCCCCACTGCCCCTCCCCCCCAAAAAAGAAAAGCAATCATAGTAGAAAACTGGTCTTTATATATCACACAATATCATTAACCTTAGCTATGAGACACCAGACCATAGTAAATAGTTGAACGTCAATAGCAGAATTGTTATTGTTTTATCCAAAAGCTTTCTGATCTATAAAACTGTCCAATGAGATAATTATACTGAGAAGCAAGTCATTAAAAAAAATGGCTGCATGGGGCTGCCATATTTGATTATGCAAATGTTCAATGACATTCAGGCGTTTGGTAGCTTGAAACACTTACTTATGCACTTGATGATTTTGTAGTATTTTTATCTGAACAGTGGCATTATGTTAATTCAACCATAGTTTTACTTCTTTGGTTTTGGGAGGATTTTGAGATGCTTTCTCTCAAGACAGGGGCAGGAAGACGTAGATCTGGTGATGATATTTCAGGCATCTCTCCACTGGATTCTAGGAATTTCTGAAACTGTTGTCAACAGTAGGAGATGGATCACAGCAGCTAGGCAGTTAAGACAAACTGAGGACCTGAAATGGATGGGGCACTGGGCATTGTTGAATTCTGCAGGTTCACATGAAAGACAATTCAGAAGGGGTGGAAGATTGTGGAGATCCTGCAGCAACCCCAACCAGGAATGCCAGTTCCCTAAAATGGTGGCATTCATCTCCATCACGGAGCCCAGGAGCTTTGGCATATTTGAACGTCTTTGGTAAGATTCAATTGCTCTGAACTCAAGAAGATATCCCCCATACCCAGTATTTATTTTTTCTACTTCTTTTCATTGCCAGTCACCCTTGAACCTGTACCATTGCCATCCTCAGCATCATCTCTAGTGATTGATAGTCACATCAGAGGAGTGAAAAAATAGGCCTTCTGAGATGGGCTGATAAAAGTACAAGAACACCCACGATGCACATATACACATACGCATGTGCACACACACACGTCATTATTTAGGGGAGTTGGTCCTCTTTTCAGTGGAAAGACACAGTAGTATGGAATCACCCATCCCATTCCCAAGTCCTCGGGAAATTCTAGGCAACACCCAATGGTGGGACTTTTCTTTCTTTTTCCTTCCCTTTCCTTCCCTTCCTTTCCCTTCCCTTCCTTTCTCTCCTTCCCTCCTTTCCTTCCTTCCTTCCTTCCTTCCTTCCTTCCTTCCTTCCTTCCTTCTTTCCTTCCTTCCTTCCTTCCTGTCTCCCTCCTTCCCTTCCTTTCCTTTCCTCCATCTTTTCCTTTCTTCCTTCCTTTCTTTCCCACCTCCTTCTCTTCCCTCCCTCCCTCCTTCCCTTTTCTTCCTTCTTTCTTCCTTCCTTCCTTCCCCTTCCTCCCTCCTTCTTCCTTCTTTCCTTCCTTCCTTCCTTTCCTTCTCTCCCTCCTTCCTTTTCCTTCTTTCTTTCCTTCCTTTCCCTCCCTCCCTTCCTTCCCTTTCCGTCCTTCTTTCCTTCTCCCTCCCTTCCTTCCCTTTCCGTCCTTCTTTCCTTCTCCCTCCCTTCTTTCTTTCCTTTCTTCTTTCTTCTTCTTCTTCCTCCTCTTCTTCCTCTTCCTCTTCTCCTTTTTGTCATGAGACAGAGATCTAAGTCTGTTGAACTGTTTAGTGAGAAATTTACTGGGAGAATTGACTCTTTGTCTCTACAAAGCCCCGTGAAGGAAAGAGCCTAAGTGATAATTGTATGCACAGTTCAAAATATTTTAAATGAACTTGTTCTTACAAAGAAATAAGTTATGAAGTTAACTTTTGTGTGTGTGTGAATAATTAAACTATTGTCACCACTTTAAATTATCATCCATTGTTAACTTACATCATTAAATCTTACCTCTTTGCTAAAGAATAATGGAAAAAAATGCACTTAACAGTTATTGCAAGCTCCAGGCCATTGATAACGCCAGTTTCAGTCTGATTTCACAAATGGGTTTTATACTTCCTCCCTGTTGCTGGGTTGGCAAGGTAAGCTTTGCCTGCAATAGGGACGACATGGATTTTCCTGCATTAGGACAAACTCTCCCTGAAAATTGCATTTGTTCAGAATCATCCAATCACACTAAGATTTTGCGTCCATGCAAAGGGGGATGCTGGGGGTCCCAGTCGATCCTTTGTTCTCCTTATGGGATCTATAAAGCATCTGTAGCCACTGCCATATCAGAGAACAAGCTCCTCCCACAACCATCCAATGTGTACACCATTTAGGCAATTTATTTGATGATTTTGGCAGTTGAAGAGTGTGTGGCTGGGTCAGAAGAAAGAGGCTGGGATGAGTCTCTCAACTGATCCCCGAGGAAGAAGATGACTTGTGTTAATTTCCTTGTTGTTTCGATTAAGGAGGTGATAGATTTTTTTTTTTTTCTGGATATTGTTAAAGAGGTTTGCCAGGCCTTAAGGAATGTGTGGCATTCTTCAGATGAAATAAGGCCAATCAGTGGAATAATGAGGAAAGTAATATCTCCCCAGAGAGGCTGATGGGGTTTTCATCAAATCAGCCAACCTTTTCCCGTCACTTACGCCGCCATGCACACCAGCAGGCCCTGCCCGCCTGCCTCCTCTCCTTCCTTCCTTTCCTTTGTCAGGACTATTACTGTTATCCCAAATTCTCAAGGATGCAGGACATTTATGGCCACCGGATACCTCCTCTTTCTGAAAAATAATTATTAACTCTTATCTTCTTTTCTTAGGGCTCAACTGCCCCTCAAATCCTAGAGGGGCTTCAGAACCAGAGAAGAATGGGGGATGGGCCACTGCAGAAGGATAAAGGGTTTGCTTCTTGATGGCCTCTGTGTCTTTGAACTGAAACTGAGATGGGCGGTCCCAGCAGATTCTGAGTTTAGACAGGAGGAGGGTATCTCCCCATGGCCAGACCACACCATGGTGGTCTAAGGGTGCTTGGGTGGTACACGTTTGCCCTTGGCCCACGGCTTTGCTTCAGCCTTATGGACAGTGGCTCCTGGAAACCAGCTGACTGAGTAGCCCTCTTCCCTTATGGCTTACCAGGAAAGGAGAACCCAGAGGGAGAGAGAATTAAACAAGCCAGCTTGGAATAGGTGCTATAAAACATCTGGTTCCTGCGGCTCTGGGCCATCTTGTCCATAGCTGAGTAACCTTCTGCGTTGCAGAGAGATTACACCTCAGCTCCTCAAAGCTCTCCTCCCAGTGGGCAGCTCCCCCAAAGGCCAATGGGAATGTAGGTGCGCACCACAAGGTAGGCAGACTATGTGCACATGGACACCACACAGTGGCTGTGAATGGCCATGCCATCCTGTCTCTGCACCTTCTGCCTGTTGGCTCTGAACCCTGTAAGGACTTTGCAGACATTGCTAGCAGATGGGCAGGGGCACAGAGGTGTCTGTCCCCCTGGGAAGCCCTCAGCATTGGCTTCTCCACTGGATGCCCATCGCAGAAGGCAGGAAGCCTCCCTGATAGGTTTCTCTCCGACACATGAGCCTCTTGGGCAGACCTCAGGGCCGTGGAGGCAGCCACTGGACCCGTTCAGTAACCCAGGAGCCATGGACTTCCTCCACCGGCGCTGGGGGCCAGGGTCACAAAAGAAAAAAAAAATCGCATTTAGCATGTGAAAGTTTTCCAAATTAACCGGGTTCCATTCACAGGAGTCCTCCCACCGTGCTCAGCAAATGATTCAAAGCCTCCACATGATTTCATCTGTGCAGACTCTAATCCACTTACTTAATGAAATACATAATTAACATATTATAATTGCAGTAAAGATGGTTTTGACAGAAATCATTTCCCGTATCTAATACCGTGGTAATTTAATCTGTTCCCCACTCCCTAACACGACCCTCTATGATTAAGTTTCATAAGAATTTTTTTGATTGATTGACTCATCTGACGGGCCTGGGCCTTGCTCAAGGAGTGTCTGTCAGTTTCCGGAGCGGCAAGTGAAGTCGCGGCAGATGGCTGCGCGGGGCTCTGTGCACTGGCTCCCTGTGTGGTCTGTGTGGTCTCCGTCTCGCGCTCCTTCTCTTCCCTTCCCCTTCCTCTAAATGCCCTGATAATCCACCCACCACTCGCCCGAACTGCCAAACCCCACGTTTTTATCTGCTGCTCCTCTGTGGCGGGGATGGTTATTAAAGGCGAGGAAGGCAGGAGCTCCGTCGGGCAGTGGGAGCCGGATGGCAGCCTCCCTCCCTCACACCTGGCTGTGCCCCTCCCACCCCCTCACCCCAGTCTGGCCCCCGCTGCCTGGGGTTCTCAGGTGGGGCTGCACCTTGTCTACAGGCTGGGAGACCTGCAGAAGGAGCCCTTCCCCTGCCCCTCCCCCTCCAGGCCGCCAGGGCTCTGCTCTGCTGGGGGGGGTGGTGTGCTCTGCAGACCTCAGAGTCAGAGTGAAGGCTCAGCTCCTCCCTCCCTGGCCTCCCCAGCACACCCCAGCACTTGGCTTGCTTCTTGCTTAGTTAATGGGGATTCTAGGAGAGTGGGGAGCTTAGGGGGTGGTGCCAAAGTTCTGATGGCTAAAATAAGGGTCTGCAAGACCTAAAATGTCAGGTGGCCCTGGGGGCAGGAGGGACGTCCCCTGCACACTCTCCTAACCAGAGGGGTGAGAAGAAGCATGCAAAGTGAGTTAGAAAGTAGCCTAGTGTGAGGGTCTATGCCTGTTGATTTCTCAGTGCTTCCTCTAAGTTGCTACTGTGCATAAGCGCCCACTGTATACTAGGTACTTGAGATTATGAGTCCCATTTGGCAGATGAGGAAACGAGCCTCTGTGGGGACCCTGCATTCAAAGCCCAGCATGATGGTGGTTGAATTGCCTGGAGTGATTCTGCCCCGAGGTGATGGGTAAGGGGTCATCTGATGAAGGGGCAAAGGTATGAGGTTGAGGGCGAGGGACTGGAAGTGTCTGCTGGGGGAAGAGGGTAGGTTTGAGAGTCCAGGACACCAAGGTTTTCAAGTTCCTCTGGCCTCTCCCTGTGGTCAGTGGTCAGATGGTGTCGCACCAGCGTCTGCCCACTGACAGGGGCCTCCCCTGCAGCTTCATCTTGTGGGTCCCTCCCCAGGAGGAGCCCCATCCCTCCAGCGGGGTCACTGCAGCACATCACATTTTCCCGAAAGTTCTTCACAGACTGGCTCTATCTCCTCACTGCACCACAGCCTCCTGGAGCCCAGCCTGGGGCCTCCCAGAATCTTGGAGGTGTGGACACAACACGGAGAGGGTCTGTGGAATACGACCGCCTTCTGGCCCCACCCTCCATTCCCCTCCTCCCACCCTGAGGGCCCAGCTCAGCAGCCAGATTGGGGACATTGCTCTGACAGCAAGGGTGGGGACACTGCGGTGACCCTGCCCCGAAGCTCCACGGCCACCTGCAGGCTTTAGAGACCCCTAACCCAACCCCTGGGGCCCTGGCTGCGTGCCCCACCCCTCACCGGGCCCTTGGTCTCTGCGGGCTTCTTACCGCATAAAAAATAGTCAAAATCGCATTTTACAACTGCATTGATGAAGCGACAAATGGAATCTTGGGCCTTAAAAGTTCATTTTTTTTCTTCTGATTTTATTTAGAATGAAAGCATGGCTATTTATTTATTTATTTATTTATTTAAATTGAAGTTAGTTAACGCAGTGTCCTGAAGACCGTTTCAGGAGAACTCCGTGATTCATCACTTACATGTGCATACAGGTGCTCATCGGAACAAGCCCCCTCTGTAATTCCCGTCACCCATTCAGCCCATCCCCCACCCACCTCCCCTCCGGCAACCCTCGGTTTGTTCTCTGTCCTTACGAGTCTCTTATGGTTTGCCTCCCTCTCTGTTTTTATCATGTTTTATTTCATGACCCGAATGCATCGCGGGCCCCGGGTGCTTTCTCCTCATGGAGGAGTCTGAGAAAGCCCTGCGGCTGCCCTCTCTGCCCCTCACCCCGACTGTCTGCAGGGCGCTCCCCACCCTGCCAGGCCCTGCAGCCCAAAGGCCACAAGAGCGCGGCCCTGGTGAGGGAGCAGGGGTCCTGCCGTCCACCGGCCGCTCATCCCTCTCTAACCCACAGCCTAGACAGGCAGAAGTCAGCTTGGCCAGCCCAGCCCCCCCAGAGCAGCTCCTTCTGGTGAGGAACGCACTTGCCACAGGGCCCGGTGCCCCCTGAGAGAAGAAGGACATCCTGACAGAGTTGAGGGTGAAGGCTGACAGGGCTTGAGGTCCACAGCCACACCCAGATCCCGTGTCCCAGTTCTCCCAGAAGATGGGACCCCCCCCCCCTGCTGTACACACCTACACCCGGAAAGTCTTTCAGCTCAAGGCACGCTGTTCCCTTGGGGCTTCCAGGGCCCCCAACGAGCATCCTCTGTAGTCAGGACCCTGGGGGTGGGGGGGCACCTGTCGATGCCCATCACCCAGCGCACACACGCCCTTCCGAGCCATCTGTCCCTACAGGTTGACATATCTGCCACTGTCTAAACAGTGAGCACTGTGAGGACAGGCACAAAAGCGGTGCATCCTTATTTCCCTGCATCTATCTTGACACAGAGCCACGGAAATGAAAGGAAAAGCGGCTTATGTCTGCCTTATGTTAAAGACTTCCCCCTCCGTAGCCAAAGCCTTGTAAGTCCACAGGCCTTGTGACATCCTCCTGGGACATGCCAGGTCTGAGCCGGAGCGGGGCGCAGCCTGGGCTCCAGGCAGGGGCGAGGGTGGGGTTGCGGCCAGGGGAAGGCCCGCGTCTCTGTGTGTCTGCAACCCCGGGGAGCCACGGGGTCACACGCAGCCCCCCCTGGCAGGCGGCCGCCCCCAGGCTCTCCGTCGGGGCGGGGCCGGCGGCGCTGGGCCCCAGCTCAGCCAGCGGTCTGCGCCTGCGGGCGGGGGGAGGGGAGGCTCCGCGTGTGAGTGGCAAGTGTACACGAACAGCACCACGTCAACTGCCAATATGTTATGAGGCCTTGGTAACAATCCCGAGTCTCGGGGGACCGCTGCTGCAGTTCAAGTACGCACCAGACAGAGAGAAAACAATTTCTGGTGCCAATAATGCAGCACAGATGAAAAATGTTTTAATATTTGAAGCTGCTTTATGGCAGAAGCGATGACAGTGATGGACTCAATGTCAGCTTTTTTTCCTGAAATGTCATCTTTCGTCTATGAGTTTTCCCTGCTCCGGAGGCATGCAAGCCTAATGCTGGCTCGTTGGAGCCATTGATCATTGATTTTGTTCTAAATGGAAAGCTTGCCAGAAGACTAGAAATTCTGGAATTTATTAGGATTTCTTTAAGAGGCACTTTAGCTCAACGGTTCTCATTACTGTCTTTACAATGTTACTTATTTTTCTTTTTATGTCATATGATTTGTAAAGGGTTAGTACTCAGAGAACAATATACGATTAAACCATTGTGCATGGTGGAGCTGCTGGCTTAGTAGAAAGGATTCTCGTGGGGCTAAATACATATTTGACTAGGAAACGGCAGCATGGGGCCATTTTACCAGTGAAACCTGTATTTTGAAATTTGCTGATGGGGTGCATGCTAAATGGTGTTTCGATGGAAGTTTTGATTACACAGGGTCACTTACAAATTAATACCACTTAACTCCACACAGAAAAGGCTAAACATGTTCACATTCTGACACTGAATCGCAAGCACCCTGGGGTGGGCACCACGTGCCCTCAGCACGACAAAGGCAGGCGCCGCCCGGTCCTGGTGTGACTTTGGGTGGGCCAGGCAGGGTCTAAAACTTGCTGCTGTGTTTATTTACAGGGACGTTACTCTGTGAACACCAAAGAAGTGTGGATCGACTCTTTATCACGTATTAACATTTAACATACCCGTATGGCCCTGCATAGGTGATCATTCTTCATTTGGCCGAAAAGAACCCATTTGCATTAGACAGTTGGCTAAGTGTTTTTCTTTTCTGCCGTGTTTCCATTGGCACAAGACTAGTTCAAACAGGTATGTTAGCTCTTGGCTGGGCTGTCTGACATCCAGGCTTTATTACAGAGCGGGGCGCCCAGGGAATGTGAATTACAGTTTGTATCAGCCTTGGCCTCCTAAACACATCACTCAGTCTAGTTGATTATGGAATTTGCTCTGGAGTTGGGGCCTCAGGATCCCTCTCCGAGTGGGGTTGCCTGTTTGCACAGGCCGGCAGCCCACGGTAGCTCCTGTGGCCAGACAAAGAGACATGTGAGGGAAAAGAGGCAATCTGGGCAGGAGGAGCAGAGGGAGGTAGGCCCAGCCTCTCCAGGCCACATCCCGGGCTGAGCTTTGCAGCTGCTGCATCGGCCCCAGAACACATACCCTGCCCGGCCCTCTGCTGAAGAACACAGTGAGGCAGCTAAGATGAGTGAAGAAACTTCTGGAAGATGAAAGCAACATCGGCAAAGCTGAGCTGGGATCTGTAAGATGGGTGTTTGGATGCAGCGTGTCCTCTCGGAGACCAGGGGTGGATGGGAGCAGCCACGCGTGTGTTTGGATGACGAAGGCCCTGGCCTGACACACCCGCCATGTCGTGGGAGGCCGTGTGCAGATAAGCTGCATGCAAATAACACACGGCAACCCAGTGCCCCTTGACCTTCCTTTGACCTACCAACCACGATGAGGGCAACCACTGTCATTACCGTATCACTACCATATTGCGGCGACCATTACCACTTCCTAAGGGCTAATCGTAGTCATCTCGCACCTGCGACCACCGAAATCCTCTCCGAGCTAGCTCCCTGCCCCCACAACTCATTGTCTACACAGCAGCCAGAGTGCCCCATTTAAAACTAGACAGAGCACAGGACTTGGCCAGCTCAAAACCCACATGGCTTCCCCTTTCACTGGGAGTAAAAGCTAGGCTTCTAACAACCTAATGGCCCACATCACATGTGTGAGCCTCTGTCCTCTTTATGACCTCATGTCCTACTGCATGTCCCCTCATCTGCTCCACTACCATTGCACTGGCCTCCTGGCTAGTACCCCTCCCTTCCCCAGGGCCTTTGCACATGTGGCTCTGCTGTAGATCAGTCCCCCCATTCGAATCCATTGCTCCTGTTCTTACTTTATTCCAGGCTCTGCACAGAGTCTGTCCCTGACCCCTACCTAAGATCACAAGTGGTCAATTTCCTCTTACCCTGCTGAGTCCACAGAAGAGAACAGACAGAGAGATGCAGAACGGGAAGAAAGATGTTTAAGGGGGCTGGACACCTGTGCAGAGAAGAGGGTGGAAGCAGGGCTTGGCAGAGAAAGAAGTGGAGCTGGGATGCCGGGAGCTTGAGAGCCAGTGTCCCGGGTCAGAGGGCCCCCAGGCTTCTGCAGGCCACTTCGCTGAGCTCCCATATGGAAGTCTGGAGGCGGCTCTCTGCAGTGAGGCCAGTCCTCAAGGGGCCACAGCTGGAAGCTGTCCCCTGAGCACGCTCCCTCAGCGGGGCAGGGAGCCCTCCCCTCCTGCAGGTGGACCTCACCCCCACCGCTCCCTACTTGTTCTTCTGCACGGTACTGACTACCACTGGAGACAGGCTGCGTCTGTGTGTGTTTCTGGGACTGCTTTCTCTTTCTCCAGGAGGGCAGGGGCGGGTCCACCTTGCTACAAGCCCTGAGGCTGGAAAGTGGCTGGCACGGAGTAGTTGCTCAGTAAATGCTGGTAGAACAAGAGAATGGTCTCACTGAACATCGTCATGTACAGGGCCCCCTATTATCCTCCCAACAGCCCTTAAACGTCGGTGTTATCCACATTTTACATATGAGCAATGGAAGTTTAGAGAGACAATCAGACCAGTTTCAAATCTAAATCTGAGAAACCAGAGGTCTGATTCAGGGCCACTCAGTATCTGATTCAAATTTTTAACCACATGGCAACTAGAAGGGCTCAAAGCCTTGCCTACCTGAGGGATGGGATAAGGATCGAAAATGGGCATTGGGAGCTAAGCACCATGGAAGGGCAGTCTGTCCATGGGGAGGGGCGTGGGGAGCAGAGAAGCCTACTTGAGGGAAGGGCAGCATTGGAGGTTCCTGGGCGGGGGGGGGGGGGACGTTGTTCTGGGGCCTGGTGAGCCCTGCCCCATTCTGGAGCCCAGAAGGAGCTCTGGGGACCTCTGCTTCCTCCTTTGTCCACCCGCCTGAGTGAGGGCTACTTCCCTGGATCATGATTCATCCCAGCTACAATGGGTCCCCTTGGATTCACCAGAAATAGAGAAGTGAATGAATGTTCCCATACTGGACTCCTCAACTCTGCCAGGTCTGGCTCAGTTCAATACACTTCAACGAGATCCATTTAGCACATCCATTCTTTCCCTAAATTTCAGCCATATTTCCCTCTGGGGATTCACTCTCCCTATTTGTAAGGGTCTTGATGAGATTGATAAAGAGAGGAATGCTATCCAGGCAATGTCAACTTCTCTGAATTTGAGTTCTGAGCAGCAGGTGCCGAGGGCCGGAATTCATCAGTCTCAGACCATGACCTGAGTCAGATTCTGACTCACCCTGCACGGTTCCCATTCCAGATCCTTCCCTAGCTGGGTTCTTCACTTCTTTTCTTCCTTCCTTCCTTCCTTCCTCCCTCTCTTCCTCTCTTCCTTCTTTCTTTCTTTCTTTCTTTCTTTCTTTCTTTCTTTCTTTCCTTTTTCTTTCTACTTCTTTATATTCTCCAAGTTACTGCTTCTTCTCCCAAAAAATTCCCCTTTTGTGATGCCAGCCAGAGTTGCCTTCTGTTACTTGCAACCAAAGGACCCTGAGAAATACATACATCCAGATGGGCCTGGAAAGAGGTCAAGGTCAGGATAAGAGAAGAAATGGCCCCTGACCCAACACCTATTTACTTCATGTATTAATTTAATTCTTCCCTATCTCGTCTTCCATGAAATCTCTGTGATGATTTGCAAAGAAACGTTTACAAAGAAAGTATATATATATATGTATATGCATACAAAGGAAAAATTTAAGAAGTAACTTCTGTGATTTAACTCAGTTTTGAAGCAGAGATTCATTATAGCCAGAGCATCAAGGAAAATGTGATCAGTCACGCCTTCCTTATTCTTGAAAAGGAGGCAGGAGCTGCTTGTGGGGAAATGAAGCCCGCCCCCCTGCCCTGCCACCTTGTAGGAAGCTGGATGAGTCCTGCACAGTCATCTAGCCTCAGACGTTGGGCCACGTGCCACGCACCACACACACTCTCCAGTAGGGCTGTGAACTGGCTGTTCACGACCCAAATCCAGCCCAAAGACAAGCTTTCTTGGTATACACTGAGTTTTATAAATTGGCATTAACTGGGGTGCCTGGATGGCTCAGTCGGTTAAGCGTCCAACTCTTGATTTCAGCTCAGGTCATGATCTCATGGTCACGGGATCAAGCCCCGTATCGGGCTCTGCGCTGACAGCACGGAGCCTGCTTGGGATTCTCTCTCTCTCCCTCTCTCTGCCCTCCCCCCTCAAATAAATAAATAAACCTTAAAAAATAAATTGGCATTAATTTACATTCAAAATGGGATAGTTCATATAAAATCTGAGTTTCCACCATCCTTTTAAAAGTCAAGTCTGGCTACAGGCAGCCTACATTTCCACGTTGTGACCAAAAACTACTGTGAATAGCAGATGCTCCTTCTCACAGGCCCTATGCCCCCTGCTTTCACCCTTGTCAGATTATTCCAGTTTGTTCTCCTCATTTATATTACTTATGTTTACATCGCTTACATGTGCACCTAACCCAACATGGAGCATTGGATGGGAAGAGGTCAGGCAGGATCACTGGAATTCTAGGTGAAGACTGAATCTGCCCATGGAAAGGGGTTGGGTTGGGTAGAGGAGAAGGGACGAGGGCCTCCAGAAAAAGAAGATCGCATGAGGAAGGCGGGACCTGGCAGAGAGGTGGCCTGTGGGGATCCCACCCAGATGAGCCAGAGAGGTGTGGCAGAAAAATTGACTTCCCACCAGGGGCAGGGGCTTGGTCTCCATACTGTCAGGTTTGGGGTGGCCTCTGCTCGGGCAGGAGCTGATCTCAGAGGTGTCCTGCTGTCTACCTGAGGGCAAGCTACCTGATTTATGCAGCGAAGGTACTATATCTACAAGGGCTGGGATCTGCACAGGGCCCACCGCAGTGTGTGCTGGGAACCTCAGAGGATCTGGGAGAAGCAGACACCATACACAGTTTGGTGTCCTTGGGTTTCCACACCCAGCTCCACCACATAGAGAACTGAGGCCCTTTAACCTCTTCGGGCCTCAGTTTCCTCATTTGGGAAGCAGCAGTGATGATCCTTCCTTCAGGTGGTCATTGGGAAAATTAAATAAGAGGCTGATGAGGGGCTGAGGGCAGAGCCCAGGAGGAACAAGGCCTTCTATAAACACTAGTGAGAAGGAAGAGGTAGTTGCTTTCAGACATCAGCGCAGGGGGCTTCCCGGAACCAGTAACAAGCATGTACTTTACAGCAGCTCCCAAGTCCGGGATTTCCGGGACCAAAAAGACTGAGATCACAGGGAAAGGTTCCCTAATGGAGGCACGGAGGCAGGGAAGTTCCTTGGCCTGCTAGACTTTCCTTCTGGCTTCCGTCCCGGTTTTCCCGGCCTACCTCTCGGCAGGCTGGCTGTGGGGAATCCATCATCCTCACCCTTTTAGCACATGGGCCAACTGCTCTTCAGAACTCAGCCCCTCCAAAAGAGCTCCTGTGCTCCAGGTCTGTTCTGTCCCAGCTTCGACCCCACCAGGCCTTGGCCCATTAAAGGCTTGGGACTGGGACTGCAGGACCTGAGTGGGAGGCAGAGTAGAGAGGGTCCACGCATGTACCCCTTCCCCACCTAACAGCTGCCAAGAGCCTATTCTTTGTGCCAGGCCGACAGAAGGCAACAAGAATCAATGATGTGATCTGTGCCCTTAACGGGCCCTGGGATCCTCGTCCACCTCAGTGATCACACACACAGGGCCCTCCAGAAGTCCTCACATACAAAACACACCTCGTTCAAGACTCATGTGTTCATTGTGGTGTAATGTTTGAAATTCACGTTAGAGTGAATTCTCATGTTAGAGTCATGTGAGACTCTATTCATATTTGAATCGGAGGATTTTATATGTGTCCAATTCAAATTTGCACTAAATACAACCTTGGGGTATTTTACAACATCCTCCTGAATGGGTCTTTTGGCTACTAGAAAGCCAAAAGTCTGCACTCCAGAGCTAGGAAAACATAGGGGCCATAAAGATGAGTAACATGAATGGAGTTCGTCTGAGTTCTCTACATCTTACAGGGCATTGCACATAGAACAACCACCTTGGGTTAGCCTTCCAATTCCATCACTGGCTCTCTGCCTCAGTTTCCTTATTTTAAAATGAACGAGGCCACATGGCCTGTAATGTTTCTTCTCATTCTTACATCTTGGTGTCTGTGGTGGGGGGTGAGGATCCCTGGCCCTGAGTCAGGGCAGGAGAGCAGGGCCTAGAGGGGTCAATGGTGACGATGGGCACGGGTACCCAGGGCTGTGAAGGGAGGAACTAAGACTAAAGCAGGAAGTTGGGTAATTGGCCTTGGATGTATGAGGAAAGGAAGTAGAGAGAAAATTGTTTGTGCATGTGCAATTACGCATGTACGCAGACTCGGCCAGATGCGGTGGAAGGGACTCACTGGCTGGACAGGGGGTCTGATATTTTGCACTTTAACGAATGCACCAGGCCCCCTGGTGTCTGTGTTTGGAGATGTTCCTGGGCTATCAGTAAGCAGCAAGACCCCCAGCTCGGGAAGGGTGCGTCGGCTGCAGGGGGCCATGGGAAGGCGGGAGGGCTGGCCGGATCTCCGGGAGCTGATAGAGGGTGGACCTTCCAGGACAGCTCAGTTTTCCTGCATGAGGAACTAGTGCTGGAAGCAGTGAGAACCATACACTTCCAGCCAAGACTATGGTAACATAGAAATAGCTCAGCCTTAGTGACCTAGAAATTCATAAGTGTCCTTAATCACATCCCTTCGGGATGAATTAAGAATGATCTGGTGGCAGATGAGACCCAACAAAGATAAATGTTTCTCAGAGATGTTCAAGTGACACACCAGTGAAGAAGGAGATAGAACCCCAGTGAGTAGTCTGGAGCCCAGCACGGTGTCCCCAGACTCTCCCTGAAACCCAGCCCATGTGGGCGGGGCGTGGGCTTCCCTGTAATTACCAACTGTTGCTTATCTATTAACCAATCCCATTTCCTAACTGGATTGCTCGTGAAGTCCTCTTCTTTTAATTAGCGTGTCTTAGATGAAGAGTAAACAAACATTCTAACAAACTATTATGACATAAAGTTGATTTTTCAGTTACTCAACTGCTACGCGTGGATATGGTGAATTTAGAATTAAATGCCTCTCTCAGAGGCTTTAATGATCTCAGTCAAGAACGTTTTGATTAAATTAAAGCTATTGAAAATGTGTTTTTTGAAAAGAGAGTGTGAACAAAACATCCAGGAGAGAATCAGGTCCTGGGCCATGGACTACTTGCCACTCTAAGGCGGGCTCTGGGAAAAGAAATGGGGAGAATGTCCCTGTGGGGCTGAGGCAGAAGGCTTATGGCAAAGACCATTAAAACTGCCAATAAGAAGACTCAGATTGTTGGGGTCTTAGCTGAGGTCTCCAGAAGCAGAGAGGCTAGGACTCTAGGGCAAGTCTTCTAGGGAACGGGGTTCTCAGTAGGATGTGAGGTTGTTCATGAAGCAGGGGAGAGAGCCAAGAAAAAGCAGGGCAGAGCAGTGGGCCCTAGAGCTGGAGTCTAGCCACCGCCAGGTGGAACCTGGATGGCACCCTAGAGTTGTCTTGCCTTAAGGCAAAAGCTTTGGCATACTCCATCAGTTAGTCATTAGATGGAGACCTCTTCTCTAAAAAGGACATAGCCACTCACGTATCTCTGTGTCTGGAGGAGGGTGACTCTCTGGAGATGGGTACAGGTGTGCAACCTCAGCAGCCTGCCCTTGCAGTGGCCAGGGATGGGTGCATCCACCAGCTTGGCAAAGGGGACTGGCGAGGGGGGCGGGCACCAAAGCCTCTACGGAAGTTGGCCATGGCAGGAGACCGTGTGCTTTGGTGAATATCTTTTGCATTAAATACCCCCTTTCTTTCCCAAAGAACTCTTGCCTTCACAATCTCATCCCACCTCCTTCCAAAGCCCGAGGAGTTAGAATACAAGCATTCTATACTTTAGACTCCTTGTTGCAGGTGAGGATCCTGAGGTCCAGAGAGGTTAAGCAATGGTCTGAGGCCACCCAGCTGAGCTGCTTCCCTTCACAGCAAGCCCACAGCAGGTGTGACTCTTCAGGCTGGACCCTGAGCATGCCCAGGACTTGGATGAGTTGGATGGTCAAAGGGATTCTAGATAGATGAATTTATGGTGGTTCTTCTGATGGTGGAACAGAGGTCTTGGGGGGGGGGTCACTCCAGGTGGCCACAGATTTGGAGATAACAGACAACATTGTCCTGTTTATCCCCAAAGACCTCTTTTGAGCATAAATGAGCTGCGCAATGTGACATCCATACAGCTATCCTCTTGTCCTGAAGTCCTGGGAGCAAGACACCTCAATTTTCCTCAGAATCTTGCTGTGAACTTCTTCATCTTTCTGGGACATCTTCTTCCCTTCTCAGCTGCCCTGCACCCCAGCTTTTCATAGCTCATCCTCTTCAGATATAGTCAGATCTTGCCTTCTTGGGAAGAACCAACTGGCCCTCGCCAGGCACCACTTAGTCCTGCATCACAGACCCTGCTCTGTGCCCGTCCAGCCTACACACTCCTTCCTCCCCTGGCAGCCGCCCTGTCCCCCCCCAGGAAGAGTGGGGATGTTTGCTTTCTCCATGGGACTTTTTAGTTTTAATGAGGTACAACTTACCTATAATAACTGTGCCTATTTAAAGTGTACAATTTGATCAGTTTTGACATATGTGTATACCTGTGAAGCCATGACCACAATCAAGAAAGCAAATATATCACCCCCTCCAAAGGCTGCCTGGTGCCCCTGGGTAATCCCCCCACGCCAGGCAACCACAGGTCTGCTTTCTGTCCCTGTAGGTGAGTTTGAATTTTCCGGAATTCCATATAAATGGAATCATGTGGTATGTCCTTTTTAAAACAAATATGGTTTCTTTTATCCAGTGTAATTATTTTAGATTCATTCATTCCGTTGCATATTTTCATTGTTCATTCTTATTCATTTCTGAGTAGTATTCCATTGCATATGGATTTCCCATAAATTACTTATCCGTTCATCTGTTGGTGGACATTTGGTTTGTTTCCAGTTTGGAGCTATTCTGGATAAGGATGTCATGAATATCCGTGTACATGTCTTTCTATGACGGATACTTCCTTTTCTCTTGGTGAGCACCCATGAGTGCAAAGTCTGGATCACACCATAAATGCACATTTAACTTTCTCAGGAATGGCTCACCTGTTTTACAAAGTGGTCAAACATTGTACATCCCCAGCTCCTCCACGGTTTTGGCATAATCCATTTTGTTTTTGTTTTTATCCATTCTAAAAGGTGTGCAGTGGGATCCCACAGTTTTAAATTGCATTTTCCAACTCGCTGATGATGTAGAGGATCTTTTCATGGGCTTTATTTGTCATCAATGTTTTTTTGGTGAAATGTCCAATATTTTGCCCATTTCCTGGGGTGCTTGTTGTTGCATTTTGAGTGTTCTTTATATATTCTGGATAGAGGTCTCCTATCAGACATTTTTTGCAAAAATTTTCTACAGGTCCATGGCTTGTCTTTCCATTCTTCTGACAATGTGTTTTAAAAAGCAGAAATTTGGGATACCTGGGTGACTCTGTCAGTTGAGTGTCTGATCCTTGAGTTTGGGTTGAGTCATGATCCCAGGGTCATAGGTTCGTTGGGCTCCACACTGAATGTGGAGCCTGCTTAAAATTCTCTCTCTCTCCTCCTTTGCCCTTCTCCCCCACTCATACTTTCTCCCCCACTCTCTCTACAATAAAATAAAATAAAATAAAATAAACAGAAGAAATTCATTACAGTGACATCCCAGTTATGAATATCTTCTTCTATGGTGTCACAGCTAAGGTATTTTTTGTATAATCCAAGGTCACAAAGATTTTCTCCTATATGTTCTTCTAAACATTTTTAGTGTTGAATATTTAATATAAGTCCATGTCCATAGACTTAATTCAGCATGTAGTATAAGATATGGATCCAATTTTGTCCCAACTCCATTAGTTGAAAAACAAATTCCTCCAGAACACTGCTTTTGCTCCTTGGTAAAAATGAACTGCTGTATGTGCAAAAGTTTATTTTGAATTTTCAGTTCTATCCTGTCCCTCTATTCTTCTGCCTTTATGCCAATACCATGTTATTTTAATTACTCTAACTTTGTAATAATTATTGAAATCAGGTAGTATTTTCATTCTAGCTTTCTTCATTTCCAGAGTGGTTTTGGCTATTCCAGAGCTTTTGTATTTCTATGTAAATTTTATAATCAGCTGTTCAATATTTACATGTAGCCTGCTAAGATTTTGACTGATTGTGATATCATTAAATCAATTAAGGAAGAGTTGATCACGTTGAATCTTCTGACTCACGAGCATGGTCCAAATCTTCCCATTTATTTAGGCCTTTTTAAATTTCCGTCATAATATTTTGTCAGTGTACACGTCTTTCATGTCCTTTGTCAGATTTATGACAAAGTATTTCATATTTTTGATGCTATCATAAACAGTATTTTAAAGAATACAATTTATGATTGTTCATTGCTACTATACAGAAATATGATTCTCTGTATTGCTCTTGTTATCTGCAAACTTGCTCACTGTACTTATTAGGTTTATTAGCATTTTTGTAGATTCCATCAGATTTTTTTTTCATTTTTCTTTTAAGTAAGCTCCATGTCCAGTGCAGAGCCCAGTGCAGAGCTTGAACTCATGACCCTGAGATCAAGACCTGAGCTGAGATCAAGAGATGGATGCTTGACTGACTGAGCCACCCAGGCACCCCCATCAGGTTTTCTATATAGGTAATCATGTTGCCTGTGAATGAAGACAGTTTCACCTTTTCGTGTCCAATCTAGATGCCCACATGACTTTAGGCTTTGTGAGTACAAACGCCATACATGGTTCCATATGCTGTCTTAGAGACAAGCAGAGATTTGCCACATGATAGGGCCGAGGATTTGCTGATAGCAGAGGTAAAAAGCATGAAGACTATCTTCCCATACCTTCCCGGCAAAATTTGTAACTACAAAGTATCTACCTGACCCCAAAACAAGCAGTTATGAAGAGCAAATTCTAGAAAAAAAGCATGAAAGTGTGGTATAACATGAACAAAAAATTCACTTAGGTATCTGTTGTTAGAACCATCTTAATCATCTATCTATCCATCTACCTACCTATCTACATATCTATGTGTCTATCTATCCATCCATCCATCCATCCATCCATCCAGTTATATCTACCTATCTATCTAGCCAATTGTATATATGTATGTATGTATGCATGCATGCATCTATCTATGTATCTATCTATTATCCATCTATATGTTTCAGAATTCAGTGGAAATGGGCCTGTGTGTAAATACATTACCATCACCCAGAGATGGGTTTTCTACCACTGTATGCTCTCATAAATACATGGTGGGTTGAGTTCTGGTTTTCACTTCTATTTCTTTTGTGGCCTAAGGAGCCCTGTCATTCTGGAGACCCAGGGAACACTCTTGTTCTACACAACCCATCAGTTTTTCAAGGCATATTTGGGGGGCATTTACTATAAACCAATCTGTTATGTTCATTATGGTTTCTCTGGACATGACATAAATTTCCCCTAGAGGGACAATAAGTGTATATCTGTATCTATATCCTTATGAGTATTTATATCCATATCTATATCTTACCTCCAGCTAATAAGAGGGTCTAGAAAGGATCATGGCACATGGACACTCACCAAGTTGCTGAGGCTAAAATCTTCAGAAGCAACCTCAATTTCTTTCATTTCCCACAAGCCCTGCCCAAGATCATTTGCTAAGATGAGCTCAGGTTCTGAGAGAAGAAAACAGTAGTTAGGTTTTACATATGGTAAGTTTGAGATGCTTAAAAGATATCCAAATAGGCAGGTGGTCACAGGGTCTGGCATTTAACCCAGGGATTGGCGTTGGGTCAAAACTGTAGATGTTCTCAGCGCATGGAAACTTTGAAGCAGTGTGAGGTGGCTTAGAGTATGCGTACAGGGGGAAAGAGGGGAGTACCCTGCAGGAATATGGCTGAGATTAAGATATTGAGGACAGAAGGAAGGACCAGCAAAGGAAAGTAAGGACTGACCAGGGGTGTAGGAGGAAACACAGGTGAGGTCTTTTCTCTAAGACACAGGAAAAAACCTTTAAGAAAGAGGCACCTTTACCTCTATCAAGAGCTGGTGAGGCATTGAGTGGGGTGCAGACTAAGGACTGGTTATTGCAATTGACAGCATGGAGATAACCAGGAACCCTGACGGCAGCAGTTCTGATGACGAGGTGTGGTAGAAAGTCCATCTGGCACCCCAGGGTGGACCAAGACTTGGAGAGTGTGTGAGTCGTGGATCACACACACAGAGCTCCCCATACTTTTCCCATTTCCAAACTGGAAAATTAGTTCTATCAGATGGAAACTCGATAGAATATAGTCACCTCATTCATGATGATTGATGATTCGCTTGACTTGCGAATTGCTTTGTTTCAGTGGGGTTAGTTCACCTTCCCACAGCTTTTACAAGAAAAATGAAGAGCAATAAAGGTTCTTTAAATTGTTTTCTTACACAAGTAGTGAGGGACAAAAATAAAAGCTAATATTTCGGAGTACTTTTACTTAAGTGTTATCTTACTGAATCTTCATAACTCCCAGGAGGTAAACACTTATCACTTCTCTTACCGACATGGAAGCTAAAGCCACAGGTGACGTAACTTGCAGGCTGAGACAGAAACTCAAGCTTCTACCTCGGGAATCAGCTCTGAATCAAAGAATGGGTCTGCCCAGGAAAGCATGTCTGAACACAGGTGTCACTCAGTGATGTAACTCACACTCCTCGATGCCCTCATAATTCTGCACTAAGAAGACCTAGGTGGATCTCATTAAAAAGGTAAAGGCAGTGTACATTTTCTGTGATTATTTTTACTTTTTTAAAACATTTTTTAATGTTTATTCATTTTTGAGAGAGACAGACAGACAAAATGTGAATGGGGGAGGGGCAGAGAGAGAGGGAGACACAGAATCCAAAGCAGGCTCCAGGCTCCGAGCTATCAGCACAGAGCCAGATGCAGGGCTCGACCTCGCGAACTGCGAGATCATGACCTGAGCCGAGGTCAGACCCTTAACCGACTGAGCCACCCAGGCACCCCTGATTATTTTTACTTTTGATTTAAAATGATTGATGGCCTAACTTAACATGTAACTTTTGTTTTCTTTCTTTTTTATTATTATTGAGATATAGTTGACATATAATCATTTTTGTTTCCATTTGGCAAAGTTTTATTGCAGAAACATGTATGCTTCGCTCAGAGCGAGGTCCTGGAAACATTATGTTGATGAAAAAATACCTCCAAACCCTGAGATGCTCACTGTCTAAAACTTGGGAATATATGTAAATAGTTTAAAGAGAAATGGTTTTCATTGTTGGTGATATGGGGTGCCAAGGCTAGATACTGAACTCTGTGAAGATCACACCAGAGGCTTTCAGCAGGGGTCGGCAAAGTCTCCCTGTCAAGGTCCAGATAGTAAATATTTTAGACTTTGTGGGCCATACAGTCCCTGTCACAACTATCCAACTTTGCTGTTGTAGTGAGAAAGCAAGTGTAGACAATACATAAACAAATGAACATGGCTGTGTTCCAATAAAACTTTATTTATGGACACTGAAATGTGTATTTAATATAATTTTTACACAGGAGGAAACACGAATCTTTTTTTTTCCCACCAGCTATTTAAAAACGTAAAAACCATTCTTAGCTCACAGGCTATCTAAACCAGGTGGCAGGGTCGATCTGGACTGTGAGCTCTAGTCCGCTGAACTTCATCTTCCAGGCTAACCTGCTCAAGGACTGGGCTTAGGAATGAGGACAAATGCTGGAGAAAGCTGAGACCCAAAAGAGTCAAGGAGCCTTAAGGGTAGTAAATGGATGTCCTTGTCTTACAGAGGATGGTTCCCAATTGTGGGTTTGGGTTGTAAGCCTTGATATAGGTTTCAGTGGGTACACATTATTTCATTTCATATTTATTATTGGAGCAAATCCAAGTTCCTTTCATCACTTATATTCAGAAATTCTGTAACATTTGGGGCCCTTTCATATGCAAGTGACAAAAATTTAATGCAAATTGGCTCAAGGGAGGAAAGAGGAATTGATTAGCTCATATAAGTGGAAAGTGTGGATGTGGATGTGGATGTATGGTTTCAGATATGGCTGGATATAGGTACTGAAACAACATTTTCAGGGATCAGTTTCCAGTCTTCTCCATCTCTTGACTCTCTTCTCCATCCGGGCTTCTTCCCATCTCTGGGCTTACAAGCCTCCTCACTCTTAGCAACCACGGCAGAAAAAAGGAAGCTTATTCTCAGTGATGTAGGGGAGCCTGGGTGGCTCAGTTGGTTGAGCGTCTGACTTTGGCTCAGTGATGTCACCCAATCCATCTCTAAAGGCCATCCCTAAAGAAACCTGGTAACGGAAGACTATAGGCCAACAACCTTCCCAGCAGCTAGGGGAATAAGTCCCCCATCTGTAAAGGGACTCTGAAGGGACTCTGAAGCACAGCCTCTAGAAAGCATTTGTTTGGGTGCATGAAGCAAAGCTCACACACACACACACACACACACACACACACACACACACACCTGTTATGTTTCTCCCATCACTTAGAACACATACCTTACCAACATTCATTATCTCTTCTGGTTAGCTGTACATACTTCATTTGTCCTTTGGCAACCCACACTTCCCGCACCTTACTCTAGGTGGTTGGGGTGTATCTGGCCCAAACCCTTGGCTCCAGGGTGGGCCTGTGACCCAAGTCTGGTCAGTCAGAGCATCCCCCCCATCTCCACCTGCCCCTGCCTTAATCGCAGGGTGGACCCGGGTGTGGGCATGTGACTAAAGTCATGCTGAGGAAAGTTGGTTCCTGGCGCTACTGGAGAAGAGGTTCCTTCTTTCCACTGGCACCATGCCAGGTGGGTATCAGCCAGGAGCCATGGATGGCCACCTTGCCACATAGGGAGTGTCCACTAAGTGTGAAGCAGAACTGAGATATGGAGAAACATGGTTTCTTTTATTCCTATTCATGATTGTTGTTAAGATATTTTTATTGCGGTATGATTTGCATGTGGGACATGCACCAATTTTAACTGTGCAGCTCAATGCAATTTTACATAGTTATACACCTGCGATCCACCACTCAGACTAAGATATAGAGCACTTTAGCACTCCAGAAGGTTGCCTTGTGTCTCCTTCCACGGAGAACATGCCCAAGGATAACTGCTATTTTTTGAACTTTATACAAATAAAATCACTTAGATGATGCATGCACTATTTGTGCCTGGGTCCTTCACTCACGTGTTATGCTTTGAGATTCCTCCGTGTCGTGTGTGTTGTTTTAGTAATGTTTTCTTTTATATAGTATTTCCTTGTATGACTGTGTTCCACTTTACTGGTCTACTTTAAGGGACATTCAGGTTTGTCTTTAGGTTTTGGCTATGAAAATGAAAACAACCTGCCACGGACAGTCTTGCTTACGTCTTCCAGTGGACGTAGGCATTCATCATTTCTGTGGGTTCAGACCTAAAAGTGGAATTGCTTTGGATAGAATATGTATTTGCTCAGCTCCAGCAGGTACCACCCAGCGATTTTGCAAGTGCTTGTGCCAAGTTCAGCCGTGTATGAGAATCCCGCTAGCCTTCACCTTGCCCACAGTTGGCATTGTCAGTAAAACATGAATGTTGGGTGATATTCCTTGAGCTCCCAGATCAAGTTGTATCTGAAACTAAATGACCCTTGGGTTTTCTTTAGTTAGGTGAGCAAATACATCTCTTTCCCCCTTCAACCAGATGGCACTGGGCTTCCGTATCTTAAAATTATAAGTTTCCTGGCTCACATAACCAGTGAAACCTTCAATAAAAATTGACTCAGTGCGGGTGTTTGGGACTCCCTGGTACAGAAGGAGGATGGCTTTTTAGTGGTTCTGGAAAGAGATCCCCTCATGTGTGGGAAGATAAGAGATGGGGAATCTTGGGAAGGTCACCCAACTCTGTGAGTATGAGATTCTAGATGACTGGTTGTGGGACATGGCTTGTTTCAAACTGGATTTAAGCATAAAAAGCTTTCACATCAGAATGGAAGTTTCTTACCCAAGGTCCATGTGGGCTGCCCTGGGGGTAATCCTTCAACTGAAAGGTGCAGCTTTGGCCAAGTGTAAGACATGCTAGAGAAGGAACGGGAAACTGGTTCTCTATGGGTGCTCTCCGTTGGGTCAGAGTCCACTGCAAGGTCACTGGAATACAGTCTCCTGAAGAGTGGGGAGCAGGCTGGGGACAGGCTGACGAGCTCGATTCATCAACACGAGAATGTGCGAAGCCTCAAGGGGTTTGCATAGGTTGTGGCAGATGGGATCAGGAAGGGAAGCCCAGGAGACCTTTCCAGTCCTTGAGGCCCAAGGAACCAAGGAAGGTATGAAGCATTTTGCTGGCTGCTTTGAGGGACTTGAGCCTGGGCGCACAGTGGGCTGGAGCACCTCTCTGCCTCTTCAAGTGTAAGCTGAAGCTTGCAAAGTCCCTCCCAAGTTGTCATCTTTCAGGATCCCCAAGGCTGCCCTGTGAGCCAAGCTGGGCAGGCATTATGATGCCCGTTTTATAGATGGTGACACCGAGGCTCAGAGAGGACCATTAAGGTCTTCAGACTCCAGATCCAGAGCACCATCCTCTACCAGGTAAGTTGCTGTCTTTGGGATGCTACACTTGGGTGGGGCATCCTGTGGTAGGGCCAGTAAGCAAGGAGGGACCAGAGAGCCTTGAATGAAGGGAAGATGCTGGGCTGCTGGGTGCATGTGAAGACCGGCAGCAAGCACAAGTGTGCCGCGGAGCCTGGGCAGGGCCTTAGCTGTCGGAAAAGAGAAGCCTCACAGCAGTCAAAGGGCCGGAAACACCACAACTCTGCTCCCGAATGGACAGGGCGGGTTTCCCAGGAGCATGTGAGGTCCCTCCTGCCACCGCCGCAGCCGAGCAGGGAGCTAACTGGAAGGATGCCAAGTACTGGGAGGCTCTGAGTCACCTAGAGGCAGCTGGACAAGCCGGAGGCGCCCCATGACTCACACCTCGAGGCTGGGAACCCCGTGGGGGCAAGAAGGACCAGGTGCCCGCCAATTCCCCGGATTTCTGAAGGGCTGGTGAACACGAGAAGGAGGGAGTGACAGTATCGGCGAGGAATGAAATCGCAGTGGCCGTGGGATGCTATAAATATTCGGTTTGAAACAGCAGAGACATTCGAGATAAAAGTTGAATAGAAATAAAAGCAGTCAGATGTTTATTATTGCCATAAAATTCAAGAGCAGCCTAAAAAGGCAGATCAGGATTTGTTTAACAAATAAGAGATGAATGAAGCAAGATTTGGTTGCGGGAGGGTAGCTGTGCTCTAATTTGGACAGTGACCCAGCCCACAGACCCAGAGGTGGCTGTTGTCTGGCCACTGAGGACCCAGTGGATGGCCCTCAGTTCTCAGGGCCTGATGGAGACCTGCAAGTCCCCTGGTTCTCTGCCCTCCTTGCCCACAGGACAGGGCCAGGTCCAAGGGGAGGGGAGGGTGGGATCTTGGTCAGGGAATCTCTCAAGGAAGCACAGTGCATACAGGGGCTGGTGGAGGAGGGGACAATGCTGAAGACATTATGAGGTTGAGGGCACATGATTCCAGTTTCATTACCTCGACCATGGCCAGTCCTCCAAAGTGCCATCGCGTGTAGAAATCACAGAATAACACAGCTGGAAGGGACCTCCAAGGGCCTATGCTCATCCAAGGACAGCAGGTTTTGTCTGTAAAGAGCCAAATGGCAAATATTTTTGATTCTGTGGGACACTCTGTCCCTCACAAGACGACTCTGTCATTGTAGCTTGAAACAGCCATAGATGATCATAAATGGATGTGCATGGATAACTGTGTTCAGTAAAGCTTTATTTACACAAACAACCTGTGGGCTAGATTTGACCTTGGCTATACTTTGCCAACCTCTGTTCCAGTTTAATCTTCATTTTATAGACAGGGAGCCTTGAGTTCAGAGAGGCAAAGACACTTTTCCATAATATCCCAGCCAATTGGTGATGGAAATGGGGACTCAGGACTTCTGGGAACTGGTTCATTATGATTTCCATGGAATCCAGGCAGCATGGCATCCAATGAGCTTCTGGCCAATCCTCTATCTGAATACCAGATTGGACCTGGTTAGCTGTTAGGCTGAAGGTCCAAAGAGATGGAATGGACAGACAGACATATGTGACCTGACAGGATTTGTCCATTTCTAAAATTCAAATTGGAGACCTATTTCTTCTGATCTGCTGAGTTGCTCTTTGCTGTACTTTTGATGGAAAAACATGCAACATGATGATCCAGAGGCGCCAGTCCCTGGGAATATTCGAAGTGTGATAAAGAACGTTGGGGGAATCTATGGCTGGCGACATAGTGGTCACAGTATGACTTGAATTTCCATGCTCAGGGAGGTGCAACATCCCCCATAACTTGTCTTGTGGGCCTGAGTCATGGTTTTCCTCCTGGAAACTGGTTCCTGATTGGCAACTTTGGGGGAAATATTTTTAGAAGAAATTATGTAAAGACAATTGTAGAAGGTTGAATGGTGGCCCCCAAAAGATGTGTCTATGTCCCAGAACCTGTGGGTGTGATCTTATTTGGAAAACCGGTCTTTGCAGATAGAATTAAGTTAAGGATCTCAAGATGCAGCCATCTTGTATCCAGGTGGGTCTTAAAGCCAATGACACCGTCTTATAAAAGAAAGAAGGAGAGAAGACATATAGGCAAGAGAGGTAAAGGCTGTAGGAATGCAGAGGCAGATTCCCATGCTGCAGCCACAAGCCAAGGGACACCCGGAACACCAGTGCCGAAAGAGGCAGGAAAGGGAGGAAAGGGCTCCCTCCTTAGAGCCTTTAAAGGGAACATAGCCATACAGACACCTTGATTTCAGACTTCTGGCCTCCTGACCTATGAGAGAATACATTTCTGCTGCTTAAAGACACCAAGCTGGAGGTGATTTATTATGGTAGCCACAAGAAATAATACAGGAATTTCCTACATTTGGCGAAAAACGGGCAAAAAAACACAGGGGAAGGAGGGCAAAGCTTTGAGAGCAAGCGGCTGAGACTTTTTTAAAATAAACAATAAGCATGGGCATCTGGTAGTCCAGCCAGGCCAAGGAAGCTGAAGTGGGGAAGAGAGCCATTGAATGTCTCTGTCCAGAAAGTATTGTGTCTGCAAATGGAGGTTCTCTCCTTGGGCCTCAGGGAGAGGTCAAGGACAAAGGAGGGCCTGAATTGTGCAGCTTCCAGAATCTGCTTCCAGAACTGCAGGCTTTTCAGTTCCAGACAGAAGAATGCAAAGCTACACACTGGATCCTGCGGGGGGGGGGGGGCCCCGCGGCTTGGCGGCTCCCACCCTCCAGAACTTGTCCATAGCCTGCAGTAGGTCAGCTCCAGCCACGCAGCTGTCTCAGCTCAGAAAGAGTATTCACCATCAAGTGCAGGACTCTCGACTGTGGTAATGTGTCTATGGCAAGAGATTCTGAAGCTCCCTGGGACGGGGAGGGGAGAGGAGGGAAGGGGACAGAAGAGTGGCGATCAGGGACTCTGTGCATGCCTACTGAGGCTGAAAACACCAGGAGAGCCAATGAAAAATGTAGTCAAAGCCTGTACTCAGCATCTAGAGAGCAACTGCCTCCCCTTGGCCCAGGTCATGTCTTCCATGCTCCACCCCTTCTCTTCCCACCCCATTTCCCCTGCCTCTTTCCCATTGCGTCCATCCCACGGGAACGTCTCTTTACTCAAAACCAGATTAGAAGCTCCTAGGAGCAAGATTCAAAACATAATTACATTTGTATCCCCTACAGCACAGTGGAGATTGGGACATGTAGAGCCTGGATTCACATTTCAGTCATTCATGCACAAATGTTTATTGGAGAACCTTCAGCCTAACTGCGCTCTGGGGCTGGGTGATGGGACTCGGCAAGCGAGCCCCCTGCCTTCGAGGAGCTTATGGAAACACCACATTAACAATGGCTGGTTTCAGTGATTGTTACAAATGCAAGTAAGCAAGAGTGGGAGAATGTGGCAGGCGAGAGGGCTGGGTGGGGGTGTGTACCCTGAGAACTGCAGTTGTATAAAGGGCCGCCCTGTGGGTTTGGGAATAAGGAATGTTCCAGGCATGTGTAAAGCCTAGAGGAGGGAGGCACTTGGTGGTTTCCAGGTCCAGCTGGAAGGGGACCATTGTGGCCCACCGACCTGGAGAGCAGGATGGGAAGAAGCCGGAGGATTCACTCTGAATGGGACAGCAGTACACTGGAGGGGGGTGGGGCTAGCATGATCTTATTTGCACTTTGAAGAGATCATCCTGGCTGCCGTGGGGAAGAGTGCAGACCCCAAGGCCAGCAAGGCCACTGCTGAAGCCACCCGATGATAGATGCTGGAGACCAGGCTTGCGTTAGGGTGGTGGCCATGGCGGGGTAGAGGATGGAACACATATTTGTGGGTAGATTTTCATGATCTCCTTTTGAGCTGACCAGTGGGGCCATTTACCCCCGTCCTTCCAGCCCACACCCACTGCCGGCTGTGCCTTGTAGAATTTTCACCCCTCCCTAAAAGGAAATCCCAAGCAATCCCTGGCTAGCCTGGAGCAATCCCTAGGAGGCCTTACAACCACGGGGAGGTCAGTGCCGCAGACGCAAGGACTATGGTTCCGGTGGCAGGGCAACCTCACACCTTTCCTGCAGCGGCTGGGCATTGGACATTTGTAGGATTTCGAATGTGAACAAAATAGGTGATGAAATAGGGAGCACATGTTTACAAAGCCCATGGTGGCAGCCAATGTGCCGTGACTGCATGCAGAGCGGTAATAAAGAGAACTGGCCACCAGACCCAGGTTCAAGTCTGGGTTTTGAGGCTGATTAGTGGTGTGTATCTGAGCAAAATATTTGAACTTCCCCACCTTCAGTGTCTTCATACAGCAAATGGGCACAGAAATCACTATTTTCGCGGGTCCTTGGAACAATTCGAGGAGGAAACACACTTCGCCGTGCTGATGAGAGATAATGACAGCCGCTGAAGCCACAGTGGCTATGGTCCAGGGCTCTGTCTCAGCATTCTGTGTATTTGCTCATTTTGCTCCTCCAGCAAGCCTGGGGGCGTTATTGCTGTCCTACAGACCAGGCACCCGGAGATGAAGTTACTTGTCCAAGATCGCAGGACCTGCATGTGACACAGTTGGGATCTGAGGCTATGTCTTCGCTGCTGGCACCTGTGTTCTTAACCACACGGCCACTGCCTCTTAATCCAGGCACTTACCAAGAGCCCAGCAAATGCCTCCTGAATCTGAACCTGGGGGATTTGGGTGGGTAGGTATTAAGCTGCCTAAGAGAGGCCCCTCCATCTCGGGTAAGACATGCCCTGCATACTGTCTGAACTCCGGCGGATTAATGGAGAGCTGAGCATGCATGCAGGGGTGCGAGAGTAAAGAGAAGAGAGCAGAAAAGGACAGCAGGGGCTGTAACCCCCAACCTCTAGCTAGGAGTTACCAGTGGCGGGCAGAAATCCAGCTGAATGACAAGTGGCCTGGGCTGGCGTCTCAGTTCCTGCCGCCTGCCCACCCGCCCAGAGGCCCCTTCGGAGCCCCATGTTCTCAGAGCACCGCAGTGGCGAGGCACTGAGAAATCACAAAGCTGTCACCAAGAAATGTCTGTGGGTCTGGGGTCAGGAGAGTGAAGAGAGGCCCACCTCAAAGGGTGACTGACAGGAGACACTGCCAGGGTTGGAGACTGGCATTCAAGAGGGGCTGGTGGGGAGAGGGAGCCTGGAGGAGGGAGATGGGACTGGAGAGAGGAGAGTGGTGGATAAACAGCTGGGGACACAGCTCCAGGCTGGCCAGAGAGGGTATTAATTGTAGGAGCAGCTTCATGCATAGCCAACAGCCCAAACCCCTGACAGTGCCACACAGCACATTCTGGAGAAGGCCACCAGCGGCCATGCTGGTCCGCTGCCACGCCATCCCAGAAATGTTAAAGACATACTCTGAACAGTAATTTTAATTTTCCTCTGTCATACCAGAGCTCAGCCAGAAACGCGGGCACCCGCGTCTGGTAATTAGAAACCTACCCAGCCCACGTGTGTCGTTGGCAAAGCTTGGGCACCCTTCCTTGTGCACTGGGTCACCCCGACTGCAAGAAGTTTTCACTTTAATCAAAAGATGCTTTCTTCCATGGAGAAAACGGACACGACACAAACTTGACATTTAAGGAGAAAACACCTTTTTCCATTCGGATAGATTAATTAATTCAGATAAGGCGTCTGATTCAAATATCTAACAGATTGCTCATAAATCAGACTTCCATGGGAAGCTTGTGATTTTGAAGCAATCTCAAACACTTCTCTAGGGGGGCTCTGAGTAAAGCCAGGAATACATGCCACGCTGGGGTCAAGGCTAGCCCTTAACGCAGGCTGAGCCTAGGACTTTCCTCCTTATGCATCGATCACAGCTCATCTGTGTTTGATCGAGCATCAGCCCCACTCATCTGGTCCCCCAGGACCTCGGTGGGCTCCCCTCTGTCCAGAAACAGCCAGAATGAGGTCTTGAATCTGCAAGGTCCTGTTAGGGTCGCATCTGCTACCTGAGCCATCTGTTCCACTGTGTCATCTGAGTCCCCAGAGTCCCCTTTGGAGCTGCCGTTGACCAGAGGACTCGATTCGTAGGGGTTTGAGGAGCCCCAAGCCCGGACACTTGATGGGGCTCTGCTTGCTGGGTCCATGAGGAGAACAGAAGGCAAAATGGAGGGCACAAGGCCACAGAGAGAACTGGCTGGGCTCTTGCTCCCTCCCCAGCTGGTTTGGAGACAAGTTTGTCTTATGATCTCCAAAGAATCATTTCTGCCCTTTCATCGGGGGTGCCAGGTGAAATTTTAGTGATGCCACTGGCTTCTTTGGAGAGCCATATTTATGAATTATTTTTCACAGTCTAAGCAAAACGAACCTATTCTAACAGCAAACAACCACAACTTAAACTCCAATTCAAAGTAATGCCAAATCCTACATGGAATCTCATAAAATTTCCTGTAGTGAACTTTCTTTTCTCTTCTTTTTTATGGAAGTATGATCCACATGTAACATTATATTAGTTTCCAGTACACAACACAATGATTCGATATTTGTATGTATTATGAAATAATCACCATAGGTTCTGTTAACATCTCTCACCATACATATAGAACTTTTCTTTTTTCTTAAGATGAGGACTTTAAGATCTACTCTTAGCAACTTCCAAATACACAGAACAGTATTATCAACTGCAGACACCACGCTGCACATTACCTCCCGTGACTTCTTTATTTTATGACTGGACGTTTGTACCCTTTGACCCTCTTCATCAGTTTCACCCACCCTCCTCCCCATCTCCCACCTGTGACGGCCACCAAGCTCCTCTCTGTGTCTATGAGCCTGGTTTTTGTTTTGTTGTTTTTAGACTCCACATATAAGTGAGATCATATGGTACTTGTCTGTCTCTACTGACTTGTTTCACTTAGCATAAGGTCTATCCACGTTGATGCAAATGGCGAGATTTTGTTTTTATTTTTTAGGGCTGAATAATATCCCATTGTGTATAGGAACCACATTTGCTTTATTCATTCACCCATCAGGGGACATTTAGATTGCTTCCATGTCTTGGTTATTGTGCATAATGGTGCTATGAATATGGGGTTTCAGTGTACTTTCTTTTTTTTTTTTATCTGAGAGAGAGAGAGAGAGAGAGAGAGCGAGAATCTTAAGCAGCCTCCACGCTCAGCACAGATCCCGATGTGGGGCTCAATCCTATGACCCTGGAGTCATGACCTGAGCTGAAATCAAGAATTGGAGGCTCAACCTACTGAGCCACCCAGGTACCCCCACCAGTGTACTTTCTTATGTAGTTCCCTTTTACAAGAGTCACTTGTTAGTGCTCAGCTACAACTTCCTCTGACCAGTACTTTCCCCTTCCAGCATCACCTGAACTCTTATGCTGCTCATAGAACCTGCCATGTGATGCATACCCCGGCCACAGTTTATTGGTTCTGTGAGGGACACGTGACCAACCTGGGCCAATCAGGTGCTTCTTTGAGAATCTTAGAAATAAAGCAGAAAAAGAAGATTCTTTTTAAAGTTGTTAGGCTGTACAATTAGAAACTGCTGGTGATATGTTGTGTTTTGACTACAAGGAAAAGTTAACTGGCAAAAACAGGAAGGGGGACTGGGAAGGAAACTGCAGAGATGAGCAGAGAGAGACCAAGGATCCTAGTAGATTTGGAAGCTCTAGTTCCAATTATTCTTGAAGGCCAGTTGGATTCTAGTGAGTGGTTCATTGAGATATTCTCATATTCTTATATACCACCCCTTCCTTTCTTACCCTCATTTGAATTGGATTTCTGTCACTTACAGGCAAAATAGCTTCGATCCCCAAGAAACTCCAATGGCCCGGCCATCTTGTCTTAAGCTGGGGTTTGCTTCTCTCCTCACCTCCTGCTCACTGACATCTGGAGAATGTCAGAGCCAGAGAAAAGAATGATGAAGGCGCGCTGAAGGATGCCAGATTCTTCACAGCCACAAGATCGCTCTGGTCACACTTCTAAATAATGAGAGAGCCTTAAAAGAAACTCATGGTTCCTGAGCCCCAATCTAGCATTGGCTGCCCTGCTAAGGCAAGTGTGAGGGAGGAGTGCCCTCTGCTTAGATGCTTGGCCAGGGACGTGGGGGAAGATCATAGCACTATAAAGCCCTAAGGGCTGTGACTGTCATCGGGAAAGAGAGCCATTTCTGCCTACAGTTTGAGGGTTCTGAACTTTGCATGCAATGACCGAGTGTTTCCTCTACTTTAAACTATGTGATGCAGAGGTATTTGAGAATAGAAAAAATAAATGTGTGTTGTCCTATACCTGCAGAATCAACGAGACTGCACCCCTTCTGAGAAGTCTTCCTCTCAACCACACCCCACCTTGGCCGGACCACCCATGTAGTCTCAGAGCAAGCTGGAGGCCCCCTCCCCCACACGCTGGTGGCCGCTGTTGCCTGCATTGTGGCAGGCCCCCGCGGAGAGGTCCCTACCCTAGCCTTCGCCCTCAGGACTGCTTCAATTCCCAAGCCACTGACTGGAAGGAAACAAAAGCCTCATTTGAAGTCTCGCCTGCCTGTTTTCCTTCGAAAGCTGTCCCACAATGCCTCTGTGAGGACTGGCAGCCAGGTTGACTGGCCCCTGCCGGACAACTGTCAGGTTGGTAGAAGGACGTTAGAGGGAAGTTGATCGTGTGTCAACGCTCCTCAGGGCCCACTCACATCAGGGAAGTGATACAGCTGTCACTGTGGCCGACGAGGCGGCTGGCAGGACAGGCCACGTTCACCAGCCCAGCTGTCCAATTAGATGCAAGGGCCCGACCCTCAGGTGTGCACGAGTCAGGGAATGAGGGCCGAGGGGGGCAGGGCTCACGCTGTCTCGGTGGCCTTCTGAGGGTCCTGGGCTGCATCAGAGCCTGCCCGTGGGCGCTGCATAGATCAGGGAAAGCCAGCTCACTCCCATCTGCCTGTCTTTACCTCCCCTCCCCCTTCCCTGCCTCCTGCCATCCTCCCTCCCTCTTGGGGTGGACTATGTGACAAAAATATCAGAGGAGTACCTAGAACTCAGTACGAAATATATGAGGTTTGATTAAACACGGAAATAAAAGCCAATCTATAGTAAAGAACTCTTAATTGCTTTGTTTGAAATGCTTTAAAGAACACTACTAGTGTGGTGTTTGGTTCAGTAACATCATCGATTTGGAAACAATGTTCAGTCCAATAATATGAGTGTTGTTGACAGCCCTGCTCTTCTGATGGAAATGAAGTCCTTCTCCTTAAAATATATATATATATAAACATGTATATATGTATATATACAATATATATATATAAACATGTATATATGTATATATATGCATGTTTTCTTTGAGTCAGAAGCTGAGTCCTGATTTTGGGTATTTTGTAGAAACAATAGCATTTACTTAGGAGGCGAGTTCATGGTAGGGACTGGGGTTTAGCTGGGTCTTACCTCTGAGGGCTCTTGCAAGGGCCCTGTCTGGTTCTCTAAGGTCAGGTAGACTGGTAAGTACAGCATGGTAATTAAAATGCCCTAGGGGACCTTCCTCTGTCTTTGCTCAGAAGACTTTTGAAATAGACATAAGGAAACCTATCATTTGCATCATGCTTTGAGCTTGCTAAAGACTTTCCAACCCTTTAACTCCTCTTGCTCCTCACTGGAACCCTGTAGGATGACTGCTGTCTCTCCCATTTCATAGGAAAGAGAATGAAACCCCAATAGGAGGGTGCCTTTCTGAAGCATGTGCAGCCAGTAAGTGCTAGCAGCGAGACTTGAATTCTGAACTCTCGGTTCCAAGTTTACTGGTTTTAATCCTTAAAGAATTCCAGAATGTTGGGCTAGACTTTAAAGAAGAGTTCTAGCTTCCACTCATCTCCCTGATTTTTGTTTGTTCATTTGTTTGTTTCTGACTGTGACCACCCCTGAGCAGCTGTGTGATTGGGAGTAGTTGAGAGCCCCAAAGTAATAGCCTCTAGAAAACCCTACCCAAAGAGTTGCCCTGGGGCCCCTGGGTGGCTCAGTCGGTTGAGGGCCCGGCTTCAGCTCAGGTCATGATCTTGCGGTTTGTGGGTTCGAGCCCCGCATTGGGCTCTGTGCTGACAGCTAGCTCAGAGCCTGGAGGCTGCTTCGGATTCTGTATCTCCCTCTCTCTCTGCCCCTCCCCTGCTCATGCTGTCTCTCTCTCTTAAAAAAAAAATAAATAAAAACATTATAAAAAAATTAAAAAAAAAAGAGTTGCTCTGGGGTCTGGGGCAGAGGTGAGGGAAGAGATTTTCCTAAGCTAGTCCTTATAGATGTTTCTTAGGAGATCTCATTTCAGATGTTCTGGAGAGGAGACCCTCTGTCTTTATTTGGGAAACCCTAAACCTCCACCACAACTCTGGGCTGTGTTATGCTTAGGGTCCTGCCTCAACTGCCCAGACACGGTGGTACAAGAATGTGGTTCTTAGCATCAGTTTCTGAAGACCGCGTGCTGCAAAGCCATCATAGAGCTGAATTTCCATTTCAGTTAGATAATAGTCAAGTCTTTGGCCCTTTACTCCCCTATACACACCCCTCTCCAGCCAAATAGGGTCATGTGTTTTCCCCTTGCCCATGTTCACCTCCAGGACTTTGCTCTTGAGGAATTCTCCCGGAAGATCCCTCTTCCCTAGCTGTTATCCCTGTTATTCTCTCCACCCCACCTTCCATCCAGCCCAAATCACCTCTTTTCTCTGAACTTCCCTAACACTTAATTTATACTTCCCTTCTGGTAATTTCCACTTTTTCCCTAAGGCCACCACTATCCACAGAGGGCAAGTTCTATCTTTGGCTCTTAAGGGTGAATTACACCAAGTTTCAGATTTATATATTACCAATGGCTACTTACTGGTAAGCCATTAGAAGGGTTATTGAGGGTTAATATAATTAAGGATTTATAAGTGGATATTAATAAATGTACTGCAGTTTGTGGAGGACTTTTCTTCCACATGTGGCTGGCAGCACAGCAGAGTGTCTGGTATACCTGCCCCCCTTCCCCACGGAGGGCACTCTGTGACTTTCCAGAAGGTCCCTCCATAACCAGTCTCTTGACTGGATCATAACATTCAAAGGCTGCCAATCTTGCTTTTCTTATTTATAAATTATGTTAAACTTCACTTCATTATTAGTTTGCTATAGATTGTTGCTTCTACGCACGAAGTGCGTGTTCTGCTCATGGCATTATTGACCTCTAAATTAACATTTTGTATTTAAGTCGAAGACATTTTGCTTTGTGGTTTAAATATGAATCATCCTGGCCCCTAATGCTAAAACTGATTTATACATGATCCAAAAACTGTTGTGCTTGTATAGTCATACTTCATGGGTCTGCCCGTGAATTTGTTCTGTTTAAATGGCTTGCAACATATTATCAAGGTAAATGTAATAAAATCGCTGGGCTAGTGTTTAGTTTATGAGGCATTGTTTTATAAAATAAAACCAAGTGCCTATATGCTCATATTCATCGCTTATAGAGTAAACAATACACAATTTATGGGCATTGCTAGCAACCTGCTTATTCTGTTACTCTCCAATTGTTTGTTCTCACCAAGTCTTTCCACACAGAAAAATGGCGGCAGTCGAGATTAGAGGATGGCTGAGTCAAAATGAGCAACAGTCAGAAAATTTTGAGAAACCTGCCTTCCATTTTCTTCACAGCCGATCTCCCTGTTTAGCAATGATGACCTCCTTGCCCCCTTAGCAAGGTGTCTGGTGGAGACATCTCCCCATCTCAGCTTTTCCTCCAGACCCTGCATCAGTTTGCAGATCTCCCCCTCATGATCAGTAGGAGCTGGGTGAATAAGCCACACACTCAGGGACCACCCACAATGTTAGAAATCCAACCATGAAAATAGTCATAAACGTAGCCTGTATTTATCTGGCACTTTCCTTCCTGAGAACTTGCAGAAGTGTTTCACTTCTTTATCTCACTTCACCTCACTCACCCTTCCTTACACAGGGGATTGAATGTGGAGTCCTCCCTCTTTAGAGGGCTGCCCTTAAAAAGCACCCCCTCCTCAGTTAGTCTCCATTTTAGAGACAGTTTGGCCTAGGACAGGTCAGCCTTCTGCTCTGGGGGCAGCTTGGAGCCCACCGTCATCAGGACCAATGGATGCAGTCCCTAATGATAGAGAAACACAGGCAAAAATCAAGGGTATAAATGCAAACAACTAAAAGAGAGAGAGAGAGAGGAGAAAGGAATTCTGTCTTGCAAGCAGGATCTCTCGAAAGAAGAATGGGGAAAAGAAAGATTCCTAGGCATTAAGAATGCTTAATTGGCTTAATTTCCTTGCCGTTACTCTAAAATATGCTCGTGCTGGCCTTGACACCGCTTCTTGATGTCCCGCCTGGACCTTGCATCAAATGCATCTCACAAACAGGGGGGCTGTATTTTAAAGTGATGGTTTGAAAAATTAACTGTTCTCCTTTTGCCCTTTCAACTCCCAGATGGAAAATCCCACCCTGATTAGCCGATTGATTTACTCAAAATACAAACACGAACTTCCACTCTTCTCGCCCCTTCACTCAACTTCTGCTGAGAGAGGAGAGCAGGTAGATCTCGAATCTGGGTTTCTTTCTTTCCCCCGGGGGTCCTCCGCAGGTGAAGGACATGCTTGGCTGCCCAGAGGGCAGCGTCCTCTGGGAGGCTCAGTATTAATCAAGAGAACGTCCCGGCTTTCTTTAACAACTGGACCTGTGTCTCTGTCTTTCCTTCCTCCCAAGAGCCATGGCTCTAGTTTAGCAGATGCATCCGTTCTAGGGAGCTGCGCCGAGCAGGCACGAGCGTGCAGGTGGCCGGCAACATGCTCAGAGGCGGGCGGGGATGCCTTGTTCACACCAGCATCTGAGGAGGTGGACTGGGCTGTGAAGGATGGAATATCTGTCCGCTGGAGAAGTGCTTTGCTTTAAACGTTTTTAGATGTCCTCCACACCACTGTCTAGTTTATGAGCTCTCATGTTCTCGGTTCCACTGGGGTCTCAAATTACAGCCTCGGAGACAAACAAAATGAGAGCGAACCCTCAGCCTCGGAGGTGGTGGGAGAGCCCTGGGAAGGGTCTGGAGACCTGGTTCTTGTCAGTCTCAGCTCTCTGTGGACTTGCCCTGTGGCCCCTGCCAGCACCTCTCCTGGCTGGGCTCCCGCAGGCTTGAGCGGTGAGACACGCTGCTCTCCCCGGCACTGATCTGGGCCACCTCCCTTCTTCTGGGCTCACCCCACACGTCCTGTCCTCCAAACACTGCTGTCCCATGAATGGGGAGAGACAGCGTCAGGGGAACAAAGACACCAACAGCATCCTCTTCTCTCTGATGGTCTCCCTGTGACCCTCTGTATTCTCCCCCCCATTTTGTCGACAAGACGATCAATGTGTTTAAGAAATGTGTATATGTGATGCTGTGTATTTTGTTTGTTTAAAGGAATGTACGTACACAATGTTATATTATTTGTGGCTGGCACCGTAACAATTACTGCCCCCAGTCCAGTGAGGTGTGTGCGTGCACTACCTCCATAGTATGTCTGTGTTTCAGTTTTCTGTGATTTAGAGGTCCTGGGGTCTGATGTTCTGGCCGTTGGGACAGATTGCAACAATCCGGAGAGCGGGCTCCGGCTCTCTGCACTGCAAAAACGAGTGGCTGTCATCCAGGCGGGGCAGCAGCAGGCTGAGGCCAGCGAGGTGCCAGGCAGCAAAGGTTGAGAGGGTCCTCAATGTCTGCTGAACCCCGCATTGGTATGACCCTGAGAGGGAGGGCTTTCTGAGCTTTGGCACCAGGGACCCTGGCCTGCCTCTTCTGGTCCTGGCCCTACTCCCTAAACCCTCTAAGAGGGACTTGACTCCCCCCACTGGCCCCCACACTTCCCTTCCCAGCACTTGCCCCAATCGGAGGTGGGGATTTTCTCCTGACTTCATTTGGTGCATGTCTTGGTCTTCCCACTGGCCTATGAGCTGCCTGGAGCCTGGGGTCAGGTCTGCTGTGATCTGCACACGTACCCCCATGCATAGCACTGCCCAGACTTCCCGGGACACACATGTGAGTGCCAAGAAGGAGCTGGAGAAGGACCTGGGTCCCTGAGTCTGTAGGGGACCACAGGCCAGAGCCAGGTTTGAGAGCTCCAGAGACTCGGGGACAGGCTGCTTCTGGGGGGCACTCTGTTCAATCTTACCTAAGAAGAGTCAGGCTGGGCCATGTCCCAGGACAGTGGTAGCCAAGCCAAGATGACAAAAGGACAGCTTAGGTTGGTCTTCTCACCAGCAGCAGGGAAAGGGGAACTTGAGGCTGTAGGGTGGGTCCAGGAATCTGGAATCCATGCCTGAGTCTGAGAGCCCCATGCTGCCAACACCCCTAAACAGACCTCCCACCCATTTATGCTATCCTGTAAGCAGATATAACCATGCTGGCCTCCTCAGGCTCTGGATTCCTCCCCAGTCCCAAACTGCTTGTCCGTGAGCAGATCCCCGTGAGTCGGCCGGCCCCATGGGGACACACCTGTTCTCCCTGAGTGGCCCAGGGTGGCGGTGGGGGGGGTGTTCCCCGAGGGGTGCCACGTCTGCCCTGCAGCTCAGCCTGTTCCGTTCCCCCAACTTGTCTGCGTTATGTTCATTTGCAGGGTGGCAATAAATATTAGAATTAAATAAACCAAAGATGGCTGGTGAGGGCTCTGTTAGCTGTCTTTACGGCTTCCACTGCAGCTGAATGACAGCTCAGCCTGGGAGCCGGCCGTCTCTTTTCACCAAGTACATTCAGCCTTGGGAAAGATGAACATCAGCCGACTCCTGAGCTATGATGGTCGGCGCCAGTCAGTAAATCAGTCAGATTTTAATTACTGGACGGATGACAGGATACGGTGACAGGTTGCAGTCCACGGGAGAGCATTCCTTCAAAGCCGCTTTAAGAGCCGAGAGCATGTCGAGAGGAAAATGCAGGTGAGCCCATGGGAGCCCCGGCTCGAGGAGGGCGGGCCCCTGTCCCCTCTTCTTGCCCACTGCCCGCCCCCGCGTGGGCAACGGCTGGGCGGCCGGCTGCTGGCCGACGAGGGAAGTTTGCCTCTTCCACCCTCTCTTTCAGATCGGCCCCTTCCCCTTCTTGCCTTTCAGGCCTGTGATTTTTAATAGGTTCCTACAGCTCTTTGCCTAAGCAGCTGTTTCGTGCCAAGAAAGCCACGGCAGATTTGTAACGTGGCAAACCCTGCTAATTAGTTAGATGAAGTTGCCTTTCTGACAGTGGCCCTGGCGTTGAGGAAGGCAACATACCTTAAAGTGACTGCACCGGGGAGGCCTCTCCCATCGCTTTCCTCAAGCTCTTCCATCCTTATTACTGATTCCGTGATAATTACCCTTCCTGGGAAATCCCACCCCGGAGCTGTTCATTCCGGGCCTGGCTCCCAGCAGAACGTTTCCTGCTTATTACGATCGCCCTGGAGACCCCGTGATCTTCACTGGGAATGTTGTGCCTCCCAGGACCAGGGACGTGGGTAGCTGAGTTCAGGATGTGTGTGCCCTGGCGTGGAGCAGGGACAACTTTGGAGCAGCTCTGGGGACTCTAAGACATGCTGTCTCTGTCGGTCCTTTGACCCTGTCTGCTTACAGAGCTGCTCCTGGCCACCCCCCTGGACTGCCAGCGGCATAAGCCAGGACCACTTCCTGGCAAAGTGATGGAAATCATCCCTCCCATGAGGTAGATGATGTTCTGTCTCCTCTTCCACCTCGTCACTTCCCTTGAGAGGTTATAAGGTCCCCAGGGACCATCTGCTATAGCCTCCTCACCTTGCCAATAAGAAAATGGGGACCAGAGATGGGCAGGGAGGCACCTAAGATCACCCAGCTAGATGAGGCAGAGTGATGGGTTCCCTGACCCCCATTTCACTCAGTCCTATCTAGTCCTGTGTTAATGATCTATCCCAATTATGCTTTGTAACAAACAGCCCTCACGCCTCAAGGGCTCACAACAGCAAATGTGCATTCCTAACTCTGGGCCCATGGGTTGGATCTGGCACTTTGCTATAGGCTACAGCCCAGCTTTGGGTCTCTCCATGTGTCCTTCAGGCCAGGTCACAGGCTGAAGGGACAGTGGCTCTGGGGCATGCTTCTCTCCTGGCAGACCACAGGAGTGAAAGAGGCCAAGTCAAATGGCGTGAACACATACAGAGCCTGTGGTCACGTCATGTGCGATCAGTGTTCACTGGCCAAAGCAATCACGTGGCCATGTCCACAGGTAAGAAGTCACCCACTCTACCGGGGGGGCGTGGCAAAGTCAAAGTCACATCACAAAAGTTGTGGATGTCAAATCTCACTACAGGGAGGCAGAAAGAATGGGAAACAACAACGTGAACTGTCACGTGTTTATCATTCCCACCACAACTGAGTGAGATTGCTGAAAGGCCCCATCAGTTGGCCCCACCTGTGGTTTTAGCCCTGCTTAACCAGTCCCTGAATACTTCCTAAGTTGTACGAAGTCTGACCTAGAAAGCCCTTGATTGGCCTCCTCTTTACCAGCTCAGAGACAGCCAGAGCTGTGGTTCCTTCCGGAAGATGCTCTGACAGAGGCCGACAGCATCCTGAGTGCTCAAGGCTGGAGGTTCATTGGCTGAGCTGAATGTTTACCAGGGATCAGATGAGTATGTTCTCAAACCTGCTTGCACCTGGTTTACTTGTAATTATCCCTATGCAATTTAATAAATTGCGTAAATTGATTAAATGGGAGCAAAAAAATAGATTTTTTTCCCTGTGAATGCTAACTTGTACACTTTGGAAAGACTCAACAGATATGGATTACTGATAAAAATTCCTGTTAGAGAGAATAGTGTGTTCATCTGAGGACGGAAATGGTGAAGATCATAAATGCTGTACCTCGCTGGCTGTGAAAGGTTCTCCACTTGGCAGAGCCCGAAGCCGGAAGTTGTGATGACACAGCCAGAGGACCGTGTATGCAAGACTGATGGCATAGGGCCCACTCCCAGCCCCTTCCCCACAGGCTCTGCATCAAAAGATCAGGGTTCTCCGTTTTTACATCCTTTTACATAAACATCTCCATTTCGGTCCCAGCTCACAGAGGGAGACCTGCTACCTGCATGAGCAATGTGAAGAGGGGGTCTGTAGCATGAACAGGAGCGGGGCCCATGTGGCCATCAGAGTGCTGTGCATTGGAGAGGCCCTTCAGGACCCAGAAATGGTTAGATCCATCTCGGCTGTGGGGTGTGTGCACCCCGACAGTGGGCTCACTTTCTCCCTCCAACTGCGGTCCCGGTTCACCACACTGTCCCCAAAGCGCCAGTCACACGTGGGCTCTGCTTCACGTGCTTACCCAGAAACCCTGCCTCAGCCTCAGGGAAGCCCTACTGTGGTACCCTCCATGGGGTGCCCCGTGACCCTGCATGAGAACAGGCACATGAGAAACACATTTTCCATCAAGGATACCACCCCATGTCTGCAAATGAATTCCTCCTCCCCGGGGGGAGTCCTGCCATGCACTTGAACTCTGATTTCTTTTTTTGCACTGTCACCCAGCTTCAAAAATTATTTTAATATCTAGACTTCTGTTGGGAGAATGTTGTAATGGAAATGCAGTGTTTTCCAAGGATTAAACAAAACAACCTACCGTGGATGGGCGGTGGGGGTGGGGACTCTCCTTGGTCTCTGCACAATTGTAAATATAATTTTTAATGAAATAAGGTATAATACAAATGATTATTTATGCCTCTTTCCCCTATTCCGAGCAGAGAAAAACCTACCCAGCGTTTCTGCTTTTCTCATTTCCTAATTCCTAAAGTAATTGAACAAAAACAAACAAGTAAACTGAAGGGACTGGTAAAATAATCGGTAACTCTCGAAAGAGAACAGCAGTTTCTCAGCTTTCAGATGAATTCATTTTGTTCAATGCAGATGTGTTAAATCTATTCATATCCACATATTCGAGATGAGTTATTTTACTACATTGTTGTGCTGTATAAAATGAGTTATTTTGGTGAATTAAATGCTGGGGTGTAATTTTCAAAGGAAACAGAGATTTGTAAATGCGGCGCAATTTATGTCAGTGTTTCAATGTGATTATTAAATATTACAGGAAATACATCTCATAATCTTTACCTTTTTCCTTTTGTCTTATTTTACGCTTATGTAAGTTGCCGTGCAAATGGATGTTGCAACTCTGAAAGCGTCAAAGGAAAATACAACTGTTGCCATTCATGCAATTGCAACTCCCTTCAAAGGACACAGACATTCTCTTTTGCGGATTATCCTGGGAATAACTCCCATGAGCGCCCAACCAGCATCGCAGAACCCTTTACAAATCATGGTGAGACTGGGCGGAGACACAGTTAAGACCCACGGAAGGAGCAAATCCCATAGAGTATTCAATTTGCCAAAATAGTGGCTTGGAGAAAGTTAAATTAGTTGACTAATGTATTCAGTAGGGATTTATTGAGTGTTCCTTGACTTCTCAAATACTTTGCCTGCAGTTGAAAATCAGCTCCGTGTTTCTAGGTCCAGGAAGGAAATACACGGAGACATTCCTTGTCTTTTGGGTCCGTGGCCAACACCACCGCCCCAGTGCGGGTACCCTCCCCCGCTCAGCCCCCACATGGCCACGTCCCTCCTGAATCCAGCTGTCCAGGCCACTATTACGGATCCATCTCGAGTCACATGTAAATTGATATCCGTTTTGTTTGCCCCTGTCCTGAGCAAGTTCAGTGTGATCACAGTACATTGCGGAGAGTCCTCCTTTTCTTCTCTAATCTAGGAATTCTCAAACTCCTGCCACTGCTCACAATGGGTGTGCTTCCACTGGGTCAGTTGTACAATTAAGAAAATACGCCCCACCTTGTTCCTCGAAATCATGTGAGGGCAAAACCACAAGTATCGGGGAGAAATAAGAACAGAGCCCAAACCCCTTATGGGGAAGGAAAGCCGCCGTGAAAGGCTCACGGGCCACCCCCGCATAGGACACACAGGCTTTGCCCTGACGGGAGTGAGTCCAAATGCTTATGAGGTTTCAAATCCAAATACGCCCGGTGCTGTGCAAACGTCTTCTCAGATTTCAGGTTAACAAAAATGCTTAAAGGGATGCCTGGGTGGCTCAGTCAGTTAAGCGTCTGACTTCAGCTCAGGTCATGATCTCGCGGTTTGTGAGTTCGAGCCCCATGTTGAGCTCTGTGCTGACAGCTCAGAGCCTGGAGCCTGCTTTGGATTTTGTGTCTCCCTCTCTCTCTCTCTGCCTCTCCCCCACTCCCGCTCTCTCTCTCTCTCTCACTCTGTCTCAAAAATAAACATTAAAAAATTAATTATAAAAAAAGTGGAGGAGCGGTTTGGTTGTTTAAAAAAATGCTTAAAAATATTCCATTCCAAAATAATTAAAAAAAAAAAAAACCCTCGATTTTCCCATTTGCTTTTGCGTGTGACCCAGGACTGAACACAGCAAGGAAAGGAGGTGAGCGAGGGCACCACAAAGACTGAGTGGAGAAAGAGAATCCACGTTGTGTCTATTCCAAGGAAAATCTAACGCCCTCATCAAGCAGACAAAACAAAAACTAAACAAAGGAGGCAGGAGGGTTAGAGCTAAGGAGTTTCGCCTCCAAATGGAAAACCCTCCTGGGCAGAAAAGACCCAGATCACTGCTTGGGAGCGAGCGGTTCTCCTCCCTTGCTGCCCAGGCTCTTCGGGGAATCCACTGGGAAGGCCCGGGCAGCCCCACTCTGTCTCTCTTTTCTCTCGTTTAAGTGGGAGCTTGAGTGATTCAGCGGCTGGATCTGGGAACCTGCCTGCCAAACTCCACCTGCTATAGGGACCTGCTCCAGCTGTTTCCAAGAGCTCCTCTTCAGCAAAGGTTTATCAGGGAAAAGAGAGCTAATAAAAAAACATGATGAATCAGGAAGCTGAGGAGAGCGGAGTGGCTCCCTGCGATGAGTCTCCGCTCGTCCCCACCCGCCTCAGGCGCCTCAGCTCTGCCCAGGGCCCCCCTCCCCACCATGGGAGCTCAGCGAGGAGGGGCTGGGAGGAGCGGACTGGGCTGGGGAGCCACCCCCTTCGGTGGCCGGTGCTGACCTGAGCCTCTACTGCTTCCCCTTGCACGTGGGCACCCCCGGGGTCATTGAGACACCAGCACCCACTGGCAGGGCAGGTGACAATGGGGCTGCTCGCGTTAGCCCGGGTGATGCGACTTTGGGGTACACCCTTAGTAGTGCTCCGTCCCCCTCCCCTGTTGTGAGCATCTCGCCCTCCTCCCCAATTCAGCATCCAGACCACTGTTTTGTTTTTGCTTCTGTTCTTTTTTTAAGTCATTGTGTTTTTTGAGTTTTTTTTTTTTTTTTTTTTTGAGAAAGAGAGAGACAGAGACAGACTGTGAGTGGGGGAGGAGTAGAGAGAGTGGGAGACACAGAACTCGAAGCAGGCTCCAGGCTCCGAGCTGTCAGCACAGAGCCCGTCGCAGGGCATGGACCCACAAACCGTGAGATCATGACCTGAGCTGAAGTCAGATAATTAACCGACTGAGCCACTCGGGCGCCCCAAGGCCACTGATAAAATCACCAGTAGCTGATTTTAGAGGTGAAAGATACATGTGTATATACACCCTGGCTCCCAGAGGCACACTGACTTCCAGGTCCAGCGCTCTGCCCGAGGCAGTAGTGGACTCGCGCTGGAGGGAAAATGGCTTGTACAGCAACCGGGAGGTCCCCCGGGGTCCCCAACAGGAGGCTGTCCGCAGGGATTTTCAGCAATCACGTTTGTGCTACCTTTAGCACCTCCTATGACTGGCTTTGGAAGATGAGGAGAACGCTCTCTGACTCCTAGATCTATTACAGCAAAAGAACAGGGCTTCGGGGCATGAGGCCCCAAGCCCCTCACCGACTCATCTGCAAATACGTCCTGGGCGTCTCTGAGTCAGGTCTGTGCCAGAGGACAGAAGGATAGGCCTGCCCTCAAGATGCCAATATTCAGCAATTCACCGCTGCCCCAGAAGTAAAGGAAGCTCGAGCTAATAAAAACTTCCATCACATTATTCCCCCGTCCAAGTCTTGCTACTAATCCCCCGTTAATAATCCCATGATGCGCTCGACTCATACGTGCACATCTTACATACCACCCCCCAACTCTGCAAACCTGTTAATCTCTGGAACAAGAGGCATCAGGAACTCAGGCCTGAGTCACGATATTTTTGAACCAGGAGGAAAGCTCTCTGTTGCCTGCACGGCACGGGCAAAATGTGAGTCTGGATGCTGAGGCTCATTCATTCGTTCAACAAATGTTTACTGAGCACCTATTTTGCTCAGCACTGTACCTGATCTGGGAGTTGGCAGGATGAAGGTGGTCTGTCTTGCCCACAAGAATCTCACACTCAGAGGAGGAAACAGACACAAAAACTGTCATTAGAAAACAGTGTGTTCAGTGTTTGCTGAGGAACATGCAGGAAAGAGGGACAGGAACACAGCCTGGGGCAATCAGGGGAGGCTTCCTGGAGGAGGTGACATTCTTATCATGGGACCGTATGACAATTGCCTCTTTATGTATCTGGAGTTCCCTCTTCCATGTGAGCTCTGAGGACAGGGTCAATGTCAGTGGGGTTCTGCTTGGTATTCCGAGCCCTCTACACTGATTCCTTGCTGAGATTTGGGGAAAGAAGTTTCCAGGGACTGGAAAAAAGGACACTGCAGCCAAAATATATGTAGAGAAACATATAGAAGCAGAGACCCAGAGGCCAGACAATGTAAATTTGCTTGGGATACTGGGGCGAGGAGGTAGCACTCAGGACCAGGAGCGGATGCCTGACTCCTCCAGGCAGACACTCTGGGTTTGGTCAGTACCAGCACATGGTTTAACATCTGTTTGGCTCTGCACACTGCTCCAGTACCCCCCAGGCCAACGCAACTCCCAGGGTGTCATACCCGGCCCGTTCCCACTTCTCCCAAAATCAGGAGGGTGAAACACCCTTGGCACAGCTGCATCGGAACAGGTGTCATTGTGTCCTTCCCGAGGAACAAGAGCTTTGCACGTTTCCAAGGGACGCGTGTGGCCTCTCGCAAGCTGCCTCCTGCTCCTCACAAACCACGAGCTTGTTTGACTTGCTCTCTGTTTTCCTCCCCAGAGCACGCTCCCTTCATCTGAAACACAGCACAAGGTGCACTTTTGGAAGCCAAGCAGGAGCTTTTCGGGTCCCCTGTGCAGCCTGGGCCGACCTGGGCACCGCCTTCTCCACCTCTCCTTGCTCTCCTTGGCAGGTTCCAAGATTTTCAAACACGGGTAAAACAGGTATTTCCCAAGACAGCTTCTACATATGTGGCAGGATCTCTTTTTAATAAGGGCTTTCAAAACCAACCTTCTGCTTCTGAGCTTTGCAAAACGCTGCTCTATAAAAAGTTAGCGGCAAGCCTCGTTAACTCCCTTCACCATCCGCTTCCTGTTAATTCAGTGATTAAACATTTTGCCCCCAACTATACACGACATTAGACGGAATGGAGCAATCTTGCCACGAAACAGCCACAAAACAGTGGCTATTGAAAAAGAGGATTTTTTTTCTCTTTCCCCCTCTTTCTCCTCACAAATAGGAGATTTACAGTAATTAATGCCATTTCGTTTAATCTATAAATGTTTGAGGAAGTGATGCTATTTGTTCTAAGTGCTACTCTCAGCGAGAAAATGCAGAGTCCCCTCCAATTTCTGACTTTATGCTTAAGAGCTAATGAACTGAATTCTCAGTAAACATTGGCAAAAGATGCAAATGAACAGAGAGAGTCTCCAAATGCAGAGGGACACACGAGAAAGAGCTAATTTTACACAATTGACTCGGTAACCTTTTTGGATCAGTGGAATTAGAGACTGATTAATCAGCCATGATTAGCATTTATTGGAGCTTTGACACCGGTGCATTGTTCGCTGTTGATGTTGTTTTTTTCCCCCTCTTTCTTGAAACATTTTTCCCTTTTTTCTTACTTTTCCCCCCGATTTCGCCTCCTGGGGTTAGCAGTTTCTAATACATTTAACTGCCAGTCTATCATCCTGGATGGGTCAGAGCTAGTCTTTACGGACTTTTAAAATTAATACCAGACAGTTCTCTTGTGACATGCCCTTGCTTCTGCTGCCGCGCTCGGCTGTTTAATTGTAGAGGTGGCCTCTTGTGGCCGCATGCTCCCAATGTTTAGCAAGGGTTGGAAATATGGATGTTAGGAGAAAAACTGGCAGATGGCTGACAAGGCATTTTTACTCATAACACACCAGTAAAACTTTAACTCAGAAGATTTAGTGCGAGAGCATTCCAGCCAGCAAGCTGCAGCCATATGCAGATTTTTTTTCAAACTTCTAAACTGATGGTTTTGCAAAGTGTGCATAAGCAGCCTTTATTGATTATGATGTTAAAAATTGAAAGCGTCAGTATCATTTAGCTCGAGACAGTTTTAAAGGAAAAATGAACATTCATTTTCATTATGAACTACGAAAAGGCCAGGGGCTGGTGAGGTCCACATTCATTATTTCTTAAATTCCAGAGAGGAATTCTCTCAACTAGGTGTCTCTTCAAAAAAAGAAAAAAAAAGTGTGTGCACTTGAAGGATATGAATCAAAGCGCAGTTCGCTCATTCAAGGTTAGGTTATAGGCAGCTCACAGGAGCAACTTGTTGGTTGGTGTGGGGCCCAAGCCCCTGGACTGCTGCTTGGCACATGGGGGATGATATTTATAATGTGCTCAATGTGTATTGATCTCCCCCAAAACTATGCTAAATAACTCTGAGGATCTGGCAGGAGCCCACAAAACTAGGGCAGGCTGGCTCAGGGCCTCTGGCACCCACCCTAATTCATCCCGCGGACAAGGACAGCTCATCTGGAAGAGCCCAACCACCTTAACCTCCAAGACATTTTCCCTTCTTTGTCTGCTTGCTTCCTGCTAAGGAGGAGGCTGCGTTTGGGCCTGGGTGCACCGATGACATGGACACGCATTCCTCTGAGGACAGCTCAGTACCGGATGATGTGACATTTCCATCCTCTCCTGATTCAATGTTAAAAATGCCCGAAGGCATTTGTTTCTATTACAGCTTAATGGCTTAGTATTTTCTTTTCCTTAAAATGGGAAACCGTCGCAGTGTTGGAGAGAAAAAGAACCACCACAACAACATGAAGAAGAGAATAAGGCACAAAGGAAATCACTCTCTTTTGCGCAAGCAATCGAATGAAGGTCTACCCCGCAGTGCAGAGGAAGGCAGGTTCGTTCTGCCTCCCTTCCTCTCCACGGATCGCTCCCTTCTATCTGCGAATACTGGAGAAGTCAGGACGTGTGAGGAGGACTCTCAAGCAAAGAAGGTGTGAGAGGCTTGGCGAGTGTGACTCAGGTGGGCAGGCTGGAGCGGGAGCGGCCGCTGCAGCAAAGGCTCACACGCATGGCCCCTCGCAATGATGCTGCATTCTATGTTGTTCAAACTCAGACTTTGTGTTAGCAGCTGTGATGGGGGCCACTCCCGTGTTACCTAATCTTTGCAGCCATCTTACATTTCCATGTTATAGACGAAAGAGTCTATTTTGAGGAGCACCATGCCATTTGATGGCCGTTATGCAAGTAACTTGTCCAAAGACTCCCTGTCAGTAAGGGGGCAAAATCCTCCCAGGAGCTCCGCTCCCTCAAGGGCGACGGGACACACTGGATTGCACGCAGCCCAGCTCACGTTACCAGCATCTCGCATGTTCCTTAAAAGGCACAAACAAGCCAGTTTCTTTGTTCCCTCACCTCAGACCTGGAGTTAAAGGGCCTGTCTTCCCAAAAGGCACTGGAGAGGTAAGTTGTGTGGATTTACATATCATGCCTGTAGCCTGGAGGGCAGAGTTCTCCAAGTACCAAGAGATTAAACAGACATTCTTTTCAGGACAATCATGGGTCACATCTGCTGTAAAGAAAAATGACACTGGCTTATGAGTTTTCTGGAACCGCTGGATGAGTATTAAATATTTGGGTAATTGAAGCAGAAAGAGTCATGGTTATGGCTGGAACAATCCTCCCCTATCACAAGACAATTCCCTCCTGGGCAGCCGTCTCAGGTAAATCCATTACTCCAAAGCTAGGGAGCATCATAGGGACGTTTTACAAGCTTAATTACCAGAGAGTTTAATAGAGAGTCCTCACCCAGTGCCCTGACAGGTGATGAAGTAACCAGGCTGCATCAGTCGTGTTTTATTTTCTGTAGGGTTGGGCCATTTGATCGCCAACGAGCGAGTACGGCCGAAACATCGGCTCCTTTCCTGGCTGGTGTGGGGGGGAGGGGACCTAAGGCAGGGTAAGCATTTGCACAATCACCAAACCACAGCCTTGACATTTTTTTTTTTTTAATAGAAAAGTAGTTTGAAGAGCAGACAGGCATACGGGCTTTACCAGAAACAGAATTTTTTTTCCATCTTAGCTGGACTCCTCCGAGTCCCAATGAGATCGGAAGCAAATGACCTGATTCGAACGCCTGTGTCACCCAGGGCTGAAATAGCAGCATCGATGGACACAACTCTGACTGGGCTCCAAACACTACACTGAGACCATTCTTGTTTATGTCTGGTTTGGGATCCAGAAAGGTCTCTAGCGTGAGGGATGGCATGAGAGCCAAGAGGAGCCAGAAGGACCACGCGGTATCAAAACATCCCTCAACTCTTAGACAGCTCTGGGCAACTATAGGGGTGGGATGGCATGTCTTTATTGGTCCAAAGTCTGCATTAACTAATGCTTATTGGATGGTGAATTATAACAGAAACTCTGTTAATGTGTGGGAGAGCCACATGAATATCAAACAAATTCATTATGATCGGTGCTATTACAGTGAATACCAAATGAGTTCATAATGATGGAACAATGAAAGTGTTACCGATAGATTTTATTTCTGTAACAAATCCTCCATGTAAAAGCCCCTCCTGTAGTGTTAATTCTAATATAAGTTTGCATTTGAATATTAGCCTCATCAAGTAAATTATGTTTTTCAATAGCCCACACAATAACACCCAGGGCAGTGTTTTGTTCAGTTTGGCTTTCTTGCCACTCGGACCAGCCCTGCACCCCACAATTTCCAATCTGCCTATAGAGTGGGATGACTGCTCTAAAGGGGTCACATTTTCCTTTGAGTGTCCAATCATTAGAAATTCATTTAGTATTCAATGTAATAACACTAATGCAGTAGGACAGGATGAGTCCGAAATTCATCTTGCATTCATATAGATGTGATGGACTTCAGAAAGAGTTCCACTGTAATTCAACATGAGTTTAGCCCTAGTTAATGGACACTTTAAAAATAAAGCATTGCTAGAGATGAAGGCTCCATTTCTCCTGATGGACATCGGGAATTTTGTGGAGTCACAGCTATAACGTCAGAAGAGTTTTCCCAGCTCAGCCTAAAGCCACTCCCAGTGTGGACACTGGTGCTTCTCTGGACCAAGGCTTGGGAGGCAGAGGCAATCCATCTGAAATGTACTCATAGCATGAAGGCAAGCCAACATGTATGACGAGGGTGCTGTGCTCCAGACTCCATGCTGAATGCGGGTAGGTTACCCTTTTAAGTCAGAGAGCTGGGTGCCATTTATACCAAATTTACAGTTGAAGGAGGGGGCGTTTAGAGAGTGTTCTGTAACTAGTTCTATGCCTTGTGGGTAACGTGTGAAGGAGCCAAGAGTCAAGCCTGTGGTCACATCCACTCCCCGGAGCCTCCTCTTGAAACTGTGGCTTCCCTCCCAGAGCCCAGCCAAGTTCAGGCTCTCAATAAATATTTGAATGAATGCACCGTTGAAAGGTGTCCTCTTGGCCAAAGCAATGGCAAACTCTGCGGAGAGTTGTTAGCTAATATTTCAAACTCAGGCATGATGTCTCCTGTGTATCTTTATTAGCTATTTCCTAGGACCAAATGTTGGATTCCAGAGACTAACAAGGTTTCTATTTCTTTGCACCCTCCCGCATCGGAGCTCCTCTATGCCCCCTACTCACTCCCCTACACAAATAAAGAGAAACTCGGAGGCATCACGGAAGAGCCTGAACAATCCCGACCGACTCTTTGCATCGGACCTCCCTTCCCACTAGGTGTTTAGCACAGAAAATGACCGAGTCATTGCCTGTCATTTCTGGTCTGGGGAAGACACACCCAAATGTCTTATGTAGGGCTGAGCATGTTCTCAGGGAAGACCTCATTAAAATGCACACATGTGCACGTCCAGTCACACCCTCTTGGATGGAGCGTGCACACACGCGCGTATGTCCACACGTGCACACGCGTCCAAGCACACGCACACACCATCTTAAACCGAAACTCAGACTGGCTGATTCCCAGGCTTACAGTTAGCTCCCTATCAAGAATTAATGCAATATCATGCACACACCATTACTGAAAAATTCTACGCTGTTTTTTGCCAAGTGTTCCTATATAACAGTTTTATCACAAGTCTGACAGCCTCCATAAAAATTCCAGGCATTCTATATCAACAGCCCTCTTTGTACTAAGTTATTAAACATTAAATTTTTATTCGTCATTTGTATTCTGTTATGCAAAATAAGCTCCTTGATAAGATGTGTCTTCTTAATTGGGCCCTTGATGCTTCTTGGATCGGAGTTGTCAGATTAGCTGGAAGAAGAGGCACTGTGTTCAGCCAGCTAGCTACCAGGAGACCAATAGCTTTGTAACAACGATATTAAGTTAGAGAGGCCAAATGGAGGGCAGCGCCAGGCTCAGGTGAGGCTTTGCATCTGTGCATGTCTTATGCTCGCGCTCTTTTCTCCTGGCATCAGCAGGGCTGATGGAAATAGATTTGTTTGTTGTTTACAGCATGCAGCTGTGGGCAATGCTGCATGGGAGTTGTATAAGATTGAAGCAAATTTGTACTGAGACTAAAATATTGAGCTTTGCTCCCGTCAGCAGTCTCTGGAATCTTATTGTCGAAAACTTTATCTAGTTGTAACCTTCCCCAGGGTGATTTTCATTTGCAGCTGCCCTGTTCCGTCTCTCATCTCCTGTCCCCCACCGCCACCGCGGCATTAGTACTTAGCGGGAGCCAGCCAGCCAGGCCCGGCCGGAGCTCCGGCTCCTTCCTGACAGGGCCACACAGAAAGACCTGGCGACAGGGCGGCCATTTTCTCTCCCTGAGCCCTGCCCGCCTGCCTCTTGCCTGCCATCCAATGCCCGGCCATCCGGGCTCTGGGGAGGGTGCCCGCTCACCTCCTGGCCTGGCACGGGGCTGCCCAAGGCCCGCCAGATATTTGAGTGGGGGGGAGGCAGCTGACAATAAATGATTTGTTCTGTATTGGAGCACATTTGTGTACCTTTCCAGAGATATTTCTAATTTTGCCACATGAGGTCTGTTTAGAGTATTGCAAGTTCCTCTTTGTCTTCAGAAGCTGCTCAGAGGGAAAGAAAAAAGAAAAAACTTTCCAGGGACCCCAGGGTAATGTCAATCTTTAATGGGGATATGTGCATCCATTGTTAGGTCCAGCTGATCTGGCCACCGAGTTGAGTGATTTCTCTTGGTGGACGCGTTTGTGTCTTTAAAAAGTAAGGTGTGTGCCTGTGTGTGTGTGTGTGTGTGTGTGTGTGTAAGGAGAAGCAGGGTGGGGGGGAAGTTTGTTCTCTGATGTACAGAACACTATTCTCCGAACTTATACAGCCATTGACCATTGTATTCAGGAGGGTGGGGGAAGGAAGATGGTCCACCCTTACCGGTGGGCTCTGAATCTCCTTGGCCTGGCAGGAAAGAACCCCTCTGGGATGGATTTGCTTCCTGTGCTGAGAAAAGCCTGTCATCCAGGCCCCATGGGAGGAGTGCAGGTACTCACATATCTCTGCCTTCTAGGCCACCAGAAGGGCCACTGTTCATTTCCTTATGGAGACAAAGCCTCCAAGAGAGAGTAGGAAGAGGGCCCAGACCCTCAGCTGGAGTCCAGGGTCTCCCTGGAGTAGGTCTTCCACAGGCTTGGGCTTGTACCTAGAGAGGACTCCACCTTCTGAGTCATCCCACACTGACATGTCTGTGGGGACAAGGGTTTGGCAGCAGAACCAGTGTGATCCTGAACCTTTCAGGAGAGATCTCTTCAGTCATTCAGTAGCTTCACTTGCATTTTCTGCCTTGGTAGCCATTGTGATTAGTCTCCTAGAAGCCCTTCTCCACGGGTGGGTGGCAGGTCCACACTGTAGGCATGATGGTGGTGGTGTCTCTGCACCTGTTGACTGCTGTCTGAGTCTCATAGAGAGACCATGTAAGTGGAGAGGTGGCCAGGTGCCTGGAACAATGTGCAGGTGTAGCCTACGCTGTTTGTGCAGGACTTCTTCCCACTGTCCTGTCATCTGATCAAGGGCCCAGTGGGTTACCCTCAAAATCACTATGGCAAGAACAGAACTACTAGCTACACCAAAGTTTGCCATTATATAAATCAAGCTTCTCTGGGTTTCAAGAGACAGAAGTTCAACTCAAACTTGTTTGAACTAACAGAGAAACAGAAACATATCATCTCCCAGGGTGAAATCTAGCAGCGGAGGAGTTGGCTTCGGACATGGCTGAAATCAGATGCCAAATGATGCTATTATGACCCTGTATTTCTCCATGCCTCTCCTTTTGGCCCCTCTCTGTTAACATCATCCATAGGCAGGCTTTCTTCTTGCAGTGCCGAGATGACCTCCAGCAATGCTAAGGTTATATTTTTGCCCACTTAGAAATCCCAGTGGAAATGGTGTACCTTGTTCACGAAAGCACCGGCCCAGCCAGAAAATCACAGGGCTGATTCTCATTGGCCCAACTTGGGTCATAGGTCATCCCAAACCAATCACTGTGATGTTAACTAGACATCTTGCCATGATCATTTCACAACAGATACAAATATTGAATCGTCATGTTGTACACCTGAAACCAACACAGTGTTCTATGGTAGTTATGGCTCAATTTAAAAAAACAATTAAGTGGCCCAAACTGGCTCACATGTCTGTCCTTAGAAACAATCTGTGGGGTCAGCCCCAGCATGGATTGAAAGTGGGGAGGGCTGACTCATTGACGACCTGGAAAGAGGATAAAGGTCAAAGGAGCTGTCACTTCAGCCGTCCCAGTCCTCAGGCTTTGGGTGACAGGCCCAGCCTTTTAGCTGCATGTGGTTTAAGACTTTCATAGGGGGGTCTTTTTTCATATAGGTCCATCTGTATGTAAATCCTGGCCCTTGTTCATGAAGATAATGAAACTCTTAGCCCGGTATATTCCTCTGTACATTGCAAATTCCTGGAGTGTCTAATTTAGCTTTACATCAAGCACCCAACATAGTGAAGGGCACAGACTACAAGCTCAACCTAGTTGACAGGTGAGTTCATAAACAGCTCGCATTAAGAGCTCAAAGCCTGTAGCCCAAGTGGAAAAGAAATAGAAGACAGGGGACCCATAGAAGATCAAAATTCAAATTTGAGAATCAGGTTTCTTCCACCTTTAGCCTCTCTGATAACATAGCAAGATCTAAGTGGTTATAACAGCTACAGACTTAAGGCCCCAAACTGCCACTGAGGACAAAGAGATTTGATGGCCTGACTTAGTCCCCAAACAGGCCCAGACTCACTGGGGAAATGCTGAGGCCTCCATCCCTCTTGTCTCCCCACACACAGGCTACGAGAATGATAAAAGACAGACATTATCTACATTCTAAATACATATAGGTTAATGAAAAGATCACTATTTTCTGGTAATCCATAATTCTCCTGAGATAACGGACTCCTTCCTGGATATTCAAGAGCCAATAGCCACTTGGACTGGAGTGGCCTTGGTTTCAGCTCCTGGCTGTGTTTTGACATTTCAAATTTGTAGAGGTCATGTGTGCAGCAGGAATGGCTTGCTAGAACACTGATGATAATATTCCTGGCAGGCTCAGGCGCTGGAAATTCCGGTTTCAAGATATCTCATTATCTGCAGGTGCCATAATGGGAAGCTGAATGCAGAGCTGTCAATCACGGAGGAACATTTGGAAACGCAGCAACCACAAAAAAGCTTTCCCTGACTTACCCCCTCTGCTCAACGGAGGAGAGAAGGAAGCTCAAAGAAACAGTCTCGCAAGCAGTTCAGCAACATCAAATAAAACACTGGTGGACTTGGCCATCTGAGGTATATGGCGCCCACTAACAGCAGGCTGTGGGAAGAGCCTCAGAGAGCACTTGCCTCTCTCCAGAGTTGAGCCTCAGGGAGGCATTCCTGTCTGTAGAGGTGGTGTGGGTTCCCCCACTGCTGCATCCCTGGAGCTGTACCGGTGGATGTACAGTCACACCCTTGCTACTGGAGCTAGATCCTGCTCTGTGTTCTCTAAAGACAGGCTCTTACAGTTCCTAACAGGGCTCAGCAGGTGAGGGGTGAGAGGCATGTAGACAACCCTGGATAGTTTCATCTACCCATGTGGAAGGTACTGGCAAGGGCAGGGGCTTGAGGGGACCGAGACAGCGAGGATCCTGGTGCTTTTGTTGTTGTTGCAGTTTGGCTTCACACTGGGGCCAAAAAGACTCAACAATTCTTCAAACTAAATTTGATGTGCCATGATTTATTAAAAACGAAAGCCTCCCACCTGACAAACAAGCATTTGAAAATGGAACTGATAAGCGGAGGGGGACTGCACCATCATATAGCAAGGTCTCACTAATGGCCATGTTGCTGCTGACTCCCAGGCAGCCTCAAGACAAGATGTGGATTGAGAGGCTTCCGAGCTAGAGCCCTCTTGCAAAGACCTGTGGGTCAAAACAAATGAATGAATGACGTTTCATTCTTGCTCAGCGTTAAAGTTAACACATTGGCTACAGAGAGGAGGGACCAATGCAGACATTTCCTAGAACAGCCAGGATCTACCCAACGTGAGGGGCAGTTGGGGTCTGCCACCAATCGTGGTTGGGAACCGCTTCTAAAGCAGTGGCTGCTACTCAGCTCTGACTAGCTTTTTTCAGGAAGAAAGGGTTGGCCAGAGATCTTCTAGTGTTTCTTTTTTTTAAATGTTTCTTTTTTCTTAATTAATTTATTTATTTTGAGAGAGAGAGCAAGGGAGAGAGAGAATCCCAAGCAAGCTCTGCATTGACAGCATAGAGCCTGTTGTGGGGCTCAAACTCACGAACCGTGAGAGCATGACCTGAGCTGAAATAAAAAATCGGATGCTTAATGGATTGAGCCACCCAGGTGGTGCCCCTGAGATCTTCTAGTGTTTCAAAGGAAGTTAGAAATTCAAATTTTTACTTATTTTTTTTTAATTTCTGGCAACTGATTCAGACTTTAAGAACAAAACAAAACAAAAAAATACTGGGGGCACCTGGGTGGCTCAGTTGGTTAAGCATCCGACTTTAGCTCAGGCTATGATCTCTTGGTTTGTGAGTTCGAGCCCTGTGTTGGGCTTTGTGCTGACAGCTTGGAGCCTGGAGACTGCTTCAGATTCTGTGTCTCCCCCTCTCTCTGCCCTTCCCATGCTCATGCTCTCTGTCTCTCTCTGTCTCTCAATAAAAAATAAACATTAAAAAATTTTTTTAAAAAAATACTGTGCTTTGAGGACTCCTGGGTGCCTCAGTCGGTTGAGTGTCCAACTTTGGCTCAGGTCATGATCTCACAGTTTGCGAGTTCGAGCTCTGCGTCAGGCTCTGTGCTGACAGCTCAGAGCCTGGACCCTGCTTCAGATTCTGTGTCTCCCTCTCTCTCTGCCCCTCCCCTGCTCACACTTTGTCTCTCTCTCTCTCTAAAATATAAATAAACATTGAAAATACTGTGCTTTCGATCTTTTATTTACTGCTTCTCTAATATGAACTAAAAGGTAATTCCTAAATGGTAGAAACCAAGAATAAGACTAGGTTATCTCTATAATCACCAATAAATACATCCCAAATCCTTTTAGCTTTCCCTAAAAGGAAGTAACTTCAGTTATACAAATGACTTTCTTCTCATACAGGTTATAGGATTTTTATTCCTAATGGAGTGCTTCATTCATTCATTCATTCACTCAACAAAAAGCTGTCAAGCCTCAGTTGTGTATCCAAGCCATAATGGGTGTTGCTAGAAGATGAATGAAGCCTTCCTTAAGGGGCTCAGGGTCCAGCTGGCAAGAGAGAATAGACATGGGAGGATATTTGCTAGATGAAATGTATGTGCCAAAGACCATGCTAAGGCCCTGTGGGAAGAGGTCACTCCCGCTTGGCTCTAAGAAGGGGTGTGGTTGTCTGATGCCTGTACCTATGGCCCCTGGGAAGATTTCATGCTGCTTCTGAGGACAGTGTAAACAGGAGGTCGCCACTACAGAAAATGCACAAATGGTGTTTGTTTACTCAAACAGTGATGTTCACAGAGGGCTACAGGTCACGTACAGTGCATTTAAGAGAAGGTGACTGGGTTTTTAGAATGAAATATATATCCTGGAACAGATGAGGCTCTAGGGAAGGCTGGAGTGGAGCAGGAGCAGGGATGGGAGAGGTGGGCACATCCTCTTACTCGACTTCCAGGGTGTGATGGCAAATTTTACGTGTCAACTTGACTGAGCTAAGGGGTGCCCAGAGAGCTGGTAGAACATTATTTCAGAGTGTGTCTATGAGGGTGTCCCTGGGAGAAACTACCATCTGAATCAGTATATCAAGTGGAGCAGATTTTCCTCATCAACACGGGTGGGCATTATCCGATCCATTGAGAGCCCGAACAAAACAACAACGCAGAGAGAGGTAAGGTTGCTCTATGCGCTGGGACAACCATCTTTTCCTGCCTTTGGACAATGATGCTCTTCTCTCAGGCTTTTAGATTCAGACCAGAGTTATGTCATTGGCTCTCTGATTCTCAGACCTTCAGGCTCAAACTGAATCATAGCACAGGCTTTCCTGGGTCTCCAGCTAAAAGATAACACTGCAGGACTTCTCAGCCTCCATAACTATGTGAGGCAATCCCCATAATAAATCTCTTTCTCTCTATTTTTTTAATTGGTTCTATTCCTCTGGAGAAGGCTGACCAATACACATGGGTAGAGGAATAAACATTGACCTATGATGAATGAGTGGAAGCTGAAACTTAGTGTTCGAGAGTGAGAATTTGGAAGTCAGCAGACTTAGGATGAAATCCCAGCATGACTACTTACAAACAGCAGGATCCTCAGCAAATAGTCTGAGTCTCGGTTTCTTCCTCTGTAAAATAATCTATATCTTACAGCACTGTTTTTTTTTTTTTGTAAGTAGGCTCCATGCCCAATGTGGAGCTTGAACTCACAACCCTGAGATCAAGAGTTGGATGCTCTACTGACTGAGACAGCTAGGCACCCCTCACAGCACTGTTGGTGTAATTGAAAGAGATAATATGTGTAGAGGATTTACCCCAGTACCTGGAATGTCAAAGGAGTTCAGCAAATGGTTTTATAGACAAACAGAAGATACATCTTTTTATATTAAGTCGACAAACAACTACAAAACAAAACGAAACAAGAGGCAACTGCCTAAATAGGAAATAGGCTGCTTCTAAAGGAGTGAGTTCTCCGTTATTAGAAGTGATCAAGTAGACACTAGGTGGCAGGAACCTTTCTCTTTACATACGGCTTGAAGAATGTTATTATATAACTTCCAGTTCCTTTTTATTTGAGCCTGCAGGATGCTTAGAAAAGAATCAGGTACCATACAAGTATATGTGCATGTCTGCACGTGCATGAATATAGAAGACAATGGACGGGATTTTTAACTATTATGACAATTTACAACAATGAGTGAATAAATGAATGATTACAAAAATTTTACTTCACTTTAGCATTAAATGTAAATATCAGAGATACTGTATCTGCTACTACCCCCGCTCACTTCCCCAAACAAGCAGATACTGTACCATATCCTCATGAGATGAAAGGAGAAGCGCTTGCAAACACAAAGGCTTGGGACCCCTTGAACACTCCAGCAGTGGTGGCAGGAAGGGCACCATCCTGGAGGTGGCAGCATGATGGGATCAGGGGACATGTCCAGGCCTTCCCTGCTGCTCTGTGCACATTTCCCTATATGTGAGTCCCTGAAAGCGACTGGCCTGGAAGCCATATTGGAATATCTTATGATAAGCTACTAAGAAAGTAACTGAATTTTTTAAAAGTGAAAAAATAAAAGACAGGAAGATGTCAGATCAGTTTTTGGCTCTCCCGAGTCCCATTCGTTGAGCCCTTTGATGTCCTTTATCTTCCTTCCCTTCCATTTGATGTTGAACACTCCTTCACACAAGCTTACTCCCCTACCTTGAGCTACTCAGTGACACTTGTGGTGTATTTTTTGCTGCAGGTGTTTGCCTGCGAACAAAAGCAAAATCCTAGGCCAAAATCAATTCCAGTGGTCGAACTTCTGGCTGGCAAGGGCGGTGTGTAAGGGAATCCACTGTGAGAGAAACAGAACTGGGCACTTTCTAAATGAAATGTCCCCATATAGACATCTGCCTGGTTTCCAAGATTTGAGTTTCTAAGAGATGTGAGAAGAAACCACTTACTGTTTTTCACTCCACTGGTTGCCTTTTATTCTGAAGTTTTAAGAAACTGTCCTTTAACTCACCCTATAATTTGGTCTCGGATACATTAACTGGCTTGCACCCAAGAGGAGCCATTCTAGAGATTCCCTGGGCTCGAAGAGTGTTGGCTGAATCCACTGGCCACTAGCGCCCATCCGCCCATCCTCCGTCTCCTGGGAAAACGTCTCCCGGAGCTTCCTGGAAAGGTCCTATTCCACCTGGAAAGATGTCCTATGCTAAAGAAAGTATCTACTCATATTTAATTGTCTTTATTCCTTCCTTTTTGCCTTTTTGAAAAATGAAATAAAGAGTGGCTTCCAGGTCCACCTTTCACCCAGCTGCATGTCCCTCAGTAAGTTATCTAACATCTCTAAACCACAAAAATGCAGATAATAGCCCAGAGTGGTCTTCTGAAGATCTAGTGGCATCAATGGGCTAGAAAAGCCCAACATACCACCAAAATACAAGTGATGAAAGTGACTACTTCCTCTTCTTCCTCTCTTCCTCCCAACCTTCTTTCCTTTCTCCCTTTCCACCTTCTTTTACGGAAGAGTTAGTAGTGGAAACTCCAATGACAGCCAGGAAACAAGCCCAAATGATGCTTTTCTGGCCCCATGACTGATCAAGAGCCTGGACCCAGGGCATCTCTTTACATGAATGTGCATTCGACACTCAACAGAACCCAGCCATTCTCATGCAGCCTCAGCATCTCCGGGCTCCTGGGCCACAGACTTCCTCCCCCACGCTCCTCTCCGGGAGCCGCCAGGCCCCAACAGCACAGCCTCATTCATGTTCCAGGGCTGGCCCTAGAGAGCATGAGGGAACACCCTGCATTATGAAAACCTCGCCGTGAAAGACGGGCGCATATTTTCCTTTGAGGTGTTTAAATGGATTGATTCTTTCCGGCAACATTTTCTTAAAGGCTTTTTTAGCCTCCTCATGAATTTGAGCCTTTGCGAAAGGCATGTGATTGACAGAGCCACAGACTGACAGCTTCAAGCTTTTCCCAAGACTTAGGGTGTACAGCAGCCTGTCTGGGCCCAGGTGAGCAAGTGAGAGCAGGAAGGAAGTAGCCAGGCCCTTGGCTTTCATTTCAGAAGACAGCCCAGACTACCTGGCAAAGGTCTTGGGGATTACAACTCTCTCCCATCTGTGTTGCCTAAGGAATTGCTTCAGAGTTTTGTGAATTTGAGTAACATTTCTTGAGTCTCCAGGATTAGCATGCTGGATGATGACACGATGCAAAACAAGTTGAAATGGTCCCTACCCTCAAGGAGCTCAGTCTGGCCAGGTAACTCAACAAGAGAACACCAGCTGCAGGGGAAGGTACCCCCTTCAAGGCCATGATCACTGGACTGAGACAGCATGGATACGGGCTGCTAATGGAAGCTGAGGTGTGGAAGAATAACATCATGAGGAAACAAGAGCAGAGAATGACAACTCACCCTCCTTTGTGCCTATGCTTGGATGGGTGTCTTAAGTTCAACTATCAGAGCTCCTCACAGGCTGAGTGTTCTATCGTGGCTGGAGCGTCAGACCTGCAGAGGAATGCCGTAACATGGGGGCTTGAACGTTACCAGGTGAGAGTATCAGGGGAGTCCCAGAGGGCACGTTAAAATGTTTGGGACTTGGCGGTGCCTGGGTGGCTCAGTCGGGTTAGCATCCACTTCTTGGTTTCAGCTCAGGTCATGATCTCATGGTTTTGTGTGTTCTAGCCCTGCATCGGGCTCTGCACTGGCAGCACAGAGCTTGCTTGGGATTCGCTCCCTCTCTGTGCCCCTCCGCCATGCACACTGACTCTGTCTCTCTCAAAATAAATAAATAAACTTAAAAAAAAAAAAAAGAATGAAATGTTTGGGATCTATACTACAGCCAGCGGAGAGTTAGCAAGCTTCTCCGAGGAAGCGGGTGACATGTGCCAGACCATGTTTGGAGGCGTCTATCCCCCTGGCCTAGAGGGCAGATTGGAGAAGGGATACAGTAGAGGCGGTACTGCTCTGTGGACTTGCACTTTCCCAGTGTTGGAGTGAGTAGTAAAAGGGAGGACACAGTGGGGATGCTCTAGTTCCTTTCTCCTGTCAACCAGGCAGAAGTCAGTGAGTTTGTTCATGACAATGTGGACAAAAGTATTGATGGAGCCCCCAGGAGTCACATCTCATAGAAGCTGGAGTTTGGTATTTAAGAGAGTGATGAGGGCTGACGATGCTTCAGATTCTATTAATTATTGGTTGAGTCCATTATTCAGAATGGAACTACACTAATTCATACTGAGGACACCCGTACAGACTGGCGGTCAGGTTCTGAATTCATAGCTTAACGCACCTCCACCTGGATTGTTTGACCTAGTTGACCAGTCATTCACGTCTGCCCCGGGGAGACACTGCGTGGAAGGAGGTTGTTTGCAGGGGCTCCCCCTTGCAGTCCTCAGACCCCGGAACACACAGGTGTGTGGGGACTAAGGACTGTTCCCAGCTCCAGTGTTTTACAGGCCTCCTCTCAGGCACTGCATGTGAATGCACGTCCGCCGCAAGAGGTCTGTGATACTCCTCTATGAAAGGGTCTCTTGCTTTGCCCATGTTTTGGGGTGACTTGTTTTGTTTGATCAGAAGTATGAGATCATCTAGTGCCAGTTTTTAATTGATGACATTCAGTTATGCACTTCATTTGCAACAATTAAAAAAAGTAACCCACACGCTGCCTTAGGTTAGCTCAGTTGACTGAATTGGTATTACAAAATAAAAAAATAAAAAGGAACTGGCAGATACCCTCTTTGTGAGTCTTCCAGCAAATACCAAAGCCTTTTTGGAGTCTGCTCTGCTTACTCCTGCCACTCCCCAGTTGTCTCTTTCTTCCTGATCGTTGAAGGTTCCTGCCACCTTATCATGATTTAAAATAGGATGGGGCGAGCAGCTTCCCCTGCTCCACACTTTGTGCCTTCATGGGATTTCACCCAGAAATACAGGCATGAAAAAGCAGGAAGGTGCCAGAGACCCCTTTCACTTTCCTGGGAGAAATCTGGAGCGAGAGAAAATGGATGGGAAGGTCCCCACCAAAGTACCCTGTTGGGGAAGTGGCCTTTGGAGGACTCCGAAGGAAACTCTACCAAGATCCCGGGTGCGTCATAGCCCGTCTCCCAGGCAATACTTCAGAGAGTGACATGACGGAGCCAGTAAATTACAGATTCTTCCAGGAATGGTGCCAGAGAACTTGACATTTCACATTCACTCACACATTGGCAGCTGTCACCATGGGTAACAAAATGCAGGCACTACCTACGGCTCAATAGGTAGCCCGTCCCCCAGAATTTAGAAGCACCCATCTTAATCTCTGACAGCCCAGTGGCCAGGGATGTGACTCCAGATGCAATTCTGATGAAACATGACTGCATGCGTGTAACAGGAATAGTGTTTTGTGAACGTGCAAGTTGGGCTGAGCATAAAAACTAGAAAGCAGACAGCTTTGGACCATACAGTTTGGCTTCAGATATTTTCGCATTCCTCTGTGTGAGTTTTCTCATTACTTTAAAATAGGGCATTGTTGCAGATAATGTAGAAAATTCAGATGAGAGAGACAAGAAAAAATTTGCAAACATCGATTATCCCCTCACCAAATATAATTATTTCTTGTTGTAAAACCTTTGAGATATATATAAGGTAGCAGAGAATATAATATATATGTAATTAACAACTGTATAACATAATATAGTATAATATTTTATATAAACACGCATATTCATGTGTGCATGTGTGTGCATGCACGCACGCACACACACACTTCTCTCCTAAATTCAATGACACCATCATAAGAAATACCATAGTTTCTTTGTTTAGAGGGGGGTGGCAATATATTAAATGAACAGAAAAATGTTTTTTACTCAGAAATAAAATTTTTATTTATCCATTCAATTTCATTCTGATGTATTCTTCCAAATCACAATTAAAGTTATCAAAATTTGAATCTATGCTTTCTTCATGTTCAGTTTCTCTTGGCCATAAGTGGTAATGCCCAGCTTCATGGAAACAATGCTTTTTCAGAAGCCACATTGGTAATCTTGATTTTGATATCGTCACACACTTTTATGACTGATAGCCTGTCTTTGAAGCACATCAAAGGTTATTAGGATTTGGTCTGCATTTCCTATTTGATTTGACTTTTAAATAAACGTTTTCCCCTTTAATTGAGACATACATTCTTTTGAAAGCAAAGGTCCTCTCTTGAAAGTCAGTTGGAAGCTTGAGGCAGATACATGTTCAGTGCTGAGAATGTCCTTCATGAGTTAGACAACAGGACTTCTCCCAAATGTGAAATGCCTTTGTCTGTCCCTGGGAACCTGCTGGTTTCCACCACTGTTAATTGTGTTGTCAGATATGTGACAGTCAGGCTTCTTTGTCCACGTTAACATATTGGCTTTATCCTTAATCACGGCCCCATCTTTTTAAAGACATTCTGACTGGCAACCAGGAGGCCAAATTTAAGTTAGTGTTCTCTTTTCAATGCTGCGCCAATGCTGACGACTTTTGGCAGAGGTGAGGTTCACACAAACAGGGACACTTCCATCTGGAACTAAGTTTGTCTGCACATAGATAAGGACAAGGTACTAACCAAGGGCCAGCCAGGTGCTCTTAAGACATACTGCATGCATCAGAGGGGCCATGCTTGAATCTTGGCTCACTACTTGCCAACCCAGGACCTTCGGCAACCCCCACACCAGTTTATGGAGACTCTGTGAGGATGGAAATGGACAAAATGGCTTGTCACTGGCATATCATTCAGGTTTGCTGAGCACTTCTTCCTTATCCTACCCTACCCTGTGCCTACCCTGTGCCAATCTTCATCTCAAGTATTTTACCTGTATTTTTTTTTATTTTGAGTGAAACAGGGGAGGGGCATTGAGAGGGAGAGAGAGAGAGAGAGAGAGAGAGAGAGAGAATCCCAAGCAGGCTCTGCACTGTCAGCACAGAGCCCGATGTAGGTCTTGAACCTACAAACTGAGAGATCATGACCTGAGCCAAAACCAAGAGTCAGATGCTTAACAGACTGAGCCACCCAGGTGCCCCCCAAGTGTTTTACATGTATTAACTTATTAAATCCTCTGTCCTGTCTGAAAAGGTAGCTACTGTTATTATCCATATTAAAAATGAGGAAACTGAGGTATGGCAGAGTGAAATGATTTAGCCCATATTCTTTAGCTAGTGAGTAGTGAAGCCAGGATTTAACTGGGTGGTTTGGTTTCCGACCCCTAAGTACCATGCATACTTTACCTATGTAGAATGTGTGCATTTACATAACCCTGCATCCTATATGCTTATGCAGGACACATCCCCTTCCGTCCCCTCCATGTCTCCACAGGTTCCTATAGCACACCCTCCATCAGGACAGCGGTGCAGCCTGCTATGTGCAAAGAGATGACAGTTCTTAGCCGCTTCCTTATTATTGGATGCTTAGCTCATTTGCAATGTTTCAGGATTATAACTAATGTTCTGGCAAAATCTTGGTAGCTAAATCTTAACACACATCTACTGCTAGAAGTGGTATCGATGGGTCAGGTGACCATCCACCCTGGTTTAAGTAGGACTGAGGAGTTTTCTGGGAAACAGGGTTCCTACTGCCAACCTAGGGCAGTCCTGGGCAAGCCAGGATGATTGGGGGGTTACAAGACCTTTTAGCATCTATCTCATTTGCTAAAATGCTCTGATGGTTGTGGCCTTCTTAACATTGGTTTAACGGTTTGCTATAAAAATGAGGAAGAGGAGGCAGTCTATGTGGATGGTCTTTGGAGAGTGGCCCCAGCCATGTCCAGGGGATTACCATGGGGACTATGGATGTCCGGAGTCCTGAAGAGGGGACTCAATGAGTCACAGGGACCGGTGAATATAATACAAGGAGGGTCTCGACACTGAGACCTGTGGTGTCAAAACAATCAGAACCAGAATGGGGAAGCAACAATATTATGGCAACTTCACAAAGCCATGGCGATGTGGCCAAGGACCTAAAGGAGCATGTTTGAGCTGACATCAAGACCTGTGTCAACTTTTGAAGTCAGTACAGTGGACTTATCCATGCTGGACCTCTCTTCACCAGTTCAACTCAGCAGACGTTCCCTCAATGTCTCCTCCATGCCTAGCACTGTGCTAGTTGCTCTTCTCTTGTCGAGAAAAGAATAAGTGTCTGAAGAGGTACTTTTCAGGATCTGTGGCATCCCCTGTCCCCCTTCCCAGGCACCCAGACCCCCACGTAATCTTCGTGTATTCGTTCATTAAGCAAGTATTTACTGGTACTTGGCATAAGGCAGCTTTGTGGAATTTATAGTCTTTCTCTTTGCTTGGCTAAAAACATTCTTAGGAAAAAATCTGATCTCTATTTTCACATATAAACCTTTTTGAAACTTATATAATTTTTTTATTTTTTAATATTTATTTATTTTTGAGAGAGAGAGAGAGAGAGAGTGTGTGTGAGTGAGGGAGGGGCAGAGAGAGAGGGAGACACAGAATCCGAAGCAGGCTCCAGGCTTCAAGCTGTCATCCCAGAGCCCAACACGGAACTCGAACTCACAAGCAGTGAGATCATGACCTGAGCTGAAGTCAGACACTTAACTAAGTGAGCCACCCAGCCACCCCCTTAATATCATTTTTCAATATCTCACCTTAAAACATATGTCTCCCTGTTAAAGGGGCTCCTAAATCAGGCAGCGGGCAGGGCAAATGTGGGGCGACGCACAACCCTCCTGTCCAAGCTGGCAGCACACTGAAGCCAGCGTGCTCTGAGAACACACAGCCTCACTTCCTGGGTCTGAGTATGGGGGCCGGGGGTGCTCCAGGTGAGGACAGGGGCCCAGGTGACCAGCTTCAGGGAGGAGTGAGCAGCTGGTTAAGGGTTGGGCCCCGACTCCTGAGGCTTCTCAGCCCCCTGCCCTTCTAGAGCCTTCCTTAACCCTGTGCAGTCAAAGATCCTACCAAGAAGATCATTTCCAAAGTGCAAATTTCTGATCCTATGACTGCAGGAAAGACATTTTATTCTGATGGGAGCTACTACTTCCTGAGCCTCCATCATGATCGAGGCACTGTGCATTAAGCTGTTTTGTTTCGGAAAGACAGGCATGGATATACCTGATTTCAGTAAGCTCAACAAGGTAAGTATTGATATGTCAGTTTTTATGGAGTAGGGATGAGGGTCCCTCCGATCCCCCACTGTGAGGTGATCACACTCCAGCTGCAAGAAACTGGCCTTAATTTGACCAATAGCCTTCCTGACTTCCTTCCTCAGGCCTTGTCCTGCCCTGGGACCAGGGGACCCCGATTGCCATCTTGCTTTCCTCTGGCCATCAGGAGACAGTGCAATGGTCTACCTCATCTGGGCCCTCCAAAGCACCCCTTCCTTGTTCCAACTTGTACACCGCATGGCACAACTGAGGTTTGGATTCTCCACCTCACACCCTAGAGGGCTGGGCTTTGGGCAGAGACTCAGGAAGTCCCAGTTTCTCTGCCCTCATGGCATTGGCTCTGCCTTCTTGGGGAATGGTTACCGCCACTGGAGTGTGCTCTCTGTCAGCACTAAGGACGTGGCTTTGTTACGGTTGGATCCTGATCACAAGTGGCTCCTAGGACCTGTGGACAGGCACTCTGAGGAAGGCTGTGTACACACTGCATCATACCTGCCTGCATTCCCAATGCCCCACACTTTGACTTCAAGTCCACACCGAGCCCCACCTAATACCAGGTGCTGAGTAGGCCCCTACAGCATTGCCTGCCCGTGCCTGCCTTCCCAGACTTCAGAGACCATCTCCTCCCAGGACACCAATGAGTAGTAGGTCTGAAAGCAGCCATAGCTGCTAGTGCCCCTGCGCAAGGCGTAGAGGTGCATCCTGCCATCCAGCTTTGAGCTGGGAGTTATTGGCAATGAGCCTGCTTTCCAGGGTCAACTCCTTCTCCATCCCAAGAAGTCAGAAAATAATGGCGACTCAACAGTCGTGAACATTGTGGAGACTTAGTGCATGCCACCTTCCATTAGTGATTGCATCTCAACCCCATAGGGTAAAAAGCATTATTCTACGTTGGCAGGGAACCGAGACTTCTAGAGGTAAAGTCACTTGTTCAAGGTCTCATGGCTAATCAGGGATATATCTGGGACACCAAACCCGGGTGTGTGACCACCACGCTATCCTGCCTTTCTTCAACTTAGTGTGAGGCCCTCCGAAGCCCGGCTAATGGCAGAGATCTCGAATCACTTAATTTTGTGTGTGTGTTTTAGAATGAGCTATAAATGAGCTGGCATTTGAAAATCAAAATCGACATCATCGAAGTATAAAAATAATGAGGTGGGTGGTAAACGGCACATTGGCGTGTGTGAGCAATTTGCACAACGGAGGAATGGGGGCCATTTAGAGCCAACAAAGAAAGGGCTTCTCTGTAGTCACAGATAAAAAACGAGCTCCAGTGTTAGGCGAAGGCAGCTTTTAAGCAGTTACACTTATTGTTCGGCTTCCTTTTTGATTATGGCAAATAAGTTTTCCTTTAATGGGAGACTGTCTTATAGGAAGGAGAAAGGGTGAATACAATAAGCTTGGCATTCTGGTGCAAATGATCGTTTCAGGAGGACTGTCCTCGGTCCAAGGCCCGTGCTCTCTGCCTACACATTTCCCTGGGTTCCGTAGGGCCTTTTATGGAGCGGGGTCTCTGAGGCTGACCATCGAGGCGGCTTATTATCTCCCAGAAGCACATAATGTGTTGTACCAAGTGACTGCATTACAGCAAAGCCCCTAAATTGTATTTGGACAAAGAATAATTGAACGCTGGACAGAATAACAAATGCCCCGGTCAAGTTTGCTTCATGGGTTTATCGTGTTGTATTAACATGATAGAAATATGAATACTTAAATCTTATCTCAGGTATAGTTTATAACTGCATTAATCATTTACTGTATTATATATTTTTCATGTCAGTAAGATTGTGAGGAAAAGATTCAATTTTCGCAGCACAGTCGGAGAGTGTGTTTTAGATAAGTGGGAGGCCAGGATTACACCACGGCAACATGGCTTTTGATTGTAGACCCTATAAAGGAAAGGTTAGCATATATCAAGCAATATTAAGGAAGATCCTTTAGGCTCTGGGAGAATAAATCACCGAGTCATTTGATGCCATCACTGTGTTGCCCGAATCAGATAAACACTTACAGACTTTTTACTCATACGTGATACAACCAGTCCCGGCTGGCAAGGCTGCCATCTGTCTGAGCGTGGTGCTCTGTCCTTTACAGTGATGATGGCTGACTTCCGGCATGAGTCTGGGCAGGTGCGCAGGGCCAGGCACGCCGCTGTGGCCGCGGTAGCATTTTTTGACTTGGTGCTGGAAAAGTCTTCACTGTGACACATGCCTTCCTTCTGAAGGGAACAGTCTTCCAGAAAGGCAGTTCTGGTGAGCCTGTCGCCGAGGCTGGTGCCTCTAGAACTTGGGAGTGGGTTTTCAGAAGCAGCTGAGTGGGAAGGGTCTGGGGTGTCTTCTCCCCTCTCTAGGTGTCAGAGGCGTCCCTGCTCCCCACCTGGCTAAGTCTTGCGGATCCTGTCCACGTCACATCAAGTTGCAACAGACATTCTTGCTGGAAGACAGACATATTTCCAAATCGCTGGCTTCAATCCATTCAGAGGAGGGGCTAGGAGGGAAGAACTTTGCTTTTTCTATGTAAACTTCCCGAAATGTCACTGCTCCCCAGCTCCCAGCAACGTCTTTCTAAGAACCGATCAGAGGTTCGTCATGGTTGTTTGTGTCCTCTGAGCCTTTGTGTTTTCCCAGCAAAGTGAAGCAGAGGTCACGACATGGAGTAACTTTTTCTCCAAGTTTGGGGGGAAAAAAATCAAAACAGCAGGCCATAGAATAGAAAGGTGAGATGCAAAGACACAAATCACTTCCCAGTCACAAAAATTGCCAAAAAATAGCAGCTTGCAGCTGTGCACAGCAGGGACAGAAAACATTAAACACATGTTAAATAACAAATAGGAGACTTAAATATCGCTAAAAATGGACCTTATTCTGAATAAATCATGCAAGCTGCATCTTAACCGTCCTGAGAAATGTAATGGATCATGTGAAATCTGCCAAATTTGTATTTAAAAAAAAATCAATAGCGTGTGCCTCTGCTTTTAAAATGACATGATGCTCGGTTCAGGGAAGATGCTCTGTGCTTCCGCTATCCCCCCCCACACCTCCCACCGCCCATAAGACTACAGCTGGATTTAAGAAATTTCACTTTAGTTAAAGACAAGCAAGACATGCATTTGAATAAGTCTATTTTTTTTTGGTGGATAAAAACTATTTAACATTCACTTTGCACTGCCTTAGCATTTCACAAGATTGTTCCCTCTTTCTTTTGAACATGTAAAGGAGTTGGCTCATCTATTCCGAACTGTTTTTTTTTTTTTTGAAAACCGCAGAAGTTCATTTCTCCGATACTTCTCATCCATTTTTAGCCTCTACTAAGACATAACCATTGCCACACGGGCAAAAAGGTTTTCATCCCCTCTCCTCCACTGTCTGCGCAAGGGGGCATTTGCCTTTTATGACGATAAGGCAAAATAAATCTCCAGGCAGAGTATTCAAATCAATCGTGCTGGCAAGTCTCCTTCTCCTGAAATGTTTGCTGCCTATATATTTCTGTCTTCAGATTATTTTCAAGTCCTTTGGCTTGCCTTCAGCACTTAGGGCCGTATTTGGGTATACCCCATGTGTGTCTCTCTTTGGAGATGAATGCACCTCTAATAACAAGAGCGTGAACTTAGGAAAGACTGCTTAACTTTGCCTTAATTTCGTCCCAGTAGCACATTTTTGCTGCAACCTACGCCCCCAAGCACGCGCACACACACGCGCTCACATTTGTATACTCTTCAGCTCAGCATGACGGTCTGCTTCTGGATGGAAAGGTAGTCAGGGGTCATGTGCTTTCAGCAGCAGTGGGATTCCATTTTTTCTTATATTTTTTGTCATCAGTAATTAGTTGTCAAGGAGTTTAGAGTGAGGGGATGGGGGTGCATGGAGGAGGAAGCTGGGGGAGATGGGCAGAGCACTCCTCTGTGGGGGTTGGGAGGAGTCTCACTGATACTGGCCTTTGTGCCTTGCATTCTATTTCCATTCAGAATATTCATAATACTCTCCTAGCAAGAGCAGCAAATGAGTGGCTCTGAGGGCAAAAATGTGTGTGTGTGTGTGTGTGTGTGTGTGTGTGTGTGTGTGAGGAAGGGAAGTAGACAGGAAAAATCTAAAAACAAGGAGCAAGCAGAGCCCTAACAGGGAGCCTCCTAGAGCATGCTTAGCATCCTCAGAGGCTCCCCTCTGCCCCAGCGTCCTCCTTAAGCTTGCGAGTAGAGCTTTCCCTGAGCCTGCTCAGATGGGCGCTCTCCAAAGTCAGTAAATGCTCTAATGTACTGAGAAGTCATAAATATGGAATACACTGCACCGCTGCTTCCATTTCCTGTATTTCAAGGATATGGGTGAAATTACAGATGGTAGTACAAGTAGTGATTAAAAAAAGGGAGAAAGAAATGCAAAAAGGAAGGAAAGAATTCTGGTAAAAAAAAAAGGCAAAAAGAAACAGAAAAAGGATGGGAAGAACAAAGAGTGAAAAGGGGAGGAGGGAAGGAGGGAGGGGGAGTGGGAGAGGGAGGGAGGGAGGGAAAAAGGGGGTAAGAAGGAAGGAAGGAGTGAGGAGGTAGGGGGAGGGAGGGAGGGAGGAAGGAAGGAAGGAAGGATGGAAGGGAGGAAGGGAGGAAGGAGGAGAGGAGGAAGAAAGGAAGGAAGGAAGGACTTGATGTGAGTTTAGAACTCATTTAGCACCTAGTAGCCCCAGAAATATTATTTCCAGGAGAAGGACGAATGGACAAACCTCACCTCCCTGTTGGTAGTAGGAAGGAGAGGACAGTTTATCTGGGCAGTGATATCACCTCCTTAGAGAAAGGTCTGGTCCTCCATGGCTCTGAGAAATCAATTAGGTTTGCTCCTTTGGCAATCTTCCCCCACAAAGAAAATTCCCAAGCTGCCAACTACCCCTCACGTGTTCCCGGAAGGCAGATTGTTTTTGGATTTTCCAGTGGAGGATTAAGTCAAGAGACAGCAGCAGAAAACTATTATTTGCAAGGTTGGTGGCCCACCTCAGCAGAGCCCTATTTTGAGACCATTAAAACAAAGAAAAAAGAAAAGAAAAGAAAAGAAAAGAAAAGAAAAGAAAAGAAAAGAAAAGAAAAGAAAGAAAAAAGAAAGAAAGAAAGAAAGAAAGAAAGAAAGAAAGAAAGAAAGAAAAAGAAAGAGAAAGAAAGAAAGAAAGAAAGAAAGAAAGAAAGAAAGAAAGAAAGAAAGAAAGTATATTTGCAGCAGACCCCCCCCCCCCCACCGAAGCTGGGTAGGTTAATGAAATAAGATCTGAAATGTAGCTTTATTAGGACTCTGTGTCCAACTTTCCTCCTCTCCCCCATGTTTGAATCCCCACTAATGCATTTTTTGTTTTTATGCTTTCATTTGGCTTTAATGGTCCCGGGGATTTGGGGTTTATCTTTTGCTTTGTGTGCTTTTTTTAATCTGTCCCTTTCTCTTATAATATTCCTCCTCTAACTTGCCCATTGTGATTCATTCCTTTAAGATCTTGTTTTATTTTTAAGTCATCAATTACTCAAACTTTGTGGGCCTATCTATCCTCAGCCATCTGGACCCCATACCTTATTTTAAAGCATGTTCAAATAATGACAACCTTCTTTTCTCAATTAATTTATGGGCTGTGGGGACCATTTTTCATTTGTTATCATGCACTTCCATTTGATCTTTCATATCTTTCTTCTGCATCTGCAACCATGGAGTATAAATCTTACACTCCAGCTTTGTCATGGTGTCCAAGATATATAGGTATAACTCCCTATTAGTTCCACAAAACTGACCTTAATTTCTAAAAATGGTATCAGATGTGAATAAAGTTTGGTAAGATGATTTGTTTTGATTTACTTTGTACCACTTATCTTTGAGTTTTCTTCCTACTTTTCTTTTATCTAATTTAGACATTAGAGTCTCGCAAGCCGGGTTACGGTTTATCCATTACCTCCCCGCCAAGGCTGCTCCTCAGAGAGATGGGGCTGGGAGATTTTTGGCTGCGGATAATAATAATGTGGCCTGTGGACATGCTTGAGGTTTGTTTGTGTTGTTTTCTATTTTATTCAAGCTGACCTCCCAGCTCCCATATCTTTTCTATTTCAGAAATGTGAATATTTTCAAACAGCATGTGTATCAGGTTATTAGGCATTGGGTCTGATTGTTACATAATACAATTAAGCATGCAGATCCAAGCATCCTTTCTCTTCTGCGGCTCAGTTTGACAAGTATCGGTGTTGGAAAGACCCAAACCTCTCACCAACCATTAGGGGAGGCTGTTTTTGGATTTCTGAGGGGTTGTGGCCTACAAAACAGAATCTCTGTGTGTGTGGGTGTGTGTTGAGTGTGTGTTTTGTTTTACATAAACAGACTTCTGTCCAAACTCAGGAATGCTAATTAAGCAAAAACCATGGCCAGATGTTTATTAACACTTCTCAGGTTCATGGGATTTGGAGAGTGTGCAGTTTTCATGGACTAATTTAAAAAGGGAAACACCTTTATTGGAATAATGGCCAATTATAATTGCCGACTTCGCCTCTTCTTTTCTGTGCCTGGAGCTGGGGGAGGTGGTCTCATAGTTGAGAGATGAAGTGCTGGCACATCCTGGCGCAGCTAGCTGGAGCCTGCACCCAGGCTTTGGGCGTGGCCTTTCGGCCACACATACACGCGCGCGCGCACACACACACACACACACACACACACAGGCGCGCGCACGCGCGCGCACACACACAGCATGAACCCTGGACAGTTTGCTCCGTGGAACCAGTTTGTTTTGTTTTGTTTTGTTTTTAATCGCGGTGTGAATTTACCTTGTACTCGCCTGCACGGGTACCTATTGGTACGGAGACAATCCAAGAGAACCCTTTGCCAAAAAGTGGAACGTCCCCGGAACAGCAGCAAGCAGTGCGACAGGAAGAGGGGCTGTCAGGCCTCAGCATGGTGACTTCACTCTGGGCCCCAGATTCAAACTGTGGAGTAATAAAACTGAATAGCACCATATAAAACTCTGCGTTTCATAAGACAAATATTGCTCTATGCATTCGTGTCCCTTGCACTATGTTAACTGTAGGAAGAAATGGAAACAGTTTTAGTGACCCCCTGGGACCTATAAAGGCTATTTCTGAGTCTGAATCTTGCTGTTTAATTTAATCATTTATTATATTAATATTCAAATGGGCTGCATCTTATTAGCTACTGCAAAGATGTTAGTATGTCTGAAATAAATACCTAATTATGCTTTTGAAGAGAGGGGTTCTAAAGACTTTGGTATGTTTGTGCTAATAGAACAGTTCATTTGCAGATTTTTCTGCAGAAATCAGCAGTTTGAGGCTTTTCCCCCCCTCTCTTTTAAGAAAATAAAAACAAGGATTGAATATACACTGAGAGGTTTCAATAGCAGGTCCCAGTTCTGCGGGCTCCCAAGCAGCCTTGGAATTATGGGGTTTTGTTCTCTGCGCCCGAGCGACCGTCCACCTTGGAATGACCAGCACTGTCGGCTCAATAACACATTAATACAATTAACTGTTTTAATCAAATGGCCATGAAACTAAATATGTTCCTACTCAAAGGGAAAAAATAGGTATCCTCTTGAAAATATATTTTTCAGCCCAACATACTAATATTTTTAACATGACCGCTTTATTATTTTCTATCTGCATCTCAGTCTCCCTCCCTCTCTCTCTCTCTCTCTCTCTCAATTCCCAGTGCAAAATCAAAATCTTATGTAGGTCATTGATTTTTACATCCACAGACAATGGACACTGGCAACTTGCAGAAATCAGACCGTGCCATTTGGAGACGCTGCACGGAGCATGGAGCCACGCGCACTCTGGGGGTGGGGGGTGTGGGGGGCACCAACCCGCCATGTCTGCTCGGGTGTGTCTGAGGCCAGAGGCTGGCAGGACCCATACGGAGTCCATTTTCCTAATGCTGAGCATTAGCTTCATGAGGATGGATTATGCCGCTGGCGTAATATACACAAACGGCGATGATAAATTCTGAGCTAAATGTATACACTGCATTTGGAGCAGTGGAGAAATTAGTGGTAAGTGCAAAAGTTACAGTCTGAGAAACTGGGAACTACACATTACTATCTTTCTAAAGTAACTGCCACCGGATTTGTAATCACTCTTGTTTTTATTTTCTGAGATTACTGAAATGGTATGTCTACTAATATCCAATTATCTGCTTCACAATTTTTTTTTTCCAGATGAATGTGAGGGCCAAAGGTGAAAGTCCCGATCGGGTGACCAGGACACTGTTCCCATAGTCGGGGACTGTCTCCATCCCCCCACCCCACACTGACCTCCGTTTAACCTTTAAATTGACCTAGAACGAGTTTATTTTCCTGCTCCTCACATGGATGGCTGTCCCAGGAGAGGGGACCCCTCTTTTCCTGGGTGGATAATTACATTGTGGCTGAAATTTGCTTTCAACTGCACAGTGCTCTCTGTGTCATCCCCTGTTGTGTTGACAAGTCTCCTGCAGGCTCCCTTGCACGCAGCCTGGATTCTTCTTGCCCTGGACCTGTGTCCTCCCCGGTCCCCACTGCCCAACCCATTCGCTCCATCTGCACACCTGCTGGATTTTGAGTCTCAGCGGGCGGGTGGTTGGTGCATAAGCGGTGCCCTGGGAACCACAGCAGGTGCTAAGGTGCTGTCCTCAGGAAGCTTTCTTTCTGGCATGAAGGTCGCGGTAGTTGAATTTTATTCGGTGCATGTTGCAACAGAGAATCAGTGTCTGCCATGGCAGAGTGTAGACTTGTAGATGGGACCCCAGCTATAGATGACACCATGAACATCTACCACGTCCGGGGGTTACTCTCTCTGTCTTCCCCGTGAGGAGACCATGCTGAGGCCTGAATAGTAGAAGGGAAGGGGGGGGGTCTGTGGACAGGGCAGCAAGTCTCTAATCTGAGGGTGAAGCCCTGGACCATGGGCACCAGGCCCCACTCCTCTCCAGGGATCTAGAGGGGAAGGCAGTCTTGGGGTAGAAGAATTCACACTTAAGTTTTGGGGTCTCCGAGGCCACTGTGAAAACACCGACAAGTCCATCAGCACTTTGGGAGCTGATAGGAAGTGGGGCTGGTGCCTTAAGTAGGTGAAGGAATGCCTGGGGCCCACTTGGCCTCTCCCCAGACCATCAGCCCCAGGACACCACATCAGCTGTATCCAAAAGCCCCAAGGATGTCCCTAAGCATGAGGACACCTCATGGTGGATGGTCTTGGAAGTTCTCTGTGGGACTCCCTGAATTTTCCGTGGAGCCTTCCGAGGGAAAATAGGGCAAGACTTAGGTGACCCGGGAAGATGAAGACTCGGGGGGCATGATTCCAGAGGCTGCTGGGGGGAGGTGGAGGAAGGGGAGGTGAGGCGGTCCTTGCTGACCCCATCAGAGCTGAAGCCAGGGAAGGAGGTGACAGGAGCCCAATTCCTGACCTCCTGATTTCCCCATAGTGTCGGAGAGGGTCACAGTCTCCACCATCCCACACATCCTGACCCTCCCAGAAGACAAATCAGCTTATTTAAGTAGCGAGGGCAGCTGGTGTGTCTCCTCCTTGTGGCTGGGCCCTGCTGTCAGCCTTCCTTGATTTCCCCGTCTGAAGTGGCCCCCTCCAACTCCCTGCCTCATGGCTATGACCTGCCCCAATTTCTCGTTAATTTATTTGTTTATTTGCTTACATCCTCTTTCCTGCACCTTGAAAGAAACCCTTGAAAGAAAAGATCAGGACTGTTATGTAATTTCACAAAATGAAAATGCAGGGCCCCTTATTAAAAAACCACTGTGAATTTCAAGATGATGACATCAGAGCTTTAAATCAGTGAGGGGACCTTCTAAGTGGCGGCGGGGTGGGGGAGGGCTGCGTGTGACAACACAGGTCAGGTGCTTGAGGTCACTCTGGGAAGGACCCAGCCTGGCACACAACAGAGCCCCCAGCGTACCCAGGAGGGAAGGTCATGGCCCCACGCAGCCCGGCTGGTGGCATTCCTCTAGTCCTCATTTCCAGACGAGCCTAGGCAGAGAAGCTGTCCAGGGGTAAGCCCTGAGCATGGAGGAACTCACAGGGCCAGAATCCAGTCTCTCCTCACACTGTATTTGCCAGTGCCAGGCAGAATGCCTTCAATGGAATACTCAATGAGTGAATGAATGAATGAATGAGTGAATGAATGAATTAAATATCCAAAGTACTAACGGGCTCCAAGAAAGGAGTAATGGCTTTCACTGTGGAAGATGAGAAGGGGCTTCAGGGGGAGAGGGGAGCTGTGTTTAATACTAAGTAGTTTTCAGTAGGACAGAGGTGGGCCCTCCAACAGAGGCAGGGGGCCGCGGAGCTCTCCTGCCTTCTGGGGAGCAGTGGAGCACTCACTCTGTGGAGCTTTGGTAGAATCCCTAGTGTTCAGAGCCAGCATGAGCTGACGCTCCACGGGGAGGTCTTCTCCAACAGTAGTATGACAAGTAGTTATGTCCCAGGTTGGGATGAAGCCACTCCAGGGGCTCCATCACACAGCGAGCTTCTAGAGGCCTGCGGGCCTGCCTTGTCGGCATCCCCAGAACCAGCAATGAGCTGGGCACTGTCTGTTGGCATATGGAGGCCCTGGGATGCCTGTCTAGAACCTGGGCGTGAGTGGTAAGCAGGACTGGGATAAGCCAGTGCTGGGCTTCAATAGCATGAGTTTGCCAGAGGTACATTTAGAGACATAAAAGTTGCTTCCTGTCTGCCTGAAGTCCTGGGTGGTGAAGAGAGACATGTTCCAAAGTCAACCACGTAGAAACATTCTCGTGAACAAGAAGGTGCTTCTGGAAAAAAAACTTCAGCGTTCTAATTACGTTCATCATGCTAGGGGTCAGCGCGTGGTGTAGCTTTGATCTATTCTTGGATTTATATTTTAAGTAAAATCCCTGAGCCCACCATCCAATGTGAGTGACTTTTAGTCCCCTGCACATGGCGCTGGCTTCCAATGGCCCCAGCTTCCAATGGCCCCTCCTTGCCCACACCCAGACACTGTCTTTAACTTTTTCGGAGGTCTGCTTCCTTGGACTAGCCGACGGAGGATATTCTCAGCTGACAGCAGAGCAGGACTGTGGATGCCTGAGGGAGCAGGGTTAGAATCTGGCAGGGGGAAACTGATCATCCTTGGCCGCAGGACTCTGTCATGCTGTTGGTGATGGTATGGTTTCTTGGAGTGCTGTGGCGCTGGTTAAGTTTGGCTCATCCAACCTTGGCTGCTATGACCTCATCATTCATTCATCCACTGTTCATGGGGTGAGTGGGTTATGATGAAGCCTGTATGGTGTGTAAGATACTGGCATGGTTTTGAAAGAGTTAATGCAGTGTCCTTGCAACTGAGGGTGCCACCGTGCACTGGGATGGGTGACCATTACAAGGACGATGGTGGGTGAGTAGCACATGCATGAGAAGTAAAGGCAGGCTGCAGGGGTGGAGAAGAGTGAGGCCTGAGGGTGGCAATCAGGGAAGGTTTCCTGGATGTAAAAATGCAGGCATGTCCAGGGATGGACTCCGTGTCTGAGCCAGAGGTGTCTGGACCTGGTTCCCCTATCCCCTGGGTCCAGTCTGGGAGTCCAGTGTACCCAGTTTCCAAATAGACCCTTCCAGCCTTCCACAGTGCTCCTCTCCCCAGGGGCAGATCCCAGACCCAGAAACACTATATTTCAGGGGGAATATTAGATGCGGATAGAGGAAGCCTTAGACGGAGCTTGGGGCAGGAGGGGCCTGACAGATGGGGTCATTGGAAGAGCTGCCTTCAGACCAAACGAGCCTCTGACCCAACAGAAATTAGCTCCGATTTTTACAGGTTTCTGTGGCCGGATCCTTTGCATTTAGGTTCATTATTATAGCCTGTCTTTCTGCTCCCCCCACCTCCACTAGACTAGATTAGATTCTCATCAAAAGTCTGGGGGTGGGGCAGAGCATTTATGCAGATCAGCCTGTGTTAGGGCACCAACGGTTAACCCGGTAATATACACTTCCATTACCCTCCGTGGAACCCTCGGAGGATCAATGTAAGGGTTTAACTACCACACAACGAAAAAACATATATTCCTGCTGCCTTCGAGCAGCCATCGGGAGGCTGTGTATATGTTTCCCTCATTATTTGGATGTGCCGTTTGAATGTTGTGATCAGTGATTCAGTGCACATGATTCATCAGGAAGACATTTGCTCGGCAGACATGTGAGAAGCTGTCTGCCTCTTCAATCTCACTGACAGCGCAAAAATGCTGATTTATAGTAAATCATTAAAATCTGCTTATTATGGCATGGCTTGCTCCTCTTCCCCACTTCAAGCCCGCAACTTGATCTGCATCGTGTCTCTTACAATTTTATACTACAGCAAGCAGTTATTTAAACAAGAGAGGAAAGATCCTTAGTCTTTATTAGCACATATGAAAGGATATTTTGTTTAAAGAAGACTAATTAAGAATGCAGACTATTTTCTTGCTCAGTTTAAGGGGGGGAAAATAAAGATTTAAAATGTCTATGCGGAACAAAGAATTACTGTACTCAAACAATACTTAAAAATAATGATTTGGTACATATTTTAAATCGTCATAAAATATTGGTTCACATGTGGCCAGGATTATCGGAAGGCAGGGGCTTGGGGCCGGTGGCCTCCTGGTTTGGATTGGAAGGAGGCCATGTGGATCTCTCTAAAAATGAATAGCAGGAAAAAGATAATGGTATTATTGTGTTCAACTCCAATATTGTGACAATGGTTACATTGCTTTAAAAATCATTTGGAAAGTTTTGTTCTTTAAAGGGAGAGATTTAAGATCTGGTGGAAACATAATATGGGAATGTGTTGCTTGCTAGGTAAACAAAGAAATAACACAAAGAGGTCTATATTTTGTGTGTGTTACTTACAGTAAAAAAAATTAATTTGATGCCTGGGGACAAAAATCCTTGCCACTGAATTACAAAGACGTGAATAAACGGACTCAAAATTAATCCATACAGATCTGTCCCCTTAATAAGACTAATTCCAGAGAACAAAGCAGAGCATAATGCATTTTAAATTAAGTTGGAAAATGCATAATTTATATTTGTTTTATTTCTTCATATTTTAACACAGGTGCATTCCAGCATGCTAAGAACCGGAGGAGAAGGGCATGCTTCTGTCCACGGTTTTTTTTTTTACTTTTATAAACCAACCTAACGTTTCTCCTCTTGTCCAGAAAGCAAGAGCAGAACCAGCTAGAAAAGATGAACACAGAACCGGGAACGTGAGTATGTTTGGTTACGTTTAATTTTAAGGACTGCTCATTCCTGATGCAACATTCAGAAATAGGAAATAAAATATGGAATTGATGCAGATGAAAATCCTGTTGTCTTTTGTCTCAAATGGCAGTTTTAGAAGAGAATCTGGGGAGGGTGGGGAGCTCAGTTGGTGACAGGGCACCATGTGGGAGTTGGGGGGAGGAGGTCCTCATGCTGCCCAAGGTGTCCAAAGAGACTGGGCAGCCGGAGGAGATAACCCGGCCAGGGCAGGGAGGTGGCCGCATTTCCCTGCCACATTTGTCTAGATGGAGACCCAGCCTTCTTTCTTTGTCGCCCGGTGTGCCTTCCATTGGCTCTCTTCTACCGCCTCCCTCACCTCACCTTGGCTCCTTCCTGTTACCATCATGGCTACAAAATGTATCAAACCAGCTGCTTCAAGTTTTCAGTGTAACTCATTAACTCGCCTTTGCTTCCCTCCTGTTTTTTCAATTGTGGTTTTTTTGTTGTTGTTGTTGTTGTTGCTGCTGTATTTCTGCATCACAAACAAGACACACCCTAGAAAGGACTACTAAGATCAAAGGAAATGTCTTAAAATTGTTCTTTCAAAGAAATGGCTCTTACGAGAGCCCTTTGCTAATGATTAAATTGTAAGAAGCATCTCGCAATAGAACCAGTACCTTCTTCGTTCTCAAGCACCTGCGAGGCAACCTGGGCCAGCGGCTCTGCCTACAGTGTCTTGTTGGCTCATCACTCCCCTGAGCTGGGGCCGGTCAAGGCCAGCTGCTGGAGGCCAGGGCCTGGGCCCAGCCCCAGATGTGAGATTTGACAGGTTCTTCTGAGCCTGTATTTGTGACCATCACTCCTCATGAGCTCTAAAGACTGGCTAGAAATGAAGTCCGCCACAACTTCACATGGGCACTGATGGTTTGAAACCACCCAATATATTGGGGCACCAGGGTCGAGCCTCTGACTCTTGGTTTAGGCTTAGGTCATGATCTCACCGTTCGTGGGTTTGAGCCCCACATTGGGCTCCACAGCCTGCTTGGGATTCTCTCTCTCTCTCCCCCTCTCTCTCTCTGTCCCTCCCCCACTTGTGCTGTATTTTTCTCAAAATAAATAAATCTTTAGAAAAATGGAAACCACCAACAGTTCTTATTTCTGAGGGCTCTGTAAAGCAGAACCAACACTGTCACAGGACAGGGGCCCCTACCTTTTAGACAAGCCAACCATCACAATAACTATTGAGTGGAGTCTTGTTTTGGGGGCTCGGCTCTAATGTCTTCCTCCCTGAAACAGCTCAGGGCTTCTTTCACTTGCATCCAGAGAAGAAACTGTGGAAAGCACTGACTTCTGGCCTGCAGAAGGGGCATGCCTTGCTTCTGGAAGATGGAATGGGATGCTCCTTAAAATAGGGCTCAGGTGTATGAGAGTGAATGATCAACTAGATGAATTTTTATTCATGTCAAATATCAAATATCGGTATTTGATATCTTTGGTTGAAGCAAGACTTGATTTTCTTTATCTTTTTATTTTGTTGTTTTTTTTTTTGTTTTTGTTTTTGTTTTGTTTTGTTTTGTTTTGTGATTCATGCTAGTTGTATTTTTGCTGGATGAAGATGGCCTAGTGGTAACTTCTGGGCTTGCAAAGTCACTGCTGTGTTCCTGAGTCACCTTTTGTCCCTGTCTCTGCTGCAGCACACATTTACTAAGCTTGCAAATCTTGTCCCCTGTCTGACCTCCCACCACTTTCTAGACTGGCTCTGCTGTGCCTTAAACACCATTAATCGTAGGAAGGCAGAAGGGAGGTAGGACATTGTCAAACATGGAAGACAGCAGTCATGTACTGGGGACTTCTCGGAGTCTGGCAGCTGGTTTTCTGCTGCGGTCAGAGTTTTGGCTTTGTGTCCCTGTCTCTGTCTGCTTACACACTTTGGTCCCCTATTTAATGTCCTCCCACGGGGAATCCCCCCTGTCTGGGCATCCTGGACATTTCCAGTGTGGGTCTGCGAGGGGAGTAGGCCCAGGGTGCACACATGTCGTGGCTTCTGCAAGCCAAGGATCACCGTGTCCATGTCTTTATGCGAATTCTGCTCCCTTCCTCATGTGCTCCCCAGATGGGTGTGCATGTCCAAGCCTGGTCACTGTGTGCCTGTGTCTGGACCTACTACCCACCCCTCAGTCCTGTAAGACAGGTTTCCTACCCTCTGGAGAAGGCTGATGACAGACTTGCATTCTCCCGGTGTCTCCACCAGGCCATCAGAGGACAGATGGAATCAGGACATGGCTGTTGTTACCTTCAAGCCACATCCAGGCAAAACGCCAGTGGGCATGGTGCATTTGATGGTTGTCTGTCTTGTCAACCTTCTGGAACATTCCTTTGCTTTGCTCCAGGCATGCGGCATGTTTGGCTTTCTGCCCAAGGTCAGGGGAGACATCTGACGCTGGCCCCTTGCACTTGCATCGCACTGGCCCTTCCTGGGGTCCTTGCACCCCACAGAGTGGCCTGAAGAGAGAGCATGCAGAGAGTGTGGGAAGGGACCCGGGGAGGAGTTTTAGCCCAGAGTTGCGGTTGTGGAGAGACAAAGGTTGGTGTCTACAGAGACTCTTCAGCAGTTTGAAGAAATATTATGCATCGGGAAGCTTGCTCCAAAAAGAGGCAGACTGAAGCCAGTTCCCAGCTCTGAGTGAGCCTGGGCAAGTTTCTGTACTTCCTTGAGCCTCAGTTTCCATATTTCAGACAGAGATGGAAGAGTCTCATGTGTTTTTAAATGTCCCTGGGCCCTTGCTTTTCCATTAACAGTTAACAATGTCTTCTCTCTTCCCACCTCCCTCCCATGGCTGCAGGGAGTGTCCCCCACCCTCACGGCCCCACAGTCTCTGAAGGAGTTGTCTATGTCTGCGTGCGCACCTCTAGGTCACTCCCTACAGGGCCTGGGCCGCCGTAGGAGCCCCGTGCCTGGCCTTGAGGCCCCTCACACAGCCTGTCACCTCTCCTCCTCACCTGCTCCTCCGGGCATCTTGACCCTTTGACTGCTCCTTCCTTTCCTGCTGTCCCCAGCCTGCCTGTGTCCTCACCCGAGGCATCTGCTGCTCCCCGGGGCAGGAACTTGCTCTGTTATCTTCTCAGTCTGCACAGAGAACTCTTTGCCTCTTTTTAGTTCTCATTCACTCTCTTAGGCTTAAACTGGCCTCTAAATCAACGGCTGTTGGCATACTGGGGATTCCTTGGGAAAATCTGATACAAGCTCAGACCCCCTCCCCTCAGAAAAACGCATCATATTGGGGCACCTGGGTCACTCAGTCGGTTAAGTGTCCGACTTCCGCTCAGGTCATGATCTCACGGTCTGCGAGTTCAAACCCCGTGTCTGGCTCTGTGCTGACAGCTCAGAGCCTGGAGCCTGCTTCAGATTCTGTGTCTCCCTCTCTCTGTCCCTCCCCTGCTTGCACTCTGTCTCTCAATCTCTCTGTCTCTCAAAAATAAATTAACATCAAAAAAATAAAATAAAAAGAATGATATCATAGTTTGTGTCCTTTTCAGGGGATTCATGGACTTGTGAAAGGGCCATAGTATTATAATAGTAGTAATGACATCAGCAGTAACAGTAATTGCGACCAACACTAACTCCTTGAAGGCAATAGAGCAACGATGACCTGTTAAAGGAACCAGGTCTTCCTCACTGGGGTTAGAGTGCAAGTGAAGAGAGGCAGGGCTGCTCTGTGGACTTTTGGCCCACACTGGCGCCGTCTCCATGCGACTGATGAGAATTCTTCCCAGGATCCTCAATATTGTTGGTTAATAAGTCAAGATTCCATCGCTGTTGAAAATTTCCTCCCTGTCTCCATGAATATTTTCAGGAATACTTCAAGGGAGGAAAGGGAATCAGGCACAACTCTTTAGCTGCCATTGTAACTGGAGGATCCCTTGTGAATGCCTTTCTGTTTTCATTCCGATCACAATTCCAAAAGAGTTATCACAATTGCCGCACCCCCCAAAACGGCAACACTGTATTACAAATAAGAACAAAAGACTCAGTGCCTATTATAATTAGGATGTGCCCCCAAGCAGACCTCGGACAGGGTACTGGGGGAAGCAGTTCATCTGGGATGTGATCCCAGGAAGCAGAACGAGGGAGGAGACAGGGAAAGGAGCAGATGAATAGAGTGGGTGTTTACAGGGGTTCCCACTAGGGCAGCCAGAAACAAGGGGTGCAGACCCTCCAAGGGACGCTGTACAAAAGAAATGTTAGAAATGGAAATCTTGTCCCCCTCTTTCCCACCAGACCTACTCAGTCAGAGTCTCTGAAGGGTGCCTGGGAATCTGGGTTTTAACAAGGGCTAAACTCTGAGAAGTACCAGCACAGGACACGGGTGCACCATGGCTCCCCAAGGGACCAGGAATCTGGATCATTAGCCAGCAGCAGCCCTCCCTCACCTCCCAGTACATCCAGCCTGCTCTGTGTAGGTATCATGCAGCGCCCAAGGCCAGAGAAGGTCTCCAGCAAAGATACACAGGCCTGGCTGAGGAGTGTACGCAGCAGCCAGTGTGGGTGACCTCGAGAACACTGGCGGGACACTGACTGTGCTTTGGAACTCCTTGTCTATGCAACTTTCGTATTTAGGTCTCTCCTTAATTCCAAAGTGTGGATACGCCCTGGGTGTCCCAGCCCCATACCCCACACCTGAGTCAGTATAGTCACCCCACACTCGTCCTTCCTTGCCCCCTCATCACATCCCCTGAACCACACATCACCCCATTTCTGCCACTCAACCCCCCCAGTTTTACCACTAAACCAGCCATGGGGTGCTGCCCACTTCACCTTCTTAACAGCTGGCTGATCCTTCCCAGTCTCTCCCTCTTCACTATTTTGAGACTTGGTTACTTCTGCATGGATTTTTCAGCTGGTTATCAGTCGTATGCATATCCACCCATTTCCTCCATATCTGTCGCTACAGTCTTTCTTCAGCAAAGGTCTGAGCACGTGGCTCTTCTGAAATCTCTCCATGGCTCCCATTGTCCCAGGACAAAGGCATTGTCCTGACCCACCTGCGGCACCCTCAGTGGCACCACAATTCCCAAAGGAGTCGGGCTCCCCCACACCCCATGCCCCTGCTCCTCTCCCTGGCTTAATCCTCTCATCATTCCCCACACTCAGTCTCTTCCCTGGCATCTCATGCATCTCGTGCTGCATGCCCTGCCTGGCAGCCTTCAGACTCTTTCTAGAGTATTCCGAAGAAATCTGTGTGGTCTTCTCCCTTATCATATATCACACTGTGATGTACTTACCTGGCTACCTGTCTGCCTTCCACACTGGATTATAAGCTCCCCACAGGAATAGATCAGAGCCCACTTGTTTTCAATTAACAGCCCCGAGCACAGTACATAGTATGTAGCAGGAACTCAATAATTCAATCAAATGAACAAATAAATAGATAAGCAATGAAATGTGGTTCAGTAGGTGTTCAACCAAAGTGAGTTCTCTCCTCCTCATATTCCCTCCAGTCTTGTCATGTTAGGCAAACTCATAGTCTATCTTTGAAAAGTCTGGTTTGAATATTAGGTCACGTTATGCTAGGCTGGTCTCTCATTACAGGGCTCCATCTTGCCCTCCACTTTCTATTTCAATAGGCCTTTATGGTACAAATTTGCGTTTGAATTCTTGTTTCAATTCATTTCCAAGTTTATATTTTTCATACTTGTTTCTGCAAAATAGCTATTGTTTATTATGATTGATTGTCTATTTTTAAAGTCTGGCATTTCCCTTTGGCTGTGTCTATTTATCATGACGGTCCCCTCCCAGGATCACGGAACATGTGAACCAGATGGTTGCCTTTGCTCTGTGACTTCAGGAGAACCATTAAGCATCTTCCTTCTTCTTCAAGGAAGCCATGAAGTCTAGCTTGATGATGTCTTCAAGAGTAGACAAAGGAGGGCATACACAGACTTCACATCGTAATATAAGTGATCAATGGCGAAGTCTGCGATGCTTCCTCCCAAGCCAATATTGGCATCTCTTCCCAGTCTAAAAAGAAAGACCCTTACAAAGATGCATTTAAATTGATACAGGGAACCCTGAGCTGTCAATTTCCATTTCTCAATGAGTAGTTATGGTTTATATCTGAATTAATCAAAACAATGTATAAAAATTTTGTGTCTCAGTGAAAGTGTAATGAGGCCTTCTGGTTTCAGCTCCAATATGGAAAGAATCTAGATGTCATCATTCTTGTCCTAACAACAACAGAAGTTTGGACAAACTGAAAGTCATCAGAGAAATAGGGTGGTGTGGCAAAGCCCTCTGAAACCTAGAGAGACAGGTCCATCCAGGGAGGGACATGTGACAATAGAAATCTACTAACTTGAGCTAAAGCCACTGGAGCCACCAGCCGGAAGTGTCTGTTAAATAAATGGTAACCAATGATTTGCTGGAGGCTGTTGGGCTCATGAAAGAATGAAAAACTTCTGGGACCGAAATCTTAGGGACACCCCCACAGCTTCATGACCTTTACCTCCAGGACCCCCACCAGATTCTCCCAATGACAGCAGAGAAAGGTTTTCTTACAGCTCTGGCGGTGGGGAGGAGGAGTGTGATAATTGAGTAGTACTCCCAAAACCTTCTCCATAACAAAAGTCTACTCTCCAGGGAGATGGATTTGCCCAAGTGTAATTCTGAAACATTATTGCACTCAGAGGAAAGGCATTCATCCCCACTCGAGACCCCTCCAGACTTTCTGTCACAATAAAGGGTGGTTAGGGATGGGGACATAGTCAACAAGAATCATGGCTTCAAGGAAGTTATTTAGGAACACTAGAGACAGAAAAGGGAGTATGAGATGAAGTGGGGGTGGGTAAACTATACCACTTGAGAAACCTTTGTGAAGGTCACACAGTGAAAAACACTTAAGATACTCTGATTTAATCAAAGTGTTACAGAATGGTCCTCTCCAAGTCCTTACCACCACACCCACACAGACAGTGTAACAACAGTGGGTCGTTGCTGGGTGAGTTGCCAGATATAGACCCTATGTGAGGAGGAGTTCATAGGGAAGCCCAAAGTCAAGAGGGGAGACAGAAACACAGACATGAGAAATTTAAAGCTCCTGGTACTTACAGTGACAACAACCAGTGAACACAGCTGAGGTCATGGCCACATTAACATAAATCTTCACAGTAAAAGCCTATTTACCTCCATGCCTACTACCCATTACATGTTTGATTGTCAGTAAATCACTGTAAGGAGGATGAAAGAGCAAGGGGGAATAGTCTGAAGAGACAAAACACGCATTAGAAGCAGACTTAGGTATGACACAGATTTTGGAAATATCAGATGAGGGATTTAAAATAAGTATAAAGAAAGACCCAGTTAGGTTTTCAAACATTTAACCCCATACTTAAAATTCTGTTTCTCTAAGTTTTAGAAAATACCACTAGAATGAATGTCTTGATGTTTAAATTTAAAACAAAGGGAACATGTGAAAAGAAAACATAATTCAGAAAGCATAAGGCGAGCAAACAAAAGAATCACTGAGGGAGGACATAATTGAGCACGTTGACTGAATGAAGATGCATCAATTCAGCAGCCAAGAGATGACAACAAATAAATGAATCAATCTTCCTTGTTAAGGACGATGTTTTGTTGTTGTTGTTCAAAACTCATAACCACTTAAAAAATAAAAGCTTAAAAGTTGTCAAGGAAAGGCTAAAGCTATAAAGATGGTGAAGAAGTTCAGCTTTTCCCATTCCATGCTGCCTCCCAGCATGGATCGACCTGTCCTTTGCTCAGAGGGTAATCTGACCACTGTGGGGTAGACGTCCGTTGCTTCCTGTGAGCGCACACAGATCTACCAGTTAGCCTGGAAGCGCCCTTCTCCCTTCCTGACCTGCAACCTTGCTTCTTCTGTGTCTCTTGTCACTCGACTATTTGGGACCCTGTCCTGCACCAACAGGTCGATAAGCGAGCCCTTCCATCTTTCATGGGGTAAATCATTCCCACGCCATCGGAATCATTTCTGACCTCTGCAAATAAGAGTAGGTGGGCTTAGATGGTGTGTTCTCAGCTAGCACTGGGGCTGTTGTCTGAGGCTGGTGCTTGCCTTTCCCAGAACAGCCTGGGGTGCTGGAAGGAGAAAGAGATCATTATCGGAGATTAAGGTAAGCAGACAGGCTATCCTCACCCTGCTCTTACCCTGTGTCCAGTTCCTCTTCCCATGATGCCCCCAGGACCACCACCACTGCTTGGCTGTAGTCTGCAGAGGTGCAGTTCCCCCAGAGGGACCTCTTCCAGGACATCTCGCCGAACTCCCCTGCCTCCCCCTGCTTCTGTGAGCTTGCTTATGGCTTTTCAGATTTTCCACAAGCTCTACCTTTTCCAAAAACAAGGATCCTTTGACTTTCCCCTCACCCAACCCTTCAGTTCCCCAGAGCCTCTCCTATCCATAACGTTTCTCATTCTTACTCTGTTAACCTCTGTGTCACTTCTGTCCTCCTGACCAAGTCCTGGCAGGTATAGCAGACTTCTGAATGGCTTTCACAATGTTAGCTTTGCTTCTTACGATCAAGCTCGGCAAAAGTGGCCAAGAATCTACAGATCAATCTTCAATGTGAGCATGAGACTAAAAGAAAAAATGAAATGACCAGTGAACGAAAATTAGCAGTATTTTAAAAGAATCATAAATTATGACCAAACAGGATTTATTCCAGGAATGCAAAGTGGTTTAACATGTAAAGATTATATTAACATATTAATATAATTAACCATATTAGTTAATTAACCATCTACTAATCTGGTTAATTATATCAACATGTTAATGTGATCTTTACATGTTAAGCCACATTGCATTAATTATATAAATTAATTAATAATTAATTTGCATTAATTATATTAATGTGTTAATAGATAAAATGTTGCCATTGATAGTAAACAGTAAAACAACGTAAAACAACAATATTAGTAGCAAAAGTAAATACGTAATTGTGAGAGGCAAGATCCTAAGATTACTCCCAATGAACTTGTACAGTCCCTTTCCCCTGACTGCCGGTTGGAACTGTAATTGCTTCTAACCAATAGAATATGGCAAAGATAAAGGGTCTTGTAGATGTAGTGTTCCTCCGTGAGTTGACACTGAATTAATCAAAAGGGAGGTCATCATAGGTGACCTAATCAGATGAACCATTTTATTTTTAATTTTTTTAATGTTTTATTTATTTTTGAGAGAGAGACAGTGTGAGTAGGGTTAGGGTCAGAGAAAGAGGGAGACACAGAATCCAAAGATAAGCTCCAGGCTCTGTCATCACAGAGCCTAGCACAAGGCTCGAACCCACAAACCTCGAGATCATAACCTGAGCCGAAACTGGACGCTCAACTGACTGAGCCACCCAGGCGCCCCTGGATGAATTATTTTAAAAGTCTAGTGAGAGCAGAGACTCTCACCCTCCCCGCAAGTAAGTTTCCTTGTTGTGACCCATGGCTCCCTGGAGAGGGCCGCATGGCTAGGACCTGTGCTCCACAGGAGCTGAGAGCAGTTCCTGGCCCATACCTTGGCCCCACTCTTGGAGCCACATCTGTCCCTATATCTTTCTTGCCTTTTGCAGCAGAAGATTACTCTGGAACATGTTTTTCTTGTGGCGATAGCCGAATTCTGCCTGAGATGGGATCCCCAACCACACAGGCACATATTTAACCTCTGCTCACATGCAGTCAGCTAACACCCAGGTGGCCAGAGGAAGTCACAGACCTGTGCCCAGGAACAATGGGCTCTTCCTCTTTAGAGGAAACTGCAGGTCTCCTGGGAAAGTGTGTGAAAACAGGGAGGGCTGGAGAACAGCGAGGAATGACTCCTACCACAATACCTAAATGGTATTTACCAGAATTCAACACTAATTACTGATTTTAAGGAGGGGATGCAAAATAGAAATAAAGACAATGTCCTAGTCAGGCAAAGATTTCCTATTTTAAATTAATATTTAACATTTCTCCAAAAGGTAAAACCCAAGAGGAAAAAAACCCAAAACTCCCTCATCAGGTTATATGAACTTTGGTGATTTGTGGAGGAATTTCAAAGCTGAGAAACTTTGAGTTTGGGGTGTGGATACACATTTGCTTTCATCTGGAGGACAGTGCACATCTTTCATCAGATTTTCAAAAGGGCCATGACCTTCCTCACACTGAAGAAAAATTAAGCAATTAAAAACTACTGCACTAGAGGCCTTCTCATTAAATTCAAGAGCAACATCACTAATATCAGCCAGTAAAGTAACACATAAGAGACAAATAAGAGAATCTGAGAGAACAGATGATATCATCATCATGTGTCAATAATATGGTTGTTCTGCTTATAAAACCTAAGTTTCTTCTTTCTGAAATGCAGGAGATTTTAAAGCTCAGAATGCATTTTACATGCAATGCAATCATTGGACATGGCAGGGTTTCTCTGGTTTTCCTAAAGAATTTGCATTTAAATTTTTGATCCACCTAAAAGTTGGTAGTACCTTAAAATCAAAACCATACAGTTTGAGAATGATTAAGAAAGTTCAGAAAGGTGGCTAGTTACAAAATAAAAATACAGAAATCATTAGCTGCACCATATGTCAGAAATAACCAATAGAAAATCAATGAAAACAGAAATCTATTCTGAAAAAAAGAAAGAAATCTATCTTCAGTAGCATTAAAATATATAACAATGAGAAAATGTCATTAACCAGAAATATGAAAAAAAAACCCTGATAGGAATAAAATTTTAAAGACACAAAAGATAAAAGTCTCTAAAATAATAAAATATATATTAAGCTTTGATTAGGAAATATATTAGCTTTGGAATACTGTAAAGGTATCAATTCTTCCTATATTCATTCATAGGGTTGATAAAGATCCAATAAAGATCCCAGCAGAGTTTTCTTTTTTTAGTTATTCATTTATTGACATGAACGGTGTGTGAGAACTTGAAACATTAATTCTAATGGGAAAAAAGTAGTCAGGAACATTTTGGAACAAAAGAGTGATGAGGAAGAAATTGTCCTACCAAATATTAAAACAAAATGATTTCAGAGCACCACTATATTCGGTGCAATTACAAAGAGGTAGAAAAGTAAAATAGACTAGATAACCCAAAAACTGGACCTGATATATTATGTGTTACATACGATATACCATTTCCTTAAAGTTGAAATGTAATATTGGTTGTAAGCCACCTTATTATTCTATGTACCGATAACAGGAAAAACACTCTTTTGACACCAAATGCTGCATTCTTGGTGTAAATGTCCATGAGAAAGAAACCCATCGTGCAGAACAGGACAACAGAGACATGTTTGTGTCTTAACCTTGGAGTTGAGTGGAGGGAGGAAAGTACATCTCCCCCAAGAACTGAATTAGAGCCAGTGGCCACTCAAGATTAAAGTCCTCCAAATTTCAGAGATTCCAACATGGGAAAAACGCATTTCAGAAGCAGTGGAGTATATGACAGCTGGAATCCAATATCCATGGCCAGAGATAAGGACCTCTCAATAGAAGGTGAAGGAAACACTGTTTAACAGTGTTTCATTCATCACGGAAATTCAAAAACAGCAGCTAGACCAAGGACAAAAGTGAAAACACAAGTTCCTAAAAGAACTAGAAGAAAAACATCAATCCGAAAGTGGGAATTGCCTTCCCAGACATGGAAGAAGAGCATGATGGAGAAGCATGGGTCTATTGAACTAAAGCAAAATGTAAAATTTCTATACGTCAAAAATGAGCTTGAATAAATTAAAATAAAATTGGAGAAAAATAGTCGCAACTTTTATGGCATTAAAAAAAAGAGGATAGTAACCTTAACACATTCTAACACTTCAATATGTGCAAGAATTTTCTCCTTGGCAATTTTTATACTAGTGAAAAGATTAGAAACAATTAAAAAAGGGGAATATGAATAAATTATGACTCATCTATACTAGAAAACATGTTTTTGAAGAAAATTTATTGGCACAGGAAAATTCTTTTAAAACGCTAAATGAAATAAAACAGGATATAAATTATATCCAATGTAAACTAATGTATTTATATTTCTCTTTCTCTTCCTCAGTCTCTGAATACATACAGGAAAATCTCAAAAAAATATATGTTAATAGTGGGTATTTCTGAGGAGTGTCATTATGAGTGATAATTTAGACTGTGGTTTGCAAATTTTCTCAGGGAGTTTGTGTGTTAGCTTTCTACGTGGGCTGTAGCAAATCACCACATATTTAGTGGCTTAAGCAACACAAATTTATTATCATGTAGTTCTATAGGTGTCCAGGGACTAGAATCCAGGGCTGGTCAGGCAGGGGTGTATCACTTCCTGAGGTTCCAGGGAAGGAACATTTTCCTTACCTCTGTCAGTTGCTAGTGGCCCCAAGGAGTTCTTTGTCTGTCTTGGCCTCTTCCCGGGTCTTGAAAGATAGCAATAGAGGGTCAAATCTGTCTCACACAGCTCTCTCTCTGAACCTCTAGGGAGCTTCTCCACTTTTCAGGACTCACATGATTAAACTGGGTCCACTGAGATAACCAAGGATACTCTCCCCATTTTAAGATAACAATCTTACTCGGGGGCGCCTGGGTGGTTAAGCGTCCGACTTCGGTTCAGGTCATGATCTTGTGGTCTGTGAGTTCCAGCCCCACATGGGGCTCTGTACTGACCGCTCAGAGCCTGGAGTCTGCTTCGGATTCTGTGTCTCCCTCTCTCTCTGCCCCTCCCCCACTCATACTCTGTGTGTCTCTCTCTCAAAAATAAATAAACATTAAAAAAAATTTTTTTAAGATAACAATCTTACATCTGCAAAGTCCCCTTTGTCACCCTAGGTAAGGGAGTTACAGTTTCCGAGGATTAGGGGAGGCACATCTCTGGGGGTGGGGTCACTACACTGCCTACCACAGTTGGTATCATTTTAAAATTTAAGAAACACACACATACTCCTTAAGTAAAAGGAAGTAAGAGGCACATATTAGCTTCATCATCAGTACCATCATCTAAACTTTTATCACCTTTATCACAATCTGCTAATTAAGCCTTTTAGACCAGGAGTCTGCATGCTACGACTCAAAGGCCAGATCCAGCCCACCATCTGGTAAATACTGTTTTCGTGGAGAGGCACCTGGGCAGCTCAGTCAGTTCAGTATCCAACTTCAGCTCAGGTCATGATCTCATGGTACAGGGGTTCAAGCTCCACATCGGGCTCTGCACTGACAGTGTGGAGTCTGCTTGGGATTCTCTCTCTCTCGCTCTCTCTCTCTGCCCCATCCCCACTTGTGTTCTCTCTCTCTCAAAATGAATAAATAAACTTAAAAAAATAATAATGTTTTCTTGGAACACAACTACTTCCACTTTTTTTTTACGAATTGTCTGTGGCTGTTTTGTGTGCTCAGTAGCAAAATTAATTAAATAATTATGATAGAGACAATCGAGCCTAAAATCCTTTGCCAAAAAAAAAAAGTTTGCTGACCGTTGCTTTTGATCATTGCTTCCAAATCTCATATTATAACTGAACATAGGGGAATAGGGTATATTTTGCTTAAGAGAGCTGGCAGGGTCTCCAGGGCCATCTGCCCATCTCACCTTTCCCAAAGAAAACACTGAGACCCAGAGAGGTAAATGGGGTCCCAGGGACACCTCCAGGGCCACAGACTGAGACTGCAGAAGACAATGATTTTAAAAAAAGTAAAGGTAAATAGAAAACACAAAATATTTACAAATGTGGTATCTATTGTGATGGTTAACTTTAGTATCAAATTGACTGTGCTGCAGGGAGTCCAGACATTTGGTCAAACGTTACTGTGGGTTTATCTGTGTTTTTGGATTAGATTAACATTTAAATTGGTAGACTAAGTAAAAAAGATTACACTTCCTAATGTGGTTGGGCTTCAGCCAATCTGCTGAAGTCCTGAAGAGAACAAGAAGGCTGGTCTTACCCCAAGTAAGGGGGAATTCTTTATGTCTGACTACATTTGGACTTACCTAAAACAGCAGCTCTTCCTGGGTGCCCAGCTTACCAATCTTTGGATGCAAACTTACAGCCTTGGCTTTCCCGGTTCTCAGGCCTTTGGACTCAGGCTAGATGTAAACCATCAGCTTTTCTAGGTCATCACCTTGCCCACCCACCTTGTAAATCTTAGGACTTGTCCACCACTGTACTCAAGTTAGTCAGATCCTTATAATACACATCTACATCCACTTGCCTATCTATCTATTTATCTATCATCTATCTATATCTATCTATCTGTCTATCTATCATCTATCTATTGAAAGGTATACTCTGTTGGTTCTATTTCTCTGAAGAACCCTGATTAATGCACCTATGGCTATATTAAACTCCCTGGGAATGGTCCTGATGTAGGGAGGGGCTTAATGCTCTTGCAGACCAGGAAGGATTGCTGAGATTTGCAGCCACCACCATTGTACCTGTCATTCCAGATGGTGGCCATGAAGGGGCAGAACACAAAGAGAAACTCTGGAGGCACACAGGCTTAGAAGACAGACTTTTCTGGCCAGACTCTGAACTTCAACCAGACAAGGGCCGTAAATGTCCAGTTGGTCACCAAGCAGAAGAGACCACACTGAGAAGAATGTCCATCATGATTTGCCTTTAATTCCTGCAATCCTGTTTTTCAATCAGTGGTGTCCTTTTCTCAGCTGTGGCTCTGAGTTGGAGAGGCTGTCATTAAACATATTATTACAAAACTATGCAAGTCATTATGTAGGATAAGAAAAAACACTGATAAAAATTTTAAAAAGGAAGAAAAATGACTCATAATTTCATTTCAGAGATTATAACAGAAAATGATGTGGTGTATATTCACATATATAAACACATACATGTTCCATCTTCCATTGTGGTTGATACACGCTAATATAATCTATCCTATCTAGCTCAACATAGAAATATAAAATATTCACTAATATAAACACACTGAGTGTCCTTGTCATTAAATCACTGCCCTTTTCTACTGTATCTCCCCATGAGTTGATGGAGGTGGGACATTTAGTTTGAGAAAGATACACATAAAGATCGAATCCCCTGCATAGAGACCACCTATGCCTGCTTCCTCTGGCAGAGTGAGTGTCTCTCAGAAACCATGATGGCTTCTACCATGTAGGATGGACTCAAGGCATGTCTTCAACACTATTTTATTTTAAGTTCACAGGGATTCTGGAAAAATTCACATGCATTTTTAAAAATGCCTGTGAGTAACCTGAGTAAAGTAATTTGCCCCAAATCATTCAACTAGAGAACAGAAGCTGGGTCTTGGAATATGCACAGTAGGCAGAAAGTGTCTGGAGGGTCACTTTAAGGCCTTCCTTGTCCTTAGCAGCCCACCGCCCCCCCACCACATCAGACATATTAAAATGTACACACACCCAACATAATTTATTCATAACATATTGTAAGCGTTCATTTGTCGTTGCTTGGCTGACATAAAGAATGTGACATTGCAGATACATTTAAATATTTATTGGCTTCAATTTTGTGGGGTGTGCAGGTGTTGGCCTGTTTGTCCTCAGATCCATTCCTCACCCCTCACCCTCTGCCAATGCCTGCAGTCCACTTGCCCAGGACCCTGCAGTTTGGCCAGTGGGAGGCCTAAGTGGGAAGGTTAAGGGAGAGGGGCAAGAGAAACAAGGACGCTGTGTCCTTGCTTGGGTCCTGGTTGTGTCACTTCTGGGACCACCTCCTTCTGGTCCATGCCACTTTGGTCCCAGCTGCCACTGAGTGGTGCTGCCTCCCCTATGCCTGATAACCCTGAGCTCTCCTTTTCCTGCTCTGGCCAGGGGGTGGGAGAGGATGCCACTATTGCTAATCTCTGGGTGCTTCTGTCTCCTCTGTTGACTGCTCAGTCTTTCCAAGGTCTGTGAAATGAAATCTCCACTTTATGTTTTCCAGATTGAATCCTGGCAAATACAAAGGTTCTTCTTGTTGTTTTTGTTGTTGTTCTGTTTTGATGTGGTGAACCAATGGCATCAAATAATTATATAACTTTTATAATTTTGAATACCTTGGAAACCTAAATATATACTTTGTAAGCCCTATACATAGCTTGGCAGGTAGTATTAGATGATAGGAGTTCTCTAAATGACCTTCCTGAGGAAGGATGGCAACTGGGTGGACTCAGGGACACTATACCCCTTCCAGACATTCACCACTCTTCTGTTTATCCATTCACTAACCTAGGTGCCTAGTCCCATCTACTCAGCCATCTATCCACTCCTCTATTTACCCACCCACCACTCAATCACTAACTCACTTCATCCATCCATCCATCCATCCATCCATCCATCCATCCATCCATCTCTTCTTTCATTCAATAAACTTGTCTTTCTCACATTCCAGTCTCTGGGTTGGAATCTAGGGTAACAGAATAAATCAGGCACAGTTTCTGCTCTGTAAAGGCAACAGTGCATTAGGAGAGATGGCCATGTAAATAGTCGATTACTTTAGGAGTGTTCAATAAAATAGTAGTAGGTACTCAATAAAATATTTGTTGTAGGAATAAATGAATTAAGTATTGTCATGGAAGCAGCAAAGGAATGTCCTGGGTGCTAAGAGATGATAGCTACTTATGTGGCTCAGAAAGGCCTGAGAGACACTGAGGAAGGGACAGCTTGAGCTGGTTTGGGAATGATTAGGAGTAAATCACATACATAAGTGGAGGGGAATAGTAGGTTCTGGAGAAGGAATAGTGTATACACAAGGAAGACATGTAAAAGATCACCATCTTAGTAATGAATAAAAATCAATAGCATTATGCATTATTTCAAATAAAGTGACTTTATTTGTGTGTGTGTGTATTATAGATTATTTAGCCATTCACTTATATACAGATGTTTAGGTTATTCCCAGAATTTCATCACTAAAAACATTAATGAACACCATTGTGCTTATATCTTTGCACCCTCTCAGCATTGACCCCCTTCCAATAAATTCCTAAGAGTATGATCGCTGAGTCAAAGACATGTTTCTTTCAAAACAGCAACTGCAACAACGAAAAGTTGATTTCAGTTGACAGACTCCACTCCAGAAAGGAATACCAATTTTCATTCCCTACAACTGTGCACGAGAGTCTCAATTGTCCCACATCCTGGATATTTCGGGGTTTTGGTAAACTTTTAACCCTTTCCCATATGATGGGTGAAAAAACATGAATCATTTTTACTTTTAATAGCACTTTTGATGACTAATGAGGTAGAATACACTTTAATATGTATTGACAATTTGTAATTTGTACATTTTGTTTTGTCCTCTACCTCTTTCTGTTTACTTCTGAATTTTTCAACTGAATAGTTTCCTTCTTCCTTTCAGTATATATATATATATATATATATATATATATATATATATAAATGAGGGTTCTTTACTATTTTTCTGTAATATGTGTGGCAGTTTACCTTTTGCACAGTTCATGATTTAGTTTCAATTTTACATAGGTCAAATCATTGTATTTCTACTTCATGTAAAGTTTCCGGCTTTCTTAGAAAGTCTAGAAGGGCTTACTCCACCACATTATACATTGGTCCTATTTTTTTAATGGTTTCTATGGAAAGAAGTGAAGTCTAGATCCAACTTAATTGTCAGATGGCTGATCAATTACACTAACACTCTTGATGTATGTTTCCTCCAGGGTTTTGATGCCACCTTTATGATCTACTTGGATATATCTCAGCACTCTTCCACCAGTGGATCCAGAGCTTCAATATGTGTTGTGTATCTTGTTTTTCATTCTGTTAATCCAGTGGTTCTCAATCATCGGCTGCTCATTAAAATCACCTAAGAGGCACTTATGAACCTGGAAGCCCAGGTCACATCCTATCTAAACCAATGAAACCTGCATGTCTCTATTTTTTTTTTTCTTAAACTCCAAGATGATGCCAATGTACAGTTAAAACCATTATTTTGACCTGTGGTCTCTTATCTTCACTAGCACGACCCTGTGTTAGTGACTGTAGCTTTGTTGTGTATTTTATTAGCTGAGAGAATAAGCTTCTTATCACTCTTTTTGTTTGTTCTGTTATTATTATATGTTTGATTAGTCTCATAATCACCATAGCTGTTTCTGATGTTTGTTCTTGCAAAGAATGTTTACAGTTATCAGTTTCCTAAGGGAAAATAAAAATCCTGTTTGGATTACATGGTGTTTCTATATGAAAGTTTAAATTCCTGACTTCGGCAGCTTTCCTAAACTCCCTGACTCAGCTTCATCATCTGGTTATCAGGGATGGCACTGCTCACCAAAACCTTACATCTCTCATTGCCCCTGTGCCACCGTGAGACCCAGGGAGCCCCAGACTGCATCTACGTAGTAAAGTTTTGTCACCCCACAGCCCCATGTGGCATGATTGTAGGCAGAGCATGTACCTGAAATTCCCTCACATAATAGGAGAGAAATTTGCCCTGGAAACGATGCTCCCTGCATCACTCAGGTAGGCACTTGTGGTCGGTGAAGCCTCCAGTGAGAACTTGGAAGTTTGGGAAGCTTCCAAATGAATCTATAACTTGGTATCCACATTTGTAGAGTGCCTTACAAAAGGAGTATGTGTGTGTGTGTGTGTGTGTGTGTGTGTGTGTGTATGTGTGTGTGTCTGTATTTGGATAACATCACAATCGTACATACTTATCACACATGGATGACCCACCCACTGCTTCTTTGGCTCTTGACCACCGGACTAAGGAGCTTGAATCACAACTTAGGGGGTCCTGAACTTGGGGGTCCTTGAAGGGTTTTTCAAAGAAGAAATATAATCTGGGCTGAGCTGAAAGCAGGTGGCTGCAGAGGCTGTGACAGAGCCAGGACAGAAGGCTGGAGGTGAGGAGAAGGGGTGAATGGGGATGCCGATAGGGGCAAGGACATTAATCCAGGTAAGCAGTTGTGAAATCTGGACCAGGAGGGACAGTGATGCAAAATTGTGAGCTGACCTTGAACAACACTGTGCAGCCCGTCTCTGCCTATGAGCCTAGGGTTTCCATGCCTGGGTTCCTCTTCCTTGCTCTTATTGAATGAACTTGTAAATGCCAGTGTACATCCATCTGTCTAGTCTCCATGCATATATTGTGGGGTCACCCTTGGACACCAAGGACCAGCCAGGTGAACTTTGATGAACTGGAATTCAAAAGGCCATGCATAAGAGGCTCAGTCACCACACAGCTCCGGTCATGTGGGAAGGTGAGGCCACGCGACATGGACTTCAAAGTCAAAACACAGCAACAGTACCAACACAACCTAGGAGCTTGGGTGTTATGTGAAATCTCAATTTTTAAATTTTGTCTCATGCTTCTTTTTGTTTTTTTACAGTGTATGTGTACAGACACACACAGAATCACACACACACACACACACACAACTTTCACAGCAAGATGTGGCTCTGCTCCAGAGGAAGCCCTTGAGGTCCTACAGATTCTCCAACTTCAGGCCTTGCAGACCACTGTAGGTAGACAATGCCAATAGGGAGGGCTTAGATCATGATGCTGGCCTGTCCCCATTGTGTCCAAAGAGCCATTGCCTTTCTGCTTCAGGTGGATGGGAAACAGGGCCCATGTCCATGTCACTCGGGTGTCCTTCCTGGCATGTCTTCTCCCTGCCTGGCTAAAGGTCACTGCTCCTTGGGGCACTGCAGTGGTCTTTCTGTGGGTCACTGTCTTTCCCATCCAGCCCACAACTCCTATTCTCTCCCAAAAGGAGAGACCTTTGCCTTCTCTAAATAACTGAACGGAAGCTGCTATCTTCTGCCCTTTTCCCAGGGACACATGTTACACAGAGAGAAGGCATAATGAGTTCTCCACTTGGTAGAATGGCAGGACTCAGTCCTTCATGTGCTTCTCCATCAGGCTAACAGCAGAAAGGAACCTTGCCCTCCACCGAGGCAGGCCAGGCCCTGGTCCTGTATGTGCTGGCTGGGGAACCCCCAGCCCATCCCCATCACACCCCACACCATGTGGGTCTCAAGGCTGAGATTTGGGGGTCGTGTTAGGAAGCCCATTGTGGCCATGCATCTGAACCAAGTTCTCTCCTCCAGCTCCATCATCAGTGTCTCAGTGTCTCATCTCTAGAAATCCTTTGATGTGCCTGGGCACCCATAGCCTGGCAGCAGGCATGGGCTGCTAACTCTCTCAGAAGAACTGCCCTCAGGGGCTGCCTTGCCCAGAGATACCTGGGAGCTTACACACTTTTTCTCAGACGTGGCAGGGGTGGGAGATGGGGGCATCCCCTGTAGGTGGCTGACGTGAAGGAAGAAAATCTCAGCCCCTCACCTGGAAACAGAATGTCTCTGGGGACCGTGCATCCTCCCAGAGCTTCCCATGTGCTAACACTAAGGCCAGGCTTCAGCTAAAACCAGATCTTTACTTGGTCTCTTCCCCTGCCTAGAGCTGCATTCCTCAGCCACTCACTGATTTTCCCTGAGAGCACTTCTTCAGTAAGCCATTAGCACCAGAATCTCCATCTCAGGCTCTGCTTCTTGGCACCTGACCTAATGCAACAAGGGGAGTTTATGGTTACATCCTTCTCTGACTTCTGTATGTCCTGGCTCAGGACTTGGACTTGAATCCTCACAAAACTTGACTACTCTTATCTTCTAGTCAACCTTTGACTACTCACTAGGGATGTGATGAGGAAGGGGCTGAACATGGGGCCCTTGTCTGGGCAGACAGACTGTGAGCAGACAGGACTAAAGTCCAAACACCCAGGCAGTGCAGTCCTGTTTAAGTCTCTGGTCCTAGAACTTCCCTGCCCCTGGCATTGGGCTTTGAGGAAATGGTTTTAGGGTAAATCTCGGGGAATCCCACCTGGCACAGATGAGAGAAAGCATCTGGAGCTTGTTATATAGGAGTTGGCACAAGCTGGGCACCTTTCCAGGCTTAGAAGGTTTATGGGAAATTCTCAATTCGGGAATGTTACAAAAATGCGTCCCCAGATAAGCCGCCATGTTTTCCCCCAAGAGGTCCCTCGGAGTCTCCATCAAACACAGGCTGCTGTGCTGTAGCAGCTGTAGGCAGTGACATTTTTGACCCTGCTGAGGATTCTGATGAGAATCATGGCCGACCAACCCCTACCACGGGGGGACTTTAATGACAATGAGTGAGTCTTCCGCATTTACATCCAGACTTAACCATGAAATCATTTCCCTGCAGGCTCCAAAGGCTGGCCAAGACAATTTTATTCTCCACTATCGACTTGATAACCCTATTTCATTTTGTGGTAACTTGTTAAAGTCAAAGAGGCTCTGAACAACACAGAACACTTGACCTAGTGACTAGGAAAATGTCATACCAAGAGGAAATACCCACACATACATGCCTCATTTTTTAAAACACACCTTTGCCTTTTCATTGAGAAGAGGCAGGTCACCTTGGCAAAGGACATTCCAGAATCTCTCCAGAAGAATGGACTTTTTTTTTTTATGGGCATGTTCCTTTGGCTATTTTGATTTGCATATTTGAAAACAACGGAAAAAGTAATTAATTCCAATCTAAATAACTTCCATGCTCAGAATGAGGTTTATGGTCTTCCAGCAGACAAATTTATGGGGACGTCTGGAGACCAGGCCTCTGACACAGAATAAGCATCAATCTCTCCTGGAGACTGGTTGTGGGTTTATTTCTCAAACTTGTGCGGAATGAGGGAGCGAATCTAGAGTGTTAAAGACCTAATGATAATCACACGCTTTAACGCATTTAAATCATGATGTTGCAGGAGGCAGCAACCTTGGCTTTTCTTAGAGTTCTAAGCAGGACCAGTCCCAGAGGATGAGCCTCCTTCAGAGAAAATAAGACACTGAGTTGGTTACAATCCCAAGGAGGATTTCTGCACTGGAAGGAATTTTTTTAATACAATTTACACAGAAGGGGCTGGCTGCCAACGTGATAATTGAGAAACACCTGGTGAAAATGTCTCTCTATTAATTGACAATGGCTTTCTCCTCCCCAACCCCCTCCCTTGGAAAGAAAAAAAATAAGTATGAAAGAAAAAAAAAAGGCAAAAAGAGAAGGGAAAAAAAGAGCAACCAAGAGAGCTTGAGATGAGACATACTACCCTCAAGACTGAGGTGAGGGCAGAAGCTGGATGGATGAACATGGCCGTGCTGGAGCAGTGGAAGTGGTTCTAAGGACAGATGCACCCCCCATCCCACCCCCAAGGAAGATTTCTTTTGGGAAAGAGGAAAAGGCAAGGAATCCCAGAATCACCATTTCTAAAATCAATTCTCTAAATTTGTGATAATCTTCCCGGGCAAACTTGAGATTCCAGAAAAATGGTGGTTCTTCCTTGGAAAGGGAAATGAATGGGCTTCTCTAGTCCCCAAGTCTACTGCAGTCACACATCTACCAATCTGGGTGGGGTGGGGGGGGCAGCATCCCAACTTCTGCCTGGACTTGGTAGTCACAATTCTTAGGAAAGCGAGTTCACACGGAGTGCATCCTCCCTGACCATCTGGGTATGTCATGCCCCATGTGGGGCATGGGAAGACAGACCCCCTATACTGTTGATGTTGTAGTCAAGATGTGCCTGTGCATTCAGCATGTGCTCACTCCTGTGAAGGAGAAATAAATAGTGTGAACTTTAGTCCTCGAAGAAAGCACTTTGAGTGCCAGATTTGTGGCTGTCCTTTTATTGCACTCCACTAGTAGCTTGATGTCATGTATGTGGTTGATGCTGACAGCATATTTAGGTGAAAGAGATGAATAGAAAACAATGAATTCTCTCTTTAAAAGTATTTTGACTTTTGTTGTTGTTTGTTTATTTGTCTGATATAATTCGGGTTAAAATCCTAGAGCTAGGTCATTGAATCTGACACAACCGGGGAAATTCACACCCTCTGACCCTCATTTTCCTCAAATGCAAGCGTAAGCAAGGAAACTCTGCCACCGGTTTTTGGACTGAGATCTCTGGAAGCTCAGTGGTTCTTCAGAGGCTCCTCAGCTGCAGAAGAATACACAACCTGTGCACACCTGTGCCTGCCCCCCTTACTTAACTATCACAACAGATCTGTTTGATGATGATGATGGTGGTGGTGGTCTCAGGGCAGCCTTACATTTCACATTCATTTGCTACTCACTTCCCCATACTTATTTATATTTTATTTTATTTTATTTTATTTTATTATTATTGTTAGTGTTCTTACTTTGATTGCAACATCTGGGCAATAATTAGTCATGAAAAGAAACAGTGGCTGGTCACCAGCATGGATGGAATGAGACCAGCTGGAAGCCACTGCCTGCACTCCAGAAAGATGAACAGCAGATGTGTAGGTTGATGACTGCACGTTCGTGAAGATAGAAGACCAGAAAGAAAACAATAGCTTGTTTCCTTTTTTCATCCCCAGCTAAAGGCTCTCACTTCTGTCTCCAGTCAGGTTTCTTCTCTGATTTCTGATGTTCTGTTCTCTATTACTTACTGTCTCTGCCAGTCCTCTCTCCTTAAACTCCAGCTCTGTTTATCAAATTCTCATTTCTCAAAGGATTTCACCTTATTCTGGCTCCTTTTGGCACCTGCCCTGAAAATAATCTCTTTGTTACTTATGAAAAGCTTTTTATTCTCATCTTATTCTTATTATTTTAATCATGTATACTGTGTATAATGTATATACAATAAAATTCGCCAATTCCAAGTGTACGGTCTAAAAATGGTTGACAAATATATATGGGTTGTAACTACGGCCACTATCAGGATGTAGAATATTTCCATCATGTTAAGAGTTTCCTCAGGCTTCTTTAGAGTAAATTTTCTCCCCACCATGGCCCCAGGAAGCAATATGTTTGTTAGTTTAGTTTTGTTTTGTTTTCTGGAATTAACTGCAACATAAAAATAATTCTGTAATATGCAGTTTGGTGTCTAACTTATTTCACTTAGCACAATACTTTTGAGATTCTTCCTTATTATTGGGTAGTTAATTCCTTTTTTATTGCCGAGTTGTATTCCCTTGCGTGGGTATACAACAGTTTGTTTATTCCCCAGTGGTTGGACATTTGGATTGTTTCCAGGTTGGGGCTATTATGAATAAAATTGCTATGAGCATGCATGAAAAAGTCTTTGTATACACATTTATTTTAATTTATCTTGCATAAATACCAAGAAGAAGAATTTCTCAGTTATATGGTAATTATGTGTTTAGCTTTATAAGAAACTGACAAACTGTTTTCTCAAAGTGTCTGTACCAGTTTGCATTGTCAACAGCACTGTGTGAGAGCTCCAATAACTACATCTTGGTCAACACTTGGTATTTTCAGGCTTTCTTATTTTTAGCCACTCTGGTAGGCATGTAGTTGTACCCCACTGTGATTTTGAATTGCATTTCTCCAGAGAGAAGAATGGTGGCTGTCAGGGGATGGTTGTACGGGATACAGAAACATGTCAGACAAAGGATCCAAACTTCCAGTTATAAAATAAATAAGTTCTGAGGATCAAATGTACAGCAAAAGGAATCCCAGAAAGAGAAGAGAAAGGGGCATTAAAAATTACAGAGAGAATGGTCAATATTAAAAAAAAATAGATCCAAGAACCTCAGAGAACCCAAATCAAAATAAATCCCAAAAGTAAGAACAAAAAAAGCCCTCCTAGATATATCACTGAGAAATCGCAGAACACCAAAGGTAAAAAAGGAAAATCTTAAAGGCATCTGGATAAAAAGGACTCATTTCACAGAGAAACAGAGAAGAAATCTGCTAGAGCAGCATTCTTGTCAGAAACTATGAAGCCAGAAGACAGCTGAGTGGCATCTTTATTATTTTTTTTAAGTTTATTTATTTATTTTGGGAGCTGGAGAGAGAGAGAGCAGGGGAAGGGCAGGGAGAAAGAGAGCGAGAGTGAGAGAAAGAGAGAATCCCAAGCAGGTTCCAAACTGTCAACAAATGTGGAGCACAGAGCCCTACATGTGGCTCCAACTCACGAACCATGAGATCATGACCTGAGCTGAAATCAAGAGTTGAACTCTTAACTGACTGAGTCACCCTGGTGCCCTCTGAATGGCATCTTTAAAACCATTAATTCATAATGTTATATCCAGATAAGATAACTTCCAAAAAAAGAGGGTGAAAGAAAGGCTTTTAGGCAAACCAACAACAACAAAAAAAAACCTGTGAGAATTTGTGGTTAACCTACCGGAGAAACAGAAGACTCTGACGCTCTTAAGGCAGAAGGAATATGACATCAGACAGAAACTTGGATTTACATAAAGAATGAAGATCTCTAGAAACAGCAAAAATGAAGTAAATATTAAAATGTCACCTTTCCCTATTTTCAATCACTGTAAATATCCTCGGCAAAGTTGTGAGACTTAGGAAACGGAGATGTACGGCTCCGGTAACACAAAGGGAGGGAGGAAGGGATTGTGGGAGGTCTAGTATAAGTTTCTTTATACATGAAGTGGGATAAAAAATATTTGGATGTGATAAATTAAAGATATATATTGGAACCACAGTGCAGCCACGAAAAATTTTTCAGAATATGTATGACTAATAAGCCAATAGTGGAGCTAAAATAGAATCATAAAAATACTCAATCTAAAAGTAGACATGATGAGGGGGAAAAAAAGAAAAAAATAGCAGATGAAATTAAAAAAGAACACAACTAGCAAAATGATACATTTAAATCCAGTCATAGTTTCATTAAATATAATTGATCTAATACCCCAATTAACAAGCGATAGAGATCATCAGATTAGAAAAAAGCTGAACTCAACTATAAGCTTATAGACATAAGAAAGCCACTTTAAATATAAAGATAGACAGAGGGCAAAAAAAAAAGATGGGGTAAAAAAGATGGTGGGAAAGATTAAATATGCTTACAGTAATCTTAAAAAATAGAGTGGTTATATTAATATCAGACAAAGTAGATGTCAACACAAGGAGTATTCTCAGTCATAAAGAAATACATTACAAAACAAAGGAGTAAATTCACCAACGAGACATAATAATTCTATATGTGTGTATACATAGCAATAGAGCTTCAAGATCGAGAATGGAGAATTTAAAAACAGACCCACACATATATGATAAATTGAATTTTAACAAAGGTGCTAAAGTAATTGGATGAGGAAAGGATAGTATTTTAAAAACTCATCGTTTTTTTCAACAAGAGATACTAGAACAATTGGATACCTATCTGGGAAAAAAATTGTAAACCCTAAGTGCTTTCCTCACATCACACACTGAAAACAGATTGTAAACCTAAATGTAAGAGAAAAAACTTAGTGACCTAAAATTAGATAAATTAGATAGTATACAAATATCATAAAATATAAAAGAAAAGTGGATAAATTAGACTCAAATTACAATACTTTACTTTTCAAAAGACATAGTTAAGAATGTAGCAGGGGGAAAAAGAGATGGTGAGTGGGAAGGACAAATTCCTAACAAGACTGTGATCCAAATGTCCAGACTAAAATCTTTTTTATTTATTTATTTATTTATTTAATATTTATTTATTTTTGAGAGACAGAGAGTGACAGAGAATGAGTAGGGGAGGGGCAGAAAGAGAGGGAGACACAGAATCTGAAGCAGGCTCCAGGCTCTGAGCTGTTAGCACAGCTAACATGGGGCTCGAACCCACGAACCGTGAAATCATGACCTGAGCCAAAGTCGGACACTTAACCAACTGAGCCCCCCAGGTGCCCCCAAATGTCCAGACTAAAATCTATACCTGAGACTACCACGACAACTAAGAATTCCCACCCACAACAGAAGACATGAGTGTGTGTGTGTGTGTGTGTGTGCGCACGCATGTGTGTGTGTGATAAAATATGGCTACATAAGGTACAAACTAGCAAATCATGCAATCAAGTGTATGGATAATATATCTTTTTTTTAAGTTCAACTTTAATTACACCATAATTTTAGGAACTATAAAAGAAATTAAATAGGATCCAGAGTTTGTGGGGGAAAAGAATGTAAAAATAAAAGTAAGTCATACACTGGAAGAAAATATTTACAGAACATATACTTGTATCCTCAATATACAAAGAAGTCTTACTGTTGAATAATAAAGCAAAAAATATATATTTTGTTTAAAAAAAGAAAAAAAAGCTTTGAACAGACACTTTACGAAAGAAGATACACAATAATAAGTAAGCATGTGAAAAGATACTGACATAATTCCTCACTAGGAGAATGCAATTTAAAGTCACAGAGAAATATTACTATACACTCCCTAGAATAGCTAAAATTAAAAAGCCTAAAAGTACTCTGTGTTGCCAAGGATGTGGAAAAACTAACCATCATATATTGCTAGTGGGGATGCAAAGAGGTACATCCGTGTTGGAAACAAGTTTGTCATGTCTTAAAATGTTAAACATGACCTGCTCCTAAGCCTGCCATTCCCCTTCTACGTGTTTTTACAAGAGAAATAAAAACATATGTCTACACAAAGTCCTATAAGTATATATATGTTTATAGCACTTTATTCATAATGCCCCTAAACTGGAAACAACCAAAATGTCTATTAAGGAAAGAACAAATTGTGCTTATCCACACAGTGGAATGCTACTCAGTAATGAAAAGGGATGAACAACTGATAAATGCAACATTATGGGTAAATTTCAAAACCATTAAGCTAAGTGAAAGAAGCCAGACACAAAAAGACCACATTCTATATGATTTTATTTATATAATGTTTCCAAAAAAAAAACTATAGGTAAAAAACCAATGAGTAGTTCCAGGGACTGGGGTAGGGGAGGAGGTGAGCGGTTCCAAATATAGGAAGAAATTTGGGAGATCAAAACAAAATGTCCTCTCTCTTGATTTCACAGTGATTACACAACTGTATCTGTATATGTGATGTACTGCAATGAACTAAACAATGACGGCTTTCAGAGAATGTGAATTATTATACCTGAATAAACAGCAACAGGAAAATATATGTAAATATAAAAGCATGCCAATTTCAATAAGAATTTAAATAGTAACAGGACAGCTATGATCAATATTTTAAAACGTGATGCAAAATGGCCATGTCAAACCATTCTTTAATGTAGACCTCTGGCTCTTTGGTGCCATAGTACATGGTAGGTGTTAGACATTTGTTCAATGAGTAAATGAATGGATGAATCATCACCATATAAAAGGGAAACCAACAATATAAAAACACATAAGGTTGGTGCCGTGTCATGGTACCCATTGCGAGGCATCGACATTACTGGTGGAGGTGAGGACAGACGTTACTGCAGGGGACCACTGCAGACACTTCTCGTAAAACAACCCAGGCTCCATGCAGTCCTTGTTGTTGTTTTTTGTGTTCCCATATGAACAATCAGCTTTTGGATTCACTAATACTTTTTATTCTTCACTCTTTTTTTTTAAGATTTTTTATTTAAGTAATCTCTACACCCAACAGGGGGCTCAAACCCGCAATCCCAAGATCAAGAGTTGCATGCTGCACCCACTGAGCCAGCCAGGCACTCCTTTCCTTTTCTTTTTACTTTCTTGGAATTTTATTTTTCTGTTATTTACATCCTTGTTGTGTCTATCTTTATTTTAATATAAGATTTTTTTTGTTTTGTCTTTTAAAACTGTATTCAACGGCTCTAATTTTTCTCTAGGTGATATTTTCATCATTTTCCACCTATTTTTAAGTCGACCATATTTACTGTTGTTCATTTATATATATATATATATATATATATATTTATACATATCATTCATGATTTGAGATTTTCTTTCTTTAAATCAAGAGTTATTGAAATGATTTTTTTTCAAGTTGATCATTGCTTGTCTTCCAACCCACATCCTGTACACTTGTCTTCACTTGATAATTAATTTCTTATTCAAATTCATTATGGTGTGAGAGGAAGGGCCTGAAATATTTCTGCTTTTTCATAACTTATATTAATTTTTTTTTGCTTAATACCTATCCCAACTCTGTAAATGTTCCCAGGGTGTTAGAAAGTTTGGGGACATGTAAGTGTGTGTGGGGACATGCATGTGTGATGAAGGCTTACTTTTGCTGATCACACTTCCCAGATTTTGCATATTCAGTTGACTTGATCTGCACTTTCCCAGAGTTGTGTTAAAGTCCCCTTCTATAATCATGGATTTGTCCATTTTTCCATTTGTTTTGGCATCAATATTGCTGGATCGTGTGTGTGCGTGTGTGTGTGTGTGTGTGTGTGTGTGTGTGTTGGTGGTGGTGGTGGTGGTTAGCACTCTTACCTGGATTTTCTTGCTTATTTTCTAAACCTCTACCTTATGTACTTTTTCCATTCCTTTATTTTCAGCCTTTCCCTTTCATTTTGTTTAGCTGTATCTCTGAGGACACCTACATATTGGATCTTATTTAATCACTAAATCTGGGAACTTTATCTTCTGGTAGATCAGTTGGATCCTCCAAGAAGCAAACACAGAAGAGATTAGACATGTACCCCATTTATTGGAGGACTGCAGGTAGATAAAAAGGGATCAGAAGCAAGAGGAGGCAGGGAGGGACTTTCAATAGTAAAATAAGTCTGATCCCTGTGGAAGCAGAGGGGAAGGGAGAAGGACTGGGGAGGGAAAGGCTCAGAAAGTTCCAACCTGGCAACGTGAGACCTGGAGCTAAAGTTGCCTGTTCCAGGGATCCCATGTCCTGTAGAAATGGCCTGGGAGTGTACCTTAGGGCAGGCGTGGCCTTGGAGAAAATGGGTGGTGGTCCCAGAGAGACTCTACGTGTCCCATCACAGCCGAGTGAGCCCCTTAGCCCATGGAGTCCATCACTGTTATTTAAATTGGTTAGTAATTCCTGCTGCCTTATTTTGTGTTATTTTGTGTTTTCTACTTACTGCAATTTTATGTTTGTATATTTTTGTTCATTTTATTTAATTACGTTTTCCTTGTTCAATTCCATTCCAAAAGTGATTTGCAAGTTAGACATTTGTAGTATTCATCTTTCTAAATATTTTTGATGAAAACAATTCTCAAAGTAATGCATGACCATGGCTGAAGATTCAGATAGTTCAGAAGACCTTACTCTTTTAAGCGAGAGTCCCAGCCCCTACACACCTCCAAATCCCAGGCTGGTTTTCCAGAATGTAAGCCTTTTGTCTCTGTAAATCTCCCTATTGCCATTTCTGTAACTGAGATTTGCCTTTTTTGATTTATTCAAGTAGATATTCTCCACTAACTTCTTGCTATGTTTGAATGGAGTTTTTGCTTGATTATATCACATCTTATATTTCTATATTCTCCTCCCTGACATACTTTTGTCACTCTTAACAATTTCTCTGTTGTTCTTCTTTGAGTTTGTAGCAAACATGAATGTAATACTTACTCTGTGCCAGGGGCTGTTCTAAGTATCTTTGATAGATTATTTCATTGAAGGCGGGTACTACTGATACTCCCATTTTACAGATGGAACACTTGAGGAATAGGTATTATGTAATGTGTCCAAGCTCACACAGTTAATAAGTGACAGACCTTGGACTGAAACCCAGGGAGTCAGGCTTCAGAGTCTCTCCTCTTAACCAGTAAACCATCCTCCCTCTCTCTATTTTTTATTCAGTCAATTATAGGTTAAGTTTTTGAATTAAATTTCTTGAATTCTAACTTTGTAAAATGAGAATAATAGTACTCTGAACCTCCCTATTTTCACCTCCCAACCTCTTTCAAAGGTACTTTTATTTTGCCAAGATTCATAACATTTACATTTTGCAGTGTGATAAAATCTGGATCTTCTGTGATTCATCAATGGGGTAATTCTACAAGTCAAAGGCTAATGAAACAGCATTCATTTTATCATGCTTATATGAATGCTGGTCACAGCAGAACAAAGTAAAATGTTAGGATTCATTTCTTCCACCAGAAGACCAACATCATGACAAAGCCACTCAAAGAAGAATGTGCCCAGAGTCACTTAAATTCATTCTAAAACAAAAACAAGCAAACAAACAAAAACCTCACCAATTGTCTTCAGCATACACCATGGTTTTTCCAATGTCTAAGTCATTCTATGTAATTCTCCAATTGTCCTTCTCTCCTGAAGCCATCCTGCCACCTTGTTCTGAACTGCTTGCTCCCTGGGTGCTTGCAGGATTCCGAAATAGGACATCATTATTTCTCACTTTTGATCTACTGGTTTCTGGATTCCACGTCTTTTTCTTTCTTGGTTCTTGGTTTATGCTATTTTTCTAGAGTCATCAAATAACTTTCAAAGAAAAAATGTACTTGAGGTGAGTTTTCAGAGTTTATGTAGTCTGAAAATATCTTAATTATTCCCTTTCATTGAATTCATAGTTTGCCAGGTGGTAAGCTTCCAGTTTGGAGATCATTTCCCAACCCACCCCCAGAACTTTGAAGGTCTTGATGCATTTATTTTTCTAGTACCTATGATGGGGGGTTAGACATGCAATGCCAGTCTAATGCTGGCTTCCTTGCAGGAGACATCTTAGTTCTCTGACTATACTGATATGGTATGTCTAGGTGTAGGTATATTTTCATTTATCATACAAAATACTTCAAACTGAAGATTGCATTCTGGGAAATTTGTTATTATGTTTTAAAAACAATTTCATTTCTTCCATTTTCTCAGTTCTCCATTTCTAGAATTTTTATTAGATCAAAGGCATAGCTTTAGGCTGGATCCTCTATGCCTTTCTTTTATTTTAATTTTTTTAATTTGTGAAATCAAATTTGAATGAAACAGACTTTTTGGTTGACATTTCTAAAACAATTAATACACGTATAGATTCATATAACCACCACCACAATACATATTGGAAGGTTTCCTTCACACAAAACTTGTTTTCTTTGTAGTCAGATCTATCCCCCAGTCCAAGTCTCTGGCTACCACTAACCTCCCCTCCACCATTATAGTTCTGACTTCTTGAGAATGTAATTTAAACAGAATCAAATATGCTGGCGAGGATGTGGAGAAACGGGCACATTCCTACACTGTTGGTGGAAGGTGGTACAGCTGCTCTGGAAAACAGTGTGGAGGTTCCTCAAAAAATTATCAATAGAACTCCCCTATGACCCAGCATTAGCACTGCTGGGGATCTACCCAAGGGATACAGGAGTGCTGATGCATAGGGGTACCCCAATGTTCGTAGCAGCATTTTCAACAATAGCCAAATCATGGAAAGAGCCTAAATGGCCATCAACTGATTAATGGATCAAGAAGATGTGGTTTATATATACAATGGAATACTACATGGCAATGAGAAAGAATGAAATCTCGCTTTTCGTAGCAACGTGGATGGACCTCAAGGGTGTCATGCTAATGAAATAAGTCAGGCAGAGAAGGACAGATACCTTATGTTTTCACTCATAGGTCTAACAGGAGAAACTTGACAGGAGACCATGGGGAGGGGAAGTGGGGGGGAAGAGTAAGGGGGAGGGAGGGAGGCAAATCATGAGAGACTCTTGAATACTGAAAACAAACTGAGGGCTGAAGGGGGAGGGGGAAAGGGGCAGGAGGGTGATGCCCTCTGGAGGAGGGCACTTGTGGGGAAGAGCACTGGGTGTTATATGGAAACCAACTCGACAATAAAATATAAAAAAATTATTAAAAAAAATAAACAGAATCATATAGGGTCACCTGGGTGGCTCAGTCGGTTAAGTGTCTAACTCTTGATTTCTGCTCTCACAGTTCATGAGATTGAGCCCTGTGTTGGGTTCTGCACTGACATTGCAGAGCCTGCTTGGGATTCTCTCTCTCCCATTCTTTTTGCCCCTCCCTCACTCATGTGCGATCATGGACTCTTTCTCTCTCAAACATAAGTAAATAAATATTTAAAAAAAATAAATGGAGGGACACCTGAGTGGCTCAGTCAGTTAAGCGCCCAACTTCAGCTTAGGTCATGAGCTCATGGTTCGTGGGTTCCACCTCCCCATTGGGCTTTGTGCTGACAGCTCAGAGCCTGCTTCAGATTCTGTGCTTCCCTCTCTCTCTCTCTCTCTGCCCTTCCCTCCTGCTAGTGATCTGTATCTTTCTGTCTCTCAAAAATGAATAAAAACATTTAAAAAAAATTTTAATTAAAAAAATAAATGGAATCATGTAGTATATCACCTTTTGAGACTGGCTTCTTTCACTCAGCATAATGTCTTTGAAAGCTAAGTTTTTTCAGGAATTAAGAGTTTAATCCTCCTTATTGCTGAGTTGTATTCTGCTGTGTTGATGTTCCAAGGTTTATTTATCCATTCACAAGTTGAATAACATTTAGTTTGTTTGTGTTTGTTTGGCAATTAGGAATAAAGTTGGTGTAAACATCTGCTTACAAGTTTTTGTATGAATTAAAGTGTTCATCCTTGTATGATAAATATTTAGGAATGGGATTGACAGGTCATATTTTATGTATGTGTCTAAATGTATTGTAAAATGCTTAGCTTTTTTCAGAGTGGTTGTATCATTTGGATACTTAACAACAGTGTACAAAAGTTCAACTTGCTTCCCATCTTTACCAAGCTTTACCATCTTTACCAATTCTTGGTGTTTATCTGGACTATTCTAATAGAAGTGTAGTGCTATATGACTGTGGCCACTACCCTCATGCCCAATGATGCTGAACAGCTTTTTATGTTTTTATTGCTATCTATACCTGATTTCCAGTGAAGTTCATTTTCAAGATTTTTGCTCATTTTAAGAACTGGGCTGTATCTTTTCTTATTGTCCAATTTTCAGAGTTATTACTTATATCTGGATATAAGTAATATATTGGATATGGGATTTTCACATATTTTCCCCCATTCTGTCACTTATATTTTAATTTGCTTAGCAGTATTTTTCTTAGAGTAAAAGTTTTAATTTTGATGATGTGCAATTTATCAATGTTTTAAATGGATTATACATAAGGTTTCGTGTCTTGGAACTCTTTGCCTAACCCTGGGTTATGAAGACTTTCTTATATGTTGTCTGAATAATTTTCAGGTATACAGTGTCAGATGAAAACATCTTCATTAGTCCCTTCCCACAGAATAGTTGGTCAGTTGGATACAGATTTTTAGGTTCAAATTTCTTTTCCTTCAGAATCTGTGGACCTCGTTTCTGCAATATTGCTGACAGTTTAGAATGTCCTGGCCAATGGTGTGAAGGGGATTCTAGTGAACCCAGTTCCCTTCTCCCTTACTTCCCAATCCAAGCTACCAACCTCTCCTGAACCACAAGGCTGCTATTCAATCAACAAGAGTTAATTTAGTGGAATGAGTCTTTAGAATTTAATGGACCTGGTAGGGAGCACAGGTGCTGAACAAATGGTCAAACAGCAGTGATGAAGTTCAGGAAAAGGACAAGACTGTAAATGTGACCTGGGGAGAGCTGGACTATGGAAGTTCTTGAAAGACAACTAGTAAGCTGGATGGTAAACTGAGGTTTCTCTGATCCTGATATCAGTGAACATAGGGACATCAGAAGGCAAGAGATCTCTCCAGGTTCCTTAGTGGCAAGTGACTTCTGCCTTTACTCTCCATGCTCTCAGGGTCAGGGATGACCATATCCTTATAACCAATACAATCTCTGCTGTTCAGAATACTCCAACAACTCTAGCTAAGTCAACTCTATACACCCAGAGAGAATAATAATATTCCAGTGAAAGGAGCCCAGAAATTTAATAAGGAAGTTTAGGAAGTACAATTAGTATGCAAACCCAGTAAAAGAGACTGCTAAATATCTGGATAAGAAATTAGTCTGAGATTTAAGAAAATTAATATTCATAATAAAATACTTTGGGGGGATTAAAATATTATTTTAAAGTATAAAAAGGAAAGTAAATTAAAGAAAAGATTTATCACTATTAAGATTAAATTAATGCTACCATAATCATGAGTAAGAGATATTTGAAAGAATAGTGGTAAAAAGTAGAGGTGATAAACTTGATGAAAAAGATAAGATTAAGAGATAAATCTTGGAGATGTAACATATGAATGAAAAAAATTATGGGAAAAGGAAAGCAAGTATACAAGAGACAGTCATTAAATAAATAAATAAATACATCAATTCCACAAACTGAGGCAAGTCTGAAAATTTAGATTCCTAGTACTTAAACAAGTTGGACTAAAATGACCAGAAAACACATATACACACAAACACATGTGTAGACCCATTTGGTAAGATTCTTGAATTTTATAAAAAAAATTAAAATTGTACATGCTCCCAAGTAAAAAACACAAATTAGTGACATCAGACTTTTTGTCTGCAGTATTGGAAGCTAGAAGACAGTGGAATCATGTCTACAAGTGAGTAAGGAAAGATGTATAACCTCTTATCTCTCTGCCCCGTGAAATATCATAAATCTAACAGCGTGAAAGTAATGTACTCAAAACACAGAAAGTATGTCACCCAGGTATCCCATCAGAGGAGAACACTTGTGAAATGGTTCTAATGAAAAAAGAAACATGAGAGAAGATAAAAGAAAGAGGAAAGAACAGTGAGCAATGAGTCTGGCTAATATATGAAATATCATATATGTAATATATACATGCATATATATAATCTTGTCATCAAGCTTAATTATACTTATAAGAGCACAAATTAGGGGACATTCTAACAAGTACAATATTTTAATAAAATCTACAGGAAAGAGTGATAGAGAAGGAGAAAAGAGAAAATCAAAGATCATATAAGAAGCAAGAAGAAGGCATAGGGAGAGTTGGGGGAGTAGTGAAATGAGTCGATAGCTTTCATTGTATTAAGGAATTCTGAGATGGGGGAAATTAGGGCTTGATGGGGAAATAATTGGTAATTTACTTTCAAATAATGGTGGAGTGTTATGTGTAGAAATTAAAAAGCAGGGGAAGGGAAATTAGCCATGAATGTAAAGAAAAAGTACAATAGAACTTCTTAATAGCAGAGGCAAAGTAGAACGAATGATCAAAACATGATCCAAACAGCAAAACAAGGAAAAGGAAACAGAGGACACCACAATGGGCAAAAGAATGCAAAGATCCATGGAGGAATGGAAACCAAGTATGTCACTGACTGCCCTAACTGGAAATGACCGATCTCCAGAAGCTGCTGGGGCTGATGGAGTGAAGGTCAGCAACTCCCAGTATTAACAAACAAAATCTATCTGCACTCTGCAAATTATACTTACAACAAAGTAATAAATTTTACACAATGCTCATGGTTTTCAAAACTCAAAATGTTTAAAGTGTCATCCCCCCTCATTTGATCTTGTGGAATTTGACAAAATGATTTGAAATTAAATGGAGAAAGGGGCACCTGGGTGGCTCAGTCGGTTGAGTGTTCAACTTCAACTCAGGTCACAATTTCACAGCTTGTGAGTTCGAGCCCCACATCAGCCTCTGTACTGACAGCTCAGAGCCTGGGGCCACTTTGGATACTGTGTCCCTCTCTTGCTCTGCCCTGCTCTGGCTCATGCTCTGTCTCTCAAGAATAAATTTAAAAAAAAAAACATTTAAAAATTTTTAGAAATTATATGGAGAATAGACTGCCAAGCACAGCCAAGACACTTGTGAGGGAGAACATGGTGACATGGTGAGGAGGTTTGATAAATTTACTGCTCTGTGGTCAATATCACACTGTCTTTATCAAACGTTTCATGTCCAGAAGATCAACATAACAGAATAAAAATATCTACAAATAGAGGTATTGCTGAAGAGCATTGGGGAAAAACATTTAAGTATGTAAATGATTCTGGAACAATATGTATTCATATGAAAGCAAAAATTGGAATCAGCGCCCAAATTCGCCCTACCCACAAAAATCAGCTTAAGGTGGATTATAGAGCTAAATATGAGAAGCAATACTGTAAAACTTTCAGAAAATAATATGGCAGCCTATGTGCATGACATCTGGTATAGGAAACGTTTTCTTAAATAGAATCCTTTATACAAATGGCAGAATATACTCATGACAAAGGATAGAGATTGATATATCTCACCACTCCAAAATTAGGAAATTAAACAGGTCATACAGAATTTAGAAGAGAAGACACAAAGTGGGAGGTCACATTTACAGCATACATGACTAATAAATGATTTCTACCCCAGATGTGTAAAGAAATCTTTCAAAACTATACCTGAAAAAGAGCCTAATAGAAAAATGAAGAAAACATTTGAACAGAAATGTCATAGAGAAATTAGCCTCCCTCTGCTGCTTCCACGAGCCCCTACTAACCCCGTACCGGAAGATTCCTCTTTCTGGGGAGGGTCTTCTCAGATTCAGCAGATGTGTGCTTAGGATACAGGTGTGTAGAGAAGTGTGTGAATGCCAGCTTCTAAGTCAGTTCCCCAGCGCTTGCCCTGGGCAGCCCTCCCGGACTTGGGAGTTTCTCTGGATTTGTTTTTATCTTCAGAGTAATCATGGCCCGCATGAGATTTTCGGCTACAGATCCATCTACTCTTGTCACTCTCGCCCCATCTGTGGTTTCTGTCTTCTTGAATTCCCCACATGTTCGGGTCTGCTAAGTCACGTTTTCTTGTTTTATGGCACCTATAAGTACTTACTAGCTGTTAATTTTATTTTTTTTAATTTTTTTAATTTGTATTTAAGGGAGTTTGGGCAGAGTGGTTTGTTCTTACCCTGTTATCTTAATTTATTCATACACAAAGGCTCAAGCATTGAATAGCATGAATGGGACACACGAGAATTTGTCATACTCTGCCTCATCAGGGTTTATTTTTCTGCTAGAGTCATTTTCATAATTTTGTTCATATTTTACAGACTTTTTTTTAAAAAAGGTGTATTTGTGCACTATCATAAGAAAACACAAGTTTTGGGTTAAAATTATTCATATACATTTCTATTTATGTTATATATTAAATTATAGTTATTTTAAGAGTTTCTGAGGCCTATTTATGGAATAATATCTCTCAAGATCTTCCACAAGTATTTCTTTAAGGTGTAATAGTCAGGAGCAGGTTGGAGGTTACTTGCAAAGCAATAAATATTGTTATTCTCCTGGTGGCCCCAGGAAAGAGAGGGGATCTTGTTCACTGGATCCTGAAGGAGAGGACAGCTCAGCACTGCACTGGGCCAAAGAGAAGGCTGTGGGTGGAAGAGGTCACTGTAGGAGACCTGCATCTACCTTCTCTCTCTGCTTGAGAAAGGGGACTGGCTCATCTCATGTGAGGGGGAGGGCTTGGCTTTCAGCAGTCTGTATTTATCTATTAGGTGGGATTAATGTGTTATGGAAACTGCCCTTGTGTGTTTCCTGCAACCGGCCTCTCCTGAGAAATGGGTCATAATTCTCCATGCATCTGGCTGGGTAAGGGATCCCAGTTTTTAGACCTGGGAGGGGGAGAGGACCAGAATGCTGACTTTGGCTCTAGATGTAAGCTTTTCTCTCCAGGAATTTAACTGTTTTTGAGTTACCTCACTGATTGCTTCTCACTTGACTTAAAACTTGCAGGACAGAAAGGTATGACAGAAAGGTATGACTGCAAACTCCAAGTGTGTCCTAAAATAAGTCATGTCTGTGAACTTGCACAGCTCCAATACCTGAAATGCATTCTGAGGATGTTCTTGGCTCCTAGCAGTGGCCGCCTTCCATCATCGCCAAAACTGTTGAAAAGTCCTAATGTCTACAAATGCCTTGAGCAAGAAATCACTTGGGAAATAAGTAAGAAGTTTCCATGGAAAGTGGGGAAAGAGCAGCAGTGGAGGTGCCTGGGATGGTGGCAGGATGGCCAGCAGAAGGGATAAGAGCAGCCATGGCTGGGAGCAGACCACAGGCATCGCTGGCTCATCCTGCAGAGATCCACAAAATAGCCCAGAGAAGACATTGGACTTCTCCCAGCCAGTCAGGTACCTTAAAAAAAATGTTTTTTTGTTCAAGGAAAGATGAATTTAGAAAGTCAAAGGGCTTTGAGTATTTAGACTGTATCATTAAATTAAATGAAAACAAGCTGCAGTCAAAATGATTCATGTGGTGTGTCATATCCATGGAAACAATAAAACAGTAAATAAATGAGCAATAAAACAACTAAAATGAAGGATGGATGAATGAATAAATGAATGGCATGCATAGAAATTCTGAGGAAACACACCAAAAGGATGAATGTGGTCTTCAGTGTTTCTCAATGAGGAGGGGAATCTAGAGGTCACTGGGAAATGTGGGTGGCGGGGGTGGTGGGGTTGGTTGGCAGAATGATTGGCATTCAATGTGCAGGAGTCAAAAATCCAAACTTTCTGCAATGCATGAAGCAGTCTCCAACAAGACAGATGTGTCTCACACGTGCTAGTGACATTCTTGGTGAAAAACACAGTTTGCGTATTTTTTTCTCTCTCTATTTTTCTACATTTTCCAAATTATTGTCATGAGTCTAGTCCCTTTATGAACAAATAATAAAATTCACCTCCTTTATGATCTGAAAATGTAAAATAAAATAATCAAATATAGACCAAGCAAACATAAGAAGAATCGCCTATAGCCTCACTACCAGGGAATAGCCACCATGCCCGTCTTGGCTAGGGTCATTGGAGAAATTGTAATGGACGGGTTGTATGATTGGGCCAGGGCTTCACTCCCATCTCTCTCCTGTCTCCATGCACTCTGCTGTGAGACTTTGGAGTTCATCCCATAGAGTCGGAATGAATTTCTCTATTCCATGTAACTTCCTACAGCCCAAACTCAGGGCGGAGGTGATGGCACAGCAATTCTGAGCCTCCACCTCAAGAAGACTCGCACGCTTTGGCTTGTACTCTTTCTCCTCTGCCTACACCATGAGAAGGGGCCCGGCTAGTCTGCTGGAGGAAGAGAGCCATGCGGAACAGAGCCAAGTCACCCCAGGACCCCTGTTTCACAGAATACAAGGCTGAAGAGGTGCTTTGTAACTGTTCCCCCAAACCTGAAGCGACATAGAAGTATCCAACAGGAAAGAGTTGATGGTGATTTTCGCAGAAGCCCTCCCAAAATGAGGCTTCTTGGAAATGGGCTTCTGGATCAGAAAGAAGATCACTAGCATATAGTCAGCTTCTTATCAGTCTTCTTTAGTTTGTCTAGACCCCTGCTGTGGCCTGGAGTGTGGGAGAGAGGGGCATGCAACCTCTGTTTTTATGAATCCAGCAGCCAGAGTGCTATGCCTACATCCAAGGATTTGAAACCACATGAAGAACAGGGTCCCTACATACCGTTTGGCAGGCTGTCTACACTGCAAATGTTTACAGGGTGTCTGCCATATATTTGACATGGTAGAGTTGCATATTATTCTATCACTTGCCAACAAATGAGGGGACAAACTCTCTAGAAAGAGCTTCTTTTCCTGACCTGCACATCAGTGGTACGTGGACTGGCAGCAGGCTCCGTAGTAAATAGTTTGAAACCGACTGTGCTGTTGGCTCTATAAACACCAACACAGTACCTGGGCAGGAGAAATTGGTGGTCCAGGGAAATCCGCTTCAGTCCACATTCATCAAAGAATGACTGGCGTTGGAGTGGCTGCAGCATCTATGAAAGGTCCAGTATGGTAGCCACTAGCTATACACAGATATTAGAATTTGTTTTTTTAATTTTTTTATTTTCTAGTGCTTTATTTTTATTTTTTTGAGAGAGAGAGAGAGAGAGAGAGAGAGAGAGAGAGAGAGCAGGGGAGGGTCAGAGAGAGGGAGACACAGAATCCGAAGACAGGCTCCAGGCTCTATACTGCCAGCACAGAGCCCGACACGGGGCTCAAACCCATGAACTGCGACATCATGACCTGAGCCGAAGTCAGACACTTAACTGACTGAGCCACCCAGGTGCCCCAGATAGTAGAATTAAATCTAAAAATTAAATAAGAGTCTCACTGGCCATATTTCAAGCACTCAATAGCCACATGGGACTAGTGACAACATTACCCTGCACAGTGCATATATGCAACATTTCCATGATGGCATAAAATTCTACTGGACAGTGTTGTTGTACATAAATGGCCCAGCAAGACTCCCCCTCCTGTCTGGAGGCAGAGAAATGAACTTGAAGTGTCCCTACCCCATAGTTCTTAAAAGAGCAAAATCAAGGGAAAGCATTTTCCTGTGCTGTGCTCCACACAGAAACAGGGACATTGGTAAACTATTCCCACACTTGAGTGCCTTTGACAACATTATTTTACACATGTGCTCCATTGAGCTCCACTATTATTTTATGTCACCCACCTAAACCCAGAGCAAATGTCTCACCATTCGGAAAAATTACATGCGAGAAAGCCCCAGATGTATGCGCAAGGCTCCTGTGAAATCCAGTCTTAGTACATTGAGTTTAATCCAAATGCATTTCGAAAACAGTGGTTTCAATTGTTGTAAACTACAGAACACATGGAGAATCCCTGGAGAAACAGATGTTAGATCTTCTGATAGCAGTAAAACATCCAAAAAAAATCTTGTAAATATGAACAAACTTGACTAATAGAGTATTTGGCAGTTAGAGAGATAGGAATGCACGGTGGGTGTCGTTCGGCTTTATAAAATAGTGGCATGAGTGTCATTAAAAAAGAAATATTCTTTTAAATGTCTGTTATTTAGTTTTAAAATGAAAAATATTGAATAGTTAAACTTTATTAAGTGTAAAATTGGTTTTTAGAGTGCTTTGGAATGTTAGCTACCAGGAAGCAAAACTTGAGAAGTCATTGAAAGCAGCTGCTCTTTAAAAAAGAAAAAAAAATATTCAAAAGGCTAATTTTTAGGACCAGGTCCAAGTTGGAGCCCATTGGTCCCTTTAAGAGACTATTGTTGGTGAGGCCCTCACATCCTGAGGAGCCTTGCAGCTGTGGGCAGGCCCAAGCCTGGACCCCAAGGACCTCTGTCTTATCAAGCCAGATTTGGGGAAGTCAGGGGCCAAAACCATTGGCCCAGCCGACCCCCTTCCAGATCTCCCTCCCTGCCCCCTCCCTGCTTTTATAAGTAGACAGGAATCAGTTCCTACAAATTAAGAAGAGGAAGGCACATGGCAAAGTGATGGGGACAGCAAAGGTTTCAGGAGACCCTAGGGTTTCTAAGGTAGGGAAGGTACAATTGGTCTCATTTCCTAAGTTTTCTATACTTTTTTTTATTGTACTTTTGCAAATGTAAGGACCTTGGAAGACATGGGATTTAATGCACAAACTGGCAGGACGTAGCATTCATTTCCACTGGATTCGAGGAAAAGTGTCTGTAACCAGGTTCCTAAGTTACAACTGGAGACCCAGGAAACCGATGCAATCATTGTAACTCATATCACTCTGCCTCCACTTGTGTTCCCTTACATGGGGCTTCACTTAGTAAACCCAGGACCAACTCATGGTTCAGAACCCCAAGGTCTTTAAAGCCCCTCTTCCTTTGTTCACCTGCAGTGATTGGTTCACACTCTGTTGCCCTCCTTAACACTTTCAATGTGAGGTTCCTTTGGATGACGCTGGATTATCCCTAAGCCCTGAGTCTCCAGAGGACAGGGTTTTATCATTCTTCGCCTTCAGCACCCAGTACACTACCTTCCCGCAATAGATTCCATCAGAATACATGAATGAATGAATGAATGAATGAATGGTCATGACAGGTACATTTCTCCCAGACGGAGAAACTCCGATATGGGAGCTGTTGTCTGACCAGCCTGGAAGATTTTCTTATGATGCTCTGTAGATTTCCCGTCAGTCCTGCAAACTCCTTTTTTTTTTTTTAATGAGTCTATTCAAGATGTTGCCAAGTTAGGGGTGTCTGGGTGGATCAGTCAGTTAAGCATCCGAATTCTGCTCAGCTCATGATCTCAGGGTTTGTGAGTTTGAGCCCTGTGTCCGGACCCTGTGCTGATAGCTCAGATCCTGGAGCCTGCTTCGGATTCTGTGTTTCCCTCTTTCTCTGCCCCTCCTCTGCTCACACTCTACCTCTCTCTTTCTCAAAAATAAATACACATTTTTTAAAAAATTAAAGAAAAGATGTTGCCAAGTTAAAGGCGTAATCAAGTGATTACAGGCTTCGCTTTGTCATCTAGCACCAACACAGTGCCCATAACTATGGTGTAAACTTCATGGAGTGACATCGGCCCCACCTCGGGGATATCAGGACAGGGCCAATTCTCGGCAGCTTTCTCAAACCAATACACATTTGTCAAAGAGTTCTAACTGGTTGTCTGCCCTATGCCAAGGCTGTGCTACCTCCAGCTCGCTCACCCAGATCGGGACTGAATTTCCCAAAATCTAAAGAGCCAGGAGTCCCAAAGACAAGCTGGCTATGTTTTTCTGGGATACAAAATAAATGGCCTATCAATTTATTATTTAGCTACTTTCACATTTTAATGAATAGTTATAGTAATAATTACCTAATTTCTATATTAAAGAAAAACAAGTCAGCACTTTATACTGTAAATACTGAATTGTGCCATTATCAACACATGTGCTGGTTTTCTGTAAACACAGAAATTTGATATTTGTCACTAAAACGATTCACTGCAACTGAAAGAAGATAAATAATGGATAGTAATGCCACTTGTTCATTAAAATTCTACAAAAGCAAAACATACACCAGTTACTCCTTTCATGAATGTGGCTACTGAAGGTTCATCTTTAACCGTGTTCCACATTTACTCCTAATTATCTGTGAACTTGATCCAGGCTACCCAAAGCCCTCCTGTTCTCTGTGTGTCGCTCTGGGCAGAAGAGACTGGGGTCTAGGGAGCAGCGGTCACTTGAATGCAGGCTGAGCTCTTAAGTGCTTGGTTCGCGCACGGCTGTGCTGACTAGGGGCTGTTGGCTTATCTCTTGCTGGCTGAGATGTAGCTCCTGGCTTGTGTGACTTGCACGTCACCTCCCCCTCACCGTGTTCCAGCCTGTTCATCTGGGCGGGTGTTGGTGTTTGCCTCAAGAGTGGGGCTAGCATTGAGCCATGCCGAGACCCCTCCTCAGGCCCACTCAGGAGGCCACCTAAAGACAATTCGCATGTGGCCTCAGCTTCCTCCTCAGGGTGTTCTCCAGCTTGGGGACCTTGCTAGGGGAGCGAGCACCAGAGAGCTGGGAGTCTGCAGCCCCTTGACCAATGAGCGACGGGAGCTGATGGATACACCCCAGCTTCTCGCCCCTCAGTGAGACCACCCACGGGATGCTCTACAAGGTGGTCCAGGAGCCCCGATGTTACTGAGCCTCAGCTGCCCACAGCACTGACCTCTTCACTGACAAAATCTTTTTGGCTTTCCTTCCTTTTCTGTCTCACCTCTATCCACCCTCTCTGTGCTTCCTGGGGTCACCTCCCATATATACCACTTGTCCCCCAAAGCTTTGTCTCAATGTCTATTTTAAGGGAACCCCAAACTAAGGCACCTGTACCTTGACCAATGCAAGCATGTGACCAAGGGAACTGTGTGGACGCTCTGCTCATGCTGCTTCACCAGGAAAAGTATTTTATCCATGTGTACCTTTTGGAGCAGAAGTCCTGCCTGCTCTGTCCTCTGCTCTGTCCTGAGGGTCCCACATACAGTGCCCAATGCCTGGGAGGCCCCCGCCATGACCGCGGGCCCCATGGGTGGAGGCACTGTGATCTCACATAGCTCGCACACGGCCGGCACCCTAGGGCACAGAGAGGGCTGGCGTCCATTAATCAGGACAAGCAGCAAGGCCTCTGGAGCCTTTTCTGCTGACGGTGATGATTAAAACAAAAAGCAGACAGAGGAAGTCTGTCCTAGTTCATGAAATTTTCCCCCAAAAACTGCATCTCACAGTTTTTGTAGTGTACCCAATTAAAGGGGCATTTCTGGAAATGCTTGCTGACAGAGACACTATTTTAGAGCCTGCAACCCTGACCTGGGGTCCTGAAGCCAGCTTTGGATCTGTGTCTACCTTCCCCATTCGTGTTACACAGCTTTCCCTCCTTCCCTTCCCTCCCCACTCTCCCCTCCTCCCTTCCTTCTTTTCCTTTCCCTTCTTTCTACCCTCCTCCCTCCCCATTCCTTTCTCCCTCCCTCTTTCCCTTCTTCTCCCTTCCCTTCTCTTTCTCCCTTCCCTCTTTCCTCCCTCCTTCATTACCCTCCCTCCTTCCTCCCTATCCTCCCTTCCCCTTCTCCCCTCTTTCCCTCCCTCACCCCTCCCACCTTCCTCCCTTCCTGCCTCTATCCTCTCCTCCCTCCCTTGCCTCCCTCTAGCTGTGTTTCCCTTTCTTCATTCTTTCTCCAGGGTATTCAGCTCACCTCAGGACCTCTGTCTGCCTTCCCTCTTTCTATACCAGAAACCTTGATTGCCAGGTGCCCCTGGGTTACATGGGGCACTGAAGACCATCATGGAATCAATCCCATCCTAACACTGGTGAATAGGGGGAGAATCTCCCCAGAGTGGGTACCAAGTCTCCTGTCTCCTATGTGACTCCAAATGGCTGTTTCTAAGGGGAAAGGAGAGAGGTGGCCAGGGTGTGGCTGGGCCCCAGGGCATGAGCTGTGGGGGCTCTTAGGGCTCCCCTGGGGCTGTTCCCAGGAGACCTGTGGGACGCTCTTCTGGGCAAGGCCAGGTCTGGAGCAGCGCCCTGACTTCCCTGCTGCCCTGCCCCTCCCTGTCCTGGTCTCCCCCTCCTCCCCTTCTAACAAGGTCACGGCCCCAGCGGTAGCCAATTGAGTGCAGATTTAATGTGCAGATGCATGTGAGCCTGGTGGGCTTGTGAGAGAGAAAGGATGGCTTCGCTTCAAATTCGCTAAACATCTTAAGCCACTTCAGGGGGTTGAAGAAACCCGGGTTGCATTTTGCCAAGCACGTTTCCCCTTAATTTTTGTACCCAAGTGTATTCTGAAGGAAATGAAATCCACATGTTTCTGATCATTTATACTTAAATCATCAAAATATTGCCTTTTAGGGGCTTTGTGTGTCAGCAAACCCTTTGAACCTTTTTCACAGCAGTGTTGGCTGCCTGGTGGAAAGATCCACAGGAAATGGAGATAGTAGAGGGCAGCGGTCCTGACCCCAGGGTGGGCCCTGGAAGCGCAGGTCAGACCCTCCTGAGCGGGCCTGGCTGGGGCCTTTGGGCAAAGGGCCGGAAGGCTCAAGGCCCAACATCTGGGCTCCATCCCTGGCCTGTGTCCCGGATGCGCTTTGGGACATTGCACACGACCAGTAAGCCTTCTAGGGCCTCAGTTTCCTCTTAAGTCAATGGGAGAGTTGTTAAGAAAACTATTTGATTAAAACAATGTCTAGGAAGGGAAACACAAAGATTAAAAGAAACTTACGAGGCCTGTCCATCAAACACAATGTGTGGAACTTATTTAGACCCTGATCCAAACAAACTATAGTTTGCCTGATTGTACTTTATTGGACTATATGTAGTGTGTGTGTGTGTATGTGTGTGTGTGCCTGTGTGTAAACTGAACCTCTGATGAAATTAAGAAATTGTTATAGTAACTTACTTTTAAATATTTTGGTCTTTTTTTTTTTTAAGATTTCTTTTCTTTTAGAAACACATGCTGGATGATCTTCCAATGACTTGAGAATCTGGGAGTTGCTTTACATTAATTGAGGAAGGTGAAGTGGGGAGGGTGGAGATGAAATAAGACCACACACAAGTTTTGTAATTGTTGAACTTGGGAGGTGGTGGGTAATGGGTGGGTGTTCCCTTCCTTTTGTCATTTTACACCCAGTTCAAAGCCCAGTGCAGAACCCAATGCAGAGCTTGAACTTGCAACCCTGAGATCAAGACTTGAGCTGAGATCAAGAGTCAGATGCTTAACTGACCGAGCCATCCAGGCACCCCTGGCTTTAACGTTTCAGGATGAAAAACGAAAAGTAAAGCATATGCTTCCCTGATCATAGGGTGCCATGGGTTAGGAAATATCTTGAACATACAAAACCAGCCTATACTAGTATGTAAAGTTCAGAATGTCTCTTGGTCAGTCATAAACCCCAATAAAGGCAGACACAATTAATTTAGGTTGACCCATTTGCAATTGCAGGTTTTGTAGGTTAAAAAGTGATCAGTTATTGACAACTGCAAATGGTTCAACCTCAATAGAATAGCTCACTTCAACCATCATTACTGAGCCTTACAGCTTGTGGGCCCTGTGTTAAATGGGGGGACACAGCACAATGACCAGAAAGCTCAGGGATCAGTGAGTGAGGAGACAGAATCAAGATTCTCACAGTAGGTGGATGGAGCTCGGGCCAGAGGAGCTCAAACTGAGATTGTAACAAAGGAAAGTAATGTTCTGTCTGAAGAAGGTGCCCCAGGAGATTGGTTTACAAAGATGGGTTGGGTTTCATCTCAGTGGGGATGACACAGAAACATTCCCAAGCAGATGACCTTGAACAAAGGCACATAAGAAAGCAACTCTAAAGGATATTCGGCGTTCAACAAAACATAAGTGAATTAATCACTTAATACATAAATGGATCTTAGAATTCATTTTTTAAATTTACTTATTTATTTTTGAGAGAGAGAGAGCATGTGCATGTGGGAGAGAGGCAGAGAGAGGGCAGGAGGGAGGGAGAGAGTTCCACGTAGGCTCCACGCTGTCAGCACAGAGCCCAGTGAGGCGCTCCAACTCACAAACTGTGAGATCACGACCTGAGCCGAAACCAAGAGTCAAATGCTTAACCAACTGAGCCATCCACGTGCCCCTGGATCTTAGAATTCTATTTGCAAAGAACATGAGAAGAACCTTGATCCAGTTTCAGACCCTATAAGCTGTGTGGCCTTGAATGTGTTACTTAACCTCTCTACATCTCAGTTTTTTCACCCAGAAAATGGGGAAATTAAACCTGCCTCCTAAGTTTCTCAGAAGGATCAAATGAAGAGACACGAATAGGCCACCTATACATGGTAGGCATGGGAAGGTCAAGCCCATACACAGACCCAATGCTGGAACTTGAGCTAGAACATGCAGGGAGTCCAGATCCAGGGCTAAAAATTATATTGTGGGACTGGGTTGTATGGAAGCCACACCCAGGGAACAGAGGAAATTTTTATTTGACTGCTTAATATTTAAACCAGCTTTTTGTAAAAGTGCATGGGTCTCTCTTTGGAAATGACCTCTACTTCCATACCTGCTGTCTGATGGACTCTACACTGAGGTGTCTGACCTCCACCAGTCAACTGGCAGGATATGGCCCAAGCTAGGCCAGCTAGACTGCAACTCAAGTGGTCTTACCACTTGAGGAAAGCCACTTGACCTCTGTGTCTATTGTATTTTAGAGATACTGGCTCCTCCCTGCATCTTTCACAGAGCTGCCAGCAGACCCTCTCAGGAAGGATACAGACATACCCTTTGTCCTGTAAAAGCACATCGCAGAGATGTCACAAAGCACTCATGGAAATCACTTATAGTGGCTTCCAAGAACATGGCGTTGGGAAGGATCCTGAGGTTGAATCTTGGTTCATCAAGAAGGAAGACTTCTGAACAACTGTGTTACATGTGCTGGGCATAGAATAGTGGAGTGGCTTGCCTGTCATATGCCTAATCTCTGTTCTGTGTCATCTCGCTTCTCTGTGTGAAATTCCAATGCTTTATCTCCCTATGGAAAGCCAGATCCCTTCAGGGAAAGATGTTTTCCTTCTAGGGCTCATACAATGGGACATGAGGCTGGTGAATGGGTTTAAACAGGACATCTCCTAAATGGCATGTTTTCTGGAAAATAAAAAGCTCATCTCTGCCTGGCAGCAAAATATCTCCTTACGTATATAATAACTTACCTAATTCTGAGAGTTGTTATGAGGATAATATGAGTTAATAAGATGTTAGTGCTTAAAACAGAGCCCCCCCCCACAGCAAGAACTAAATAATAAATATCAGCTGCTACAAGACTTTATTGTTTTCAGGGCACAGCTCTTGTGGCTGCCTGGGGTTCTCCTCCAGGATCCTGTAGAACCTAAAACATGAAGCCCCAGATCAGTTTCTACTGAGGTTTTACACAAGGGACTTCATGCCTGAGGCCCTGAGAAGCAGAGGCCCCTCTAAAATTTTGGCCAAGAATCTCTACTTTCTTCTCTAAGACATCCCCAGTAAACCTGCAGAAATTTCTGCCTATGTGAACTCCTTTCCCCCAGCAAAGCTAGATGCACATCGAGTGAACAATGTAATCTGGATGATGAAAATGTTTGCAAATATCCTAGGATACTGCTATCCTGTATACACGAACACAGCTGGGGCCAAAGTGGATTTATTGAAGTCTTTGTCTATGCAGGTTAAATTTTAGATAATTATGGAAAGAAGGGGCTTATGGAAAACACACTGGCAGGCTGGTTCTGAGAACTTTCAGCCAGACTGTCAGCTCAGTTATCTGATTGCGTGGCCAGCTGGACAGTAGGATGCTACCCAGGCCCAGGGCTAAGCTGATGGCTGTGTCCCTCAGTGAAAGATAGGCGTGGGTGCCCTTTGGGATGACTGTGGATACATGAGGGCATAGGTGGTCTTTGCATGGAGGTGGACACCAGGCAGGGGGCTGGGACTGTTTGACACACTATCACTCTCTGACCCTACCTTGTCCTTAGTAGTTGCCTTGTGCACACCAGATTCAAAGGAGAGCTCATCCTTCCAGGGCTGGGTGTCTGATGTTTAGCAAAACCCCTCCTTATAGATATACATGAGAAAACAGGCCTGAGAGAGGGAAAAGCTCCCCCATGCCACATGAACTACGTGGCAGAGTAAAGGGGACTCAGAATCTGCTGACACCAGTGGCCATCGATGCTACTTAGGAAGCACCCACTGTGGGCCAGGCCCTCACATGGGAACCTGTTCAACATGGTAAAGAGTCTTAAAGAAATGCCCTCTCCTTTCCTCTAGCAGATGCTGGCACATGACTGCACCCTGCCATTTATTAGAGACAATAGCTCTGTCTTCTCCTGTTCTCCCCAGACCATGCTGGCTATGTCCACACAAGCACAGGAGGCTTTGGTTCTAACACCCTCCTCCCAGCTCAGTCTCCTTTCTGTGGGGCTGCAGGGTTATTCAGAACCTGCTTCCTATTCCAAAGGGGCCCCTGGATTACAATGGGTGGAGAGCTAAAAGTACAATCCTGCTAATGGCTGTGCCCTACAGAGAGGCCACAGCCCCATCTGGTCCAACCCCTTAATGGTGGGCATCATCTGGTCTGGCTCATCTGGCCTGGTGAGGCCTGCTTAAGAGGAGAGGCGTGTAACCCAGTTCAGACTCCAGATGGGGGATATGACCCAGCACCTTCATCCTCATAGGATACAACCAGAGACTGATCATTTCTTCCATAGAAAACCTGCCGACTCATGGTTGTCCGAGCCTATTTGGCCTCTAGTCCCACAATGAGCCCTGCCAGATACAGAACACTGTTGGGTGTGGGGAATGGGAGGGATGACACATGACATTTCCCAGACAGGCACCATGATGCCTTAGGTCATCATGCCTGTTAGTGTTTATAACAATCCACAGAGTGGAATTCACTACAGAGTTCACTACACCCGTGGATGGACAGGTTAGGTGAGTTTTTGAGGTGTTAAGGCACTTGATGAAAGTCTTGCTTTGAGGAAATGGCAGGTCCTGGGGCTCTTCTGGGACCCTGGGCTCTTTCATCTCTTCCATTGCAGCAGAGAGACACACAGGTGAGTGGGGCATAGGGGACACAGGGGAGGGGAAAGAAGAGCACTAGTGGAGGCAGGAAGGTGCAGACTTACAACCTGTCCTTTACTAATGTTGTAGTTTTTGTCTTTGATACTGTTTTAAGGTCCAAAGGAAGCCAGACTCCTCCTTTCCTCATCAAAAATAATATACTTTTCTGAGAGAGAGAGAGAGCAGAGAGCAGGAGAGAAGAAAAGAGAGTGAGAGGCAGACAAAGGAGGGCAGAATCCTAAATCTGGGCTTATTTTAGGACATTAGGTTGTATAATTTAAGGCAGACCCAAAGAGTCTGCTCTCTAGACAATGTCTGTCTCATGGCTTCAGCTCAACAATTTTAACATAAACCATAGAGCACTTTAATCTATTTCTTCTTTTCTGTTGTTTTTATGCAGGATGGCAAAGCCCAACCCCAGCCTATGTCTGGGCTTCAGCTAAATCTAGGACCTCTGGAGTTCTGGCTTAGTACATATAGGACATTGTGCCTTCCAAGGGCTCTGACAAGGTGATTAGAGTTGGAGCCTGGGCAGCCCTAGGGGACCTCAGCTCTGGCCTGGCTTCTCAGGGAGAGAACTGCTTTTGGGTACATGCTTCCCTTTCTACCAGTGACACCCAGAGAGAGGGGCTTCCATAGTTTCTTTTCTTTCATTCATTCATTCCTTCATTCCTTCATTCATTTAAGTATAGTTGATGAACAATGTTACAGTAGTGTGTCTCAGGTGTGAGACATAGTGACTCAATAAGTCTATATATTATGCTATGCTCACCCCCAGTATAGCTACCACCTGTCACCACACAACGCTGTTACAATACCATTGACCATGTTCCCTATGCGGCACCTTTCATCCAGGTGGGTGACTGACTCTTCCCATAACTGGAAGCCTGTACTTCCCATCCCCTCTTCCCCCATTCTGCCCATCCCCCACCAGCATTCTTAATGTTTAACTCATAATGACCTTAAGGAACTTTGACACAGAAAGTAAAGTGCTTGCAAGGCCAGAAATAGTGACCGAACAATGGAGCAAACCTCCCTCACTGCTCACACCCAGCAATATTGCAACACAAAAGGATCAACAGAGGAGGGATGGGAGTTTTGTGTCAGATCTGCGTGGTACCACACTGGATAACACCCAATTTTCCAGACTGTCACAGCTGAGTTTACAGGGCCAGATGAAATGGATGTATGCAAATCATTCTGTTAATTGGAACAGCCAATCTCCTTGCACTTCTTTCTTGGCCCCTCACTCTTCCGCTGTGTGTTAGGGTCGGTGTCGAGTGCATGCACGTGACTCCCTTGGGCAGGCACCACCTCTCTGTTCTCTGGGGTAACTTCCGTGGCCAAAGACACTCTGCCAGGGTCTGCCGATTACAGAAACAGGTGAGTGGACAAGCCACAGGGCTCTAACACCTATCGACGACTGACCCGGTTTTTAGTTGTGTTTTGTATCAAAAGCCATAATAACTGTTGTGGGCTATTTCTTATAAATGATTATACAGCTTTTGACAATGGCATTGTATGAGATTGTATAAAAGACCATGCCTTTGTTTGTTTGCTTTCAACCTGAGGCGCTTGGGAAGAGGACCTGGAGTGGGCTGTTTTCTTCACTCTGTCTGTCAGGGTGGTGGAAATTCCCACTGCCTGGGTGTGGTCCTGAGGACAATTTAAGAATCTCTGAGCTCTGCACTTTGCTAATTCTGAGTGCCAGGGAGTGCTAACGGCAGCAATATTTTTATCAGTTGCACTTCTGATGTGGCTGTGGTCTGTGTGGTAGGAGGTCTGTCAAGGAGACACAGAGGCGGGCAAAACGTGTTCCCCATGGGAGCACACCTTTGCAGTGCAGAGCAGGGGCTGCCAGTGCACAGGCAGGGTAAGGTGAGCCCTTACCTTACCCTGGGTGGCTTTGAGTCCCCCCAAAGGTTAGGTGCTGGGTCCCAGATCTCCCTTGGATCTGGGGAAAGTCAGTTTTGTGCAGTAGGGCTTACAATCAACACTTTCAGGATTACGGATTCTTCCTCCAATTGTTGAGAACCAAATCACATAATGTGGGCTGTTCCTACGGGTTCATTCCCAATGAAGTATGAGTTCTGTCTGGTAGCACAGAAAGCAAATTGGAAATTACAAATTTTAAACAGCAAAATCCATAGTCTTCTTCAGAACCGATTGCTCAACAGATTTCAGAATACCCATTTTAAGGGATTATTGTTTCAATGCATCCAATAAGAGAACCCCCTCAAATCAAACAGAAAGGCATAGATGCAGATTGGGGAGGTGATGCGGGAAGCTGGCACTGCTATCTCTTGCTGTTTTATAGCCAATTACCCGACAGCCTGGTTTCTTACACAATCTGCCCAAATGTGCTGTCCTGGGAGATTCCAAGGGATCATAAGAATTTGTGTGTGTGGATGTTTCATGTGCACAGACACTTGTACCTCGACAACCATGCAAACCAGCAGAACCAGTTTCCCAGACTGCCCTTGTGAGTGTGCTTGGACTGTGCAGCCATGTGCCAGGGCTCTGATACTCAGACAGGCTCCACACCTACAGAGTTGTGGCTTGGAAAGGCCACTCCCCAAGGAAGCTTCCTGTGAGCTGCCATAGTTGACGTAATCTGTGGGGCAAGTTCATCTTGATCCAGAAGAAAGTCCAGACCAAGACTCCTGATCATGATCAACATAGTCATGGCTACATGTTAATCATGGGCTACAATTTGAAACTGACATTTGATTTTAGTGGGCTCATTTGCAGACTATATGCTACAGGCTCTTTCCCACAGTATTTTAAAGCTTACAGAAAACGTATAGATATATTTTCCCCTTTCCTTGCCTTAGCTTTCTCATCTATAGAAGTTGGATGATGGGTCCTACCCAACTACTGGCATTTGGGGGAGAGTTGGCCACTGTCATACAGATAATGGGTGTCAATTAGTGGGAGCCCCAAGATACTTTTACATCCACTACATTTCTCCCAAGCTAGTGTCCCCTAAAATAACCCAAGGTTCAAGGAGCAGTGATTCAGAGGAGCAGTCCCTCTCCCTTCCCCAAGGTAGACATCAGAGCAATTGAAAGTAAGTGCAGAAACAGTGAGAACAAAAACCCAGTCATTCTATTGTGCTGGAAGACCAGGTGCCCAGGGAGAGCCACCCCTGTTGTCCCAAATCTGCCCACAGCTAGGAGGGACAGCAGGGAGAGAGGGACAGGAATCAGACCTGACAGAAGGTCATGGCTCATGTAGCAGTGTCAGGGCTAGAGTACTGACAGGGCATAGTGCCTTTCTCTGGGCATAGGTGCATCAGACCTACCGTGAAGCATACAAGTCACACTACTCAGGTTGCTACATCCTTAGCTTATTCCTTTGGCATCTTCTAGACCACTTCAAATTTTCATTTTGAAACAAAGACAAAACTTTTGATTACCATTTGAGTGAGAGAGACCAGCTTTCCCATCATATTTAGAACCTGAATTAAAAACATCAACAAATTGTCTTGAGGATAACTCTCCCCCCACCCCCAACACATATGTGGAAATTCTAGAAGCTTAGGATTATCATCAGATATAGAGGTTTTCATGTAACAGTAGAATTTATCTAAAAAGAAAAAGCTTATATCAGATCTTAATATGTGAAACAATTAAAATTAAGTCTGCTCTGATTAAAGCGGGGACAGAGTCAGGGAGGTCCAACCTCTCACCTCTGCCTCTTTCTTCCCAGAAGTGTCCTCTGGGGTTCTGAGATTCTCTGGCTTCATTTTTTTCTTAAGATTTCTTTCCCTTTCCCCCATCCCTGTGACTGGATGTGAAAGACCCCAAGATGGCAAAGGCATAATATGGAAGAAGCCTGAATCCTAGAGTCACTGCTTGGAATAAAACTCCCACCAGAGCCTGGATTTTGAGCAAGGAACAAACTTTGGTTAATGTCTGTCTTCCCAGCTAGGCAACAACTTCCCTGAAGTCAGGAACCATGTCTCTGTTGTATAGTGAGTGCTTTTATTAGTCAGGGTAATTCATGCTAGCTTCTGTGACAAAAAATAAAAAATCCCCCAAGTCAATGGTTAAATACAATAAGAGAATCATCCCCAATTTCTACTTCTCTAGTACACAGCATCATTGTTTCTTATACAGATCATCGTGATGGCCTTCCAACTAGCATTCTCAACTAGCATTCCCACATGACTGATCCCATGAAGCCTGAAGTGAGACCATAGTTCTCTGTCAGAACCTTCCGTGGCTCCTATCTCATTCAGAGCAGAATCCTCCGTGGCCCCAAATTCCCTGGCTTGCAGACACCTCTCCCTCAGCTTCTCCCTACCAGGCCTCCTTGTTCCTTCTGAAACATGCCCAAAAAATCCCATCTCAAGACTTTTGTACTTTCTCTTCTGTCTGCCTAGAATATTTCTTCCCTGGATACCCTCACAGTGTACACCCTCACCCTGTCAGAGAGGCCTGTGCTATATAAAAGAGCACGTTCTTCCTTGGCCCTCCTATGCACCTTCCTTCACCCTCCCCCAGCCCCACAGTGAGGGCTTGTGGCTTCTGTCTTCACTCTTCCCTCCATTACAAGCTCCATGAGGACAGTGACTTTCCCTTGTAGTTCATGGTTCTTTGGGACAGCGCAAGTGGTAGGCCCTCAATCAACAGTGTTGAATGAAAGATGGAATAAAGAATGCATAATGCTTTTAAATAAGGATTGTAGTATAAGACGGCATATGATACCAAATAAAGCCTGCGTAGAGCTGGGCTCAGAGAAAACTTCACTGGTATATCTGAGCTTGGGGCCACCATTTTGACTTTGACAAAGGGCTTCAAAGCTCCGCAGGACTTCAGCGTGGACCACGTGCTCAGCGTGCGTCCAGTGCTCACACGGGCCGCAGGCCCAGCGTGCGCCCAGTCCTCAGCGTGGCCCACGTGCTCAGGAGCGGTGAACTTCCTAGACACCGGGGCCAGGGGTAGGATTCCGCATCAGCGTTGCCTGCGTCTTTACGCTGTGTAGCGGCCCTTCTTCCCATGCCTTTATGAAGGAATACGATTTTTCCTTACATGAAAAAATACATGTCAAGGCAGGGGCTTGCAACAGAGCAGGAGAGAGCCCCCGGCGTGCTCAGGATGCTCGTCCTGCCCTGCTCCCCTGCGGAATTGGCGCTCCCGGGGAAGCAACCTCTCTTAGCGCGCAAAGCTCCGGTCCTTTCCCAGCCCGGATGCGGGACCGGCAGTGTGGCTCTCGATACAGGAGTTGAGCCAATCTGATTTTCTGCCTTGGGAATATCAAGTCAAAAACACGAAAATTGCTGAGTGAATAGAATTGTTCAGAGAGAGAATTCTGAGGTAGAATAGATTATAAAGCAGTTTCCGCTGCTAATTATAATTGAAATCGGTGCCTTCAAGGGAATATGCACAGGTCCCAGAAGACGGTGCAGAGACAGAGGCGAGCACATGAGGAAGGGGAGGTTCTGCCATATGTGTTCTCCCGCTGCGGGGGCAGTAGGGTAGCCCAGGGCCTGCCTGTGAGACCAGACAGCACGGCTGGAAACAGCCTGACCGCGGCAAAACCCTGTGCAAAGGACTACACAGTCACACCTCTCGGTCCACCTGTGGGAGGGCTGGGGAGAGCTTGGGGTGGGGACGGGTCTTGGGAGACATTCTGGACGTGAGGTCATAGAGGATTTGAGGATAAATAAACGTGTTCGAGGTAACCTTTACCCTAAGAGAGGCCTTATGGCCCCTTGACCAATCTCCCAATTACACGTCTCCGGAAAGGAGCTGTGTGTGGGCAGACTACTGCATTCTCTCTGTTCAGGCTCTGGATGAGTTGGCCTGAAGGAAAGCTCTCTAGACCCTTCCTCTCTCTGGAGCCCAGAGTCAACGCAAGGAGGAGCAGGGAGGATGTGGAGCAAGAAATAAAGAAACCAGATTTCTGGCAGTGGTGGAACCCAAGGGCCAAAACACTCCAGAGGTGAGCTGGAGTCTCAGCAAGCCAAGGGTAAGCAAGCTGCACTTGAAAGGAACGGCAAAAACACAGAGCAGAGGGTGGAACCCATTTGATGATGAGGATGATGAGGATGATGATGATGATGATGATGATGATGATGATGATTTTAACATTAAATAATGAACACATTTTGTTTTGATTCCTGGCTGCAAAGTTTGTTCTCTTTCTACATTGTATTGCCTCTCAGTGTAGAGAAAGGAAAAAGGAAGCAGATATGCAGACAATAATACCAATCCTACTTAAGTTGTAGCTAATGTTTACCCACGACTCTCCACAGGGCAGGCAGTATCTTCAGCAGTTTAGATAATGATCCTCTCCACAACCCTAGTGAGGTAGGTGCTGTTATTATCCACCCCTGTTTGTAGATAAGAAATCTTGGACAAAAAAAAAAAAAAAAGGAAAGAGAAAAGAATGGAGACGAAGGAAGAGTGGGAGAGAGGGAGGGAAGGGGGATGGAGGAAGGAAGGAAGGGTAAAGAGAAAGAAGGAAAGAAAGAAAGAAAGGGAAAAGGAAGGAAAGAAGGAAGGAAAGGAAAAAAAGGAAAGAAAAAGAGAAAATAAAGGAATGAAAGAAGAAGGAAAGGAAAGGAAAAAGGAAAAAGAAAAGAAAAAAGGAAGAAGGAAGTGAGGGAGGAAAGGAAAGAAGGACTTACTCATGGTTGCATAGCTAATAAGTAAAGGAATTCAAAGTCAAGCAGCCTGAGTTTGGAGGCCACATCCACAGGGTGTGAAAGGGCCCGAATGTGGCTGTTTGGAGCCTACAAAAACAGCACCTCTCTATGATTCAGCCTGGTGCTATGCGTCTAACTGGGGCTGACCACAGAGCCAGATCCCAGACTCCTCCCACTGAGGTCTGCAGGCCACCTTGATCGATCTTCTCGCTCTAGTCTCCTCTGTCTCCCATCTTGCGCTTTTCTGGGCTTTCCTCTGACCCCTCACGAGGACCTGTACAGATGTGAATTTGCAGCTCCAGGCTCAATGGTACCAGAAAGTTCTCATTTCTCAGTATTATTTGAATTAGAGATGCTAGACCCTTAAAATTCGATGACTTCGTTCAATGGAAAGGTACCATTCCAGGCATTTTATACATATATGTGCCACTTAACCCACCTCCTCCTGGGCACATGTCACTCAAAGCACAATGTCCCAGGATGCGGCCTCCTCTCTTCTCTCTGTTCACAACTGCCCCTAAGATGACTGTGGCCCACCTCTAATTATGCCTTGATGTCTGAATCTTCAGTTGCCTCCCTGGCCCATTGCCAAGGCTGGGGACCACAGGGCTTGGATGTGTCTACACCATGTGTATCACGAAGGCATTCCCTCCAAGATCTTACCGGCTCCAGGCACTGCCAACAAGCAAGGGGCTGCACCGGCCACCCTGAGGACCACCAACCACTGTCCTCTCTCCAGGCTAGGGGACACTATCTCCCTAGCTGCTTTCCAAGGTCTCTACCTCCCTGGGAGGCCACCCCTCCCCCCAGGGCACTACCCTCCTGCCTTGGGCTTTCATAGAACAAATGAAGAGGCATTACCCCCAGTTTTTGCTTTAAGTCCTGCACGGGCACCAGACAAGAGCAGATACAGACCGCCTGGCTCATGTTTGGAAGTGGTGCCATGGCGAGAGAAAAGGACGAAGAACAGAAGTTAGTTCCCAACCCAAAAAGTTTCCTTTCCTAGTGCTTGTTGTTTTCTGGGGGGCTGGGGGGCAGCTCTGTTCATTGTAACCCAAAGCACCAAACCATCAGTGAACTGTAACTTCAGGGACTCTTCCCTTTCTTCTCTGGAACTTTCTTCCGGCTTCCTCCTTCTGGTTCTCTAAGACACCCCCTGGGCTGATGCTTCCCTTTGCATTTAGCTGATGTAGGAATTCATGTGTCACCTCTCACAATTGCATGTTGCAGAGACAGTGCACAGGGCAATATACATGTATATAAAATATATAATTGTATATATGTATGTATATGTGTATATATGTATATGTATGTATGCAATTGAATATATATGTATAATACATGTGTGTATATATGTGTATATGTGTATATATATAATATGCATGTATATATATTATATATATATATATAATATACATAATATATAAAATGTCATGACTTGTCCAGCATGGGGTACCTGGAGGGAAGAGAAGGAGAGAAGGCTCGGTGTCAGATTACCCTTTTTGCTTCTTCACATTACATCAGAGCACTGTTTCTGCCCTTTTAGAGGAAAAAAAAACCCTACAAAACTGCCTTCTCTTTGCCCAAACCAATGAAAAAGCGGATGACACCCTCTGGCTCAAGTGTGACTCGAGATGTGCCTGGCATCTCCTCTGGTATGGAGGCATCGTGACCTTGCTGGGCTCTTGGCTCCTGGCACCCTCCCAAACCTGGATGCACTGCACAACCTTAAATAACCCCGCTTCTGTGCTGTCTGACACAGAGAGCATTTCCCTGATGAATTACCCATGCACAGATAATCAAATAAATCTTTGTCTTACTACCTGCAGCCGGATGCCCTGCAAACTGTCCCAGGTCGCAGCACAGATCAAATTAAGTCCCAGAATCATGGGTGGGATGGACAGCTCACGCCTGGCTCTCTGGGGCCACACTCACATACACGACCAGTTGTCCTGGCCAGAATGAGGTTTTGGGGGACATAACCATCACCAATCCTAGTACCTAGGTAAGCTTCAAGGCAGTGGCAAAGCACCAAGGGGTGGGGAGAGAAGAAATGAGGAAATAAATCAGTTTCCCTTGGCAAAATTAAAGATATTGCTTACCCAAAATCCCACTCTCTTGGAAAAAGGGCAGAATTAGGGGTTGCCCTGTGCCTGCCCCACCCCCAGGAAAGCAGTGGATGTTTCTTCCCCCTTTCCTGACAGAGTGCTATCACAAGTCGGGAACCAGATGGCTGCCTTTATATTTCTTTTTTTCTTTCTTCTTCTTTTTTTTTTCCTTACTGCAATACTAAAGCCACCATAAAAAAGCAAAGTTGAACAGACAGAGCTAATAATATAATCATTCAAAACACCTGCAAACAGTGCAGATGGGCAATTTCTGTCTGCAGAATCATCGGTGAAAGACCGCCTCCCCATATGGGCAGTTCCAGAAGCTCAGCGTTGCCCAGGCTCTGTCCCTTACCTTAAGAAAACCTGCACAGAGCATATGCATGCTTTTTATAGTCGAGCTAAAGAATTGGTGGCTGATTATTTATGTCCTTCTGGTATGTCTCAGAGTCAGGCAACCTGCGAAGGGCCTGGCCACTGCGGCTCCCCTAGGTGTAGAGGCTCCCAGGGGACACCGAGTCCGCAGTCTGGGCATGAACAATGACTACTGTCTGAAGGTGGACCCATCACCAACACCATCATCTTCCTTCTCCCTGGAAATAAACAATCCTCAAAAGCCAACAGCCTTACTTTCCATTCTTCGCCGAAAACATGAAATGTGCATTTGTAGAGAAAGAAAAATCTTACTATACAAGCCTCATTTCGTTCTCTTTTGGGGAGAACTCTGCTCCTTCGAGTTTCTTGCAATGGAAGTCGGTTCCCAGGAAGAAAGGGAGTGGTTGGGAGCCTGTGAGGAAGGCAGGCTGTCCCTCAACCACAGGGTCAATTCTCAGAAATCAGGCACCCTTCCATCGCCCCTGTTTTACGCAGGGGAGAACTGAGGCATGGAGAGGCAGGGCAACTCTCCCAGGTGGCAGAGGCAGGGCTGGACTCTCCATTGGGAGACTGAGTGCTGAGAGCTGAGGCGTCCCTTGCGGCCCCTCCCTACACTGAACTGGCTCCCTGCCTCTGTGTCAGGTGCCCTGTGGGTGAGCACAGATGGAGAGTGGGTGGGCTAGAACTAAAGGTAAAGCGTGCCTGCCAACGGGAGAGAAGGAGCCACGGAACCTGTTTTATTCCAGGTGAGCTAGGCAGATCAGCTCTCCAGGCATTGGTGAATGGCCCCTGTGTGTCAGGTGCCTCACTTATGAGAGAGCAAAATGGTCTTCCTGCGTCTCGGTCTTTAGAGAGGCATGCGTTTGAACAACCTAAGCCAGATCTGGCCCTAAGATAAGGCTGTATAACCACCATTTGAGGGCTTGGAGGACAAAGAGTTTAAAACCAGGATTTAGTTCAGAAAATCAGAGGTGGCTTTCTGGAGGAGGAAACATAAGAGATATTTTTTCTCCCTAAATATATGTGAATTCATTCACTTCTCTCTGTCATTGCCTCCACCATCAGGGTCTCACATGTCCTTGTCTTTCATCCTTCCTGTGGGTCATTTCCATTGGCTCCTTATTCTCTCTTCCTACTCTCTCCCAGATCCATTCTTCACACTGCAGGTGGGGTGATCATTTTAGACCACAACCTGAGCATGTCAACCCCGTTCCTTGCTTAACATTTACCAGTGGCTTCTCATTGGCCAAATCAAACAAGTATTCAGATCCTAATTATGGGGAATTATTTAGGATGCTTTGAGCGGCAAGTGATAGAGTGACAGAATCAACTTAAAATGAGTTAAACATGACGGTTTATGATCTTACATAAGAGTCCAGAGGTAAGAAATATTCAGATTTGGTTAATTTGGTGGTTCAATAATTGCATCAAGAATGTGGTTTCCTTTTAGCTTTCCTGGCATCCTGCACAATGGTTTTTCCCTCTGAATTGGGCCCCCAGCGACGAAGATGTCTGCAGGAACTCCAAGTATCACTTTTGCAGAAGGCAGTGCCCGAAGCCAGAGGACAGAATCTCCCTTCTCTTTGACCCTTTCTACAGTTACATTAGGAACTGTATCCTAATACAGATACATTAGGAAATGTATCTAAATGCCTCTCCACACCGCCCCCTCCTCCACTGGCACATTCCATTCATCTCCTGTTGGCCAGAATTGAGCAACCTGCAATCTTTAAAGCCAATTGAGACAAGGACGATGGTACTTTCATTGGTCAGAATACTAATGACTCATCTCCTGAATTTGAGGTAGGGCGTAACTTTCCCTGAATCTCAAGGTTGTTTTCTACCTGAACAAAATGAGGGAGGGTTTTGTGAGCAAGAAAGAAGGGACATCAGGGGAATATGACTCTTCAGTAGTCAACCAACAATGTCTGTCATCTGCGTTTCTAGGACCATACATCTGTCATGTATGGCCCTGCCCGTCCTCCAGCTTCACTCTGTCCCACACTCTCCCTCTGTAGTGATGGTTCATGAGCCTTCCTACCCCACTACCCCACAGCCAGTCAACACACTGATGTGCAGATGACTCCTGATACTGGCATGGTGGAAAGTGTCCCCATCCTGTGGAATCAGCAAGACTGAGGATATCATTCCCTGGAATGTTGGTAGTGTAGGCCTGTTTGTTTGCTAGTTGTGTGTATGTATGTGTATATATATGTGTGTGTGCAGATATTTAACCACTGGTTCACACTCTCCTTCTCTTTTACTCAGCAAGTTTCTAAGATATTTTTATTGAGGTATAATTTATATATTGTGAAATGCATGGTTCTTAAGTATATAATTTGATGGGTTTTGACAAATGCTTACACCCACACAACCCACATCCCCATGAAGATATAGAATATTTCCATCACTCCAGAAAAATCCTTCATGTATCCTTTTAGCCAGTGCTCCTCACTATCTCCCCAGACAACCAACGCTATTATTTCTTTCATCATAAATTAGTTTTGCCTCTTCTAGAACATCATTTAAATGAAATCATATGCTATGCATTATTTTGTGTCTGGCTTCTTTCACTCAAAATAATTTTGGTTGAGATTTATCCATATTACTGGTGTATCAGTAGTTTATTCTCTAATCCCAGGTGGTGTTGCATTTTATACACAATTTGTTTATACATTCCCCTATTGATGGATATTTAGGTTGTTTCAGTTTGGGGCTATTATAAGTATTTTTACTATACACATTGGTGTATAACTCTTCAGGTAAATATCTCAAGTAGAATTGCTTAGTCTTATGATATGCACATGATTAGCTCTACATAGAACTGCCAAAGGGTTTTCTAAAGTGATTTATCATTTTACATTCCACCAGTAATTATGAGACTTCTGGTTTTCCATATCCTCACCAGTATCTGGTACTTTGAGAATTTTAATTTTAGCCATTCTTCTGTGTATAAAATGGTATTTCATTGTTGTATTGATTTGCATTTCATCAAAGATTACTGATATTGAGAATTTTGCATGTGATTATTGGCAACTATGTCTTTGTATATGAAGTGTATTTTCAAATCTTTTGCTTGGTTTTTAAAATTAGGTTCTTTTTTTATTTAATAATAGTTGTAAGAGTTATTCATACATTCTTTATACAAGTCCTTTGAGAGATATATAAATAGATGGATAGAAATATAGATACTTAGATGGATGGATTGAAGAATGGATGGTTGGATAGGCGGACCGTCAGATGGACAGACAGACAGATAGATAGCAATAGCTCTAGATAGATAGGAATCTGTCAAGGGACTTGTGTAAGGAATGTGTGAATAACTGTTACAACTATTATTAAATAAGAAGATATCCTAATTAAAAATAAGCAAGGGATGTGAATAGATATAGTTATAGATACATAGTGGAGTTTTTCTCCCATCTTGAGTCAGTTTTCAGAAGTCATTTTTTTCCAGCAAATGTTTTTTTGTTCAAGATTTCAAATTTAGAGTCATAAAATGTCCAAGTATTCTCTACCTTTTACATCTCTACAATATCTGAGTTATGTCTCCCTTTTCAGTCCTAAAATTATTTGTACCTGAACTTTTGTGCCTTGCTCAGTCTTTCCAGAGATTTGTCTATTTTTACAGTCTTTCTCAAAAAAGCTTTATTGTTTCTTTGTTTTCTGTTTCATTAATCTTTTCTCTCACCTTTACTGTTTCTTCTTTCTATATTCTTTAATTTACTGTCCGTTTTCTAGCTTTCTCATTGTGGTTATCATCTCATCAGTTTTCAGGGTTTTTTTCTCAAACACAGGTACTGAAAAATCTCTATTTTTCTCTGTCTTGATCTGTGGCATTTTCATTTTGTTCAATTTTAAACATTTGCAAATTGCCATTTTTACTTTCTCTTGACTTGCTATTTAGAAACATATAATTTGTTTTCTAAAACTATGGGGGCTTTTAAACATTACTTTTGTTAGTGATTTTTAAACCTATTGCCTTATAGTCAGAGAATATCTTATATTAAGAATACCCTTAACATTTTTTGTTGCTTTTTTGGCAATTATTGGTTAAATTAAATAACTTAACATGATTGCATATATATAAATATCTTGTAAACACTTGTTTGTATATTTACCTTGTATTGTTTAGAGCAGTTTCTAGGGTATACCAACTGCTCAACTGTGGAAGATCTTAGGGCTATTCGGCCCATGGGAAGTTGAGTTTAAATGCAACCTCTCTTGTTGGAAATGGGTCAGTCTGGTACCAGCTAGATCACGAGTAGGCAACCTGGTAATTATGCTAGCTTTCTGATCTCTACACATTGTTTGCATTTAAGTAAACACTTAGCCATGGGATTATTTGATTATAATTCTCTGGCTGGCTCAGTACCATAGTAGGTGTAAAACTCTGTATCTATCATCTCTATCATCTCTACCTACACCTACACTTATACCTATACCTAAACCTATACATATATCTATATCAATATATCTGTATTTATATCTATATATCTATCTATCTGGGGGGGGAATGGAGATGAAGAGTAAATGATTTAAATAAATCTTAAAGGCAGTGCATGTCCATAGGCAGAGAGAATACTGGTCTATCCCACATAGACTTCAGTCATCTTTGCTTGCATAGTGTCACTTGTGCATCTGACAGCAACATTCCATTTTCTCTGGAGATGTCTCTTCCCTTATAGATAGTCCATATGATTGGACCGTCTATCATCCTTGTGACCCCATCTATTCCTTCTAGGAATAGACACAGAACCCAGTCCTGTGCAATCAGACTACGGTCCCCTTGATTATAGTAATTGGCACAGGAAAAGCACTGACCTGAGCCAGGCCAAGGTGACTTAACACTTGCCTTTTTTTGGAATTAATATTCTTCCATGTAGGGCTGATGGACTTTAGCATATAAGCATACTTAAGTCCATACCTAAGAAGCAGAACCAAGAAAAGAAGAGAGGCTGGATGCAGGTGACTTTGCTCATGAGTCTGCCTAGAGCATCCTTGGAAATTTCCAATGGAATGAACCAATAGTTTCCTGTTTCTTTTAGGTAAGCTTGGGTTAAGTCTCTATATTTATGAAAGAACCCAGTTAAATAGCAGGAGTGGTTCCCCAGGGGGTCTCTCTTCTTAAGAGACTAGAAAGGCCTGTACTCCCACTTGTGTCCATCCCCACTCCAGCAGCAGGGAAACAGTACTTGGGCTTGTTTCAGTTATAGGTTTTTCCTTTCTATTCCTAAATATGGCCCCAGACCAAGAGTTACCAACTACAAAGGTGTGACATGGGCATATTGTATTATATGACATGGGCATAATTGTAATTCTACAAAATGTTATGGTGCCCCATTTTAATCCTGGCCCCAGGCAAAATACAGAGGGGTTGGGGTGGGAACCTTGATAAGAAATGGTTCCTTTCCCTAGAGGCTCAAAGTTTGTTGCAAAGTATGCTCATCTGAACAATTGAAACCACACTATATTTTAAATCCATTAAAAATCCAGATGGTTAAGGGGACCCAGAGAAGACTACTGAATGAAAATAGATCATCTCCCTAGCAGATGGAATATCCCCTCAGCACTTACAGTTCCCAAACATGAATAGGGCTTTCTACCGTCAACCTGTGACTCTGTTTGAAGGCTTCCCCTGACCACAAGAATGGTGGGACCTACGTAAGACAAGCCTGATATACGGGGCAAGGTATGTCTAGCCCATAGTGTTAGTGGAGGATGAACACCCCAGCTTCCTTGCCCCTCAGATGGGACAGCACAGGGATGTGTTTTACAGTCTCCTGGAGTCTTCAGCTGCCCAACGCTCTATCTTTCATATTGACACATGCTACATTGGCTGCCTTCTCTTCTCTGTCTCACTTCTTCTTTCCCCTTCTGATGCTTTCTGGGATCAACTCCCAAATAAATGACTTGCACTCAGATCTGTATTTCAGAATTTGTTTTTGGGGGAACCAAATTTAAAAATCACCCAATTCCTTTGTTTATGACCATTCATTTTTTAAAATAGTACTTTTTCTTAGCCTGAGACTACCTCTTCCTTGGTTCCTTGGAAAGTACAGTACAATTCTCAAATTCATGAATATTTCCTGATGATCTCTCTCCTTCTACCTCACTAGTTGTCTGGCTGCCTTAGGGGTCAGTGGGAAAACTTAAGTGTGAAAACACTGAGCACACAATTTCCCACAACAAAAGCAGATAGTTCAGGGTTCTCTTTTGTAACTGCCCCCCACCAACCCTCCTTTGTTAAAAAAATTTTTGTTTAATGTTTTTTTATTTACCTTTGAGAGAGAGAGACAAAGCATGATCAGGGGAGGGTCAGAGAGAGAGGGAGACACAGAATTTGAAGCAAGCTCCAGGCTCTGAGCTGCCAGCACAGAGCCCAACATGGGCTTGAACCCACAGACCATGAGATCATGACCTGAGCTGGAGTCAGATGCTTAACTGACTGAGCCACCATCCTTAATATTAGCTGCTAGGATTTGGATCATTTACTCTTTCTCCTTGCTAACTTTTAGACTGCAAATGTGATTTGTACATTATAGAAAATTTAACAAATATATATATATGTATCCATATGTATATGTATATGTATATATATATAAGCAAAGGAAGAAAAAATTAAAAAATCAGCACTATCAAAATTAAATGGTGGAATGTGAAATGTTTTCTCTAAGATCAAAAAGGAGGAGGAGGGGGGGAGCAGAGGGGGAGGAGGAGGAAGGGAGGAAAGAAGAGGGGAAGGAGAAGGAGGAGAAAGAAGGGGAGGAGAAGGAGAAGAAGGAAAGAGAAAGAGAATAAAGAAAATGACAAGGGTGTACTCTTTTGCCACTTCTACATAACAGGTTCTGCCCAGATTTTAAACAAAACAGTTAGGTTTAAATAAATAAATAAATAAATAGTACCCAGATGGGAAAGAAAGAAGTATGATCTTATGTGTGGATTCCTAAGGAATCCACACACACACACACACACAGAGCCTATTAGGGTAAGTAAATGAGGTCAGCAAAGCCGTCAGATACAAGATCAGTATACAAAAACAAAAACCAATTTAATTTTTATACACTAGCAATAAACAATGTGAAAATAAAATTAAGAAAATAATTTCATTTGCAATAACACCAGAAAGAATAAAATACTTAAAAATAAGTTTAACAAAAAAGTATAAAACTTGTAAAGCAAAAAATGACAAAACATTGTTGAAAAAAATTTTTAAAATCTAAATAAATAAGAAGATATCCCATGGTCATAGATAAGAAGAGTTAATGTTGTGAATGTGGCAATACTGTCCAAATTGACCTTCAAATTCAGTACACTTCTTATCAAAATCCAGCTGCATTTTTGTAGAAAGTATGGAAATTTATGATCAGAAATAATAAAAAAAATCAAATGGTAATACTAGGCCCTAGAATAGACAGAAAAATCTTAGAAAATAACTCACATTTCTCATAACTTATTACATAGTTACATATTTTATAATTTATTACAAAGTTGTAATAATCAAAACACTGTGATACTGGCATAAGGAATAAAACTGAGAGTCAAACCAACAAACTGTTATATATAAATGCAAGAGTTGACTGAGTTTTGACAAGGGTGCCAAGACCATTCAATAGGGAAAGAAGGTTTTTCAATAAATGGTGCTGGGATAACTGGATACCCACATGCAGAAGAATGAAGTTGGACCTGTGCCTCACAGTATACACAAAAATTAACATGGGTAATAAATGTAAATATAAGAACTAAAACTCTAGAAGTACCTGGGTGTCTCAATTGGCTAAGCAGCCAGCTCTTGATTTCGGCCCAGATCATGATCTCGTGGTTAGTAGGATCTGACCCCACATTGGACTCTGCATTGACAGCACATGGAGGCTGCTTGGGATTCTCTTTTTCCCTCTCTCTCTCTGCCCCACCCTCACTCTCTCTCTCTCTCTTTCAAAATAAATAATTAAACTTTTAAAAAGAACTAAAACTATAAAATTCTTAGAAGAAAAATAAGAGTAAATCTTCTTGATTTGTGTTACCAAAATATCACACCAAAAGCATAAAGGACAAAAAAAAATAATAATAAACTGGATTTTCCCAAATTTAAAAATATTTTGCTTCAAACTACATAATCAAAAACATGAAAAGACAACCTTCAGAATGTGAGAGAAAATATTTGAAAAGCATATATCTTATTGATATATTGAGAATATATAAAGAACACATACAACTTAATAATAAAAAAGATGTAACCCAATTGAAACTTGGACACAGAATCTGAAAAAACAAGTTTCTAAAGAAGACATTCAAATAACCAATAAGCAGGGACCTGAGTGGGTCAATTGGCTGAGCATCCAACTCTTGGTTTTGGGTCAGGTCATGATCTCATGATTCATGGGATCAAGCACGCATCAGACTCTGCATTGACAGCACAGAGCCTTCTTTGGGATTATCTCTCTCTCTCTCTCTCTCTCTCTCTCTCTCTCTCTCTCTCTCTCTCTTTCTCTCAAAATAAAGAAATAAAAATAAACATAAACACATGTAGAGAAGTTTAATATCATTAGTCTGTAAGGAAATACAAACCCAAACTCTAAGATACCAGTTCACATACACTATAGTGTCTATTTTTAAAAAGAAAGACAATGACAAGTACTGATAAGAATGTGAAGAATCGAAACCCTCATCCGATTCAGGTAGAAAAGTAAAATGGTGCAGGCATTTTATAAAATACTGTGGTAGTTCCTGAAAATGTTGACAAAGGAATTACTGTATGATTTTATAATTTCACTTCTAGGTTTATATTCAAGAATTGAAAATATATGGCTCCGCACAAACTGGTACACAAACAAGTGTCCATAGCACCATTATTCATAATAGCCACAAAATGGAAATGATTCACATGTCGATCAAATATGAATGAAGAAATAAAATATGGTATATCCAGACAATATACTGCTATAATTTAACAGTAAAAAAGGAAGGAAGTATTTGATACATGCCACAATACGGATGACCCTTAGAAACATTATGCTAAGTGAAAGGAGATAGTCACAAAGGTCACATCTTGTATAATTCCATTTATATGAAATGTCCAGAACATACAAAACTATAAGGACAGAAGGTAGGTTTGTGTTTGCCAGGAGCTGGAGAAGGGGTATAATAGGGTGTAATACTGACTGCATTAGGGCTTCTTTTCGGGGTGAAAAAAATTTTCTCAAGTTAGATTGTAATTAGTGTACAACTGTATAACTATTAAAAACACCTGAATTATTCAACTTAAATAGGAGAATTGTATGGTATGTGAAGATATCTCAATAAGGCTGTTTTTTTTTAATCCCCAAGGATGTAAAAATTCTCAACAAGGTACTAGCAAATCAAATCTAACAGTATATTAAAAGAATTATTCACCACGATCAAGTGGGACTTATTCCTGGGCTGCAAGCGTGGTTCAATATTCACAAATCCATCAGCAGGATACACCACATCTGTAAAAGAAAGGATAAGAACCCTATGATCCTCTCAACAGATGCAGAAAAAGCATTTGACAAAATACAGCATCGATTCTTGATAAAAACTCTCAACAGAGTAGGGATAGAGGAAACACACCCCAACATCATAAAGGACATACACAAAAGATCTCCAGCTAATATAATCCTCAATGGGCAAAAACTGAGAATTTTTCCTCTGTGGTCGGGAACAAGAAAGGGATGTCCACTCTCACCATTGTTACTTAACCTAGTACTGGAAGTCCTAGCTTCAGCAATCAGACAACAAAAAGAAATAAAAGACATCCAAATTGACAAGGAAGAAGCCGAACTTTCACTATTTGCAGAAGGCATGGTACTCTATGCAGAAAACCTGAGAGAATCCACCAAAACAAAAACGAAAACAAAACACTGCTAGAACTGATAAGCAAATTCAGTAAAGTCACGGGATACATAATCAACATACAGAAATATGTTGAATTTCTATACACCAATAATGAAGCAATAGAAAGAGAAATCAAGGAATCAATCTCATTTACAGCTGCACTAATAATCATAAGATACCTAAGAATAAACCTAACCAAAGATGTAAAAGATCTGTATACTGAAAACTGTAGAAAACCTATGAAAGAAATCAAAGAAGATGCAAAGAGATTGGAAACCATTCCATACTCATGGTTTGGAAAAACAAATGTTGTTAAAATGTCCGTACTACCCAAACCAAACTACATATTTAATGCAATCCCTATCAAAATATCATGAGCATTTTCCACAGAGCTAGAACAAATAATCCTAAAATTTTATGCAACCACAAAAGATCCTGAGTAGTCAAAGCAGTCCTGAAAAAGAAAAGCAAAGCTGGAGGCATCACAATTCCTGACTTCAAGCTGTATTACAAAGCTGTAGTCATCAAGACAGAATGGTACTCGCACAAAAACAGACATATAGATCAATTGAACAGAATAGAAAACCCAGAAATGGACCCACAACTCTATGGTCAACTAATCTTCGACAAAGCAGGAAAGAATATCCGATGGAAAAAAGGCAGTCTCTTCAACAAATGGTGTTGAGAAAACTGGACAGCCACATGCAGAATGAAACTGGACCACTTTCTTTGGCCATACACAAAAATAAATTCAAAATGGATGAAAGATGTAAATGTGAGACAGGAAACCATCAAAATCCTAGAGCAGAACATGGAGAGCAAGCTCTTTAACCTAGTCTAAACAACTTCTTACTAGACACATTGGCAGAGGCAAGGGAAACAAAAGCAAAAATGAACTACTGGAATTTCATCAAGATACAAAGCTTCTGCACAGTGAAGGAAATGATCAACAAAACTAAAAGGCAGCCTATGGAATGGGAGAAGGTATTTGCAAATGACATATCTGATAAAGGGTTAGTATCCAAAATCTATAAAGAACTTATCAGATTCAACACCCAAAAAACAAATAATCCAGTGAAGAAATGGGCATAAGACATGAATAGACACTTTTCAAAAGAAGAGATACAGATTGCCAACAGACACATGAAAAGATGCTCAACATCATTCATAATCAGAGAAATACAAGTCAAAGCTACACTGAGATACCACCTCATACTTGTCAGAGTGGCTAAAATTAAAACACAAGAAACAACAGATGTTGGTGATGATGTGGAGAAAAGAGAACTCTCTTACTTTGTTGGTAGGAATGCAAACTGGTGCAGCTACTCTGGAAAACAGTATGGAGTTTCCTCATAAAGTTAAAAATAGAACTATCTTATGACCCAGCAATTACACTACTAGGTATTTATCCGAAGGATACAAAAATTCTGACTCAAAGGGGTAGATGCACCCTGATGTTTATAGCAGCATTATCAACAATAGCCAAATTATGGAAAGAGCCCAAATATTCATTAAATGATAGATGGATAAAGAAAGATGATGTGGTGTGCATGTGTGTATCAACAAAATTATATATAAAGAAAGTAATATTAAATATATATATATATAAATATATATATATATAATGGAGTCATACTCAGCCATTAGAGAGAATGAAATCTTGCCATTTGCAATGAAGTGGATGGAACTAGAGTGTATTAAGCTAAGTGAAATAAGTCATATGACTTATGATTTCACTCATATGTGGAATTTAAGAAACAAAACAGATGAACATAGGAGAAAGTAAAAGAAAGAGAGGGAGGCATATAATAAGGGACTCTTAACTACAGAGAACAAACTGAGAATTGCAAGAGAGGGGAAGGGTAAGGGGATGGGCTAAATGGGTGATGGGTATTAAGGAAGGAACATGCTGTGATGAGCACTGAGTGTCATATGTAAGTAATGAATCACTAAATTCTACTCCTGAAACTAATATTACACTATATGTTAACTAAAATTTAAATAAAAAATTAAAATTTTAAAAATTTACCTAACTAAATAAACTTAAAAAAAAAAAAAAACACTTCCCAGAGGTAACCACTATCAATACATTAAGTAAAAATAACTTTCAAGATATAAATATGCATAAACAAAAACAAATTATGCTGTACATAACTGCATGTAAAGTTCTTCCTTTGTAGTAGTATTACATAACATTTGTGTCATTAAGTATTCTTTTATAATATATTTTTTAAAGCTGTGTATTAATTTCATATGTATGTTCTATAATTCGCCTAAACAATCTTGGCTAAATACCATATTGTTTGTAATTTGTTGTCATTATAAATGCTGTGCTGAGTATATTTTGGCTAACTGAGCCAATAAGTATGTACATTTTAATGACATGAACTACACATTCCCTGATATCCTTGAAGGATTCGTTAGTTTATTCTCCCAAAAGTAGTTCAATGGAGTGCCCATTTCCTCCCATCTTCATCATAGCAGATATTAATCATTTTAAAAGTTTTGCCAATTTTATTTGGATTATTCTTTCTGATGATGAATAACTATCTACATGCCTCAAGTTGAGTTTGCATAATTCCAAAGAAGCAGAAAAGAAAAGTATCAGACACTTGATGAAAAGTAACTTTTTTGATTCTATTTTTCATTGGTTCATTTGACAGACTCACCCAATATACTTACTTGTCCTGGTCAGAGCATTTTAAGGAAACAAGCCTACCACCCACCACATCCTGAAGCTGTCAGCATATGGGGCTTAGCTGGATAGACCAGCTGGCCTGTCCCCAAACCTCATGCCTCATGTTATGAACACCTCAGGACAAGGATACATGAACATTTATATACATATCATTTTGCCTCCCAGATTTATGAACTTCTAGAAAGAGGGGGCATTGAGTTATTCCATGACTCATAAATAAACACACCCACCAATACTAGGCATAGAAATTTGCACACAAAACAAATATTTTCTGAATGCAATGTAGTATCCTGGATTAGATACTGGACAGTAAAAGGACTGGTGAAATCCAAAAAAAGTTGGGAATAGTTAATAACAATGCACCAATGTTTTCAACTATATATCATAGTTATAAGATAGAAACATTAAGGGAAACAGAGTGAACGATATTTGGGACTCTCTTTGCAGTTTTTTCTATAAATCTAAAATTTTCAAGATTTTTGAAGAAAACATCAAAAGTAATAAATAAATAAATGTTTTATGCACAAATATGAGACATTTATCCATTTATTCACCTGTCAAGTGGGTCAGATAATTCCCAAATTAAGGAATTAAAAAGTTTAAAGTTAGTTAAATAGCCCAGTACACTGGGTTTCAACCTTTTTATCCCTCAACCTGCCAGAAAAATGCAACATATTCCCATTTGTAAAAGGGCCCATCTGGACATACGTAATTGGAAAGCAGCCCCACCCTGATGCTGTAGCTTTGCCATACACCTTAAGGGTCAGAAAAGAAGGGACCGTGGCCCTCATGTCGAATTCCTGAACTAATCTAATATATTCATTTAATAGATAGGAAGCTCACAGGGAAAATGAAATTGTCTTCATTCTTTTCCCAATCACTATTTTAAATGGTCTCACAGTACTATTTATTCATTATGTGTATGCCAGTGTCTTTCTTCTAACCAGGATGCTGGCATGCTAGAGGCCAAAGAACACCAGGAGGCTTTTGGTGTGCTTCTGGCTCTTTCTTACTGGGTAGATGCATTCAGAAGGAAGCTTGGTCCTACCCCCACTTGTTTGTCTAACAAAACCACTGAGTAACTCTTGGGGAGGTTGCTCCCTAATTGGAGATTACAGCCTTTAACAATGTGTACTCAAAGAGAAAGAGAGGGTCCTGGAGGCTCTACAGTGGCTTCCTGCCATGCAGTTGTGTTATTGCTAAGTATCCTCCTGCCCTCTCAAAATCTCCTGAATTTTTCTAAAAAGCAACAATAATTTGAATAATTACAAAACTGGAAATACTTTATTTTCTATGTATTCTGTTTTCCTCCAAGCAAGAGCTGTGCTTTCATCTGATACATAAAAGAGCAATAGTTGTCTGATGAGCTAAGACACATGGAATATCTAATTAACATTAAAAGATTGTCTCTCATCATTAGCTTCATTTGCACTGGATATGTCAGTTCTCAAGATAGTGCAGGGGTGATGACCCAGTCTTACTTTAAAAAAAAGGCAATTTAAAGTTATATATATATATATATATATATATATATATATATATTCCATTTGTAGGAAACAGGTCCACTAAGTCCAGTGCCTGGGGGTGGCTTTCCTGCTCTAAGACCTTGAGCATCTTGAATGTGTCTGCTACCATTCCTGTATGTTTATATTATCTCTGGGTCTCTACAGAAGGACCCACCAATGCCAAGGTGTCTCAAACCATTATATAAAGCTTTATAATTCAAGCCAGTGGCACAAAAACCAAGGAACTCGTTAGGACAAATGCATTCCAACTGCCATGTTCAGCTTCATGGAACTTCAAGATAGTCCCAAGTGACTATCAAGGGTCACAGAAGACTTAAATAAATGCATTCTAAAATCCTCCTCAAAATGGATTAAAATGTCTGAATTAACATTTTGTCACCAAGAGAAGTCCAGAAGAGACTGGAATGATTTCCATAATGCATATGAAAATCTTTAAGATTTTGGGACTCCCTGGGGCCAGGAGGCCATCTCTGCCCTTCCTGTGTGTCCTCCAATGAAGGGTCCCTTTGTGGCCTTCAAAACCTATTAACGTCCTCTTTACATCCCCTCTGGTTGACTCTGTAGATAATGACAGACACATTAGCGGACCTAAGATCCACTAAGCAAAACCACCCACCCGAACGCTAAATTCATAACAAATTATAAATGGTTGTTGTTTTAAGCCACTTAATTTTAGAGTGGTTATGCCTCAGAAGCAAATGGATACAAAAGTCAGTATCTAAAAGTGGGGTGCTGATGTAACAAAATCCTGAAATGCTGGCATCCGTTTCAGGACTGGGTAGATATTGAGGATTGAAACACAGCAATGAAACCCTTCACAAAAGCAGGAGAAGTGGTGAGGAAGTGATTATAAGAGATAGGAAACGGCAACTTTTATTATGAAATGGCCAAACAATGATTAAAATTGGGTTCCTGTAGTAACACGAAAGTTAAAAATTGACTTGCTGACATTGGAAAGATGATTTCCAGTGAGTTTCAAAAGTGCTAGCTGATTACGCTTAGCTGTATATGATAACATCATGAAACACTGGCCTATTTACAATCATAATTTAGTTAGAATATAGAGTGTTGAGAACTTCCTGAATTAGAAAATAACATTTTTTTTCCTCTCCAGACTTCATGGCTGAAAAAAGATTTTCAAAATAAAATGAAGAGGTTCTAGTTCTGGGTAAGATAAAGTAAGCACACTCCATCTTGCTTTTTCCACTGACTACAAAATGCACAAAGCAGAACTTTCACAATTCTAGAAGTAAATGTGTTAGGCATAATGGGAAAAAAAGATTGGAGTTCAACGTACCATCAAATTGGCGAATGAGATTATAACATAAGGCTCAACCTTTGTGTCATTGGAGTCTCAGATGGAGAGAAGAAAGAGGGAAGTCCTGAAAAAAAAAATAGTTTTAGAAATAATATTAAAAATATTTAGAAATAATATTTAGAAAAAATATGTCATTAGAAATAATGACTGAAAAAATCCCAAATTTGACAATAAACCTACAAACTCAGAAAGATAAGCAATCCCAAAAAGGATAAACCCAAGGAAATCCATGTCAAGACACATTAGAATTAAGTACCTGAAAACTAAAGACAGAGCACAAATCTTGAAAGCAGTTAAAGAGAAACAATGCATTACCAATGGGGGGACTGGGGGTGAGACTCCTCAACTGATAACAGATTTCTTATCAGAAACCATGAAGGAGGTGTCGCAATATATTTCAGGTGCAAAAATAAAATAATTGCTAACCCAGAATTCTATATCCAGTGAAAATATTCTTTAGGAATAAAAAATAAACATTTTCAAATGAAGAAAAACTAAGACTTTGTTGCCATCAGACCTACCCTAAAAGAATGGCTAAAAGAAATTATTTACATAGTAAGGAGATAATATAAGAAAGAATCTTGGAACATAAAGAAAGAAGAAAGAACATGATAAGGCAAAAATATAGGTCAACACGATGGAATTTATTTCTCCTCTTGAGTTCTCTAAATAATGTTTTATGATTAAAGCCAAAAAATTTACACAGTCTGATGTGACTGTCAATGAATATAAAGGATAATTTAAGATAATTGTAATATAAATTTAAGATAAGATAATTATAATTTAAGATAATTATAATACAAACAAAGAGGATTATGGAATGTAAAAGGAGGTAAAATTTCTACACTTCATTTGGAATGACTAAAATATAGACAACAGCAAACTTGAATAAGGATGTAACCAAGCACATCTACTAAAAAGGTACAACAATACCATAGATCAAATGGAATTCTAAAATATGTTTAAGTACCCCCACAGGAAAGCAGGAAAAAGAAAACAGAGAAACAAAAATCAGAAAAAGCAGAAAAATATCAATAAAAAGGCAGAGTTAAACATAATAGGTCAATAGTTACATCATATGTAAATGGTGTAAATGGTATAAAGATACCAGTTAAAAGATAGGATCAGCAGGATGGATAAAATATCATGGCCCAATGATATGCTGTCTATAAGAAATAGACTTGAAATTCATTCATTCAAGGAATTCACTTGAAATATAATGATAAATGTAGATTGAAAGTAAAATGATGGGGAAAAAGACATACTAGCAAACATTATTTTTAAAAACTATTGTAGCTATATTAATATCAGATAAAGTGGATTTCAGACTGAAGAAAATTACCAGAGAGAGAAAGAGACATTAAATAATGACAAGAGTCACATTACAAAAACATCATGGCAATACTAAACTAAATAGGTGGGTAACAAATAACAGAGCTGCAAAATACCTGAAGCAAAAATTAATAGAACTAGGTAATGTCAGGGAAAAAATGTAGGGCAAGAATCTCTAAAAATTAAGCCCTATGTAAAATCCAACAAAAAAACTAGCAAAAAAAATTGTCAGAATTAACTTCTTTAGAATTTTGAAAATTAACCAGAGACTTACAACAATCACGGGCATTTTTTTAAAAAAAGTGGCTGAATCACAGAAAGAACAGCAAACTTTGTGGTGTTTAAATTTACCCTAGTTCCATCCCATCACTCCTCAGTTCAAAGTTCATGTTTCTGGTACCAGAGGGAGCAAATAATAAAACAATTGTCATTTGACCTATCTGGTGATTCCCTATAAGACCCTACTTACAAGTCTTGTCTTTATTTAAGTAGACTTGGAGCTCATCATTGTTAAGTCTCTTCCCAGGGGGAGTTTGTCAAAAAACATGTACAGGCAAGTGTTTTAATATTGTGACCACCTGAGACAATGAATAATCTTTGAGGCAAATAATAGACTCACTTAAAAGGAAAGGCGTTAAGGGAAAAGTTGAGAAATGAGCTATCCATAGGGACTTTGAAACATAATCCTGGGAATCTAGAAAGACAAGCACATCTATATGGCTGTGTGCATGCTCAAGAAAGACTGGAGAAAGCTCTACACTTATTTCTGGCTGCCTTCAAGGTTCTGCACAAGCAGGAAATGAAAGCTAAAGCAGACTTGTCAACTGGCTGAGTCTTGAAAGCATGCCTCAAAATTCATGTATGCCCCTCAACAAAAGTGGGGAGATTATTTACTCAAGATGTTTAGGAAATCTCTGCCTAATTATTAACTGGCCACTAAGCTAACTGAAAAGAGACTTTAGTGACCACATAAATTTAAAGTATAGGTTTTACTCAATTAATTTAGAAATCAGTAAGCAACAACTACAATAAGCAGCAAAGAAAACAAACCCTGGGAAGGAAGAGAATCTGATTTCTAGAGTTTCCACATTGTAATATTTAAAATAGAGTTTTTTTAAACAAAAATTAGAAGACATGCAAAGAAGCAATAAAGGATAGATTATAAACATGAAAAAAATAAATCAATAAAAACACCTTCAGGAAACCTGGACATCAAATTTACTAGCAAATATTTTAAATTATCTATTCTAAATATGTTTAATTAGCTAATGTAAACCAATTATAAAGAACTAAAGGAAATTATGAAATATCTTAAATATAAGATAACAATAGAGATATAAATTATTTTAAAAAATAATGAAACAGAATTGCTGAAGTTGAGAAGTACAATAACTGAAAAACAAAAAGCTTACTGGAAAAATTAAACAAACTAACTATTTGAGCAGGGAGAAAAAAGACCCAAAAACTTGAAGATAGGTTAATTGAGATTATCCAGTCTGAGGCACAGAAAAAAAAAAGCATGAATAAAAAATGAACAGAGCACCAGAGACTTGTGGGACAGCATCAGCATACCAATATTTGTGTAATAAGGGTTCAGAATAAGAGAACATGAAGAGAGATAGGAGAATAAATAATATTTGAAGAAATAATGCCAAAAACTTTTCCAAATTTGAATAAAAACAATAATCTACATAGACAAGAAGCTCAACATACTCCAAATAAGATAAACTCAGATATGCACAGCTAACATAGTATAATAAAAATATTGTAAACCAAAGAAAATCTTGAAAGCAGCAGAGAGAAACAACTCATTTTGTACAAGGTATCCTCAATAAAATTAACTAGGCAGTCGGTGGCAACAAGGAGGAGAGGCCTGAGCATCTAGAGCAGGACTGAGACAACGCAGTTCTGAGTGTGTGAATGGGCTAGAGCCAACAAACAAACAAACAAACAAACAAACAAAACAACAACAACAAAATTAAATAGCACTGGTAAAGGTAACTACATACATAAATTAAAAATACAATATAAACACTTTGGTTTGATTGTAACTTCTTTTCTCTTCTATCTGACTGAAACAACAATCACATAAGGCTATAATTATAAATTTATGTCTATGTGCACATATTTTATAAAGATTTCATAAAGATGTATTTGTGACAATAATAACATACAAAAGGAGGGGAATAACATTATATTGGAGCAACATTTTTCACACCAGCAAAGTTAAGTTGGAATTAACCCAAAGTATAATGATATAAGTAAAGATTTTATTTTAACAAGAACCAGGTTTCTTTATTTTTAATGTTTATTATTTATTTTGAAAGAGAGAGAGAGATAGGGGATGAGAGGGGGAGAGGCAGGGAGAGTAGAGAGAATCCCAAGAAGGTCTCGTGCTGTCAGCACAGAGCCCAACACAGGGCTCGATCTCATGAACGATGAGATAATGACCTGAGCTGATATCAAGAGACAGATGCTTAACCAACTGAGCCACCCTTGGCACCCCCAGTAAAGATTTTTTTTTACTTGAGAGAGAGAACATACAAATGGGGGGGGGGAGAGAGAGACAGAGAGAGAGAGAGAGAGAGAGAGGGAGAGAATCTTAAACAGGCTCCATGCTGAGCATGGAGCTCAACTCAGAGTTTAATCCCACCTTCCTGGAATCATGACCTGAATTGAATTTGAGTTGGATGTTCAACTGACTGAGTCACCCAGCAGACCCTATAAGTAAAGATTTTAATAGCACTCCCTAAAGAAACTACTAAGAAATAACTGAAAAAATATATACTCAAAAAAATGACAAGGATTAAAATGGTACACAAGAAAACATCTATTTAACAGAAAATAAAATGATAATGAAGAAATTAAGGAACACAAAAACAGAAAACAAACATCAAAGTGGCTGCAATAATAATCATTGTACGAGTTATTACATTAAATGTAAATGGGTTAAACTTTCAAATTATAAGGCAGGAGTTGAAAGAATGAATTTAAAAAAATATAACCAAACTGTATGCTGTCTTTAAGAGACTGTGTTTATATTCAAAGACAAAATAGAATGGAAAGGAAAAGAATGGAAAAAGATATACCATGAAAACAGTAACCAAAAGAGAGCTGAAAATAGGCATACTAGTAACAGAAAAATAGACTTTATTTTTTTAGAAAAATAGACTTTAAAACAAAAATTATCCCTAGAGATATAAAAGGACATCTTATAATGATAAAGAGGTCAATTTATCAAGTATACAAAATAATTATAAACATAAATGCAAAACAACAGAACCTTCAAATAAACGGTATATAACATATTATAATAATTATATACCTTGCCCAAGTGTAGTTTATCCAGGATATCAGGCTAGTTTAATATTTGAAAGTCAATCAATGTAATCCATCATGTCAATATGTTAAAGAGTAAAAATCACATGATTGCATCAATTGATGCAAAAGGAATTTCAAAAAACGTAATGCCCATTCATGATAAAAACTCTCAGCCAACTTGAAATAATGAAGAACTTCCTCATATTAATAAAGAATATCTATTTTCGTTTTATTATTTTTTGAATATTTATTTTGAGAGAGAGAGAGAGAGAGAAAGCATGAGAAAATGCGTGTGTGCATGAGGAGGGCAGGAGCCATGAAAGAGGGAGACAGAGATTCCCCAAGCAGGCTTTGCACCATCAGCAGAGCCCAGTGCAGACTCAAACTCACAAACTGTGAGATCAAGACCTGTGCTGAAATCAACAGTTGGATGCTTACCCAACTGAGCCACCCAGACCCCCCGTAAAGAGCATCTATTTTAAAAACTTACAGTTAATATAATACTTATAATGAAAGACTGAATGTTTCCCCTCTAAGATTACAAATAGAGCAAAGATTCCACAACCACCATTCAACATACTATTGAAAGACCTAGACATAGCAATAAGGCAAGAAATGGAAACAATAGCTATATAGATTAGAAAGGAAGAAATGAAACTGCCTATTTGTAGATGACAAAACTGTCTACATGGAAAATAACAAAGAATACAGGGGAAAATACTCACATCGTTTACCTTATACTCCAGACCATAATGGATTTGAGGTTATGTTTTTTTTTTTCTTTTTAAAGCTGATTGTATAATCTATTTTTATCATTTGTGCAATTGCATTTAGTTAATTTAATAATTGAAATAAGTGGGCTGGTATACTTTCATGTTAAATTCTTTTGGTCTAGAAAAAAAAATTAAGAATCCACAAAAATTATCTTAGAAATTATTAAGACTTCAGCAAATTTACAGGATGCTGAATTAACATACAAAAATCAAATATATTTTTGGACAGGTGAAAGTAAAGAAGAAATACAGTATCATTTATAATCACTCAAAAAATAAAATAGGAGTGAATTTAACAAAATATGAATGGAAAAAAGTACAGAACTAAAATAAATTAAAGAAGATATAAATTAATGGAAAGATATTTCATTTTCATGGACTGTAAGAGTAGAAACAAGACAGATATCAGTTCTCTTCAAAGTAAGATACTGGTTAAACACAATGATCAAGATCCCAGAAATAATTTGTCTTGATATATGCAAGAATAAAATGTATATAAAAATGTAAAAGAATAGCCAAAATCATTCTGACAAATAAGAATAAAATAGGAAGAATCATTTTATCCTCTTTTCAGTCTTATTATGTCACAACATGTCATATTCCTTATTACATTACAATAATCAAGACTGTGTGGTATTGGTGGAGGGAGACAGATCATTGGAGCAGAACTGAGAACACAAAAATAGCCACTCAGAAGTTAAACCACCTTATATGACAAAGGTGCAAAAACAATCAAATGGATAAAGCATAGACCTTCCATTAACTAGAGGTGGAGTCAAAACAAAACAAACAGCAACAAAAAATATTGATCTAAACCACACACCTTGTAAAAAAATTGAAAATCATAAATTTAAATATAAAATTATAAAACATTTGGAAAAATGTTCAGGGCCAAATGCTTGGTGAATAGTTCTTAGACACGACATCTAAAATATGATTCATGAAAGAAAAAAATTTCAATAAATTGGATTTCATCAGCACTTAAAATGTTTTATTTGTGAAAGAGGCTGAGGGATAAAAGCCACATCCTGTGGTTTATTTGTAAACCACAATTTTTTGTGTGTGAGTAGTTTTTACTTCATTCTTTGTTTTTTTAAAGTTTTCATTTTAATTCCAATTAGTTAACATACATCATTATATTAGTTTTAAGTGTGCAATACAGTAATTTACCACTTCCATACATCACCCTCTGCTCAAGATGACAAGTGCACTCTTTAATTTCCATCATCTGTTGCATCCATCCCCCCACCCACCCTCCTCTGGTCAGTTTGTTCTCTATAATTAAGAGTCTGTTTCTTTATTTGTTTCTCTCTTTCTTTTATTTTTTATCCCTTTGCTTTCTTGTTTAAATTCCACATATGAGTGAAATCATATTTTCTGGTTTCATATTTCTCTGGCTGACTTATTTTGCTTATCATTATATCTCTAACTCCATCCATGTCATTGCAAATGGCAAGGTTTCATTCTTTTTTTATGGCTGAATAATATTTCAGTGTGTGTGTGTGTGTGTGTGTGTGTGTGTGTGTGTGTACACCACATCTTTCTTATTCAGACACATGGGCTGCTTCCATATTTTGGCTATTGTAAATGATGCTGCTATAAACATTGTGGTGAATGTATTCCTTTGAATAAATGTTCTTGTATTCTTTGAGTAAGTATCCAGTAGTGTAATTGCTGGATCATAAGGAAGTTCTACTTTTAATTTTTTGAGGAACCTCCATATTATTTTCACAATGGCTATACCAGTTTGCATTCCCAAGAACAGTGTACACGTGTTCCTTTTTCTCCACACCCTCACCAACACGTGTCGTTTCTTGTGTTGTTGATTTTAACCACTCTGACAGATGTGAGGTGATACCTCATTGTAGTTTTGATTTTCATTTCTCTGACAATAAGTAATGATGATCATCTTTCCATGTGCTACTGTCCATCTGTATGTCTTTGGAAAAAATGTCTGCCCATTTTTAATTGGATATTTGGTTTTTGACTGTTGGGTTATATAAGTTCTTTATCTACTTTGGATACTAACCCTTTATCTGATATGTCATTCACAAATATCTTCTCCCACTCCGTAAGTTGCCTTTTAGTATTTTTGATTGTTTCCTTCACTGAGAAGAAGCTTTTAATTTTGATGTAGTCCCTCCCAATAGTTTCTTTTTGGTTTTGTTTCTCTTGCCTCAGGAGGCATGCTAGAAAGAATTTGCTACAATAAGTGTCAAAGAAATTACTGACTGTGTTCTTTTCTAGGACTTTTATGGTTTCAGGTCTCACATTTAGGTCTTTAAACCACTATATGTAGACTATTTGGGGTAGTGTAGACATTTTAACAATATTTGTTCTTCCTTTTTTAAATAATTTATTGTTAAATTGGCTAACATACAGTGTGTAAAGCGTGCTCTTGGTTTTGGGGGTAGATTCCCCTGGTTCATCACTTACATACAACACCCAGTACTCATCCCAACAAGTGCCCTCCTCAATGCCCATCTCCCATTTTTCTCTCACCCCCACTACCCCGTCAACCCTCACTTTGTTCTCTGTATTTGTTGTATATATTGTATACATCTCTGTATAAAAGAGTCTTTTATAAAGACTCCCTCCCTCTCTGTAACTATTTTTCCCCTACCCTTTCCCCATGGTCTTCTGTTAAGTTTCTCAAAATCCACATATGTGTGAAAACATATCACACCTGTCTTTCTCTGACTGACTTATTTCACTCAGCATAATACCTTCCATTCTATCCACCTTGCTGCAAATGGCATGATTTCATTCTTTCTCATTGCCAATTAGTATACCACTGTATATATAAACCACATCTTCTTTATCCATTCATCAGCTGATGGATATTTAGGCTCTTTCTATAATTTGGCTATTGTTGAAAGCACTGCTATAAACATTGGGTACATGTGCCCCTATGAATCAGCACTCCTGTATCCTTTGGATAAATTCCTAGTAGTGCTATTGCTGGGTCATAGGGTAGTTCTATTTTGAATTTTTTGAGGAACCTCCACACTGTCTTACAGAGCGGCTGCACCAGTTTGCATTCCCACCAGCAGTGAAAGAGCATTCCTGTTTCTCCACATCTTCACCAACATCTGTTGTTTCCTGAGTTATTTTAGCCACTCTGGTGTCAGGTGGTTATCTCAGTGTGGTTTTGATTTGTATTTCCCTGATGATGAGTGATGTTGAGCATCTTTTCATGTGTCTGTTTGCCATCTGGATGTCTTTTTAAGGAAAGTTTCTATTCATGTCTTCTGCCCATTTCTTCACTGGATTATTTGTTTCTCAGGTGTTGAGTTTGCTAAGTTCTTTATAAATTTTGGATACTAGCCCTTTATCTAATATGTCATTTACAAATATGTTTTCCCATTCCGTCAGTTGCCAGTTAGTTTTGTTGATTGTTTCCTTTACAGTGCAGAAGCTTTTTGTCTTGATGAGGTCCCAATAGTGCATTTTTGCTTTTAAGTCCCTTGCTTTTGGAGATGTGTCAGGCAAGAAATTGCTGTGGCTGAGGTCAAAGAGGTGTTGCCTGCTTTCTCCTCTAGGGTTTTGACAGTTTCCTGTCTCACATTTAGGTCTTTCATCCATTTTGAGTTTGTTTTTGTGTATGGTGTAATAAAGTGGTCTAGTTTCATTCTTCAGCATGTTGCTGTCCAGTTCTCCCAGCACCATTTGCTAAAGAGACTGTCTTTTTTCCATTGGATACTCTTTCTTGCTGTGTCAAAGATTAGTTGACCATTCATTTGTGGGTCCAATTCTGGGTTCTCTGTCCTATTCCATTGGTCTATGTGTCTGTTTTTGTGCCAATACCATACTGTCTTGATGATTACAACTTTGTAGTAGGGGCTAAAGTCTGAGATTGTGATGCCTCCCACTTTTTTTTTTTCAATATTACTTTGACTATTTGGGGTCTTTTGTGGTTCCATACGAATTTTAGGATTGTTTGTTCTAGCTTTGAGAAGAATGCCTGTACAATTTTGATTGGGATTGCATTGAATGTGTAGATTGCTTTGGGTAGTATTGACATTTTGACAATATTTATTCTTCCAATCCATAAGCATGGAATGTTTTTACATTTTTTTGTGTCTTCTTCAATTTCCTTCATAAGTTTTCTATAGTTTTCAGCATACAGATCTTTTACATCTTTGGTTAGGCTTATTCTTAGGTATTTTATGGTTCTTGGTGCAGTTGTGAATGGGGTCAATTTCTTGATTTCTCTTTCTGTTGCTTCATTATTGGAGTATAGAAATGCAACTGATTTCTGTACATTGATTTTGTACCCTGCGACTCTGCTGAATTCATGTATCAGTTCTAGCAGCCTTTTGGTGGAGTTTTTCAGGTTTTCCATGTAGAGTATCATATCATCTCTGAAAAGTGAAAGTTTGACTTCTTCTTTGCCAATTTTGATGCATGTTATTTCATTTTGTTGCCTGATTGCTGATGCTAGGACTTCCAACACTATATTAAACAACAGTGGTGAGAGTGAACATCCTTATCGTGTTTCTGATCACAGGGAAAAAGCTGTCAGTTTTTCCCCATTGAGGATGATATTAACTGTGGTCTTTTCATATATGGCTTTTAGGATGTTTAGGTATGTTCCTTCTATCCCGATTTTCTTGAGGGTTTTTAGTAGGAAAGGACACTGTATTTTGTCAAATGCTTTTTCGGCATCTATTGACAGGATCATATGGTTCTTATCCTCTCTTTTATTAATGTGATGTATGACATTGAGTGATTTGTGAATTCTGAACCAGCCCTGCAGCCCAGGAATGAGTCCCATCTGATCATGGTGAATAATTCTTTTTATATGCTGTTGAATTCTATTTGCTAGTATCTTTTTGAGAATTTTTACATCTATGTTCATCAGGGATATTGGCCTGTAATTCTCTTTTTTTGAGGGGTCTCTGTCTGTTTGGGGAATCAAGGTAATGCTGGCTTCATAGAATGAATCTAGAAGCTTTCCTTCCATTTCTATTTTTTGGAACAGCTTGAGAAGGATAGGTATTAACTCTGCTTTAAATGTCTGGTAGAATTCTGGAAAGTCTGACCCAGGACTCTTATTTGTTGAAAGATTTTTGATAACTGATTCAATTTCTTTACTAGTTATGGGTCTGTTCAATTTTTTATATTTTCCCGTTTGAGCTGTAGCAGTGTGTCTAGGAATTTGTCCATTTCTTCCAGGTTTTCAAGTTCATTGGCATATAATTTTTCATAGTGTTCTCTGATAATTGTTTGTATTTCTGAGGAATTAGTTGTGATAAGTCCATTTTCATTAATGGTTTTATCTATTTAGGTCCTCTCTTTTTTCTTTCTGAGAAGTCTGGCTAGGGGTTTGTCAATTTTGTTTATTTTTTCAAAAAAACAACTTAGTTTAATTGATCTGTTCTACTGGGTTTTTTTTCTGAATTCTATATTGTTTATTTCTACCCTGATCTTTATTTCTCTTCTTCTGTTGGCCTTGGGGTTTCTTTGTTGTTCTGCTTCTAGTTCCTTTAGGTGTGTTGTTAGATTTTGTATTTGGGATTTTTCTTGTTTCTTGAGATAGGCCTGAAGTTTGGGCTTTTGTGTTTTCATTTTCATTTGTTTCCATATATTTTTTAATTTCTTCTTTAATTGTGTGGTTGACCATTCATTCTTCAGTAGTATGTTCTTTAACCTCCATGCATTTGGAGGTTTTCCAAACATTTCCTGTGGTTGATTTAATGTTTTATAGCATTGTGATCTGAAAATGTGCATGATATGATCTCAATTCTTTTATATTTATTGAGGGCTGTTTTGTGACTCAGTATGTGATCTATCTTGGAGAATGTTCCATGTGCATTTGAGAAGAATGTGTATTCTGCTGCTTTAGGGTGAAAAGCTCTGACTATATCTGTCAAGTCCATATGGTCCAGTGTATCACTCAGGGCCATTGTTTCTTTATTGATTTTCTGCCTAGATGATCTGTACATTGCTGTAAGTGGAGTATTAAAGTCCCCTGCAATTGCCACATTCTTAACAATAAGATTGCTTATGTTTGTGATTAATGCTTTTATATATTTGAGTGCCTCCAAAGTGGGTGCATGTACATTTATAATTGGTAGCTCTTCTTGATGATTAGACCCTGTAATTATGATATAATGACCTTCTTCATGTCTTGTTACAGCCTTTAGTTTAAAATCTAGTTTGTCTAGTACAAGTATGGCTACTCCAGCTTTCTTTGGACTTACAGTAGCGTGATAGATGGTTCTCCATCCACTCACTTTCAATCTGAAGGTGTTCTCAGGTCTAAAATGGGTCTCTTGTAGACAGAAAATCAATGGATCTTGTTTTTTTAAATCAATTCTGATACCCTATGTCTTTTGATTGGAGCATTTAGTCCATTTACATTCAGTGTTATTATTGAAAGATATGGATTTAGAGTCATTGAGCTATCTGTAGGTTTCATGCTTGTAGTGAAGTCTCTGGTCCTTTGCGGTCTTTGCATCATTTCACTCACAGATCCCCCTTAGGATCTCTTGTAGGGCTGGTTTGGTGGTGATGAATTCCTTGAGTTTTTGTTTGTCTGGAAAAACCTTTATCTCTCCTTTTATTCTGAAAGACAGGCTTGCTGGATGAAGGATTCTTGGCTGCATTTTTCCTAGTCAGCCCATTGAATATTTCCTGCCACTCCCTTCTGGCCTGCCAAGTTTCAGTATATAGGTCTGCTACTACCCTTATGTGTCTACCCTTGTAGGTTAAGGCCCCTTTTTCTCTAGCTGCTTTCAGAATTCTGTCTTTACCTTTGCATTTTGCCAGTTTCACTATGAAACGTCGTACAAAAGATGGATTCTTCTTACATCTGAAGGAAATTCTCTGTGCCTCCTGTATGTCAATGTCTGTGTCCTCCCACAGATTGGGGAAGTTCTTAGCTATGATTTGTTCAAGTACACCTTCTGCCCCTTTCTCTCTTTTTCTTCTGGAACTTCTATGATATGGATATTATTATGTTTCATTGAATCACTTAGTTCTCTAATTATTCCCTCATGGTCTAGAAATTTTTCATCTTTCTTTTTCTCAGCTTCATATTTTTCCATAACTTTGTTTTCTATTTCAGTTATTCTTCCTCTGCCTCTTCAATCCTCACTGTCACCCCCTCTAGGTTATTTTGTACCTCATTTACAGCATTTTTTAATTCATCATGACTATTTTTTACTTCCTTGATCTCTGCAACAATAGATTCTCTGCTGTCTTCTATGCTTTTTTCAAGCCCAGTGATTAATTTTATGACTATTATTCTAAATTCTTGTTCAGTTATATTGTTTATATCTGTTTTGATCAATTCCTTAGCTGTCATTTCTTCCTGGAATTTCTTCTGAGGAGAATTCTTCCATTTCATCATGTTGGCTAGTTTTCTGTCCCTTATGTGTTTTAAAAGCTTGTTATGTTTCCTGCACATAGGAGCAGTACTATATTAAAGGGAGGTCATACACTGTCCAGGCCTGGCCCTTCAGGAGGTATTTTTTGGAGTGTGTTACTTGCTCTTTGTTGTTGTGACTCTGGTTGCTTTATCTCCCTATTCGTAGTGATGTTTTGGACCTTCTACCAGGTGTTCTTTAATTTGTTCATTGAAGTAGCCCTGGAAAAGAATACAAAGAAACAACAACAACAAACAAAGACAAAGAAAACAAAAACAGAACAACAGCAACAACAACAAAAATACAATAACACCAGCAATAGTAAAACAGAGTGGCAGCAGTATTGATGGAAGAGGCCTTATCCCACACAAAGAGAGTAATGACAGGGGTGGGGGAAAAAGAAAAGAAAAGAAAAATGACCAGGCAAAGAAACTACATGGATTAATCCAGAAAGAGAGAGAGAGAGAGAGAGAGAGAGAGAGAGAGAGAAATAAAGAAGAAGATATAGAACAGGTAGAAAGAGAATAGATTAAATATGTCTGCTTATACAAACCATCAACCAGAATAACCAGACTAGAGTAGGGAAGAAGTAAGAAGGAGAAAGGAAGAAAAAAAATATATATAATAAAAATTGTCCAAAAATTAAGTCACTGGGTGCCTTGGAACCGGTGACAGTGCTGGTCTGGAGGAGAGGCTGTCTGGTTCATCTGCATCAATCCCATTCAGATGGATACCCAGTTAACAGGCATGAAGGGGCATGGTTTGGTGCAGGCAGGTCCTGCCTCCCCTGTGGGACTGGCTGTCTGTTTCTCGAAGCCCCACCTTGTTGATGATGGGGAAAAAATGGTAACACCCCTGTGTCTCCTCCAGGGACCTGGTGTCCCAAACCACGCTTCATGCCATCCTCACAGTGCCACCGGTGCGAACAAGGTGGTTTGTCCCACTCTCCCAACTCCTGTGCCCCCCTGGCACTCAGGTGGGATTTAAACCCTGATGTCTTAAAGGATCCCACTCCGTGTATCCTCGTTCTGGGAAGTGCTGCTCTATGTCACTGATATATGGCCTCCAGCTGGCGGGCTCAGGCAGGGTCCTCTGTCTTTTGAACAGTTATATACCTTCTTCCCACAGCACTAAAGGGAGGGAACCACTTTCTCCAATGAGGACTGTGCCTCTGAACTAGTTACTGAACCCAGGGCTGGCTCTCCTTCTCCCCAGGTGCGTGAACAGGACAGCTGGCCACAGTTCAGGGAATCCCCACAGTTAGAGTTTGGATCTTTTTAGAAACATGCAATCTTCCAAAACTGAATCAGAAAGAAATAGAAAATTTGAACAGTAAATTACTAGTAACAAAACTTAATTGATAATTGGAAAACTGAAAAACAAGAGCCCAAGACGAGATACCTCACAGGTGAATTCTAGAAAATATGTAAACAAGAGTTAATTCCTGTTCTAAAATTTCTCCAAAAATAGAAGTAGGAAACTTCTAAATTCATTCTACAAGGCCAGCATTACATGGATACTAAAACCAGACAAAGAAACAAGAAGAAGAGGAAGAGGAAGAGGAAGAAGAAGAAGAAGAAGAAGAGGAAGAGGAAGAAGAAGAAGAAGAAGAAGAAGAAGAAGAAGAAGAAGAAGAGGAAGAAGAAGAAGGAGGAGGAGGAGGAGGAGGAGGAGGAGAGGGGAAAAGGGAAGGGAAGGAAGAAGAAGAAAAGAAAACTACAAGCCAATATCCCCAATGAACAGAGATGCAAAAATTATGAACAAAATATTAGCAAACCACATTCAACAATATTTTAAAATAATCATTCACTATAATCAAGTGGGATTTATACCAGGGATGCAAAGGTGATTCAATAGTCACAAGTCAATCGATGTGTTATATCACATTAACAAGAGGAAGGATAAAAACCATATGATCACCTCAATAGATGCAGAAAAAGTATTTGAAAAAATAAACATCTATTCTTAATTTTAAAAATTTCCAATAAAGAGAGTTTAGAGGAAACATATGTCTACATAATAAAAATTGTATATGAATATCCACAGCTAACATCTTACTCAATGGCGAAAAGCTGAAGACTTTTCCTGTAAGATGAGAAACAAAACAAAAATATCCATTCGTGGGATGCCTGGGTGGCTCAGCTGGCTAAGCATTCAACTCTTGATTTCATCTCAGTCATGATTTCATGGTTCATGAGTTTGAGCCCTATTTTGGGCTCTGCACTGCTAGTGTGGAGCCTGCTTGAGATTCTCTCTTTCTCTCTCTGTCCCTTACCTGCTTTCTCTCTCTCTCTCTCTCTCTCTCTCTCTCTCTCTCTCTTTCTCTCAAAAAAATAATATAAAAATAAACTTAAAAGTATTCACTCTTGCCACTTTTATTCAACATAGTGCTGGAAGTTCTAGCCACAGCAACTAGAAAAAAATTTTTTAAAAAAATCATCTAAATTGTTAATAAAGAAGTAAAACTGTCACTATTTGCAGATGACAGACATAATATTATATACAGAAAACCCTAAAGACGTCACTAAAAAATCAATAGGAAATAATAAAATAAGTCAATAAAGTTGCATGATACAAATTAGTATACAGAAATCTGTTGTGTTTCTATATGCTAATAACAAACTAGTAGGAAGAGAAATTAAGAAAACAATTCCATTTAAAATTGCACTCAAAGTGATGAACTATGTAGGAATAAATTTAATCAAGTAGGTGAAAGACCTATAGTCTGAAAACTAAAAGATGTTGATGAAAGAAGTTAAAGATGACACAAACAAATGGAGGGGTATACCATGCTCATGGATTGTAAGAATTGATATTGTTTGAATGTACATACTACCCAAAGCAATCCACAGATTCAATGCAGTCCCTATCAAAATACCAATAGTATTTTTCACAGAACTAGAACAAATAATTCTAAACTTTGTAGGAAACCACAAAAGACTTCAAATAGTCAAAGCAATCTTGAGAAAGAACAAAGCTGCAGGTATCACAATCCCAGATTTCAATATCTACTACAAAGCTATAATAACCAAAACAGTATGGTTACTGGCACAAAATTTGACACAGAGATCAATGAAATAAGATATCCCAGACATAAACCCCTGCCTATAATCAGTCTACCAAAAAGGAGGCAAGAATATGTAAGGGAAAAATAAATTATTTTCAACAAATGATGCTGTTGGGAAAACTGACAAGCTACATACAAAAGAATGAAACTGGATCCATTTATTATCTCACCTGCCAAAATAAACCCAAAATAGATTTAAGATGTAAATGTGAGACCTGAAATCACAAAACACTTAAAAGGTAACATAGGCCATAATCTCTTGGACATCAGCCTCACAACATGTTTATGGATATGTCTCCTTTGGCAAGGGAAACAAAAGCAGAAATAAACTATTGGTACTAAACCAAAATAAGAAATTTCTGTACAGCAAAGAAAACCACCAATAAAACAAAAGAACACCTAATAAATGGGAGAAGATATTTGTAAATAATATATCCAATAAGGAGTTAATATTCAAAATACATAAAGAAGTTACACAACTCAACATTTTTCCAAAGACATTTTTCCAAAGAAGACATACAGATGACCAAGAGACACATGAAAATATGTTCAACATTGCTAATTATGGGGGAAATGAAAATCAAACCCATAGTAAGACATCACTTCACACCAATCAGAATGGCTATTATTAAAAAGACAGGAAAAAACAAGTGTTGGGGAGGGTGTGGAGAAAAACCCTCATGCACTTTTAGTGGGAATGTAAATTGATGCAACCACTGTGGAAAATAGTATGGAGGTTCCTCAAGAAATTAAAAATAGAACTACCATATGACCTAGTAACTCTACTACTGATTACCCAAAGAAAATAAAAACACAAATTCAAAAAGATACATCCACCCCTATGTTTATTGCAGCATTATTATGGAAGCAACCCAAGTGTCCATGGTAGATGAATGGTTAAAGAAGATGTGGTACACACACACACACACATACACACACACACACACACACACACACACACACACAGGAATATTACTCTGCCATTAAAAAGAGATCTTGTCATTTGTGCCATGAAAGGACCGAGAGAGTATTTATTATGCTAAGTGAAATAAATCAGAAAGAGAAAGATAAATACCATACGATTTCCTTTCTATCTGGAACCTAAAAAACAAAAACCAAAAATGAACAAACAAAAAAGTAAACAGATTCTTAAGTATGGAGAACAAACTAATTGTTTCCAGAGGAAAGGTGTGGGGGATGGGTGGAATATATGAAGGGAATTAAGAGGTACAAACTTCCAGTTCAAAATAAAGAATTCACTGAGATGAAAAGTACAGCATAGGGAATATAGTTAATTATACTGTAATAACATTGTATAGTGACTACACTTATTATGGTAAGCAATGAGTAATGTATAGAATTGTGGAATCAATATGTTGCACACCTGAAACTAATATAACATTGTATGCCAATTATTCTTCAATAATAAATAAATTTTAAAAGAAGGACAAAATACAGGAATGGAAAACATATCAGCAGTGGCCAGAAGTTAGGGGTTGGGGAAATATAACCATAAAAGAATAGCACCAAGAAGTTTTCTATGGTGATAAATCATTCTCTATATTGATGGTAATGATGGTTATACAAATAATCCATATATTATAATTTTTAGAACTGTGCATATAATAAAAATCAGCTTTATGTGTATTAATTTAAAAATAAGTGAATAAAATAAAATAAGCCCTAAATACAAAGATAAAATCAAGAATGTGACTTGAAGACTTTAAGTTGGTATTGATCTTCTCAGCTAGACTGAAAGGGAGCTTAAGAACATAGAAGTCAGACCCCAAAGTGGAAGTAACTTCAAAGAGAAGGTTCTATCTCAGAAGCGTTTTAAGTCAAAGCTTTCAAAGTATGGAGTAAATAACAATTAGATACATAGAAATCCTGCAAAGTTATAAAGCGAGTTGAATTGGCAAAGTCTGCTCATTTTTCAAATAATAAAGAGACTCCTGGGCCTCCAACTTCTTGAGGTCAAGAAGCAGGCTGAGAAAGCAATAATAAGATAAGAGACTTATTTAGAAGCCAGAGAGGATGATAGACAAGGAAAGATGTCTCAAACAGTGCATCCAAGACCTATGAAAACCAGTGGATGGAACAGCCACTCCCAAAAAGTAGAACCATTACCTAATCAAGTAACAGTGCCTATTTACCCAGAAGGATTTCATAATTCTTGCAGACAACTGACAGCTACATGCCTCCCATTCTTCCCACTTTTGAATGAGAGTATTTACTATGGTTTTAGGTCCATTTCAACATTGCACGTAGGGTGTGTGCGCACTGATAACTTGTTTTTATAGTTCAGGGGCCTCAGAATCAGGACACTCTGGAGCTGGAGCTGATGAAGATCACAGGATCTTAGACTTGGAGTATGATGCCATGATTTGATGAGAATTAGGGAGTAGGAATCTCGGGAGGGCTGTGATGCATTGTGTATAAAGAAAAGATGTGTGTAATCATTGACAGAGGTTTGACTGTGGTAGGTTGATTGTAAAAGGGGCCCCAATTCTTCACATCCCTCCATGACCTTTGCAATATGACTGCAACTCCTCCCATGAAGAAATAGTCTATCGTCACTACCCTCCGGTTGCCCTTATGACTCATTTTGGTCAAGAGACTGCTACAGAAGTGTTACCATGCCAGTTCTGGGTCTGGCCCCCAACACACCTCTCCAATCCCTTTTGGAACCCTGTAACCATTGAACGATCCAGGGTAGGCTGCTGGAGGATGAGATGACATGGAGCAGAGAAGTTGTACTGGATGTGGCTACAAAGACCAGCTAATCCACCTGATCCACCAGCTGATCACAGAAGCATAAGGTACCCCAGCTTAGATTAGCTTGTCTTGGTCCATATCAGTGGAATGGCCCAGCTGCCCTATAGACTCAAAAGAAATTTTTAAAAATTCGGGTTGTCATTTTCAGCCATTAATAGACATAAAATGGATGATTTGTTATGCAGCAATAGGCGATACATAAAACTCTTGCTTATTATATTACTCAGTGCATCTCAAAACCCAACAACTGAAAATGCATTTCTCTCTATGCACCACTGAGATGTTACTCTGAATCTCTCCATTTCCTGGGATCCCCAGAATCTCAGGACCAAGGTTTATAGTCCAATGCCTTAACTTTCTTCAGTTAGTAGTGTTCTAGGACATTCCCTATCTTTTCCCTTCTCTAGCCTTCTTTTACCATTTCCTGTACTTCTTGATGCTTTTCTGCTGTGTGTTAAGGGTGCTGTACTTATCTGTTTAGCTAGTGCTTAACATGCTATTTATAACCAGGAAGAATAGGGATCATTAAAGGAATCCCTGTCATAGCAGCACTACTGCTAAGAATCAAACAAATGTAGTCACTTCACCTCCATGGCACAGCCAAGATTCAGGAATAAAACATAAAAGCAACCCCTAGCTCTGGGGGAAATACAAGACCATAGAGCTGTCAAATGCACGCAAAATGCTGCATAACTTCTTCATGTTTGTCTGGGATTAGGGACCAAGCTTCAGGGCCCTACCCCTTGGGGCGGGGGTGGGGGGAGTAGAGTGAGGGAAACTAATGCCTTTAAATGGACAATATATAACAATACCTCTTCTATCTTTTCCCAACCTTCCCAGAACCTCCCCAAATAAAACAAAATTAACTCACATTAGCCAACAGTATTAGGCACATGCCCTAAGACAGGACTCTTGAGGGGTAATGTGGTTAACAAGACAAAGTCTTTGCCATCAAAGACTTTAAAGACTCACACTCTATGAAGATAAGGGCAAGTGTGACACAACAGAGAATGCCCATAAGAAGGATCCTTGGTCTATCATGACTCTTCATTCAAATATACGTGCATAAAATAAGGCCCAGAGCAGGGAAACAACCTGCCAAAATTAAACAAGCAGCTAAAGTCTGAGTCAGTGTAGCACCCTGGCCTTCCAACCCCAACTCCTTGTCTTCCACATCACAGTCCATCCAATTGGATGCATGGTTCTTAGATGATGATGATGGTGGTGATGATGATTTTTTTTAAGGATCAGTATATGACTAAGAGCATCCTCATATCTGTTTGGTACAACTTGACAATTCTCAACTGCTCCAGAACTAACATATTCTATAACTCTCCCTTGGGTAAAGGAGTTTATTATTCCTTTTGCCTGAAGTGGAGAAAAAAGTAGAGCATCTCCTTAGGCCTTTGACATCATAAGCACTGTGCGGAACTATCCACAAAGCAACACTGGGTCCTGAAAGACTAGGCTTCTGTGATCTTTTTCAAAATATTTTTATTAATGTTTTTTAAAATTTATTTCCAAGAGAGAGAGAGACAGAGTGTGAGTGGGGGGAGGGCAGAGAGAGGGAGACACAGAATCTGAAGCAGGCTCCAGGCTGCCATCACAGGGCTCAATGCGGGGCTCGAGCTCACGAACCACAAGATCATGACCTGAGCCAAAGTAGGATGCTAGGGCGACTGACCCACCCAGGTACCCCTAGGATTCTGTAATCTTGAGGTTGTTTTATCCTGATGAAATAGAGGTTGGAGTAGACAACCCTGAGGTTCCCACCTTACCCATGCAATTGCTGCTGAAACATCCATACTTTCTATTTTGGAGCTAAATTCTCAGTCTGAAGAATTGATTTGTGTAATTAGGCAAGTGATTTTGTAGGAAGATTTTGCATGAATTTGCAATATAATTTTCTTTTTCTGTAACTGTTAATTGAAATCATTTATCAGGGTTTTAAGCTGAAAAAAAAGTTAACTTTGAAAAAAAGGTGTGAACTGCTCATTTTTAATGCAATCTCGACATTGTCTTTGATGTACTCATTAATTCCTTATTTACAATCAGGGCTGCTGGCTTCCTCAGTATGGGAAGGAAATGGCCTGCCTTAACCCTTCACAGGAGGTATTTTCATACTCAACAACTGGTAATATTTGTCTTCGCTTTTCCCTCTCCTCACATTATCATCATAGGGAAGTCTGGGGCTAAAATTACCATCAAAATAATCAAATGAGAATCTTGGTCCACAAACACAAGAGTTCAATAAATATAACTTTATTTCTTATAACTCAATTAACATTTTTTTCTGAGCAATAATTTTACCAGGTTGTAGTAGGAATTTAACTTCAGGAAAAATGGGGGCTCCTTCAAACCCCTCCCTACCAGATTCTGGTAGGCTCTAAGGCTTATATAGTGCCCATGCTCCTAGTGCTCTGACCTTCAGTGTCATCTGTCTACACCACAATATACCAGGATGCCCAACCTCATGTCTAGTCTGAATCATTGGTCCATTCCCACCTCTATGAGGTATCCCACACCCCTAGCCCAAGACCCCTCATCCAACAGCTTCCATGCTGCCCTTGATCATATGGGGATTGAGGTGATTATCTCCCCCACACTTGGCTGCTGTCTGGAAATTCCACCACATTGCCCAAAGCCTTGTCTTGGCCTTCTTGCCTCTCCTGTTCTCTTCCCAAGAAATCCTGCAGGTCACCACTGCTGTAGGGTCCTACAAACTTGTCTGGGTTATTTTCCCAGTCTCTAGGGCTTAGCCTAGGATACAGGCTGCAGGGACCTCTGCAGGGAACACAGACTTCTCTGCCTCTCTCTTCACTCCAGTCTGAATTCTTTTCCTAGACTTGGGAGGAGATTCTTCATCGTGATGTTTTATTTTAAAATGTTGCCCACACCTGGAGTCCTGCAGTTCTTTCCAGGACCTAGGCTTTTAAAATTCCAAAGGAATAAAGATGAGTTTCCTCCTCTCCTCTCTGTCTCTTCCCTTTCTTCAACCCAGTAGAATAAATAAGAACAAACAAACAAATGAACAAACTGATTTTCTAAAGGAGGGGCAAACAAAGGTAATGCTTATTGGGGAAAAACAGGCATATTCTAGGGACAGTTCCAGGAATCACTAGGTCAAAGGAAAACTCCCTCTCCAGCCTTCTGACCGCATGTTGTGAGAGCTGAACTTTCCAAGTAAGGAGGAAGGCCTACTCTCAGAGCCAGGAATCTACATTGTGTGTCTCCTGCATGGGGTTGGGCACTGCCCTCTTCTTTTCAGCCTCCCCCTCTCCACCAACAGTGGGGAACACTCTCACAAGTAGAAGAGGAAATAGAAATGGTCAGTTTTCCCAGTGATAATGCTCACAGGGTGCCTGGAATTTATTCCCAATGAACTGTTGTCAGCTGTGATTAATTACTGGACCACCACATGGCAAACAGGAGACTCACACCCATTTTCTATGGCTTTGTAGCTTTCCATTACATGGATTTGACAGTTGTCTTATCCCCCTGTTGAACAATTATTTTGTTTCCCAGTGTTTACTATTAAAATAACCAGGCTGGAGAAAAGGAAAACAATGTAGGTCAGGAATTTGGATCTACACAAAGAAAGGAAGAGTGTCACAGAAAGAATAAATGAAGGTAAATCTTAAAAATATATTTTTTATTATTTTAATCTAATAATTGTTCAAAAAATAATATCAACAATGTACTGGGTTATTTTAGCTTATAGATAAGGGATATGAATGACAGCAGTATTGGGGACAGGGGGGAAGAACTGGGAATATTCTGTTATATAATATCTGTACTTACTATGAAGCTATGTAGTGTTAGCTACAGTGAAAGTAGACTTAGGTTCATTGTAGATGTATATTGCAAACTCTAGTGCAATTACTAAAAAGGTGTTTTCTTTTTTAAAAAGAAGTATAATTGATACTCTAAGAGAGGAGAGAAAATAGAATCATATAAAATGTTCAATTAAAATCAGAAAAAGGGGCAACTGGGTCACTCAATCCGTTAAGCATCCAACTCTTGATTTCAGCTCAGGTCATGATCTTGCAATTGGTAAGCTTGAGCCCCATGTCAGACTCTGCACTGACAGTGTGGAGCCTACCTGGGATTCTCTGTCCCCCTCTCTCTCTGCCTCTCTCTCCTCTCTCAAAAATAAATAAACATGAAAAAAAAAACAGAAAAAAAAAACAGGGAAAGAGTGAGGAAAAAGAAAGCAAAGAACAAAGACATCCAAAAAAGTTGTTAATTATTACTCCAACACCATTAATGATTACTTTAAATGTGAATGGTTTACATACACCAGTTAAAAGACAAAAAATCTCTGAGAGGATACAAATATAAAACCCAACCATATATTGTCTACCAGAAACCCACTTTCAATATAAGATGCACAATAGAAAGATTAAAAGTAAAGGGATGGAGAGAGATCTATCATTCTAATGTTAATCAAAATCAAAACTCTATGTTAATTCAAGAAAGAAGACTTCAAAGCAAGGAAAATTATGAACATAAAGAGGGGCAATACATGATGATGAATGGTAAATTTTCCTAGAAGACATAACAATACTTAATGTGTGTGTGCCTAACCAGAGAATGTCAAAATATATGAGGCAAGAACTGATAGACTAACCCACTATTATGGTTGTAGACTTCAGCACCCCTCTATCAGTAATTGATAGATCCAGCAGGCAGAAACTCACCAAGGATACAGTTGAACTGAACAGAACCGTCAATCAACTGGGTGTAACTGACATTTATGGAACAGTTCATCCAACAGCAGAATACACAGTCTTAAGTTCCAATGGCACATGTGCCAAGATATAACACATTCTGGAACACATAATACACCTTCACAAATTAAAAAAAAAAATTATGCAATGTCTGCTCTCAGACCACAATGAAATTAAATGAGAAATCAATAACAGAAAGGTATCTGGAAAATTCCAGTACAGAAGATTAAACAATACATTTCTAAATAACACAAAGATCAAAGAAATATTGAAAGAAATTTAAAAAATATTTTGATCTAAATAAAAATGAAAATACAACTTTTCTACATTCATGGGATGCAGTAAAAGCAGTATTTAGAGGGAAATTTATAGCAATGAATGTATATATTAGTAAAGAGAAAAGATTTAAAATCAATAATCTGAGCTTCCACCTTGGGAAACTAGAAAAAAGAAGAGGAAATTAAATCCAAAGTAAGTAGAATAAACAAAATATAAAAATCAGAGCATAAATAAATGAAATTTATAATATTTGTTTAATAAATTAAATTTAAAAGTAAATAACAATAGGAAAAAAACCTGTCTTTAGAAAAGATCAACAAAATGGATAATAGTCAAGCCACGCAAATGAAGAATAAAAGAAAGAACACAAAATTACTAATATCAAAAATGAAAAAGGGGTCTTTGATCTCATTGATATTAAAAGGATAATAAAGGAATAATCTGAATAACTCTATGTCCATAAATTTCATAACCTACATGAAGTAGATCAATTTCTTGAAAGACAAAATCTACCAAAATTCACGCAAGGCTAATAGACAATATGAATATCCATTAAAGATATTGAATCAAAACCTTTTCAAAATGAAAGCACCAGTTTACCAATAAATTTTATCACACATTTAAGAAGGGAATTATATTAATTTTCTAAACAACACTAAAGAGACTGTCCTTGTAGCTGAATATTTATCCACATATAATAATTTCTTTAAGAAATTAAATTAGTTGCTGAATTAAAATTACACACATTGATAATATTTTAGTAGATAATGTCAAACTACTTTAAGAAGTTTGATACTGATTTATCAGGTGTTTATTTTTCTGCTAACTTTCTAACTCTGAATAGATATTTTCTGTCTTTGACATTTTCAAAGATGAAAAATATAACTCATAATACGTAAATTGCATTTCTTTGGCCAAAATAAATGTAAAATAATTTTTAATAATTTTAGTGTATATGGCCATGTGTATGTATTCAGTCTTAAAATAACCTCATGTCCAATAATATTATTTTAATAATCACATTTTCACGCTTAAATTTGCTAACTACTTACTAAGTACTTTATATGTGCTAATTACTTTAATCCTCAGGATACCCCAATAAGTTAGATAATATTATTCCATTTTACAGATAAGGAATTTGGGGCTTAAAGGATTAAATTGCCCAAGGTCATGGAGAGTTGAAATTTAATTGTGCCACAGTGGCAGAGTCTGTACTCTTAAATGGTATGCTAGCCTGATTTTCATGACCTGTTTTTTTGTTTTGTTTTGGAATGTACACGCAGACACACACACAGATACACGCATGCGTGCTCGCGCGCACACACACACACACAATTTTCTAAGCAAGATACCAAAAGCAAACACCATTAAGGAATTAATATATAGGTTTCATATAATAAATACTCTTTTAATTTTCAGACACCATTAAGGAGTTAATGTGTAGATTTGACACAATAAATATGATTTCAATTTTATTAGCATCAAAATTTGCTATAATTGAGACAAAAATGTCAAACTGGCAAAATATTAAATATTTTAGGATAAATTTTTTTCTCAACCTCCACCTTCACATGCCAATGCTATGTATACCCACATTTGCTTCTAGTACTTCATTATTTTAAATTACATTTAAAGATTGTATCCACATAGAATTTACTTTGATGATTGGTATCAAGTATTGGTTAAATTTCTTTTGGAAATGGCTGTCATTGTCCCAACACATTGAATAAGCCATCTATCATTTATCCACAGATTTAAAATTCATATTACATAAACTTAGGCATGCTTCTGAATTTTCTCTTCTGGTCCATTGTTTTGTCACAGAAAACCAAACTATATTGATTTTATTATTGTAGCTTTAAATTTTTTTTAATGTTTATTTGTTTTTGAGAGACAGAGATAGAGCATGAGTGAGGGAGGGAGGAGCAGAGAGAGGGAGACACTGAAATCTGAAGCAGACTCCGGCTCTGAGCTATCAACACAGAGCCGGACGTGGGATATAAACTCATGAACAGTGAGATCATGACCTGAGCTGAAACAGGATGCTTAACCGACTGAGCCACCCACGTGCCCCTATTGTAGTTTTATAATGTGCATAGGGTAATATTTCCTAAACTACTCTACATAAAATTTTTCTTGGATATTTTATTTATTGTTTCTTCCATATACTTAAAAGTCATTTTGTTCAAGTCCAAAAAAGAGTCCTGTAATTTGTTTTAATTACATTTTATATTAGTTTTAATCATTTTTCAGTTGTCTTAGCATTGAGGGGAAGATAATCTAAGTGTAAATCATAATAATTTTGGTTTTTTTCCCAATTTTTATACTGGTCATGTATTTGAAAATTTTTTACAATGTCTAGAACTTTCAGAAAAATTAAAAAAATTTGTGTGTGTATATAGATGTATACATGTATGTATGTATGTGTGTGTGTGTGTACACACAATATGTGCATGTATATAATATACTGTACTCCTTTACTTTTTCTAATTAATTTATATTCTGATCTTAATTATTTGGTTCTACCGTTTCTATGATTTTTTTGTTATACTTCTAAGTCCTTGAGTCCATACTTATCTCATTATAATGTGGGTTAAAAATGAAAATATGTAATATTTCAATTTTTTTCTCTGAAAGAAACTTTGACCATTTTGATATTTGATATAGCTTTTTAATTGTAATTTTAAAATATATATACAGTTAAAATATTGAATCTTTATTTGACAAATAGGTTTTTTAAACAAGTATTATTTAATTTTCTAATGATTATTATAGTTTTTAAAATATCTGTTATTAATTATTACTTTAATTATACTTTAGTTAGGTGAAGCATGAATTTCTGATTTTTAAAAAAATTATTGGTACTCTTTGTAGACTAATATAAGATCAACTTTTAATAAATATTATAGGGGTGCTAGGGAATAAGTCATATTCACTGTAAGGTAAAATGTTATATTATTCAGATTTTCTCACTTTTTTCTGCTATTTTAGCTGTCAAAGACAAATAAAAGCAAGTTAAGGATATCATTATAACTGTGTTTTACCCATTTCTGTTTGTATTTCTAAAGACATTGTCACTTGGGTAAATTCCTTCTACCTGCTGGTGTTAATGACCATCAGTTTGTTTTGGGTAATGGTGTGAGTTTCTTTTTTCCCCCATTTGTCTTTGTTGGTACTCAGGAAGAACAGTGATGTATGAGTGTGTGTGTGTATGTGATGGGGCTGGGGCTAAAGCTAAATCAAGGTATCCTAGCCAGATGCCATTTTGAACAGGAAGCCCATCTAGTCGTTTTCCATAGGCCTGCTTACTCTCCATTCTTCATTTCCCCATAAGTCGAACATGGAGAAGACCTCAATGAGGTAGAGTGAGGAAAAGTGAGGGCTTACCTGGGAGGTGGAACACAAATATAAACACATGATCTATTGTTATCTCAACTCACAAGTGCTGGTGATAACATCAGCAACCCCACCTTTCATGTACAGTTCCTTCTTAACTAGTTGGCCCATATTTCTCTGGCTTTATGATTGCAAGGGATGTGATGATATCTTTGCATTCAAAATGGCCTTACCTCCAGGAATGGCTTTCATATATTTAAGTGTATGTTAACAGCAGTTTAAGAAAATCGCCCTAACTGACACACCTCATGGTGGCATCTGTGTGTGCTCTCCCACTAGAGAAAGAGATCATGACATTTAATGTCAGATCGATCCATAGGAAACCACCCATCTAGTAGGAGGGACACCCAGTCTGATATCTTCTTTTCGAAAAATTCAATATACTACACAGAGAAATTAAGGCTCCTCTACTTCGTCTTGCCACTGGCCAAAATGCTGTGACCAACAGATTAACACAAAGGAAATGCAAAACCCACTCAAAACAGAGGATCAATATTGCCTTATGGCATTCTCTCCAAAAAATTCCATCATGCATTACTTCCATGGTTCTCTTCCACTCTCTGAAGCTTAGATCTGTTATTTATTTTATCCTGGTATTTTATAATTAGAGACTCTTAAGGTTGATAAGGGCAGTGAAGAATCAGTAGATTTTAGTCAAGTCCCTATCCAGGATTTGAATTTCCTTTCCTTTATGGCACTCAGAGTATCCTCCCTTTTTTCTTCCACCATCTATGCATGGGTATACCATCTCAGGACTCACCTCAGAGCTTTTCCTCATGCTGTTCCTCTCACTTAACCAGATAGTATATGTTCTACTCCTTTGTCTAGTTGAATACACTCCATTCTTTGAGGCATTGTTCAAATTGAACTTTCTCAATGCACTTTTTCTTTTTTACAAATAATTGATCTGTTTTTTGACATCCCTACTTGAACCATGATAAATAATAATACTCAATTACAAATTATTATATTTTCAAAAATTATTTTCATTGGTCTTTAGACTCCCAAATAAACTAGTAAGCTACTTGAAGCATGCAGTATTTCCCTTCCATTTTTCCTTGACCTAGTCTGGCACAATTGTTCAGCTAGTCTTGAGGGATTGAATTGCTTTTCTCCAATCCGAAAAAAGGAATTGGCATGACTTTGGTTTGGTTCTAAAAAGAGAAATGCAATTCCTCATTTTTGAATAAAAGTTCAAACCAAAAGATGGTTCATATGAGTGTGGTTTCTGATTCACATCTACTCTCATCTGCCTTGGTGAGAGCCTCCAGCCCTCCCACTCCCAGCAATGAGATGTTTATTTGGACTTTTTGGCCCATGTGCCATTTTTAGAGATTGGAATGCTCTTTCAGACACACGCACATACAGAGTGGAGTGATGTCTCTCTTCTCAGCATCACGTAAGATATGGTCTGCTTTGCTTTTATATCCAAATTCTATCTATTTTAATGTACAATAATTACACCATATCAAGTTTCTGCCTGCAGCACCACACATCTTGCTTTCCACTGTCTAGCACCTCCTGTCATCTGCAAAGGGGGCTAGAAACAGAGTGAGCTGTGTATGAAATAACAAACTCATCAAACCCCAGATGCCCCTCCCCACCAACACTACAAGTCATCCCACCCCTACCCACTGCCAGAACTTCCAATGTTAAGAACTGGTAGGACAACACAACCACCACCACTTTGAGATCCAGTAACACAGTCTCAAAGCTGGATAGTGAGGAGTTTTTGTCTACTAACAATTCAGAGAAGTATTTTATTCACAGCCTTAGCCTTGGCCAAATGGCATTATACTGCATCACCCTCTCTCTATATTTGTGGTTGGGTGAGTCAAAGGAGGCAGCTGGGTCAAAGTGAATCAAAATGTATAGGTTTTTCTGGTTACATAAATTTTGTAAAATCAGATATCATTTTTGAGATTCTTAAAGTGTGTTGTAAACCTCAGGCTCTATGGGTTGGTTCAAATGCTCTTGCTAGAAAGAGTAAGAGCAAGAAGAGAAAGGTGCTTTGGGAAGGCCCCACAAAGCAGTGGATGGCCTACAAGCTCCTTGAGGGGAGATGCTAATTCAAACCCACCTTGAAGAATCCAGTTACCTCCAAAACATTTAACTGGTACCAATATAAACTTTCTGCATCGGGCTGAACTAAATCATTAAATGAAAGGATGCAGCTGAGGTTGGATTCTCCTCATTTATAGGCAGAATGCCTTAGAGTTGTTCAGAATCTATTAAGCAATGTTGGACATACCTTTGGTATGCAGGCCAAATCCAGAAACTCCTCAATGGTGGCCCACTTCAGAGCCCTAGACAAATCTGCTCCGCACCCCATCACCTCCCAACCACTGGGCACAATGCCATATCTCATTCATTGTCTTGTCCACCAGATCTACACAACTCATGTTGTGTGGGTATCACTAGCTGAGAAATCTCCCATATACAAATATGAACTTATCACCAGGAGGATGTTGAGCAGCCCTGAAGCTTCTGCAATATCAGCCACTGAGCATCAGAGCTGAAGATAAGCAACAGAAATCAACTGGCCAAAGTAAGCACAAAAGGGGATATTGAAGAGCTTCCAGAATCTATGGAGCAAGAAGCCTGGAGTATGAGGCTAAGCAGCAAGACTGAAACCAGAACAGGTGGCACTTAACCCGGGGATCCACCCCTGCTTGAATGAACATTACATAAATCTATTTATCTAGTATTATTCCACCCAGGTCCCAAGTCCAGGAAGAAAGAATATGGTTGGCCATTGGCACTTGAATGAGGGGACAAGGAAGACTCTGGCAGACAGGGCTCACGGGTCTTCTGCTACTTCTATATGAGGAGGGGGATGGATCTGGGTTCTTTGTCTCCCCCAACACTGCATATAAACAGAGAGAGGGCATTCCTGCCAAGAGTTCTGTTATAGGCTCAATCCTAACATTTACGGGGCTCCCCATATGAGTACAGATATTTTTAAATGTTACAAATCAAGTTATAAACTGTTAAATAAAACATGTTATATCCTCCTACCTGGATAAATATAGCTTCATAACAGCCTGTAAGGTCAGGTTTGAGTTTAGAATTCCCAGATGCTTCGGAATTCTGGCTACACAGGGAGAATGAACTTCGTTCCACCCCTTCACCACCATACAGACCACTTTCTCCCCACCTCCACTCTCACCTGCATCCTGAAGGGCGTCTCATTTATACATGTGAACACCAATCTGCATGTCCATGCTCTGTCCACACTGCTTACAAACAGCAAATCCTTGGCCATAACTCTGCCCCAGGGTTTGCGGTCTGCACTTGGGAGGTTGGACCCCAGGACAAGGTAAATGAAAGTGGATACAAGACTATTTGTGTAGGGGGTCCACGTATTTGGTGTAGTCCAGAGAAGGAGGCATGGGCTTTAGTCACATCCCCTTGCCTGGTGGGGAGAGGCATAGCTGTAGGAGTACCAATAGGGACCTCTAAAACATGGGGTGTACAGGTGGGACTATTCTTGCTCATGCCTCAAGGCAGAACTGCAATATTCATTAGAGGGAAATGTGTGCTGAAAATAACAAAATGACGTATCTCCCCTTCAGGCCCAGATAGGGGAAGTAACTTGCTCAAGATCACACAGTAAGCTAGTGGCGGACCTAGGTTTTGAATCACATATCATATTACCTCAACTTCAATGGTGTGTAATACATCACAAAAATCTGGGATGTGCAAATATTTTCTTAAGGGAGCTAGCTCCTTCCCAAGGTTATACTCAGGTCCCCAAACCTAAAATATAACTCAGTCGACCACGATTTTCCCTCTCAGGCTTTCAAAGGCACCAATTTCTAGAGAATCTCAAATTGTTTTCCACATTGGAACTTACTCTCATTTTTTTCCAACTGCTTTATCTGTGTTTACATGTTTCACTCCGTTGACACATCTAGTCAGGCTCATCAATTGCCATCCTGCTGAACACATCCTACAGTCCTTTCTCTGCAACTTATTGGGCTTCTTGTGAGCTTCCAAAGCATCCACACCCCTTCATTCTTGAGAAACAACCCAAGACCTTAACTTATTTGGATTTTTCCCTTTTGTCACTCTCTATCCCTTCATCTTAGCCACACCTGCCCACTGCCAGACGCTTGAATGTTGAGGCAGAAACCTCCTTTACACTCTTGGAGTGCTCTTATCCAGGTCCTTGGTTTAAACTATAAACATATTGGGGTGCCTGGATGGCTCAGTTGGTTAAGCATCCAACTTCAGCTCAGGTCATGATCTCTGGTTCATGGGTTTGAGTCCCATGTGGAGCTCTGGGCTGACAGCTCAGAGCCTGGAGCCTGCTTCAGATTCTGTGTCTCCCTCTCTTTCTGCTCCTCCCCTGCTTTCTCTCTCTCAAAAATAAATAAACATTAGGGGCGTCTGGGTGGCTCAGTTGGTTAAGCAGCCAACTTCAGCTCAGGTCATGATCTCGCAGTTTGTGGGTTCGAGCCCCACATCAAGTTCTGTGCTGACAGCTCAGAGCCTGGAGCCTGTTTCAGGTTCTGTGTCTCCCTCTCTCTCTGCCCCTCCCTTGCTCGCACCCTGTCTGTCTCTGAAGTAAAAACATTTTAAAAAATCTAAAAAAAATAAACATTAAATAAATAAATAAATAAATAAACGTATGCATATGACTTTCCAGTCTGTAATTCTTCTAGAGCGTCTCCCACCAAAATAAAGGTCTTCTCTAGGTCTTGGATTTTTAAAATTTTACATTTTGAATTATAGGTTCACATGAAGTTTGAATAAAAGAAAGAGAAAACACCATACAGGGAGATCCCATGTACTCTTCACTCAGTTTCCCCCAGGGACAACATATAAATACAATACAAACTAAAAATCATGAAATCACCACTGGTATAATCCACAAAGTTTATTCAGATTTCATCAGTGTTACATGCACTCATTTGTGTGTGTGTGTGTGTGTGTGTGTGTGTGTGTGTCTATACACTTCTATGTAATTTTGTCATATGTAGATTCTCATAATCACCATCATAGTCTTAGATACAAAGCTGTGTCATCACCTTTGGGCTCCCTTGTGCCCTTTTATAATTAAAACCACCCCTTCTTTCATCCTTAACTTCTGCCAACCACCAATCTCTTCCCCATCCTAAACCTTTGTTATTTAAGAATGCTATGTAAAGAATACCATACTGTGTCCTTCAGGGATTGACCTTTTTCACGCATTATTATTTCCTCAACATCCATCCATGTTGTGTGTGTCATTTTTCTCATTTTTAACTGATGTATAGTAATTCATTGCATACCACAATTTGTTTAAACACTCATCATTTAAGGACGTTTGAGTTTGGGTTTTTTTCCCAGTTTTTTCATTTTATGAATAAAACTGCTATTGATATCTGTGTTTAGGTTTTACTATGAATACCGGTTTTAATTTCTCTTTATAAATGCCCAAGAGTGCAATTCCTGGGTAGTATAATAAGTGCATGCCAAACCAATTCCCAACTAGGTTACACAATTTTGCATTCCCATCAACAATGGATGAATTTTATAGTTTCTCTGCATCTTCACCAGCATATGCTGGTATCATTATTTTTAATTTCAGCCCTTCTGAGGATGTGTTATAAGATCTGATTGTGGTTTTAATTTTAACTAATTCAATAGCTAATAATATTGACTATCCTTTCACTTTCTTTGCTATCTGTATACATGCTTTGATGAAATAATGTTCATATTTTTTCCCATTTTCTTTTTTTTTTTTTGTGACTTTAAGTGTTTTTTTGTTTTTTGTTTTTTTAAACTTTATAGTTTATTGTCAGGTTGGTTTCCATATAACACCCAGTGCTCTTCCCCACAAGTGACCTCCACCAAATTAATTTTCAAATTAAGTTGTTAGGGTTTTCTTGTTGACTTCTAAGCATTCCTTGTACATTCTGAATACATACTTTTGTGGCTATAGGATTTGCTAATGCTTTTTTTCAACCTATGGCTTGTCTTTTCTTCTTCTTAACAAGGCCTTTCAAAGAACCAAAGTTCTTTTAATTTGATGAAGTCTGATTTACCATTCTTTTCTTTCATAAATTATGCTTTTGGTGTTGAGTTTACAAGTTTTTTGCCTAGCCAGAGATCCTGAGGATGTTATTTTTTTTTTCCAAAAAATAAATAGTTTTATGGGGTACCTGGGTGGCTCAGTCAGTTAAGCACCCAACTTAGGTTCAGGTCATGATCTCACAGTTTTCAAGTTCGAGCCCCATGTCGGGCTGTCAGCATGGAGCCTGTTTCAGATCCTCTGTACCTTTCTCTCTTTGTCCCTTCCCTGCTTGTGCTTGCTCTCTCTCTCTCTCTCTCTCTCTCTCTCTCTCTCTCTCTCTTTCTCTCTAAAAAATAAAATAAGAATTAAAAAATTATATAAATAAATAAATAATAAATAGTTTTACATTTAAGTCGATTAATTTTGATCTAATTTTTGTATAGGGTGTTAAATTTAGCTTGAGCTTCATTGTCTTTCCTATGGATGTCTAATTGCTTAATCATCATTTTTTGAAAATACTATCCTTACTCCATTGAATTGCCTTTACACCTTTGTTGAAAATAATTTGGGCATATTCAGTATGTCTCTTCTGGGTCCTCTGTCCTGTCCAATTGATCTATATGTCTCTTCCTCTGCCAAAATCAAACTATTTTGATTGCATACCAAAGTTAGTAAGCTTTAATATCAGGTAATGATTCCTCCCAACTTATACTTCTAAAAGTTTTGGTTTTTCTAGACTTTTTGTCTTTCTATATAAATTTTAGAATAAGCTGGTCTTTGTCAAAAACCTTACTGACATTTTGATAGGAATTGCATTAAATATACAGATCAATCTGAAGAATTCACATTTTTGCTATATTGAGTCTTCCTCTTCCAACCCATGAACATGGTACACTTCTCCATTAGTTAAGGTTTTAAAATTTCTTCAATCAGCATATTATAATTTTCATCAGGCAGATCCTGAACATGCTTTGCCAGATTTCTATCTAAATCTTTCGTTTTATTTGTAGCAATTGTAAACAACTTTGTTTTTAAAATTCTGGTTTCCAGTTGTATATTGCTAATGCTTAGATATAAAATTTATTTTTGTGTATTGGCCGTGTGTCTTGAAAATATGGTAAACTTTTTAACTCTATGGGTGATTTTTGGGAGGGAGGGATTCTTGGGATTTTTCCATATAGACAGTCATATTGCCTATGAATATGAAAAATTTCATTTCTTTCCTTACTATCTGTTTATTATTCTTTTTTTTTGCCTATTTCATTAGCTGGGTCTTCTAGTACAATGTTGAATAGGAGCTATGTCAGTGAATATTCTTGTCTTCTTTCCATTTCTTATAGAGAAGACATTCAGTTTTTCACCACTAAGTATAACATTAGCTGTAGGGTTTTTTTTTTTTATTCTTTATCATGTTGAGGAAGTTTTTCTTTACTACTAGTTCCCTAAAATATTTTATAATAAAGGGGCATAAGAGTTTGTCAAATGCTTTTCCTGCATCAGTTGATATGATTTTTTTTCTTCTTTAGCCTGTCAATTTGGCATACTATATTAATTAACGTTCATACACCAAACCCAAATAAATCCTACTTGGTCCTTGTTATGGGCTGAATTGTCCATTCAAAATTTATATGTTGAAGTTCCAACCCCCCAGTACCTCAGAATGTGACTGTGCTTGAAGACAGAGTCTTTAGGGAGGCAATTAAGCTAAAACAGGGTTGTCAGAGTGGACTCTAATCCAATATGGTCAGTGTCCTTATAAGAGGTGGAGACTGCGACATAGGCAACATAGACTAAGGGATACCCATGAGAGAGCAAAGCTAGAAGGTGGCCATCAGCAAGCCAAGGAAAGAGACCTCAAAGGAAACCAAACCTGCTGACACCATGATCTTGCACTTCTAGCCTTCCAAATTTTGAGCAAATAAATTTCTGTTGTGTAAGCCACTGAACTTCTATGCGTACATTTACAGCAATTACTGGTCTGTAGTTGTCATCTTTCTTTTCTTATACTTTTCCTTCTTCTTTTGTACTTTCCTGTCTGGCTTTAATATCAGAGTAATACTGGCCTCATAAAATAAGTCGTGAAGTGTTCTGCTCTCCTTTATTTTCTGGAAGAAATTGTGTATAATTGGTGCTAGTTTTTTCTTTAAAATTCCATAGAATTCACCAGTGAAATCATCCGGGCATGAAGATTCCTTTTTGGGGAGATTTTTAGTTGCAATTTAATCACTTTAATGATAATGAAGCTATTCAGAACATCCATTTCTTCTTGGTTGAGCTTCATTAATTGTTTTTTTTCAATTGTTACATTTAAGGGTGTCAAGTTATTCATGATATATCCTTATTATCCTCTGAAACTCCATAGTGGCAGCCTCTTTTATTTCTATCAGTAATTTGTGTCTTCTCTTTCTTTGTCAGTCTTATCAGAGGTTTATCAATTTTATTGATTTTTTTTTAAAGAATAGCTTTTGTTTCATTGATTTTCTCTATTGTTTTCCTGTTTACAATTTCATTGGTCTCTGCTATTATCTTTATTATTTTCTTTCTTCTTTCTTTGGGTTTATTTGCTCTTCTTTTTCTAGTTTATGGAGGTAGGGACCTCATTGATTTAAGACATTTACTATTTTCTAATATTAGTACTTAGTGCTCTAAATTTCCATGAGAGCACTTTAGTACTCTATAAAGTTCCATTTCCATGTAACTGCTTTAGTTACATTTCACAAAATTTGATAAGCTGTATTTTCATTTTCATTCACATATGTGTATTTTTAAAAATTCTCTAGAGAATTCCTCTTTAACCCACTGATCATTTAAAATTGTGTTGTTTAATATCCATGTGCTTGGAGAATTTCCTGTTATATTTCTCTTATTAATTTCTTTTTAATTTTTTATTTCATTTTTATTTTTTTAATTTTAATTCTGTATGGTTAACATACAGTGTTATATTGGTTTCAGATGTGAACTATGGTGGTTTAATAATTCCATACATCACCCAGCGCTCATCACAAGTGCATTACTTCATCCCCATCACCTATTTCACCCATCTCCCCATCCCCCTCCCCTCTGGTAACCATCAGTTTATTCTCTAGAGTTGAGAGTCTGTTTCTTGGCTTCTCTCTTGCTTTGCTTGTTTGTTTTGTTTATTAAATTCCACATATGAGTGAAAACATATGGTATTTGTCTTTCTCTGACTGACTTATTTCACCTAGCACTATACTCTTTAGTTCCGTACATGTTGTTGCAAATGGCAAGACTTCATTCCTTTTTATGGCTGAGTAATATTCTGTTATCTAGATAGATACAGATATAGATACAGATATAGATATACCCCCCCCACATCTTTATCCATTTCATCTATTGATGGACACTTGGACTGCTTCCATAATTTGGCTATTTTAAATAATACTGCAGTAAACATAGAGGTGCATGTATCTCTTTGAATTACTATTTTATCAATTTCTACTTAGAGTCTTTTACAGTTAGAGGACATACTCAGTATTATCTCAATTATTTTAAATTTGTTGAGGTTTATTCTATGGCCCAGAATATGCTCTATCTTGATATATGCTCCAGGTCACTTAAAAATAATGTGTATTCTGCTGTTGTTGAGTGGAGTGTTTCCTTACTAGTCCCTTTCAATTTTTTATTCTTTTTCTTTTCAGGAAGTTGCTTTTGATCTTGGCATGGATTTCTTTAGATTTATCCCTTTTAGGGTTCATTCACCTTCTTGAGTGTGTTTTTTAATGCCTTTGGGTTGTTCCTCAAGGTCTGAGGTCCCTGGGCCAATCTGCCTTCTGTTTTCTATCTTTTACAACTTTCCCATATTTGTTTGTGAATTACAATTTTTAGTTGTGAAGGGGAGAACTGGAAGCAATGGTGGTATTTCATTTTATATTGCCTATTGGATTTTTAAAAATCACCTTAAACTTTACAGGTCAAACTGGAATTTGGGGCATTAACCTTCCTTCCATCTTTCATTGTGCTCTTCTTCATTCCACTCCTACCTCCAGACCTTTGCATAAGCTGAGCATGTGCCCAGGTCTCAGCTCAAATGCCATTATTCTTACCTCCCAGAGGGTTCTGTCCTGACTATTCTACTTCCCTCCCTCCCAAGCACTCTATTCACCAATATCCACTTTTAATTTCTTCTTTTTAACTTTTTCATTACATATTTATTATCTGTTCTCCTGCACTGGAATGGTCACTCTTTGAAAGCAGTTCTGTCTATCTGTTTCAGTGGGTTGTCTCCAGCTTCTTGCACAGTTCCTGGAAGCACAGAGCAGGGAGCCAATAAATACTGTTGAATACACAATGTTTTAGAGTACTCTTCTGTTCATCAGGAAAAGCAGCTGAACATCAGGCCATCAGGGCATTGACGCTCTTAAGCCTTGCCTGGAGCCCCCCATCTTTGCATTTCCTGCCCACAGCCACAAGGAGATATTTCCTGTTTCTACTGTCCTGAAAACCCAATAGGTCTGCAACTCCATTCCCCCCTCCCCACACACACACACTCAATGCATTGGATGTAGAATGGAAAGGAATCCTCACAGTGATCATGCTTGCCTTAATCAGTTTTATCAGTTCACCATTTGCTACCACTTTACATCAGTGTCTATAGTCCTGGTATGTGTAAATTGAATGAAAGGCCTCAATGTCTTTGACTGCTCATAGGAGCTCTCATTCTCTCCATTTGTCACGCCTTTATCTGAGGTCCCAGTTCCATGCCCCAACAGCCTCCCATCCCTTGACATTCCATAGGTTTTTCATTATAGTCTCTGCCTACCCACCAACCCTTCTCCTCACATCAGGCTCAGCACGAGGCCTCACTTCCAGGTTGTAACCCGTTATGCTTCAAGGCTGACTCTACCTTCCTTCCTGCTTTCTGATGCCTGCCACCTCCCCACAGTCCCTTCTCTTATCTCAAACCCTTTTCTCTGGGACCTGTTCTGGCCCTCCCACTCCTCTAAGTGTCTGAGGTCATGTGTCTATTGTACCCTTTAGCTCTGCTTTTATTTTATGTTACCCACTAGTTTCTTCTTTCAAAAAGTTAAATAAAAATGTGGGTCAACTTAAAGAAAAAAACACTAAGTAAATAAAAGTACAAAAAGGTACAGAGATATAAGTTGTGTGTTGAATTTTGCCTGACGTTTGCTGTAAATCAGTGATTCCAAATAAAGTGGCATGACATCTCCATGACAGGCCCAATACTGCCTGTGGGCAATACATCACATGAAAAGTGGCAAATAATCTGTCCCTGAGGCTGCTGGACACTTCACTTCAAGCATGCAGGTCCAAGAGTCAACAATCTACTGAGTTATTGCTTGATGTCTCTATCCTACGAAAATCAAGAAAGGCTTTTTTCACATTTGTCTACATTAGCTTGGAAGTCCTTTGAAGGTGGGAGGCCTTCCAATTGTCACAGATGCTCTTAACTAATGGGAGAATATGGGTGTTGATGCCCAGGGTTGAGGACACGGCTGCTATAGCAGCCACCTACTCTGGTTTGTGCTCGTCACTTGGTAACCAGGCAGTTTTCCTAGGCCCTGCATGACTCAGAGGCCTCAGGTTGGCAGCATCTACAACCACCCTGTCCATAGGGGCTAAACTGAATCTAAGGGAAGGGGATGGGCCAGACTGGCCAATATCAGAGATTGCATCATGCTTCCTTCCCAGATCCTTTGTAAATGGTCCCCCTTCCAGACAAAACCCACACTGCAAATCCATGCACAGATATGCCCAGACACACCTTCTTACCCTTGGGGCATCTACGACAACTTGGGTTCACACATTGGACTGTGGTGAATATCCTTAGGCTAGGGACCTTCTTTCATCTGTTTTGGTGTATCTAGTGTATAGTATTGAACTTGATATTCAGTAAGCACTCAGTAAACCTATGAAAGGATGTTCTGACCTCATGGGCAGGCATCTGAATATAAAATAGCTATGTTGTGGCTTGTAGGGCTGGGCAAAGGATTGGTCTGGAAGATAGAGACAAGCTGTTGGGTGAAGGAATAGCCACAATATTTGATAGCTCAGCAATTGTGGCCTAGATATGAAGTGGGTGAAATGTCAGATGACCTAAGTTCTTGTCTTAGCTTTGTCATTTGTTTTATAACTATAAGTAGGCCATATACTCACCAGTCATGTGGCAATAACAAAAACTAGAGAGTAGAGTATGCAAATATGTATATAAGATAGTACAAGAAGTCAGAGATTCAGAAATAGACAAATCTGTAGAAGGTGGACCTGCACCCAGGAAAGTCCTGAGAAAGTGGGCTGAAGACTCAAATCGCAGAGAGACATACTAAGTGCAGGAAAGGCAGGACTCAGAATTGAAAATCTACCATTTCCCCCCAAATAAACCTATGAATGCAACCTGGAATTTATCAAAAGATGAATAAGAGGCTTCATGGAAATTGACAAGCTGATTCTAATATTTACACAGAAGAGTCCGTGTGCAAGAAAAGCCAAGAAAATGCAAATGTTTAAAAATAAAAGAGAGAGAGGGGAGGAGGATTGGTCCAAAATATGTTTTAATCTAACTTTGATGAAAAGGGAGTCATATTGGCACTGGAATAGACAAATAGAGCAGTAGAACAAAAGAGTGAATCCAGAAACAAACCTGTGCACATACACAGATTTAATAAAGAGTGGAGACAGGAGGGCCTGTGCAATTCAGTGTACATTTTTATATATATGTGTGTGTGTATATATATATATATATATATATGCTTGCTTATATATGTGTGTATGAGTTTGGGCTGCCATAACAAAACACCACAGAGTGGGTGGTGGCTTAAATAACAGACACTTTCTAAAGTCTGAAAATCCCAAATCAGGGTACCAGCACAGTCAGATTCTGGTGAGGGCTTTCTTTCTTCCTGGCCTGTGGATGGCTGTCCTCCTTCTGTGTCCTTCTCCTCCTTCCCAACCCCCTCCCCACCCCCCCTGCCAGTTTGCCCGTCTCTTCTCTCTGTTCCCTTCCTTTTTTCCTGCAGGCCTGGCCCAGGGTTCACTCACCCTGCCAGGACCCATCACACCTCACTAATGACAGTGCTGGTCCTTCTTTGAAAACACACCTCAGAGGTTCCTGGGTGGCTGAGTTGGTTAAGCGTCCGACTTCGGCTCAGGTCATGATCTCATGGTTCGTGGGTTCGGGCCCTGTGTCGGGCTCTGTGCTGACAGCTCAGAGCCTGGAGCCTCCTTCGGATTCGGTGTCTCCCTCTCTCTCTGACCCTCCCCTGCTCATGCTGTCTCTGTCTCTCTCTCTCTCAAAAATAAATAAAATATTAAAAAAAAATAAAAAAAAACACACCCCAGCAAAATCTAACCTTACAAACAGGATGAAGGACACTCCGATACTGAATGAAATGACTGACCTGGAATATATCTCACATCTTTAGACCAGCAACCCCCAAATTCAAATTGGCATGGCTTTGAGGCATCTTGGCCATTGTATCAAGCAAAGCAGGCTGGTGTGTTAAAGACTCTTGTGCTTACATCCTTGGAGAACAGGCTGTTCGAGCTTCCCAATGGATTCAATTTACCCAATTAGCCAATGTTAACTGAGCCTTTTCCTTGACCAGCCCTGAGTTTAGCACAGGTAGGACTTGTCATCCAGCATCTAAATCTCTCCTGTGGGGATTTCTGCCCATAGGAACAGGATGCTAAAGCCTGGGTGGGGTTGGGCTGGAGGGCTAAACCACTGGATCCTGTGTCCCTCAGGGCAGGTCCTCGACTCAGATCTTCCCTAAGAATCCTGCAACCACCCAGCCCTAGATATATTTATAACTCTGTGCCTGGACTGGCTGTGCCCTGGCTGCACCATTGTGTGCTCAGAAGGGGTTTATACTCCAAAGCTTCCAAGAAAAGCCATTCGTCATCTGTGCTGAGCCTAAACCCAAAAATTTTCCCCGGCCCCAGATGTATTCTCCTGCTTGATACCATGCCTCACATTCCACCATTAAGTCATTAGGTCCTCCAATTAATTAAAGCCTTGAAAATGCCAAAAAGATAGGCTATCATTTCCTCTTGCCTTCCCCAGTCCCAAGTAATGGAGCTCTTGACCTTGAGCTGCAAGTCTATAGGATATAGTTATATATACATCTCGGTTCACTGGCCCCTTAGGTTCACTGGCAACTGACCCTCAGATACCACCTTCTTAAGAGTGAATTTCAATGTCCCATGGAATTGGAGTGTAAATGGTCAAACTTTAAAAGTGTTAGCATCGCCATCTCGTCTGACAGGACCAGTGTCTCGTCTGACAGGACCAGTGGTCCACTGGTCACCAAGTCTCAATGACCTCCCTCTAGAGACTCCAGTCAGAGGGGACTTAATACTCCATGTATTATATGGTATGAATTGCCTGTATTTTATGGTTAAAAAGAAAAACTATTGGATCATAGTACCAGTAATCCCAAGAATATCAGATTTCATGCACAGGTGGATCCAGGGGCTGAAAAGAAGTCCTGAGGACAAACCTGCTCAGTAAAAGCTGGGCTTTCATTAAATGCCCTGTTAGCCCTGTTAGGCATATAATTATGATGTCCCATCCCTGCTACCCCACGGAGACGGCTTCTCTGAAAATGAGGAGTAATGTGGAGGTGATAACAATGAATGTAAATCCAGAGTTACAGAGTTTAGAGGTGCCCACAATGGGTGAAGGCAAGACCTACCTGCTGCTCGCTGGGGGAACCCTCCTTTACCCAACACCTGCCCTCCCTTCTTCGGGCCACCTTCCTAGCTCCAGGGAGGGTGACCTCCTGACAAGAACAGATAAGTGAGCATCAATGCTCTCCATGAACACATGAGTCCCCTCCAGAGAATTACTGGCATTTTCTTGAGGGGCAGCTTGGGGGAGGTGGGTTACCCAGATCAGCAAAGTCTGGATCATGGAACACATAGCCTGGGCTCAAATTCCAGCTCTGCCACTTACTAGCTGGGTGACTTGGTCATCACATTGCTTACCCTACATTCTGCTTCAGTTTCCTTCACTGTAAAATAGGGACAACCATGGAACCTACTATATTTAAGGCCATAATGACAGCTGAAATGAGGTAATACATATAAAGTGCTTCAAACAATTCCCAGAAGGTAGTTAGTGATTACTATCCATCTAGATGGTGGCTAAAGTTAAAAAACAAATTACCAGGAAATTAAGGAAGAGGCAAAGTGAGTCGCAGGATTCTCTGAGTCCTTTCTCTAAGTGTGAGAGGCATCTGGTCAGAGGAGATCCCCGCCCTCCTTGCTCCTGGCCCTTCTTATCTATCACCTCCTCTCCTGAGCCCTGCTGAATCTCACTGCTGTCTTTGGGCCATGCCCTGAAGGTCTGTGCACATATAGGCCCCAGACAGGGTGAGGAGCTGTGGGCAGGCAGGGTGTGTAGTGCAGAGAATGTGCTAGAAACTGAAGTTCTACTCTCATGGGTGCCAGACTCCCTCGCTGCTCTCCTCTGGCTATTGTTGTGTCACACTGCCATCCTCATTGTGCCCGGCTCCCTTTATGAAATGAATCCCAAGGAAGCCGGTTTGAGTTTAGTGTCAAGCCCTACCCACATGTCAGGATCTGCTCCCAACCCATCTCCCCACTTGTCTTAGCTCTGGGCCACCTCCCTCCTGTGCCCTCTCTCTCTGCCACAGACAGATAGACACAGATGCCCTCCACTGTGGGCTCTTCCCCAGCAAAAGTGCTCTCTGCCCACCCAGAGACCACTCACAGCTCAGTCACTCTACATTTCCTCCAGGGATGGGCCTCTAACCTTCTCTGTCCTCTTCTGCCACATCCACCATCCTTCCAGCTCCTGGGAGCTGATACAGATGGCCTTGCTGGCCTCCCTCCCCAGACAGTTACCCCACCTGGGTCCCAGGGCCCAGCCTGTTCAGTCCTGAGGGCCCTGTCCCGTCACTGCCCCAATTCCCCACCTGGAAGCTTCTTATGTATGGATCTACTCCCCAAGTCATTAGTTCAAATTGCTTATCTCCGTCTACTTCACTCTCCTGTCTGGGCCACAGTGAAGTCTGTTCCAGCTGCCACCTTGGTGGCTTTGGGTGGGTAGCCATCAGCTATTTCCCCTGAGGTGGAATCTTTACCAGCAGATTTACCCTTGTGTGTCTGAGCTCCTGTTGCCAAAGGATGGGCACTTCATAGGCAGGTAGGGGGTGCTGTGATGTCAGAGCAAGGATGGCCTGTGGTCTCCCTTCTCTGATCATTTTAAAACTCTTCATATCTCTCTCTCTCTCTCTCTCTCTCTCTCCACCCCGCTATTCATTTTCTCCTGTTCTTTTCTTCCCATTCTCTCTCTCTTTTCCTTTCATCTTCCTCTTTGCTTGGAAGAACTTATTACAAACCAACTTTGTCAGACAACTTTTGTAAACGGTGCCCAACATTTATCACATTTGTGTTCAATATTTTTCTTACATATAAAGAGCTGACAGCCTGCTCCTCTATGATAGATGTACTTATTTCTTCTAAACTATCACTAACCAAGCATATCATTTTTATACAGTAAGTGTATATTCAATTTTCTACAGTTTTGACTACTAAACAGGCTTACCAGTGAGACAAATGACAAATATATTGCAATATTAGTAAGGGCTGGCTTAAACCCATCTAAGACTGTGGACTCAGTGCTCATTGTCATTTTGCATAGCTGAGAAGATGACAAACAAGGGTGGGCTTGGAGGTTGGGGCTCCTCATCATGCGCCCAGCACAGGGGCCTGGCCAAGTGGCCTCCACTCTTCTCTACATGCTGGCCAGCTTCCAGGTCCTGAGGCTGAAGTCTGAGGTAGAGCATTCTCCTGCTTTGCAAAAGTGTTCTAAAGCTTTTGCTATTTTGTCCTACTAACTTTTATTCCTCCAAGGGCCTGACCTAAGCCATAGGAGCTCTGGGGACCTCAGGGCCACACACAGGAAAGACTGACAATATACTGTAGTGGAAAGGCACGCACACTTTGCACCCTCTTCTTTCCTGCTTTCCCTCTTTCTCTTATTCATTCAAAAGTTGAGTTCGTACTATGAGCCATGCTAAGTGCCTCACGCACAAACTCGTCCCACCCCTCAAGAGCTGTCAAGTCTAAAAACACGTTCATAGTGGACCAATTTCAGAGGATGTGCTAAAGGAGGGATGTCCATTGTCAGAGAGCTAAGACAGTTGTGACAAACGAAGACTGGGAAGGCGGCAAACCCTTGAAATGGACTTGGCATCAGTTCTGGGGCACTCGTGGGGTTGAAGCGTCAATAATGGATCTGTTGCAATTCAGCCACAGAGATGATGTACGAGGCTTTTCCACTGACATTGAATCAGGTCACTGGGCCCATTGGATGCGATACAATGTCAATGAAACTGTTATGTGTTATTGATGTCAGTCACAGAATAGATAAAAACATTATAAAAATAGCTTTTGTCGCCATTTACATTTTTTTTTCATAAATGGTAAAAGGCATCAGTCGCCACCTGCCAGAGAGTGAGGCAGCAAAGGATCAGTTTTCATACCAGTGACTGTGAAATTTCAAGAGGTCAGAAAGCCCTCCTCCTGGCCCCAACCCTGGGGAAAAGAGACTGCAGAACAAAGGGCTTGAAGTTGTTGAGTTTCTCACCAGCAGGCAATGGAAAGAGGGTGGATGGGAAGCTGACTCACTGAAGTACAGGCTGAGTGGGGTCATCACATTCCTTCTTTCACCCAACAAACACCCATTGTGTGTTAGTAATTGAATTTGAAAGTAACTCCCTGTCCTGACTGAGCTCATAGCCTAATATAATCTCAGGGTTCTCATCTGGGAATTGGGACCACATCACAGAGTTGCAAGAGGTAAAAGACATGTGCATCTGTCACTCAATCCCTGTCCTTGCTCCCTTGATGTGCTTTTATTCTTTGGGGAAACAGTGTCAAGACATTGCATGTGAGTCCGTATGTGCATCAAGATCATGCTGGAAACTCAAAGAAGTGTCGTCTTAAGGGCCGCTGGTGGGCACCTCTGGGTGCAGGACAGACATTATCTGTTCCATTTTACAAAAGAAATAACTGAAGTGATTTGGCCAAAGTCACAGGGTGGGTAATGGGCACAGTCTGGTAAGTACTGGTGTGCTAGATATCAACATATATGCCCATTTTGCTGCACTGCACTGCTTCCTCATGTGGTGAGATAGGAGATGTCCCTTAGACTCCAGTAGTTCAGTATTTGATGAGTTCTGGAGTTAGTTCAGGGGCAAGCCCAGACATCTCCTGACTTCCAGACCAGTGTTTCTTCTCCTGGACTTTACTGCTTTGCTCTGTACTTATTTCATGGATAGTCCATATCCACACTTTCCCCATACAAGGGTTTCTTTAACTTCGAGCCAGGCAAGTGGTCTGGAATAAGCCAGCTCCAGAATGTGTAGGACATCCAGACTAGATTTTCCAGCATGGCTCCACCTGGCATCAGTGTGTCTGGTAGGGAGAAGCATGAGTGTTTAGATAAGAACAAATCTACCTTTTATGTTAATTTCTGTTTTTTTACAGCTAGCAGAGGCAGGAACATCAGGGTCAGAGGGCCAGCTATCAGCCATGCCAAAGGCCCCCAAAGCTTCCCCATGACAAAGTCAGAGAGGCCAGGAGGTCCCAAGCAGAGTGACACCTTCTGAGAGATCCAGCCATTGATTCCACTTGCTGACTTACAAAGGCAACCCCTTCAGGTCCCCATAGCTTTTAGATTGTTGGTCCCAGCTTGGCTCAGTCTGAACTCTCAGGCAGGAATGCTAAGCTTAGGACAGGACCCTCCACAGTTCACCAACAGGGCATTTTTACCATTACTCAGGGGCTGAACTAGGCCATTGGTCACAGAACCACCACCCAATGTAATTAACAACTGAATGACAATTGTCAGCTAAAAAGAACTCATGGTAACAAGCAATCCTACTATTAAAAATATACAAAGAAAGAAAGCTAAAGGAAAATTAGGAAAAATAATAGTGAATAAATAATAAAACGGCATCCTTTATAATGGTAAAAATTGCCAAGACCCTGAGATTATTTACAAATAAAACCCTTGAATCTCTTCTGACACATTTATCTACATATGGAAGAACTATTGCATAACAGATTTTGAGTGAGAGTGTTAATTTTTTATTAAACTCTGTGTTCATAACCTATAGTAAAAGACATCTTTGAAGAGACACATGGTTTTATTGACAATGGCTAAGTAGAAATTTAGGCTCAACCTCCCTGGGTGGAGCCAGCTACCACTCCCCAGAATCTCAGCTGTGGCATTTACTGCTGGCTATTTTAATGTCTCTCTGTGTGCTGCTGTGCAATCTGCAATGGGTACACATTTACTTCCATAGTCCATGCTCTAGGGTTTTCTGCTGATCACTGACCCCTCCTGAGCTCTTGGCTCTTGGTTTGCAATTAAGTCAACACCTGGCCTCTGTCGGACCCATCATACCCATCATGAATATCCAATATTTTATTTCTAGGTCAGTTATACACTTTCCTACTCACCACAAGGCCACCAACACGACAAGGAACTCAGTTACAATGCAGTTAACTATTGGTTAAGACTGTGGGCTCTTAGATGGGACTGTCTGAATGAGTCTTGTGCCTAACTCTGAATAGCTGAGCCATTTGAAGAAAGAAACATAACCTCTCTGCACCTTAGATTCTTCATTGGTAAAAAGTCAATAAAAATACAATTTACATCATAATATTGTTATGAGGCAAAGTGCATTAATAAATGTAAAGTTCTAGAATACTGATAAGCACACAATGTTTAATACATTTTATCTATTATTTTCTATGAACCTACATAGGGAGGATTTGGAATATGTGGCAATAAAAGAAGTTCCAGGGTCTGTTATGCTGCCTGTTTATCTGCCTTGGCAGAAGATGACAGGCACATCACCATTGCTCAGTTTTAAATCTCAGAGAAGCCTCCTTAAAATGATCATAAAACTGTTGCTTCTCCTATTTCATACATATCACTAAGGGAGGCAGTTGTCCAGCTCCAGGTCATAGAGCAAAAACAGCTCACTACTGGTGCACTACTGCATATTCAGTGTGAAAACAGAACTTGAGAAAGGAGATGACACTGGAGTTGACCACTATACTCATCCTTGTCAATGGTTTGGTTTGCTTTCAGTTGGGAAAATAGAGTCTCATCATCTCAGTCTCTCCTGAGTAGCCATGGGGTAAAAGCCCAGCATTTAGCTCTAAAGACAGACAGATCTGGTTCTAAATTCCAGGAAATCTACCTATATTTGCATGGCCTTGAGAAGTTATGCAGTGTCTTTGAGCATTGTTTTTCTCATTTGCACAATGGGAATGACAGTATAGCTGATGTGAGTATCAAGTGTGGTCACAAATATTGCTCAGTGTGGTGCCTAGCATAGGAAAAAGAAAAATTTGTTTGTGTTTTATTGCTTCACAAAACAAGATGAAGGGAAACTAGCAGAAATAAGACAATAGAACAGATCCATGGGGGCTCCAAATAATGAAAACATTAATGAAGACACAACTTTTAAAATAATTATGTTAAATTACACTTTCAATGTTCAAAGAGAAAAACAAGATTTAAAATTTTTACAGAGAGTATAATTTCTCAAAAATGACACAGCATAATTAAAATGAGCATTCTAGAAGGATACATACAACTGATATTAAGAACTCAGTGGATAATTGCATTCAGCTAAAGAGAAAATTAGTAAAATAGAGGACATATCAAAAGAAATATACAGAAATATATACTAATGGATTTAGGATAGGCTACTTTAGGATAGAGTAGGATAAAATTACAGGAAAGCTGAATAATAGAAGGGAAGTAAGAGACAGAGATGATACAGTGAGAAGTCTAATATATATTTAATTATAGTTACAAAAGGGGACAAGAGAGAATATGGCAGAGGCATTTGAAGAGATTTTGATGAGAATTTTCTAGAACTAATGAAAGACATCAAGTAGATTCAAGAAGGCTGATAAATGCCAAAAAGGATATAAATTTAATAGTAAAACCATGTATTTATGCATCTAATAATAAAACTAAAGAATAAACCAAAGGAAAAATCCTTCAAAATCCAGGTAAAATAAGAGATTATATTTAAAGGAGCAATAGTGAGATTGACAACTGACTTTTGAAGAGAAAAAGAAAAAGAAGTGAGAAAACAAATAATATTTGGTTTTTGTGCTGGAAGAAAACCAATGTCAAGCAAGAATTCTATGCTCCTCAAAATATCTTTCAAGAATGAAAGTGAAATACATTAAATATAATAATAAATGCATTAAATAATAATATATATTATATAATAAATATAATAAATAAACATCTTTTTTGTTTTTTCAGGAGAATTCTCCTTCTGGTAATTGTGAGGCAGCTCCTATAGCACCAATATTCTCAACAATAAATGAAGAAAATCCAACATTCACAGAATGTGGTAAGCAATATGTTAGTGATGACAGATGAAGCAATCATTGAACTAAGATACATCAATATAAAAATTAGCCAATCTAAAAAACAAGGGAAAAATTAAAAATAACAACAGACACCGAGTGGACTACAGGACAATGCAAAAATATAACGTATGAGTAATTGGAATCCCAGAATGACCTGCCTTAAAAAAATGTGATGGAGATATATTTGAAGAAATAACGCACCCAACTTTTCTGAATCTGGTGAAAGACAGACTTACTGCTTTGAAAAAGTCAGCCAACCTGAAGCAAAAACAACACAAAGAAAATCCTACATAAGTACACCATAGTCAAATGACTGAAAATCTAAACTAAAGAAGAAATCTTCAAAACAACCAGAGAAACAGCACATTACATAAAGGAGAGCAACAATCTCAAGAACTGCTGACTTATCTCCGGGAGCACTGGAAGCCAGAAGACAATGGAAAAAATATCTCTGAAATACTGAAAGAAAAAAGAAACTGTCAATACAGAATTCTTTATCCAATGAAAATGCCCTCCAAGCACGAATGTGGAATGAAGACATTCCCAGATAATTTAAAATTAAAAGAATGTGTGTGTTACTAATAGATCAATAGTACAAAGAATGCTAGCTGAAATTCTCCAGGTCAAAGGTAAATAATACCAGATGAAGAGTACCATAAATGTTAAATATACAGATACAAAATCTTTCTTCTTTTAATTAAAAACAAAACAAAACATAAGGCTATTTGAAACAAATATATAATATTAACTTGTGGAATTTATAAGATTGTGTAACTGTATACATATACATGCACATTATAGTTATATATATCTATACACACACACACACACACACACATACACACAACTGTAGCATAAAGCATAAAGGAGAGAGTGGAGGACATAGGGAGGTAGAAGGAGATAAGGAATCTAACTCTACTATAGAAAAATAAAGGCATATGTCCCAATCCCCAGAGAAAATAGTAAAATTAGCAGAGGTATAACAAAATTCAATAAAAATAAGAAATAAAACCATAAAATATATTTAACTAAACCAAAAGAAGACAAAAGAGGAGGACCAAAAGAACCAAACCAGAAGGAAAAAGGAAAAATAAAATGGAAGATTTAAGTTTCACATTTCATCTGAAAGAATTTAAATAATTACATTAAGTAAAAAGGACTAAACACTCCAATTAAAAGAAAGAGATTGTCAGAAAGAATTTTAAAAAAGCAACATCAAATGATATGTTGTCTATAGCAGATGCACTTTAAATATAAAGACACAAATAAGTGGAAAGTAAAAGGATGGGAAACTATACAGCATGCAAACAATTAGAAAGGATGAAAAAGCTCATAGAAGGATGAGAATGTCAAAACAACACAAAAATAAGTTTACAAGGGCTCTAACTCTCCAAAACTGGGGAAACTTAGTATCAAAAATAATGATGGAGATGAATTATAATACAAGGAATTAAAAAGACATAAAAGTTCATAGTAATATTATTCTATGGAGAAGAATGTCAGCTATCAAACATTGAATAAATGTTAAAAGTAGAAAAGCACAAGGGGCACCTGGATGGCTCAGTTAGTTAAGCATTCAACTCTTGATTTAGGCTCAAGTCACGATCCCAGGGTCATGGGATTAAACCCTGCACTGGGCTCTGCGCTGAGCATGGATCCTGCTTAAGATTCTCTCTCTCCCCCTCTCCCTGTCTCATGCTTTCTTTCTCTCTTAAGAAAAAGGTAGAAAACACAATATTAAGAAAAGAATGTAATAATTTAGATAAGGATAACTTGTGAAATTATTGAAGGCTAAAACAATGGATGAAAGTTTTTGTGGGAACAGGATATTTACACAGTGCCATAGATAGAAGGATTGTGTCTCCCAAAATTCATATGTTGAGATTCTAAATCCCAAGGTTATGGTATTAGGAGTTAATGTTAGATGCTTAGGTCCTGATGGTGCGGCTCTCATGAATGGGATTAATGTTCTTCAAAGAGAACCCAGAGATATAGCTTGCCCCTTCCACCATGTGAAGTTGCAGAGAGAAGACAGCCATCAGGGAGGAAACAGGCACTCCCTATTCGCCAAATCCTTCCATCACCATAATCTTGGATTTTGCAGCCTCCAGAACTATTAGAAACAAATGTGTTTTGTCTATAAGCCACTCATTTATGATATTTTTTTGTTATGGCAACCCAAATTAAGGCAACAGTCTAAAGTAATTCAACCAAAACTCATTCCAGAAAAGTATTTAGTAATTACAAAAGGAAAAGATAGTAACTTTACAGTGGAGAAACAAAGTTAATATAGAAAAAATCAGGGATGTATGTCTTAATCCTTAGAGCAAATAGTAAAACTATCAAAGAGTTATAGCTAAAAATCCATAAAATAACATAATATGACACCATGTGCCCACCGAAGTGATACACTATAAAAACCATAAAGTTACTGCTGCAGTATGCCAGCCCCAAACACATAACCTGAAACCTGATCGTTAGAAAACATCCACCAAATTGAGGACCATTTTACAAAATAATTTTCTTGTTAATTTTTAAAGATGTCAATGTCATGAAATATAATAAAACTTAAAAATGTCCTTAATATTAAAAATGGCAATTAAAAATACATTATACCAAGTTGGATTTATTTCAGGAATTCAAAGATGGTTCAATCTTAGAATTTACAGATACTTTCTTAATGATAAAATATTTATTATTCAGTCCAAAAGGTAGCATTTATCTCATGGATAAATATTAAACATTAAAAGTATTTCTACTAAGGTCTGGGAAAAGACAGTAATTTCATCACATTTACTACTGCTAGTTTTACATACTTTCTCTTATCTGATTTATTTGACTAATATTTTTAGAACTTTAAGAGGCATAAGAACTGGAAATGAAATAACACTTCCTTTACTTGTATATGATATGACAATGAATCTTTCAAGCCAGTAAAGCAATTTTAAAACCAAAGTACACACAAATCCACAGAATTCAGTAAGGTAGAAGGATCTAAAATTGGCATAAAGTCAATAGCTTTTATTATACAAATAATAACCAGTTAGATGATGTAATAGAAAATAAAAGCCCTCTTAAAATAACAAAAAACACATTCTTGTGAATATATGTAATAGTAATTGTGCCAAATCTACAAGAAGAAAACTTAGACATACTTCGAAAGACTCAAAAATATATCTTAAAAATAGAAGTGCATTCTTTGTTTTTGGACAGAAGAAATTAACATCATAAATATGTCATCTGTCCGAGTCATTATATAAGTTTGTAATGATCACAGTAAAAATACCAACACATTTTTTTGTTTCCTGGATCTGGGCAAGGCTTTAGCATTCCCTTGAAAAGATAAAATTAGAAAAGTTAAAAATGCCCACAAAACCTTAAAAAAAGAACAATGTAGCCCAATTATTATAAATATATCCTCAAGTAATAGAAACTTGTATCAACCAAACTACACATGCATAGAAGACTATTTGAACAAACTGTGGTATGTAAACAATGAAAAATATTCAGCTCAAGAAAGAATAAAGAATATCTCTATAAACTACTATTGTGAGATTTCCTGGTTGTTTTATCAACAGCAAAATGAGAGATATATGGGGAATATGCTACTTTTTATAAAAGAAAGATTGCATAATAACAAATATATGTTATTATAACATATAAAGCATACCTATGTACATATATACTTGTTTTTGCAGAAAGAAATACAGGATGACTTATCAGAAACTAATGAAAACTGTTTTCCTCTGAAGATGGGTAGGAGTGAGATGGGGTGATATTTATGTGAGGGAGATTCCTTGAGAATATCTTTTTACATAGCTTTGAATTTTGAACCATAGTTCTGAATTTTGAAAATTTTGAATTTTGTAAATATTTTATGTATGCAAAATATAAAGACATCATAAAGGACAAAAACCAAATGTAAAGATGTATATATACAGGAGCAAATTAATCATATTGTACTTACAAATGATAACATTGGAAACATATCCATGAAGAGAAAAGTGTTAATTCAAGTAACTTCTGAGCACAGGACTCTAATCACACTTTCCTACAGGGATATATTCTAAAGTTAAAAATATATATTTCTAAAAACTTGAAAAAGAATATTGATGTTTATTTAGGACGTTTGTAGATGAGAGTGGTATTAGTATCCAATTCTGAAAGTATTTTGTGCATTACAGAATTGTGAAAATGTATAAATGTATTGCTGCATACGAGGGTTCTCTTTGTGGGAAAAGGAAAATGTAAATATGAAATCAATTTCCTGTTGAGCTGGAGGTTACCAATATGAACTCAGAAGTTTAAGGAAACAAATGCATTTCCTAATTATTTTCCCTAGAAGAGATCAGAAGCAGTAACAACCAGTTAGTGAGGAGCACACCTACAGCCCAGATCTTGGTTTCTAAGTACCATTTCCCACTGAAGAAAACCAAGGATCCTTTGAAAAGTAGCTGATTACAGATCTGTGATGAAGTACAAAGGGGGCCTCGAATTTTCTGTTTTCTGAAAAGCAAGATAATGCTCAAAACTCTATTCAGTAGAGTGCCTACTAATCAAACAGAAAGGATTACAAAATTAGAAGACAGTTTTGCAAACCCCAGGACAATAACTGCTACCGACAAGAACTATCAGTGGATGGTAAGCACCTGAGTGAAATGTTGCTAGGGATGATGATATGTCATAGTCTCAAAGTGGAAGATACTCTGCTGATTACAAAGGGAAATACGCATTTGTCTTTTATAGCCTCCTAACCACCAAACAAAAATCTTTACACTATGAAGACATGAAAATCACCTCTTAACCATGTGACTGTCACTAGTAGGACAGTCTGACACTACGTGCCTCCTGATACGTGGCCATAAGAAGTATGTACCACCCCTATGTGATATTTTTGCCAAAACGTTGAACCTAAAGCAAGCCATGAAAAAATAATCAAGATAATCCAACATGTGAAGTGTTCTACCAGACATCTGGCCTGGTTCTTCAAAAATGATGCAGTTGTGAAAGACCAATAATAATAATAATTTAGAAAATAAATTGACAATATTCTAGACTGAAAGCCGAGAAGAGACAACAACGAGGTGAATTCTTATGAAAGTATCCAGCCATCTGGGGGGCAAATTTGAAATTTGAATATGGAAATTTGAATATTAACTCTATTATAGATATGATTACATCCATGTTAATTCTCACTTGTAATAATGGTATTGTGGCTATATAGAAGAATGCTTGGTTTTATTTTTGAGAGCCATGTTTTCTACATTAGACATTGATAAACATACTAGTACCAGAAAAACAAAAACAAAGTGCAATAAAGACATTTTCAGACAGACAAAAATTAAGTGAACTTATTACTAGAAGATCTGTATTATAAGAAATAGTAAAAAGACCAATGGATACAGAAGTGCTGATGCATAGGGGCACATGTACCCCAATGTTTGTAGCGGCACGTTCAACAATAGCCAAATCATGGAAAGAGCCTAAATGTCCATCAACTGATGAATGGATTAGGAAGATGTGGTTCATCTATACAATGGAATACTACATGGCAATGAGAAAGAATGACATCTGGCCATTCGTAGCAAAGTGGATGGACCTCGAGGGTGTCATGCTAAGCGAAATAAGTCAGGCGGAAAAGGACAGACACCATATGTTTGCACTCATAGGTCTAACAGGAGAAACCCAACAGAGGACCATGGGGAGGGGAAGGAGGAAAAAGAGTTAGGGAGAGGGAGGGAGACAAAACACGAGAGACTCTTGAATACTGAAAACAAACTGAGGGGGGAAGGGGAAGGGGGAAAGGCAATGGGGGGTGATGGTCTTGCTGGAGGTCACTTGTGGGGAAGAGCACTGGGTGTTATATGGAAACAAACCTGACAATAAACTATAAAGTTAAAAAAAATAAATAAATTCCTCATATGAGTGAAGTCAAAAAAAAAAAAGAAATAGTAAAGGGAGCTCTTTAGGTTAGAAGGAAAAGGATTCCAGATGGAAGTCAGAGATGCAGGAAGGAATGGAGAGTCTGGGCAAGTCTAAAATAAAGAAATAACTGTATCAAACAATAAAAATGATATTTTGTGATATTTAAAAGTATATGAAGAGTGCCCCATACCAATAGCCTATGAGTTGAAATTGGGCAAAGAAGTTACAGTATTCTATTGCGTTTTCTGGAAAGCATGTGGAGTTGCCAAATTGACATTAGATTTTAATAAGTCAAGGATGAAAGTTGTCATTTCTAGGGCAGGGTTTCTCAATCTTGGCATATTGACATTTGGGACCATATGTTCTTTATTGTGGGAGAATTTTCTCTGCACTGTAGGATGTTGAGCAGCATGTCGGGCTTGTATGAACCAGTTTCCATTAGCAACTTGTGATAGTTAACTTTATGTGTCCTCTTGACTGGATCATGAGATTCCCAGATATCTGGTTAAACTTACTTTCTGGGTATCCTTCTGAGAGTGTTTCCAGAAGAGATTAGCATTTGAATCAGTAAACTAAAGACAATAAATTGCTATTCCCAGTGTGGGTGGGCCTTATCCAATCATTTGAGGGACTGGGTGGAACAAGAAGGTGGAGGAGGAGGGATTCCCTTACTCTCTGCCTGACTGATTGAGCTGGGACATCCATCTTTTCCTGGCTGTGATGCTCACTCCTGCTTCTCAGGTCTTCAGGCCCACAATGAGATCTGCACCATCAAAGTGCTCCATCAGTTTTCCTAGGTCTGCAGCTTGAAGATGGCAGATCGTAGGACTTCTTAGCCTCCATAATTGTGTGAGGAGGCAATATCTCATAATAAATAACTCTCTAGCTATATCTGGAATCCCAACACACAATACCTTCCCCAACCCCTGCTGCCACCACTGTGACATCCAAACTTGGGTCCAGACATTGCAAAACATCCCTTGGAATGGAGGAACTCTCTCTAGTAGAAAACTACTGAAGTAGGGTAACCAAAAAAAGAATAGTAAACAAGTGTATGCCTTCCAAAGAAATAAAGGAAACACTGGAAGGATTCATAAAATATTCAACCCAAAGATATGAAAAGGAATGGAGATTTGGGTGAGTCTAATCAAAAGCACCTAGTATGATGGTAGAGTTGAATCCAAAGATAACATAATTACATTAAAATGTAAAGGGATGAGATGCTCCAATTACAAACAAGAATTGCCAGATGGAAAGATTATGGAGGGCCCAATGAATTCTCCAGTGCCTTAGTTCACAGCAGCTCCTGCTCATGAGACAAGCACTGAATGTGGAGCTGAGATCCTGGAGTTCTCTGTCTCTGCTCAGCTGTGTGACCAGTGGACAGGATGCTTACATTCATTAAGTCTCAATTACTTTATCAAGACATGATGGCCTTGAATTAGACCAGTGATTTCCCCCAAGAATCAGAATTCTCAGGTGAGTTTAAAAAAAAATCACATCTGTGCCCCTTCTCAGAACAAGTGAATGAAGTTTTGAGGTGCCAATGGTTGGGGGATCTGGGCATTCATGTTTTGAAAACTAAAGAATAAAGATAGATGGAAGGAGGAGGAGGCAGCAGGAGGTGAAGTTTTCCCAGTGTCAATCGCAGATTTGCCCATGGTTAGTTCAGGGGGTGGTTTGGCACCAGAAACAAACAGAGTAGGTAGTGGCTTTCATTTCCAGCAAGGCTTCCATGAGCTGAGGGTTATGCAGATGGTCCATAACTGTTTGCTGGGAGCCTTTTTCCAGTTCTCTCAGGCTAGTTACAAGCAGCAGAAACACACTCTGGTAAGACTGAGGACATAGGTTCAAAGGGCATATTAGTTTTCTATTGCTGTTGTAACAAAAAACAACAAATCCAGTGGCTTAAATGAAACAAATTCATGATCTTACAATACTATAGACCTGGCACAGATCTCACTGGGTGAAAACCACAGGTCACTGGGTCCAGACCCCCTTCTGGAGGTTCTAGGGAACAGATAATGCATTTTATTCCCTTTTGTACCTTCTAGTGCTATGCACATTCCTTGGCTCATGGCCCCTTCCTTCTGCTTCGGGATTGATTAAAAAAATGGAAGCTGAGTCTTTTTCATGTCCCATTCCGACCTCTCTTTTCTTGTCACCTCTTTTTCTGACCCAGCTGGGAAAGGTGCTCCTCTTTTAAGGACAAATGTGATTTTATCTTGACCATGAGACCATCCAGGCTAATCTCCCCATCTCGAAGTCTGTACCCTTCATCACAACTACAAAGCCCTTTGCCATGTAAAGTAACATATTGAAAAATTCTAGAGGTTAAGATGTAGATGTCTTGGTGGGGAGGGGGGAGGCATTATTCTGCTTACCTCAAAGTGTGACCAAGGGAAGTCTTAGAGGCTCCAGGCAGAACCTCACTGAGAGTCCTGTCTCTGTCCTTGTGCCCCTCTGCTCACTGAGTCCAAGACCCAGAACAGTGAGCTTCTATGGATGAGCCCTTGTTACATGCCCACCTCAGGCACCTTGATTGACACTCTGGTCAAGACTGGAAACAAGAGAAGAGAAACAAATTCTTTTCAAAAAATCAAGGTGCCACCTTGTGAGAAGGGGACATGATAGTGTGGCTAAAAAGTGAATCACAAATGTCACTACACCAGGCTATGTCCCTGTTCCTGGGACAAAGATCCACGTGACAAGCAGGGAGGAACGCCTAATAATTAGTCCTGAGCCACGGAACCAAAACAGATCACATGAGCCTGAATGCGGGACCGGGCTCACACCCTTAGTTTTTTCTAGCACTAGAGGAGAGTGTGTTAATCCATTTCCTGGAAGGTGGGCTGAATTTTTAATTTTCAATGTATATTATTATGGTAAAGTATAACAAATTACCTATGGTACACAAAAGCTTATAGGATACTATTATCCTTAATTAATGGGTAAATGCATGGCTTTTATTCAATGAAACTGATTTATTGTCTTAATTTTCAGATGTTCTGCCTCACGTTTCCACCGAAACCATCGTGTGCCCAGAGCAGACACCACGCATGTGTGATCTCCTTTATGACCTGTGCCTAATTAGTTTTTTATTGTCATCTTCCAACTCACACTTAAACTGTACAAACAGGGGCAGCATGACTCCCAATACCGATTAATAAGCTTGCAGCCCCGGTTCTGCAATAAACAGAGAGTATTTATGGCGTGAGATCAGCATCTGGTGCCTGCTTCTTTCCACCGGATCTTCCCAGCGGGGGCAACGTGCAGGACTCAGAGGGGGCACTGATGATGAAGACCCGCCGAGCCCCCCGCCTCCCTCGCCGTGACTGTGCCTCACCTGCCTGTCCTTCACCGCCTCTATTAGGCTCTGCTAGTTAAGTGAAAGGGAGAGGAATGAGCTGAGAGCTGGTGGGTGTTGGAGCTTCGAAGTCCATAGTTCCCAGCTAATTGCTGGTCCTAACAGGCACAATTAGCTGCTACAAGCCCTTTGAGATGGCCCAGGGCCTTTCTCAGGTAGCAGCCATCACCAGATAAAGGCTGAGATGCGCTCCACTTAGAGAGACACTTGCAGACAGGAGTGTCACAGCCTGCCAATTACACTCTCCCTGTACACAGTCACTTCCCAGAGAGACGAAGAACCCAGATGAGGACCCAGCATTAAAGGGATAGGGCACAGGCTGCTCTCAGCCCCAGGAAGCCTAGCTGCAGCTAGGGTGGGCTGGGAGTCCGGGGGAGGGGGGGGGAAGTACTTTGCAAATTAAACCCTATTGTCGAGTCCATTAGAAACTCCATTTCATGGACATTTGCTACTTACATTTTCCCCCACCTGCAAACTTCCTGGCAAATCCACCATCCTGAGGCCCACTCCCAGCCCCCTCCATTTTTTGCCTTGAGGAGGGGCAAACAGACAAAAACTGGACATTTCACCAGAAGACAGGGCTTTGGGAAAAGAGTGCTTAATTGGGAGTCAGGGTCCACATCCTCCCCCCAAGTTAAACAGTTGCACATAATGTTACATCCTTCACAGCAGGCTAGGTTCTAAGACACTAGGTAAGATGAAAACCACATTTCAAGGGTTATTTTGGCTGCATATACTATAAGTCATCCACAAAGCACAGCATTTATGCATTTCTGTAGATAACAGTATCTGGTAATTGCCATGTGTAAATGCCAATGTGATTGCAAAGTGTGTAACAGTACAAATAAAAATATAATTTTTATTTTGAGTCTCATCAAACGAAGTAAAAGAATTAATGGTGTTTAGATTTGAATTTCTGTACATTTAAGAACATGCTGTGCACCTTTGGTATATGGTGTTGGGAACACATCATCACTTCTCGAGGACTCTGTTCCCCCATCTGCAAAGGATGGCGTTAGACACAATGGTCTATGATGTCAGTGCCAGGGCTGATGTTCCAAATACTGTGATGCTGGGCTGCGCAGTCCCCTGGTGTGCTCCCCCTGCCATCCTAAGGGGCAGCACCAGCCCAAGCCTGTACGTGGGCTTCCAATCAAGATCAAGAGGGCATTGAAGCCATGTGGTAGGGACTGTGTTCACTCCCACTGCTGCTGTGATATGTCTCCAATTGCTACACCATGTAGCAGCCACATAGGCAGGAGCAGGAGTCCAGAGCTGGTGGAGATCTAGATGATAAAAACTCCCCCAAGGACTGGAATATATGACAGTGTGGGAGCAATTAGCAGGCAACTGAGTTGTTTCACATGACCTCTATGGAAAGGGGTTGGTGCCATTAACTACTGCCCCTTTGCCATCCACAGCCAGTCTGTGTCAAACTCTGCTCAAGAGCACTCCTTCTTCAGATGGTTTTGTAAAGTTCCAATAAGTGGTGAGCCACTGGCATTCAGAGGAGTCACTAGGAGGGAGGCTGTGGTCTGGAAGATAGGCATCAGACACCAGGCAATTGGAAACCTGGGATCTGCCATTTCCTTGCTGTGTGACATCAGTCAAGTTGTTTAACCTTTCTGGGCCTCTCTTCCCTGATTTTACAAATGAGAGGTTTGTGCTTCATTATATTACTGGTTCCTTCTAGCTTTGGTATTTGATACCTGGCTTCCTGCAGGTCCTTGCACTTTCTAACCAGAACAACAAGGGTCCCTTGGGAGGAAGAGAGAAGGAAGGAAAGAGGGAGAGAGGTGAGCATTTATACTGTATTAAAAGAAGGTATCATGCCATGGGAAGCAGTATGCTTAGCGAAGGCACTCTTTACCATTTGCAACCCGAGGCCCAAGTACAAAGAGCACTGCAGAAGGGAAGCCTCTTTTCTCCTTTCCAGGTGCCCATGACACTGGGGAAAATGGTCTTTTGTGATTGCCTTAACCAACTGCCAGTGAAGGTTTACCTACCAGGGCAGAGGGGTCAGGCTAATTCAATGGAGGAATGATACTGTCTTCATAAGTAGTGCTGGCATGACTCCACAGCCATTGGGGGGAAAATGAACCTTAACCGTATATTGTACACAAAAAGCAATTCAAAATTGATGACAGATCTAAATGTAAGAACTAAAACTATAAAGCTTCCAAAAAAAAAAAAAAAAGGGAAAAAATATTTGTGACTTTGGGCTAGGCAAAAATTTCTTAAGGTACAAAAGGCAAAAACCATGAAAGAAAAAAGAGGTAAATGGGACTTCATCAAAATTAAAAACTTTTTCTCATTGAAAAACACCATCAAGAAAATAAAAGGAAAGAACATATAAATAATTCTCACAGCTGAATAATAAGAAAGCGTAAAGCCCAACTAAAAGATGGGCAGAAGATGTCAACAGACACTGCCACAAAGAGAATGTAGGGAAAGCAATGAGGCATATGAAAAGATGCTCGAGGATATTGGTCATGTGGGTAGTGCAAATTTAAAAAGAGACATATAACCATAAAAACAGGTAACACAGAGAGACCAATAATCAAGTGTTAGTAAAACTTGTGAAAACTCAAAGACTTACATACTGAAGGTGGGAATGCAAAATGGTCAGTCACTTGGAAAACAATTTGGCAGTTTTCTTATAAAATTAAATATGCATATACCTTATGACCCAGCAATATACTCCTAGATATTTATTCACCCCAGCAAAGTGAGAACATATCACCACACAAAGACAGGGACACAGGTATTCTTAGTAGCTTTACTCATAAGAGCTAAATACTAGAAATAACCCTGATCCATCACCTTGTAAGTCGATAAACAAATTGTGGTATGTCCATACAATGGAATAATACTCAGCAATAAATTAAAAAAGAATGAAGTGTTGATACATGCAGTAACATGGGAGGATCCATAAGCATTATGCTGAGTCAAAGAAGTCAGACAGAGAACACTACATACTGTTTGATTTCATTTGTGTGAAGTTCTATTGTAACAGAAAATGAAATGGTTGTGAAGGGCTTGAGTAGGCATAGTGTTGACTGCAAAGGTCCCCAAGGGAATTTGGAGGGTGATGGAAGTTTTTTAAGTTTATTTATTTATTTAGAGATAGAGACAGCCTGAGTGGGGAAGGGGCAGAGAGAGAGGCAGAGAGAATCGGCACAGAGCCTGATGCGGGTCTCGAAACCACAAAACCACAAGATCGTGATCTGAGCTAAAACCAAGAGTTGGATGCTTAACCGACTGAGGCACCCAGCTGTCCCGGGGGTGGGGGTGGGGTGATGATTTGTTATGGTGGGGTGCTAGGCTTCTGCCTGGGCCCCCCTTTCCTCTCTGAAAGGCCACCATCCTTGGATTCCAAGTCTTTCTGTAAAACTCATTATGGCAGGTGAGACTCTGAGGAGCTGGGGTGATGGGATACCAGATAGCATAGAAGACATTTCCACCATTGCCCTTTACATGATCAGATAATGGGCAGAGAGTGGCAGTCCTGTATTCTGTGAAGAAGCCACATCTCTGTTAGGGACAAGAGTGTTAATACTGAATGTTTTGTCCTTTGTGTTGCATTCATATTAACTCTCGAAAATAATTTTGGGAGATTCCGTGCACAGAACGGCTGAGTAATTTGCAGTGGAAGTTAAGGTCAGGGTGTGCATTGGATGCCTGGGTCAGAACAATACTCAACAGTCAGAAGAGCTACAGATGAGGCCGGGAAAGCCCAGAGTAGGTGGCTCACTCTGTAATCACTGCCCTGAAGCCCCAACGTTGTGCCAAGCACACTGTGCCCAAACAGTCTGGGGGGTGGGCCACGATGGGCATTGTTCCATGGAAGGAGACGCTCAAAAGCAGAATGGACCATGGGGGCAAGAGTCCTCTCTGCCCCTCTAGGTCTGACCAGTTCCTTTTCAGCTTATCTGTTCCCTCACTAGTGGGTTTTGTTTCCTTTTGTATCCATATGGTGTCTGGCCACACACTAGGTGGTCTCAGAGCTCCGGGGCCACCACCAGTCAACAAGAACCTCAGATTCCAGATTTTATTCCCAGGAGACAGAGTGTGGTCGGCATTAGGTGTATGCCCCTGGTCCAAACCACAGGGCCTCGGGTTAGAAGTCAGAGCTCAATTCCCCAGCAGAGCCCTCTGGGCTTGGACAGTTGAGGTGTTGTATAGTTTCCAAAGAGTCTTTCTAAAGAGTCTATGGAATCCCATTCCTCCTCCTCCCTGGGCTGTAGCCTGCTCCTCTGTGCAATGAGAGACTTTGGCCTGGAGTGTTGTCTCTGGCCTCCCCTTACAGCTCTACAACCATGCAACTCTGCTGCTCTCTGTGCAGCTCTCTGGTCCCCACAAGTGGCTGTTTTTGTGTGTTAATCATCTCAGGATCTCAGAGAGTGTGTTTGTTAGGAAGGAGCTGACACAGGTGGGGAAGGGGTGTTGAACCCAGCCATCCAGACCCATGGATGTTTAAAGAATCCATTTTTCCTTCATGTTCCAGTAGAGATTCCTGGCAGGCAGCAAACTGCTTCCGGTCTTTCCCAGGAAACTCCCGCCCCCACCACCTTACAGTGTGCCGACGTCTACTTAAAATCGGGGAGATTTCTTCCAAAGGTGGCTGTGCCGGCACAGTGCTCCTCCTGAGAGTGCCATTGAAATGACAAGTTTGATAGACTGTGGGTGGGATGTCTGTTCCTTCCCCCCAAACTTCAGCTAAACAGAGCCCTTGGGGAGAGCAAACAAGCACTTGTTTTCAGACCCTAAGTGCCAGTGTCTTCTTCCATGAGTTGTACATAATTGCCTTATCTGCCCCCTGAGAGCAAAGAGAAGACCGACGTGAAAATTCATATGAACAGTAATCAAAATCATGAACATGTCTCTTGATGCTGCATCTCTGTAGCCAGGCTGAACTAGACTTCAAGGAGGCAGGGCCTGTGGCAAACAGCTGACTCATTTTTATCCTTCTTCAAAGGAACAGAACAAAGCTTCCTGAACCTCTCAGGGCAGCTGAGGACACAGAAAAAGCTGAGTCTTCTCCTGGCTTTAATATGAACCGCAGCAAGGGATCCTTTAATTTTGGGGTATGTATATGTGTGTGCATGTGTGCGAATGCATGCACATGGTAGTGTGGGGCTTTCCTGTGCACCTTTGGGGCAAATGAAACAAAATGGCATATCCTTTGACAATGAGGGCCCAGGGCAGGGTTTGTGGAGGTGCTCAAGTGTCCTTGTGAACTTGTCCCCCGAGTCAGGGGAGGCCCACAGTTTCAGCAGCTGGAGGGAGGAAGTAGTGCGATAAGAGAATGTTAGTGTCAGTGGGCCATGTACATTTAAATTCAATCCAAGACCAGCTACATTATTTGCAGATCTCAGTTCAAAAAGCAAATGTAGAACACTTTGTTCAAAGATTACTAAGAATTTCAAGATGGTAACAGCAGGACAAGATATGGAGATGTGGGGCCCTAGTGAGCATGGGGCTCCCTGATGCAATCTCACCAATTTACACCCAATACCTGCAAGAACTTCACCTTCAGCCCTTTCCCCATCACTGTCACCATGGGGATCCCTGCTTTAGACCTTCTCGTGGCTATATCGCTGCTGCCTCCCTCTTGGTGCCAGCTGTGTGTCCTGAACTCAGGAAGGATGCTTTAACTTAAGAAGGTGGAATTGGCCTGAGAAATTTAACATTTGGTGAAATGCTGGCATAGCTCATCTAATGAAACCACCATGTTTGTTTTCATGTCATCTTTCCTCAAAAAAACGTATGCATTAGAGGTCATGAGAGCAGGACCAGGGTGAGATGGCAACAGTGTCCACAGGCAGAGAGCCATAAAATCAGGACACATTCTCCAACAGCCAGGCTGTCCAGAGGGGGAAAGAACAAAGTGACACCCTTAGAGACCCTGAGGAAGGCACTGCTGAGCTAGAAGATCAGTTGGCTTGAAAAATTGGTGGTTTGCCAGCTTATCCTTCTTTCTCACTCTGAACTTCAACATGATTGACATTTATTACTAGATCCTGCTCTGGAAACACTATAGGGTGACCACATGTACTAGTCATAACACCCCTGTGAGATATATACTACTTTTCCAACTTTTGTAGGAAAAGCAACAGAGGCACAGAGCTTTGGTGGAGACTACATTTGAACCCAGTATTGTAAGAGCAAACTTGCTCTCTTACACTGTCCCTCACCCACCTCCAACCCAAGTGATTCCAAGCCCCAGACTGGAGGGTTAGTGTTGAGAGCTTCAGGGCTGCAAAGCTTTGCTCCCTCCCAAGGTCCCAAATTCCCTGGTGCTCTGATTCCACCTTTCGTACAAAGGATGCTTTGCTCACGTGTTGAGGGCAGCTCAGATTCCACTTCCTTCTCCCAGTCTCAGAGCCAGATCTAATCACAGGGCCATTTTCCCCTGTCTTTTGTGGCTTACAAAGAATAAAATTAGCCAAATGGATAAAAGCTTGTTGTAGGCATATGTAGAGCATTTCAAAGTCTATTTATCAAAAGACTGACCAATGCATTTATACCATGAAAGCCTCAAGTGCACAATGACTCTGTCATCTAATTTTGAGAAGGAAAAAAAAATCAACAGAAAGATGCGAAGTCATAGCCAGCAATTGGAAAGACTTGGGCTGGACAGGGATTCTCATTGCGGAGACAGCCAATGTCAATGCCATCCACCCTTAGGGATGCCGTTCTTCCTTCCCAAGTGTCTGGCCATGAAAGGGAAAAACAGTTTAGCTATATTAGATGTTGTCTTGCCTCTCAGTACCCTAGTCTTCCATCTCACCAAGCTGGGTCACGTGGCCTGAGTTCGGAAAATACCTCTCTCATCAGATACTGTTCCTCACTTCTCACCCTTCTGCTCTCTTCACTCCGCATACCTAGAGTGTGGTCAAAATGCATGATGGCACCAGCAACCATGGAAAAGAGCTGCTGGGAAGCAGTGCCTGGGCCCTCACCTTTAAGAACGTGCATTCATTCAATCCATCAGCCAATAAATGTTCATTATGACCCATTTTCCAAAAAGTTGTCTTAATCTCTATGGGTTTTTTACTTCATGCTCATGTTTCCAATGGAACACATTAGTCTCCATGATTCCATTGTGAAGTTTCCAGTTTCATTCACATAGGCAGCCCTGTAGCAATATGTCCTCTCTTTGTATGATTTCTGGGTACCCAAGGCTGCAGGGCAACTCCTGTGCCTGCCTGAGCATCTCCATCTTGTTGAACACTGGCTGGCTCATTTAGAAATGCAGCTGATGCAGCTCAGTTGTACCTTGGGGAGAATACTTCCAGGACAGTCCTTGATAGGACATCACCTGTCTCCTGACTGCTGCCTTCCCAATGCCTCAGTAGTTGGTCAGTTACTTCAGAGTCAGCTAGACACTGGGGACATGCATTCAACAATGGATTTCTTTGATGGGGAAATACTAAGATCAGTGATGTACAGGACATATCAATTCATGCCCCTTCCTCATGTCAACCTACACATTTTCCAGATATGAGAACACACACACATACACACACTCACACTCAGACACACACACACACACACACACACACACACAAATATACTAGGAAGTATGTAGCCATACAGTACCATTCCTCCCTCAAAGCCAATTCAACAAGTCTTCACGTTAAATCTGGAAGTAGGGCTGAATGCTGGCAGTAAGCCAAGAAGTGAAGCACATACAAGGAATGTGTGAGACATGATTTCTGCCTCGTGGCAGCCCATAAGCTGCGCTATCAGACTTGAGAGACTGCTGGCCATGGCAGCCAGCAGTCCCGCCCCCACCAGTTCCAGGAAATGGCCGGGCGCAGAAAACCCTCCATCCCAACATTGAACAATCCTTCCACTCTTGAAAAGTCCCCAAACTGCAGCCAACCCACAGTTGGATCCAAAGACCAATTAGAAAGTCTCCCCAGCTTCCCAAACCCCATCCTAACAGGGTGTTTGCCAATCAGAGACCGTCTCCATATTTCCCCTTTTTACTCTATGAAACGTACTCCTTTCTAACGCCCTTGAAACCTTGCCCACGAAAGTGACACAGATGGGTTCCCTTGCTGTATGGTTATGAATAAACAGACGGTTAATTTTGTCTCAGACTTAGTTTTGTCTTTGTTGGACTTAACTCATAAATGACACAACCACACAGCATAAGCAATCAATGTAGAATCGGGTCCTGGAGGTGTTCAGAGAAAGGCAGGAGAAGATGGGCTGGAGTAATCCAGAGAGATTTCTCAGAGGAGGTCATACTTGAAAGAGGCCTTGCCATAGGAATTGGGTAGAGCAGCAGGGAAGGCAATAAAAAAAGAATGGACCAGAAGGAATAGCAGAGGGTGTTTTGTGAAGAAGAGCCATGGATAGAGGTGGATAAGGACACTACTACATTCCTTCCCCTGGGGATTATACTTCTGAAACATGAACTCCAAATCAGGAGTATTCACAAGCCATCAAATAAGATATTGTAAGGAAAAGGGAATTTGAAGAGCAAGGGCTCAAATGGCATCACAAAAGTCCTTATATTAAATATTTCTGGTGTTATCTAAATAAAGTCATGACGATCATATTTTTTCATCTTCAGTCAATAATAATAGGTGCTGGGCAATCCTATGCCATTTATATGTTTTATTCTGTGGAATATTTTATGAATCTCCTATCCTTGAATTACCAAGAAGGTTATTGCATATGTTTTATGTTGCTTTACTATAAGTAATATACATTCAATCAATCATCAACAAATATATACTCAGTACTCACCACGTATGAAGCAAGAACTAATACTCTATTGGAAAAGGCAAACACCTTCTCATTTTTGTTCCTTTTCTATTTTCTTGTTTCTACCATTTCTGCAGAGAACTGCTTCCAGTGCTTCTGGCAGGGTGCTTCACTCTAGCCAGTTCTTGGTCAAGTACTTCTATGGCATAGTATGCACAAGCACCACAAAATGACATGCCACAGATTAGCTTGTCCCAGGAAGGATCCAGGTCTGTGTGTGTGCCCGTTGTTGGGGGTTTCTACAAAGAGTGGAGAGCGAGATCTATGAAGTAAGGCCTGGAGGTGAAATAAGCAAGTTATTCCCAATAGAGTGTCAGGAGCTTAGGACTTCCAAGGACTTGTGAATTAGTAAACACTACTCCAGGCACCAGGATGGGGCTGCAATGCATCCGCTCATTTTGCCAACATTTAGTGAGAGCTGCTCTGTGATAGATACTATGCCGGGTACTGGGCCCTGGAAAGTCAAGGGTAAACAAGACAGATAAAGTGCTTGAACATCTTGCATCCAGTGGTGAAGACAACTTAGCAGGCATTCGCATGTAAGGGTGATAAGTGCCATGATAGAGAGAGAACAGAGTGCTAGAGAGACATTCTGCAGGAGCATCTAACCTGGTCCAGGTGAGGAAGGTTGGGTGGGGCTCCAAACACAGTAAGCAGCTTTAAATCTAGGTCTGCAGAATGAGGAGTGGGCCAAGTGAAGCACATACAGGGGGAAACTCACACATTTTGTGTGTCTGAGGGTCTGAGAGACATTCCATGTAACCATCAAGAGTTCTCGATTATGAACACTGGGCACTGACTCTGCTTACTTTCAAAGGAAAAGGGGTCTATTGGAAGTATATTGATAGCTTATGAAAGTAAAGGAAGGCTGGGGAATCATGCAGAAACCAAAGGAAGCTGGACTTCCAAGAACACAGTCAAGCCTACCCTTAGGAAAGGCTCATCAGGACCCTGGCACTGGTGCCACCATCATTGAGCACCTGACTGGCAAGTCTGAGTCACGTGATTTCGTGTAAAGTGCCAGTGAGCAGGGAATGGAAATATCTCTTTGGGTGCAGATTCACACTTGGGGACTTCCCCAAAACTCAGATGCTGGATACCAGTACATTACAATGCCCATGAAATCTGTGTGACTGGAACATAGAGAAGAAAAAGAGAAATAGAGACCTCTCCTTGGCAATTTAGGACTCGTCAACAATTCGAGGTCTTTGGAAAACAGGTTAAGGGGTTTAGGCCTCATCCTCAGGGCAATGGGAAAACTTTAATGAATGTTCAAGGAGACTAGGACAGGACGGTGGCAGTGATACCTGAAGAGCTCTCCTTACTGGGAGGTGGAGGACAGATGAGAGGGAAGAATGGCTGGAGGCCTCAGGACACTGATGGCCAATTGCTGTAATCCAGGGGCAGGGTACCAGAAGTCTGAATTCGTGAATTGGTGATGGATCTGGAGAGATGCCCAGGTATCTGATAGGCAGGTAGGAAATAAGATCAATGTAAGAGACAGGAGATCCTTAAGAATGACCCCTAGGCCATTGGTTTAAACCCCAGGGTGCTCGGTGTCACACTCCATGGCTATAAGGACACCTGGAGACAACAGGGAAGGGACAGAGCTGGGTGCCTGTGATGCACCTGAGGGTCCTTTCCCAGTGGGGCTCAGGGGAGAGGACTGGGCTGGAGTAGGCAAGTAGGGGCACAGATCACCAGCACCAAGGGTGCTTAGAGATACAGCAACATAAGAGAAGTAGATTTAATGGCATGGCCATTTTAGTTTCAGTGAAAGAAAGGCAGGGAGAGTTGGATTACCATGGATTCAAGAGGAGAAACAACAGGTGTTCATAGCTCTCCCACCCAAGAAATCTAAAAAAAAGGGTGAACTTGGAGAGGACAGTACTTGCAGGTGGATATGAGGTTGAGAAAGAATTTCTTCTTTAATATGAGAGACCTGAGCACATTTAAATATTGGCAGAAAGGAAGCAGGGCAATGTACCTTTATTTTACGCATACGATGCACTAGCCATGGTTACAAGTGTTTTATATGTATTAACTCTTTTCCTCTTCAAAACAAGCACATTAGGTAGGAGCTATTATTATCTCCACTTCGCAGATGGGGATGCCAGGGACAGGGAGGCTGGGTGCCACCCGAAGGTTACCACACCAGGCAGTCTGGCTCTGAGATGGAGTGTTTAAAACACTGTGCTGAAAACACCCCACAAGGAAGAGAACAGTCTATGAAGGAGCAGAGACTGGAGATTCTCAGGGCCCTGTGGTTGGGGGAGGGGGGGTGGGAGGCAAGGGGATGGGACCGGCATATGGCTGGAGGGATTAGCGTAGATAGAGGGCCTCTCTCTTCCCTGACATGGGAAGGAAGAAAAAAGGGTGGGTTTTGATGCAAATAGAATGACAGGTGTGGTGACAGGTTCAGGTGTGTGTCAGCTGGCAGCTTATGTTTTATCTTTAAAGTAAAAGGCAAGCCCACCTCCTGAGAAGGAAGGGCACGATGTGGGGGTGGGGAGTGGTCCAGGGTTTGAGGAAGATGGAGTCCAGGAATGATTGTTGACCAGCAAAATGTAGGAAGATCTGTGGGCAATTTACAGGCTCTGGTCTGCCATGGAAGGTGACAATTCAGACTTCCTCTCCCACTGCCTGTCACTTTCATCAACAAATTCTTCATCCTTGACTTCTTCAGGAGGCCTGGCTGGGGCGCCAGGGAACAGCTTGGTTCAGAAGAGTCACCCGGGGTTCTGCAGATCTGTGGCTGCGGGAGCGTGGGAAGGAGAAAGGAGGGGTTTGCCAAGGGAAGGACCGCCTGGGAACTGTGCCTGACAGGATCCTTCTCCTACGGCGAGGTCACACCCAGTGGGTGACAGAAGATGAACCTCCCTTTGCTTTCTGTTTCCCTTTCCTTTTTAGGAGATAATTGGAGATTTTATGAGATTATTATGTCCCTGTCTCAGACAACATCCATGGCCTCTTCACTCTTCCCTTCTGGGAACCTCTCCTGGCCATGGCCATGTCTTCTCAGGACCCTGTTCCCGGTGGCCCCTCCTGCTGGAAGCCGACACCTACACCTAACTTGTGCTGCCCTGATTTATTCCACGCATCCTTCCGCTCCTTTTGCTATTTTTGAAAATCAAAGGAGACCAGGGCGGTGAGGAATCTGTGCGGAGCTGGGCAAACCCAGCTGTATTTTGGATTTTTTGCCTGCTTAAAAAATATTTTTCATTGTTTTGAGTTTGATGAGAATGTGTTTTCCCATTAATTTTTAAACCAAAATTGGATCCATATGTTTTCTGATTCATGTCTGCTTCACTCATCTTCCTGCTTTAACAGAGCATTTGATGCCCAAGAAAACTCTTTATGCGTTCCCTCTCCCCCAGGCTGGAGGGAAGAGGTGATGAGTCTCAGGAACGCTCATGACCAGGAAATCTTGCCATCCATTTGGAATCGTGGCCACAAGTTTAAAAGGTCATCTTTGGTTTTCTCAGCAAACAACCCTTCCCAAGGCAAAGGGTCTCTGAGACCCTTTTTGGTTTGGGGAAGCTGTTCTATGTCTTCCCACTCTGAACACCCATAAAGTCAGAAGTCAACCCTGTGTGGGGCTTGAAGGGGGAGTCACTGTGTTCTCTGAGTGAGCCAGAGCATCGGGAAGGAGATGCCCAGCCAGGCTCAGCTCTGCCCAGCGGCCATGGCAGAGTGGTCCCCCCCAGTGTTTGGGAACAGTTGGCAGAAGGCTCTGGCATCCTGTCTGCATTCCCCCCAGTCCTCTGTAGTGTCTGGGCAGCTCCGTTGTTCTGGATCCTGAGAGGGGATCCAGAACATTACTGAGGACCAGAGGGGTGGAGCCCCTGCTGCCTGACCCCCTCCAGCTTCAGGGACACCGTTGTCATTGGCTCATGGAGACGGAGACGGGTTCGACCTCCCCAGGCAGGCCAGTCAGAAGCCAGCAGGCGACCCCGCCGACTCCTCTGGCCTCAGCGACTCCTTCCTTACTCACACTCCCATCACAGCTCTGTTGTAGGCAAAGAAGCATGCTTCTTAAAATTTACATACCATGGAATGTACTTCAGAAATTGTTCTGAGGATCCTTGAACAGCTGTTTCTGTTTTGTTCTGTTTTTAGTCTTAATCTTCTGAGAACCTCAATTTCTTTATTTCTAGAGTTTGAATAATAAGACTTAGCTCAAAGTTGTTGAGGAGATGGATTCTGATAAACACTCTTCTGACGCTGGAAAACACTGTGGGCAGTCGTAGAGTAACGAGTGTATGCCTCCTGACCCGCTCCGGAGGACCCTGGGCTGGAGAAATGGACTGGTCCACGCCCCCGCCCCCACACAAATTCTCACACAGCAAAAAGGATATGAGCTTTCCAGGATCCCGAGGTTTCAGCAAGGTTTCCAAGCAGGAGGAGTCAGTTCCAGGATTTCCCTCAGCACCCTCTCTTCCCCCTCTCCATGGGCGTCAGTCTCTCCATTTGGTTGTTTGAATTTGGTAGCTATCCAAGCAGAGACAGTTAAATCTCAAGACTGTCTGCAACTTCCCCATTGGTGTGATGTGTAAGTGCCTTGTTGATATTCACTCTATAGCCTCTAGGATGGAAGAATGTGGTTCAAAAGGGCAAAGGACCTTATGGTTTTGCATAACCTCTGCAGGTTTCCGACTGTCAGCAGCCACAAAACCAGACCAAGGACTCAAGGTGTAGAAAAGTCCTCGAGAAGAAGCGAACCAGCCTCACATATGGTTGGTCTCTCTTTCCCTCTCTCTCTGTCTTTGCCAGGAAGAAGTGTAGGACCAATTTATGCACAAATTGGTCACATTTTCACACATAGCTCCAATTATCTAAAAGGGGTTTAACATTATATTTATATTGATAAGCTTAACAATGTTGAACTGCGACTCTCAGCTGATCTGTTACAATTCACATCCAAAGAGACCAGAAGGAATAATTGGAAAGCCTCCAGCATCTCAAGAAATAGAGGCAGCCTTGAAAAAGATGAAAACTCCTGCACAAGGTCTCGGTTTTGCTGAAATTACCACATAAATTCCAAATGAAGGATGGCCAAGAATATTCCAACAATTACAAATTCTCTCCTAAAGACATAGGGAAGCTTCCAGGTTAGAGAGGGTGTGAAGACATGAGCCATCACCAATGTCTGCAACAGAAAAAAAATAATATATTGCAACAATGTAGTATAGACTTAGCACCCACGGAGACACTTGATAAAAAGAAATTTTTTTTTGAGTTTGCTGCAATTTCTTAGCAAACTAATAGAGTTCTAGGTGGGAATTTAACAACAAGCAGTTCTGATATCTTGCACTTTGGATTCACCTGTCATTGCAAGAATGTTAACCACTGACAATAGGGTTAATTGCATTCAGCTATGTTGCCCTCTCACAAATTATCCTCGGTGATCTGTGATGGCTCCTGTCTTCCCACCGTTAGCCACATGCCTCAGCTGAACGCTGGCTGGAAGAACAGGATGGGGACAGAGTTTAAAACAGTCCTAGGGACCTGGATCTCTGCCTGCGACTCTGGCTGCATCTCCATAGTAAAAAAGAGCTAAAAAGAGTGGGTGAGTTTTTGATCTTTTGCAGAAGTAATGCAGATTAATGCAATTAAATATAGGGCAAATTTGGACAATTGTCTATCGTTTGCTAAGGTGCTTACCACCCCAAATTTCATTGTTTGCTCCCGCAGAGGGGGACCTAGAGACAGTACACGTGTGGGCAGCCCTGCAGCAGATTTTGACTTCCAACAAAGGTCGGCTGGGTGTCTGTTGTTGACACGAGCTTTCAACCACAGCCTTTGTTAGCACATGGACCAGACCGGGTGGCTGAGCCGCCTGCCACTCTTCAGGTGACTGGTGGCTCTCAGGGAATAAAGGGGGTGAATCTATATAAGAGGTTTCCCCTGGAAACCAGGTCCACACACTCACGAAAGGAAAGAGCCATCACAGCTCACGCAGTCCTTTTGAAAAACCGAGTACACGTTTGTTATCTACATTGATTGTAGAGACATTTCATTAAAAAAGAGAAGGTTTGGGTTTGCCTGTGTTTGATTTCTCAACTTGGGTTTGCCAGGTGATTTGAGTGTGAAGGCCCTATCTGAGCTGGCACTGTCAGCTCCACGCCCGACACCTTGGGCACTTGGCCATCCTCTCCCCTTTGCACCCCCGTTCCCTATAATCGCTGGAGGCAATCACTCAGTTGGCAAATGAGAGAAGAAGGCATTCCAAATTGTAATGGCTGCCTAAGTAGGAGGGTCCCAGGCACCCTTGAACATATGTGTGGCAGGGGGGAGGGCATGACAGGAATGGCTTCCTCTTCACACCAGCTTCCAGGGAGACAGAGGCTGTGGCCCTCGGGAATGCCAAAGGGCATGGTGCCCCCCTGAGTGTGGCCACTCTGCAAGGCACTGAGGCAGGACCAGGCCTCCTGGCGGTCGGTGGTCAGCGTAGCAGGAGGGCAAAGTAGATGTGGACATGCCTTGGCAACCATCCAGGGGCTCCTCAGCAGAACACCAATGATATTGCTTTCACATGAGCCTCTTAATTACCCACCACCATTCTCATTAAGTGGCTGTGTGATTTTCTGTTAAATGTCTGTATCTTCTATACACTGCCCTCTCCATCAAGACAGAGATGACACCTAACTTGCTCTTTGCTGGACCTCGAACCTAGCACAGGTCCTGGGGCATAAAAGGCATGGATAGAAACATGGAATGCACCGAGCCAACCCCTTCACACTTCATAAGGAGGCTTGTAATTCCAGAGAAGCAAATGACATATCTGGGTGGGGTGGGGGGAGAGAAAGTCACGGCAGTCCAGGGAAGCCACTTATTTGTCCAATGACCATCAAGGGTTGTTGTGGGATGTGGGATGTGTGGATGTGGGATGTGAAGGAGTGGCCAGACCAGGGTCCTGGGCTCCCAGAGAGTCAGATGTGGAGCAGACAGACAAGCTAGGTTGTGAGTGAGTGAATGAATGAATGAATGAATTGGACAATTTTTGAAAGGCATTAAGTACCATAAACCAGGGTGAGGTGTACAGTGACTCATGGTTGGAAGCAACATTACAAGCAACAGGTCCCCTGCCACGGTGAAATTTGTGCTGAGGACGGAATGAATGGAAAGGAGCTTGTGAGTAAGGGACCCCAGCGTTTAAAAGGTGTGAGCCTCCTTCAAATTCTCCTCTGGATACCCCATGTGACAGTCTGCAGCGACAGCGTGAGGAGCAGAAGGACCCACACGATCAGAGGCCCCACCTTGTGGCCAGAACGCCATGACCAGGGAGGAGGGGGGAAAGCAAGATGGTCAGGGGTCAGACTGCAGGTACCACAGGCTCACTGCCTCTGCTACGATGCCACGAGTCATCAAAGGTGCCGCTGCCTAGCAGCCCCGCCAGGGAGCACAGGTAGATCTGGGAGCACCTATCACCACCTGACTCACGACTCCTGCAGAGCCAGAGCCTGGAAGTGAGTCAGGCAAGCCAATCTGTGGTTCCTCACACAGAACATGACGCCACTCGCGCACCGGCCCTTAATTCTATTCCTCCTCCTGTTTTCCTCTCAAATGTATGTTTTGTGTGGAGTTATCCGTCACCCGGGCGCTGTCAATGAGATGTGTCATTCCTCTGTGTGTGCATTCTGATAAAATGGCCTTAATGCATATGCAAATCTGTCTTCTCAAGAAGGAAGTGTGTGGAAACACTCGCATTTGGCTGGAAGTCTTATACTGTGAAAATACCGACGAAGCATATGCGTTAATTTTACCTTAAATTGCAGACAGGAGCCACCCACCCCATCCTTGTCACACAGAACAGATAGTTTCAGATTTCAGGCATCAAATTTTCCATGAGATCAGCTTCAAGTTATATGGTAGAAAGTGAGCTGGGTCCGGGGAAGCCAGCTAGGGGTTCTCAACTTTCTCCCTTCCTTCCTTCCTTCCTTCCTTCCTTCCTTCCTTCCTTCCTTTTCTACCTCCTTCTCCTCTTCTGTTCCTTCTTTTCCCTCTCCCTCTCCCTCTCTCTCTTTCTTTCTCCTCCTCCTCTGTCTGTCATCTCCTTTTTATTCTTCTTCATTTTCTCTTTTTGGGTAACTTTTCTTACTTAAGAGTCATATTGGAGATAACTACACTCTTTATCTCTGCTTTGTATTTTTTTTCTAGACAAAAAGAATATTAGAGCAAGACTAGAATAGTCCTCAAGGTGATTCTACAATCATATACCAGGTTATATGAATAAAATCAATGATGGCCCATCAGTAATTTCAAAGGCCGGATCTGGAAATTACAAGTGTTGGCCTTGGGTTTCTCTGGCTCCTTAAGGTCCTACTAGGATCATGTTCTGGGAGATCAAATAGTGAATCATGCGCAGCTAGCACGCTAGAGCGTGGGGTGGGGTGGGGAACGGAAGAGGCTTCTGGGGAAAGGAAGCTTAAGCCTAAATCATCAAGGGACCACAGACAGAAAAGAGCAAGCTGCCTCTCCCATCTGAGAGGATTCATCTTCAAATTTCCCAGAAGTCACCCTTTCTTCAGGCTCATCTTTTAAGACAAAAAAAGGTTACCCAAGGCCCCTAGCATTGTTCATATTCTAACCAAACCTCATCAAAACTCTGTGAGATACATACTCTGGATCATTGATGGGAAAACTAATACTTAGAGAAGCTAAGTAACTTTCCCAAGGTCACACAGCTTCTCAGTCATGGGCAGGGATTTGAATCTGAGGGGTCTAGCTCGAGAGTCCCTGCCTGTCACTACTCAATGCCCCGCAAAGACAAGAGTGGAGGGAAGATGTGGCATTTTCCAGGGACCACACAAGGTTCTACCTGGCTGGAGCATGAAGAGAAAGGGGGAGTGAGTAGAGGTGAGGTGGGAGAAAGGAGTCATGCCACAGAGCTTGAATTTGAGCCTGGGGCAAGGAGGAAGCAGCTTTCATCCAAGGCACCACAGGGCCTATTATAGTAGAAGATCATTCTGGCTGTGAGGTGAGAGGAGGTAAAAGGTCAGAGTGGAGCTGGGGGGGAGGGGACAGGGCTCCTCCTAAGGTAGAGGCAGTGGGCTGCAAGGCGGGGGTACAGAGTGGTTTGCAGGGTGCCAGACAATACATAAATGAGAACCATGTTTTTAATCATGAAGTGTTGTTGCAGCCAATATCCTGTTTTGCATGCAGTTTCCTTTTCAAAACCCCTTTTTTCTGTGATTTGCTTCTGAGTCTCCCCGGGGAGGCCAGGAGACAAGGCTTCTGACCAGACCCTGGACCCCCACCCCCACCGCCAGAGATACCGTCATCGGCATCACCCCTGTGACCCTGTGAGAGGTGGTAACCAAGCTTCCAGAACCTCTGAATCACACACCAGAGTGACAGTTTAAATGCTTTTCAAGTATTGACACATTTAATCCTCATAATAAGCCAAGAAAATAAATCTCATTCTTTCCCCCATGTCATGGGGAAGGAAACAGAGGCTCAGAGAGGTCAGGAGACTCACCCGAGGTCACACAGTAGGTGGGCGGTTGAGGCAGGATGCTGATGCACCCCCCAAAATAAACGAGCCCGAGCCCTGACGTCCCCCTCAGAAGACAGCCCTTGGAACAGCTGCCTAAGGGAAGCCCAGCAGGCCAGGCTTTTAAGAAACTCTTTACAGAGCAATTATTTCTTCCAAATATTGGAAGATAAAGGGATCAGTGCATGCTAGGGCATCACACTGATTTGCTCATAATAGATATCATAGGTATTAAGTGCAGTTTATCCTGAGTGTAATTAGTGGATGCTTTTCAGACGTGATGATAATTGCAGCCCATTGTTTCTACAGTAATTTACAGAAATAAGGAGCTCTTCTGCTGCTCATCTCCTGGAAGGGAAGGGGAGAGAGCCCTTGTTCAAAATTAGCCGATGTCTGCAGCCAAGCAGCACAGGAGTCACTTGTCACTTTTACCAACGGTCCCTCACGTCTGCAAAAAGGACCCCTTGCACTCATATCCTCAGTATAAAATGAAACGCATTTTTGCTTTGTCGGGACACGTATCTGATGGGTAGACAACTTGCAATTCTGCTGCCTTCTTGGTCTACAGGATGTTAATTATTTTAAAGTTTCTGTGGCTAGCCGCCTCCACTCTCTCTGCTACAACTGGACAGGGGTTTTCTCTAAGGTGTGGAACTGATGATACTCACAGGACACGTCGGCCACCTCTGGCGGAGCACGGGCTGGGCTGCAGAGAGGGCAAGCCTCGTCACCCCCTCCTCTGAAGGGTCACACTTCCTGCTGGAGGCCTGGAGTTCACCAGGAATAAAGGTCTCTTCCAGGGATCCCAGCTTCAGAGTATCCAATGTCACTCTGGGACCTGTGGGTATTGGAAACTCAGCTGGTCTTCTGCTGCACTACGTAAGGCCCAAGCTAAAAGCATTGGCTTGCGCCTGAGCCCGGGGACACAGCTCAGGAATGTACATTCCCCTTCTCTGTCCCAGACCTGCCCGTGAAGGGATTGGGGTTCTGCCTCTGCTGTGATTTTTGTTTATTTCAAACATCACGCTCTTTACCTCTCCTAGCTTTTTAGTTCCAATCATCCTCTTGAGTAATTACATTTCTTAAGGCAGAGCTGTCTTTCGACATCTATCAAAACAAAGAAGGAAGAGGAGAAGGCTGCTAATAGAAATCCTTTTGTCAAAGCCAATCTCTGCAGGGACCTGGAGGCTTCCGCATATGACTTCCGCTGTGGGAGACCAAACAGTCTCGGGTGTCAGGAACATTCCAGTCAGTAGCCAAGCCCAGCTCAACAACATCTAAGCCAAAGGTGAGATTTATGTTAGAAAGAAAGGACTAGGGCTTATGAAGTCCAGGTCATGTGAGGTGAGGCCATTTGGAAATGTCACCGAGTTCTAGCTATCCCTGTCTCTGAGCTATTCCTAGTACAGAGGTGCCCGGGACCCCACGCAGAGCTGGCCCTCCCAGGCCTGCGCCCAGGGCCTCTCCACTGTGCTCCGGCAAGTCTTGCAGGAGGAAGGCTGAGGGCCCTTCCTTATCCCACGGGGCTCCTGGGAGGGAGCCTCCATTAATTCACACATACTCATTCACTGCTTCCCCACACCCACCCTGGCAACACTGGGCAAATTTCAAAAGACACTAAATTTGATAACTAACACTTATTACTCATTGCCCTCTCCACAATATTCTTGGCAGGGGTTAGAAACTGACATTTGCAGTTGAAAATAATGCATTGTCAAATAGGAAAACTGCAGGCTATAATTTTTAACACTTGTATCTGTTATTTTAAACATGAAACATTACATCAGTTTGACATTAATTTATATAATGGGGACTGAAAAGGATAATGCAATCGTAGTGACCACCTCCATTTAATTAACTGACAGTGAGAGCCCTAACCAAAAATATGGGCTTACCATACACAAAAACAAAGGCTATGTGTACACCTTCCATCATGCATTATTGAAATGCACCATGTCATTAGGGAGAATAATCAGGATGCTAGTGTAAAACCAGTCACTGATAAATGCAGACACAAAACTTTTATGAAAGTTTGTAAATACAGTATTGTATGGAAATTCTGATGCATATTGGCTTTCCTGAGCACTGTAAAGTGTTTTATTATGAAAAAAGTGGATAAGATACTTATCTTTTAAATTGGAGTTTAATATTTTATTAGTGTCAGGCACATAATTCTCATCAAATGGCAGGAAACTCTTTTTTGTATGGATATAAATGTCTAGAGTTTAATATTTCAAAGATAAGTACCTACCACTGTATCTATCACACAGCAGCTTAATGGAATTTACTTTTTCTTAAATATTTATACTGTATATGTGTTTGCTAGTCGAGTGATTATAGAACTCTAAGGTGGAGGGCAGGACTGGCCGTGCTGTTAGGAAGACAAGCCTCCCATGCCTTTTGCTTTCTTGGGGCCACAAGCCATTAACGATGGGGAGAGAAATAATTAAATAATTCAGAACCAGGGGGTTAGAAGGGGCCACGAGGAAAGTATGCTCTTCAAAACCAAGCAGCTAGAAAGTTTCTCTGATTTAACCTGAGTTTACAGACAACTCAGGAGAAATTCAGTTTAACAAATTAGAGCAAAATGAGGGGGAGAGCTAGGCATTTGGCTTTCTGAGGGAAATTGCATTGTGTTGAAAATCCCTCCCTTCACCCAACTTGGAGGCCGGTGGGGGGTGGGGGGCGGGCAGTTTCCCAAGGACTGAGTGCTCAGGAGATTTCCACTTCTTCAGCCCTGCAAACTCTTTCATCGGGCCTGAGAAATGCTTTCTGATCCATGCTGATACAATTACCTAGCCTTTATTGGCAATTTAGACCTGCTTTTAGGGACATTTTAGAGCAAATGATGTTTTCTTGATATTTTAAAAAAAGCAGTGCTATTCCCTATACCTTTGGGATAAGGTAGAAACCAAGTTAGAGGCTCATTAGAAGGCTGATTGCTGCAATGTGGTTTTTTTTTGTTGTTGTTGATGTTGTCGGGAACCGAGCTACCAAACCCAAGGTGTGGGCCGGGTGATTCTCCTCTCTCTATCAAAAAGTATTTGGATTTCTTGTATTTGGGTGAAATACAAATGGGATTCATTGCCACTGTACTTAGAAAGGTCTTAAAATCCTCCCATCAGTCGAAAGGATATTAAAATGGGCTCAATAAATTTTTTAATATGCACATATGCCAAGGAGAGGCAGGAAGGTTCTTTGTTCCTTTAGTAGGGTGGATGTCCAGTTTAGGAGACACGGGTGCTTCCTTCCCTGATGGTGTTTAGGCGGGCTTTAACCAAGGAGCGGTTATATTGACAGTAAATAAAGCTGGCTGTCCTTAAAGGCTCTCTGACAGGGATTTAAATAGAGTGACATTGAAAGCCGCACAATGGAATTAGCGAGAGCCCAAAAGCCCGCAACGTTTCCTGTTCAACCAAGGGAGCGCCCTGGACCAGAGGCTTCTTGGTAGGATTTAACGGGCGAGATTTAATTCAGATACTGCTTTGGCAAACCACATCCGAAAAGGTGACCGTCTCCTGCCCCGTTGTCTGCAGCCAGGAAAGAGGAGGGGAGAAGACGGACTGTGGACGGCTGCGAGGGAAGTCCAGGTGCAAGCCGTGTCCCTTCCTGGGACCTGGGGTCAGGCCTGCGGGGGACAGCGGACCGTGGTTTCCCCTCTGCCCTGCCGACACCAGCCGAGAGGAACAGGGCAGAGCCCCTCCTGGGGGGACTGCCTTGTGATAAATAAAAGCTGAGGATTTAAAATTCTCTTAAATGGGGCTGTGTGAGAGAGACCTTGGCTGTGGTAAGTAAAACCTGTTAATTAAAAACTTATTCTCCTCAGAAAACAGTGTTCCCCAGGTCCCTGTGGGTGCAGGCCCATGCCAAACACGTGTTTTCCACGTCGTGATGGAGATCACAGCCCGTCTAGGGTGGGTCATGAGTACTCAGCCCTCCTGGCGCGTCTCCTCACACTCTGGTCAAGGCCAGACTCTTTACCGATGCCTGTGGCCTGGCCCCTGCCCCCTGCCCGGACCTCACTGGGGAGTGCTTCCCCGAGCACTCACGTAGGCCACCCAGCCCGTGCCCTTGCCGTCTCCTCTGCCCAGAATGCCCTCACGTGCCCCTGCGTCGCCACTCCTGCATCACTTCCTTGCCACTTTTCTTTTTAAATGTTTATTTCTTTAATTTTACAGACAGAGATAGAGAGCAAGCAGGGGAGGGGCAGAGAGAGAGGGAGACAGAGATTCCCAAGCAGGCTCCACGCTGTCAGTGCAGAGTCCGACATGGGGCTCAATCTCAAGATACATGAGATCTTGAGCTGAGACAAAATCAAGAGTCAGACGCTTAACTGACTGAGCCACCCAGGCACCCCAATTTGTTGCCACTTCTTAAGTGTCACCTTCTCAGGAAGACTGTCCCCGATCGCAGCATCTAACGTTGATACCTATACCCCCATCCCTCTTTTGTTTCATTCATGGCCCTTCTCACTGTCTAAAATTATCTTTATTTGCATGTTTCTGGATGGTCTGAGTTTAGGGTCCAAGAGAACCAGGACTTTGTCTTGTTGGCTGTATCCCCAGCTCTTAGCAAAGGTACACAGTAGGTGCTTAATTCATCTTTGGTGAGAGACTGGAGAGCATTCACAGGGAGACAGGGCCAGCACCTAGCAAGCCCTTCTCCCTGGAGAGAAGCAGTCCTGTGCTCTGATGGGGAGCCTGCAGGGCTGTTAAAGGAAGGCCCTGAAGCTCAAAGCCACATGCAGTGTGAAAATGGGCCAGCAGGGGGCACTGAGGAGGCGGGCATGAGGGAGAAACAGCCACACCGAGGCACAGGCTGGAGCAAATGGCTGCTCTTGCCTCCTCTCTCCCCACCAGTGACCGCCTCAAGACCCCCAGGGCTCTGTGTTCTAGGCTAGAATTCCAGTGAAGACTAGCAGGTACCAATGTTCTCGAAGTGGGCCTGGACCAGAGTCGCAGGTGTGACCAAGACTTTCGATCCAGCTGTCATAACAGAGTGGCCCAGAGAGCCTCTTACTCAGACCTTGGGGCTGAGAACAACTCTCCAGGCGCTAGACCCGGGCACCGGTGGGGTAGTAACACGTGCAGAAGCAGACCACAAGTTTGGGACCTGCAGGAGCCGGTCAACGTTCGGAGCAGCCCATGCAGACGTCAGGAGCACCCCACTGTGAGTGGACAAGATCTCAGATGGAGCCCTTGGGGCTGGCTGCTGGGCGTTGCAGGGGGTCCTGGACCGCAGAGGGTACAGGGGTGTGTGTTTGAGGACTGGAAGCCAGGGGATGACGTGGACCTGGACACGGGGCCCCCCGCACAGCTCAGGACATGGCCTTACTTGGGGCTGGAACAAGTGAGAAATGTGGCCACTTTGTCCCCTGGTGCCTTCTCTCTTGCATATTCAGGAGGCTAGGTTGGGTGGTGACCAGTGTCAGGGAATGTCATTGACAAGAGAGACAAAGTCAACTCATGTGGGTCTTGGGATTGCACAAAGTATCTCCCAGGTGACAACGACAGGGCAGCAGTGTCTTTTCTAGGCGTCCTCCCCCCACCCCCCCACAGAGAGGACCATGCCCTTGCAGCAGGTGCACTGAGCACTCGTTAGCTGACTACATTGATTCCTTCCTTTGTGCCCCTTTTGTGGACAGACGCCTGTTCACAAGGGCCACTGGCTGGAGGCTCCTTTTCTGCTTCCACAGCTCACAGCCATGCTGAGGTGCAGCTGCCTGGGGCTGGGCTGGGAGAGCTGCCCAAGGGGATACCCCGCCCCCAGCAATGGTTTTCCTGCTGTCCCCTCTGTCTCTGCATCCCACAGTGGCTTCTTGCACTACAGTCAGACTAAGAAGGCACTTCGGAGCTCCAAAACCTTGCAGGAGCGGGATCTGGGACCCTCAGTCCACCAGCACCTGGTCTGGTCAGTGAACATGTTCAGTTAATGTCCCACAGGGACACTTGCCATCCTGAGAGCAAAGATGGGACCCCCATGGACCTCACCCACCGAAAGGGAATTCCCTGGGGAGATCCCTCCACCCTTTGCAGCTCCAGCTCAACAAAAAGGAGATATTTTAAATAAGATCTGGCTCCCAAGCAGCTGTGATGGTTTGGAGAGAGAACTGTGTCCAGCACGGAGTGGAACTAAGGCTCCTCGGGCAAAAGCAAGGGAGGACAAGAGAAGCCTCCGGACCCAGGAGCAGATACTGGTTTTTGTATCTCCAACTCCGTGAACTCTCTTCTATTCTCATTTCGAGGTTACATTTTGAAAAAAATATATAACTTGTGTGGAGGTAGGGTATAGGGGATGAGGGATACGGATTCCTTTTTGTGTGTCTACATCGTCATTGTCCTTGTCTGGCTCCTCCCCAAGTGAGAATTCTCTATCATCGACGTGGCTCCCTGCATCTCCGTAGAAACATACATAAATAAAATAAAAAGGTATAAAGATGGTCCAGCAGAGCCTGCGAAGTTTGAGCTGGCTTAACAGACAAATACAAGCGAGTGATCATTGGAAGGCCACGCTGCATCCCGCTTTGTGTGAGGGAATCATTTGGGGAGCGAGATTCAGTTTCATAAAAATGATTTTCAAGAGCTGTTTTGTGAGTAGTAGAATGTTGGGTATCTTTTTTTCCCCTTTCACCAAAATGAATAAAAACTTTATGTTCAGTGCGGTACTTAGGTATTGGTTTTGTTAATTTCTTAAAACAAATTGGCTCCCCAGTAAATCCCAAACTTGGACAGCCACATTAAGCTAGCAGTGGGGAGGCAATCTGAGCATGATTATCCTGCAAGAGAATTCCCAGAATTTCATCCAAACTGTGATTTGTTCTGTTATAAAAGGCCTATAAAACCCAGTATAGAAATTCCTGCAGGAAACTCGAGTGTTTAAATATCTGCAATTACTCTCTCATGATTAAAGAAAGATATGAAGGACAGGACATGAGTGCACCACAGAAAGTGGGAGGTGTGGTGTTAGCGATAAATCACGGGCCGGTGACACAGGCGGACCTTGATGCTCATTCACAAATCAGCTCTGAGCTCAGGGATGCTCTTGGTGGGCTGGTCAGGGTGCCGGGCCTGGGAGGAACCCAGCACGCCTGCAGCTGGGCTGGTGGGAAGTCCCCCGTGGAAACTTCTGGGGAGGGAGGCCCCTGCTGGCCCAGAGCCCCTACAACAGCGGGGCTCAGCCGGGAAGGGTCATTTTGCTTTCTGCTGCAGCAGTGCCTCGTGACTGCCGCCTCATATACTTTGTGCCTCAGGACAGCGTTATTCCCACACGCCCACGCTGCGCCCTGACACTGGCCCTCGCTTAGGGAAGTTAGGGCTGCGCGCTCCAGCCTCTGGGTTGGCCTATCAGGCCCCGGAGATGGCCCTTCTGAGCCTTCTTGGGCAATTTCTTTTTCTAAAGCTCCATCTTCTAAGCAGTGATCTTTCAACCTGTTCCCTGTGATGGCATCTAAGAAGGACAGCTTGGAGCTTCCCTAGCTGTCCCGCCTGACAGGTGAGGAAGCTAAGGCCCCGTCTGGCCTGGAGACCAGCCCCAAGAGGGAAGCCCACCCTCCACCACTCTTGGGAAACCATCTGTCATTGGGAGAGTCCCTAGCCAGGCCACAGGGCACTTTCGTCCTTAGTGGACTCCTCTGACCTTGCACACTCCCCACCCTGCTGTCCAGAGGGTGCCCCTTTGCTCCCTGGCAAGAAGGGGCTTCAGAGAGTGAGCCCAAATGGCCCGTCTGCAGGGATCCCTGAGAGCTGCAGGTCTGGGGGGGTGCCTTGATCTTGGCCATGGCTCCACAAGCCCCCCGCAGCCCCTCCTCCCAGGTCGCAGCTTGGAGGAACCATCCCAGACCCCAAGCAGTCACCTCTTCTCACGACCCCTCCTGCTGTAGGGGTGCAGGTAGCCTCCTGCAATCGCCAATACCCGGGTTCCCTCATCATCTCCAGTGTACCCTTCCCACACGGTGGGGACTAGCCTCCCATATGAAACTAGAACTTGGGCTGATAACAAGTGCCATGCAGAACTCCCTGGGGGGCAGGTCCTGTCAGCTCCCCTCCTGGTCTTCTTTCACACAGTGCACAGCACTTAGGGGATATATGGGGGCAGACAAAGGAGTGTCCATAGAGGACATTTGCTGAGTTTGTACCTCACCCTGGAGATGCTATGTTGATTATCTTTGTTCATTCACTCCCCTTCCTTCTTGCTGGGCTTCAGAGGAGAGCAGGGCTGAGGGCTGTCCTCCCTCTGGGAGCAACAGCCTGCCTCTCCTGCAAGCCAGTGAAGAGTACCAGCTACCTGGCTGACCACAGAGGGGCCAGGATGATATTGGCACCTGGCATCAATATCATCAATAGCCAGTTGGAGCTGGCGCTTTCGGACAGGTGTGCTGCCTCTCTCTCTCTCTCTCTCTCTCTCTCTCTCTCTCTGCATTCCATTAGCTCCCTCCCTCCTTACCTTCCTCTCTCCCTCTCCCCACCCCCAGGCTCTCAGAACTTGAAACAATATGTTCAGGGGTCAAAGTGGAGGATGAGGAGGACCGTGGAGACACACGTAGCACAGACTCCTATGAGCCCTGGAACGCCTGTGTAGGGCAGGGATGACAAATGGCAGAGCCCCGAAGGTGTGCAATCCATTTATTGATTTCCAGCCATCCCTCCCTCTTGTTCTGTGGGCCTCTAGGGAGAGAGAGTCACAGACTCTTAGGGCTGAGATTGTGCAGGAAGGGCACGGGTTTCCTATTGGCCAGACATCTGAAGCTGCTTGGCCAAAATATGGAGCCCATTACAAGGAAATGTGGTTCGTGTTTCCGATGGAGACAAACAACCTTGCTCCACTGACGGCCTGGGTCTCTGTGTCGCTAGAACAAGCCAACAGCAGCAGACATCCCTCCTTGCTGGCCGCCTGGTACACCAGGGTGAGGGTCCTGGAATGACAGAAATAAGGAGAATAATAATATTTAACAAGGACTGAGGATTTTCTCTACGCTGGTGACATTTCTTCAATTCACATTTACTTATTTAATCCTCACAACTCCTGTGCAAAATGGAGTCTGCGTTTCTAGTCCCAAATCTGTCATTAACTTACAGTGTGGCTTCAACAGATCACGGAAACCTCTGGAGACCTCAGTTTTCTCATCTGAAAGGAGGCGTCATTTCATATCCCTCTATTTGGCCTAAGTAAAGAAATAACACCTCTTTACAAGTACCTACCTTCTTGAGCCAAGATGTTTCATTCTTCCCAGAAACATCTCCACTAAGGATATGGAAAAATTAGTCCCAGGAACAAAAAGAGAAGAGAATGGGAGTTTGAGATTTTAAACTGGGGGCGGCGGGGGGGGGGGGGAGTGCAAATGTTTTCGTAAAGGGCCAAACGGTGAGTATTTTGGGCGATGTGGGTCTCTGTTACAACTCCTCAACTCTACCGGACTGAAAGCAGCCAGAGAAAGTATATAAAGGAATAGGTGGGGTTGTGTCCCAACAATATGTGTTAGAGAAACAGGTCAGCCTGGCCATGGCTGGGTTTGGTTCACAGGCCATAGCTTGCCCCCCTCCCCAGCTTTAACCAACAAGCCACATCCCCCCACCTTTTTCAAGGCATATCAACCAACCGTAACAGGGTGGAGTTCTTAGAAAGTAGTTCTGAGAGGTAGAGATCAAAGATCACCATCTCCTTTCCTCTTCCTTTCTACCTTAAGGACGTACAAACAAAACAAGGGGATGCTAATCAAGATGTTTGAACTCTGAATAACAGAAGAGCTCTAACTCACGTAAGTGGATGAGCCTGGGGTTTTAATCTTACACATAGAGAGTTCGTGAACGTAAGTCTCTGGCATAGTTTACCGAATTATAATTGACAAAAGAAACAGTAAAAATAGATTAATGCACACACGAGTGATCAATTTCCCCTGAAGTACCAGGCAGGATTACTCTGCACATTTACCTCCTCCTGAAGCCTTCCTCCTGACAGTCTCAAACCCTCTACGGTCGGCGCTGGAATGCCTTGTACTACATTGGGGTGATGGTTCCATGTTTCAAAGTTATTCAGAACCTGATTGGCCGTGTTCCTGCAATACATTTTCCTAACCTCAAGATAAAGATCCATGCATCTCTTTACCCTTTAAACAAAAAAGCTATTGTAATAGCATGTAGTCTGAGGCACGGTCTGAATACCAAAATCTGTACATGCACTGCTAAACTGTTTAAGTATGGAAGAAGTAGTGTCTAATAGCATCAGGAAATTGAAATTTAAAAATTTTTCTCACTCACTTATTTGATGAGAACTGGGTATGCTGACAGGTGAAGCAGAAAGCCATTTTTCAAGTTAAATGCCAAGCGGTTATATAGTATAATATTCAGTCAAAATTAACCACCTCACTGCTGCACTGACACCCAGCGTATTTAACGCCAACCGTTCCTGCACAGAAAACGGCAGGCCTTTGGGAGTGCCTGCAGAAGGGGAAAGAAACTGTTACTAATACTTCAATTACTTAGTAGGCGCCCCTACTCTCTGAGTAGGAAAAATGGACTGGCAGCCACGCTGACTCTTGCAGACGCCACACGTTTGCAAAGAAATCACTCTGCCTTCCAGGCCCCTCTGGGTCTTCTACGCCAAACCCCGGAAATTTCTGGATTTGCATGGGCCTTGGGCAGATTCCCTCTAAGCAAACCCTTTCTATAAAAGCCAGTGGATGCCTGCCTGTAGGCAAAGATGCCAGGGCTTGTTGGGGGGAGGGGGGAGCTGTTTTTCTGAGCTAGTTTCCTAGTGAAAAACAAGATTCGTAGGGAGAAAATGCATGTGTCACAGGGCAGTGCATGGAAGGGCCTGAGCAGTGGACAGTAGGGAGTCATCGTTTGGTAGGATTTGCATTCCAGACAGGAGCTTGGGAACCCCCATCTGGGGGCAGGCAGAAGGGTGAAGACAGCCCCGTGTTGGAAATTCTAGCCTCTCTCTTCCTGGACTGATTTTATTAGCGAGCATGCTCTAATGCTTCAGCTAATGGGCCAGGAAGTATATCCCTCAAATTCCAACCACAAACAAAAACACACTGTGGGATCTTCTCGAAGCTTCAAATCCTCCGTGACTGAGTAACTAAAGGGGACTCCCCTTCACTTCCACCAAGGTGGGGGCATTTGTCTGTAAAGTGCAATGGCCCGTGGTGGCTCTCGGGTGTCCCAGGACCTGCCAAGAATAAGAGGACAGCCAGGCTAGACCCTGGCCCATTAGGTGTTGACCCAATCCTCCCTGCCAGAGGATGATCTTGAAACATTTGCTTTCTCCAGCCTTTCATTTCCTCATGCGGTATTTCACTGGCTTCCCAGAACCACTCTGAAAGACGGAGGGAGATGTTGGTAGGGGCCCTGGGTACCCCAGAAGCATGTCCAGAAAGGGATACGGGTTGCTTCAATGCATGGCATCTACTGGCCAATGCACCAGGCTTCACTCCCTGGTCTCATTGGCCTTCTTTAAAAAAATAAACCCACATTAAAACTAATTTTTTAAAAATGAAAACAAAGTAGGCAAAAATATTTTTTCTGTTAGTGTTTATTCTCAAGAACGTGGAGAATACAGAAAAATTAAAGTACATTAAAAAAAGACTCTGTTTTAATTTTACTATCTACCAACATAGGAATTAGTCCATAGTTTTATTTCCCTCAGTCGTGTGTGTGTGTGTGTGTGTGTGCGAGAGACAGAGACAAAGACAGAGACAGACAGAGAGATAGAGAGACAGAGGGATGGAGAATGGAGAATGTGTGTTTGGGGAGAGACATTCTCTGTCACTGAATTTCAGATGGCAGACAGACAATGTATATGTCACTAAAGCTATCTGTAGATGTCCTCAAAATCCATGATGTGTCCTAATTTATTTAGCCAATCTATTAGCATTGACTCTTCAGGGTTTGAGTTTTGTCATTGTTGCTGTTGTTACTGCTTTGAGCATCTCTGTGCATAATTTGCTATCAGCAGCCACTCTGACCATTTCCCTGGTGGGGGGGGGGGTACGCGGGGTGCGCGCAGAGTTTCTAGATGTGAGATTACCAGGTCACAGGGGAGAACCCATGTTCATCTCGCTACCCTGGACTGGCTCCCTGGGCGCAAGCATGGCTCTGCCTCCGAAGGACTCAAGGCAGTCTCTCTGGCCTCATCCAAAATGACTCACCTGACTCAGGACCCTTTTGAGCTACACCAAGGTGTTCTCAACCTTAACTTTGAAACTATTGAGCTTCAGGGCCAGACAGTCTTTTGTTGTGCGGCTCTGCTGGCTGCTGCAAGGTGCGTAGCAGCATCCCTGGCCTCTACCCACTAGATGCCAGTAGTACCCTCTCAATTGTGACAACCACAAATGGTTCCAGAAATTGCCAACATTTTCTGGATGGCAAAATTGCCCGTGGCTGATAACCACTGAGTTAGACAGGGTCTGGGCAACACAGTCATATGGATGAGTTAGCAACTGAGTGGTGGCAGAAAAATCTAATCCCAAGAACAAAAAAAGCAGCTAAGTCTTCCCAAAGTAAGCCTTGTAGATATACATATAGATCTACGTATATACCAAAGAATCACTCCTCTACAAAATTAGCTCCTCCTCCTCCTTGTTCACACAACATTGCATACACACCTCTACACAGCTTAATAATTACTTTGTATGATTGTTATTTTATTACTCGGTTTTCTTCCTCCATTAGACCCCTGAGTCTCTTGGAGCAGAACATTTCTTATTCATTTCTGTGTTTTTGGCATAGTGGATCTCAGCACAGAATAGATGAGCAATAAAGGAAGGAAGGAATCTAAAACAAGACAAAGGCACATGCAGGCACGCACACATGTAACACGTGTGTGCGCACATGCACACTTCTACATGCACACACGTGCACCAACACCGGAGCACAGCTAGGGCTATCAGCTACAAAAGCATCTATTGTTTTTGAGTACACAGTGATTTCTGAAGGTAAAGTTTCTCTGTGTAAGCACTAAACATTCCCTAAATATGCACAGAATAACATTTGGGGAGTCAGGAGCAATGCATTTTCCAGCGAGGTAGGACCCCTACTTTTAAATAAGGGTAGTTAGGTTGTCAAAGGAGAGGGAAACTTTCTCTGTGGCTTTAAGAGACAATTTACTGCATCATTAACGCACGTCGTTTAATGGAAAGTCCTGTTATTTTTGGAGGAAGAAATGCATATTCCATACTAAATATAATAACAACATAAACCTTTAATAAATAATTGTAACAGTTTATAAATATTTAAATAGTAAATCTAAAAGTCCTGAGGGACCGGAGAAAGCAAGGAGGGAAGATCTGACTTGTAAAGCACTAAAAATAGGTCCTGACACATAAGCTTTTAGACTTTTTTGCAGGCGGAAGAATGTATATTGGGACCTTTTTGCAAAGATAATGTTAGAGCAAAGTGACCATTCCATGGTTATTAAGTAAAGGAACTCTTGAGGGTGAAATTGACCAAAAAGCTCAATAAATGAGACAGAAGCCCCGAAACCTTCCATTTTCTGATTCTCACTTTGGGTACAGACATCTAAACATTTCATACTCAATACTGGATGAGCAAAGACCATCCACACCAGAGCACACAGAGCCAGTCAACTTGTGGGCATGCCAGGAAAGTAATGCCATTTGTTACTGAGAACTACTGTGTGCCACCACCGGGGAAGTGCTTCAAGGGGATCTCTCCATTGATACGCACAGGTTTTATGATCCCAGAACTGTTATTATTCCAGAGAGGTTAAGAAATGCTGCCCGGCACCATCCCCAACCCCCACACGCCCAACTGCGGTAGAGTTGGGATTTGAACCCACATTGACGGAAGTTCTCCCATGTGAGGAAAGCTCTCTTCACCTCACACTGGCCCCAATGTAAGACCATCTACACCTCAGTATCTTGGATGGGCACAAAGCTCATTCTCTTATCCAGCTAGATGCAATAGTAGTTATGATGTTGTCTTCCCAACACCTACTTCATCTAAAACTTTTGTATATTAAGCCAATGATACACATCTCCTCATTATGGCCAATGAACCGTGAGCGGATGTCTGTCACTGACAGTGGTGATTTGGGGAAATTGTCCTCTCTCCCAAGAGAGAGCACAAGAGATGGTCCTTTCTTGTTCCTCTGGATCAGCGTGTCTGGAGCTGTAACAGCCATGTCCAGTGCAGGGGGAAGCAACCTTAGGGTGAAGAGAGGCGGGAGCACCCTGGGCCATTGGTGACTACTGAGGCGCTCTCTAGGGGACAACTGACATCTGGATGTGAGATAATATACTTCCTCACTTGAAATAGCTGGAGTTAGGAGTTTCTGTTACTTACAGCCAGAAGCATCCTACCTGATGGAGGGACATACACAAGGGGCCAGTTATAGTAGTGTACGTGCAAGTGGTAGTTCAGAAATGATGCTGGATCAAGCAGTATTCCACATGGGGTTGGACTCTTGGCTATGAATAGCTTCCGACTGCATCCAGTTTAGCCTTCTTTTTTTTCTGGAAATCCCCTCCTTTCTCCCTGAAGAATTCCCTGACCCTCCTTATACATCAGATAGGTAGCTGGGAAGTGGCCAATCCCCCAGCTCCCAGTGGGAGGTGCTGACTAGAAAGACAAACGTAAGTTCCAGCACAGTAGTTCCACTAGGACCATTTGAGAATGGTCTTTGGTCCCATGTCAGTCCAATAATACGTACAAAGGGGTTCTCTTAGAGCTCCTATAAAATGAACCTTCTTACTCTCCTGGAACAGAAGTCTTTGTCTCTGTCCTTTTCCACCAGTTTAGGCAAGAAAACACATCACCTGGTGTTTGCTGGCAGCCATCTTTATCTCAGAGGGAGGAGGTAGTGATAGGATGAAGCTAAAGCCACAGCAACAGAATGGAGAAGCAAAAAGGAAAGCATCACTCTGACCCTTCCTACATTTGGACTTCCCAGTTACATGAGCTAATAAATCCCTTCTACTGTTAGTACCAGTTTGTGTTAGGGTCACCATGACTTGGAAACAAAGGCACTGTAACTGTGCTCATATGGGTAAATGCCCAGAATTCTAGCAGAGACCCTGAGATGGGTGTTTTAGAGACTTGAGCCAGGTGTATGCAATCATCATAGGTGAGTGGACCAGCACCCATTGATGGACCTCACGGGGCTAGAGCAGCCTCAGAGCACAGCTGGAGGAGAGGAGACTGGTGATATATGTCAAGGTTTGGGTGCTTCACCTGGCATGCAGAGAAGAAGAAAGAAGAGCAAAAGCGAGGAATCTGTGAAAGTCCTTCCCAATTTGGAGGGTCCTAAGCAATCCACTGACTCACAGCTTCTGCCCAACGACCTTTCTGGGCAGCGTGGGTGTGGCGGTCCAGACTCACAAGTGACAGAAGCAGGAGCAGATACCCTCAAAAAGAGTTTGAAGGTCCTGATTCTTAGACCCTTACACATAACAGCATCCCTACTAAGACAAGACGTCAAAAATATGGTCTTTTAAGAAAGTTACCTTAAAAGCTGTTTAGTGTCACTGCCATTTAATGAGACTGCAGGAAATCTTCCCCAGGACTGTCCAGCTGCCTCCTGATCTTTCATGGGACTGAACTTATCCAAGTATCTCACTCGTTTTTCTATTCCCGACAGCATAAATCATTAGATGCTGTTACTGTTTATTATCACTGAAGTTAAACATCACACATGACAATGTATCATCTCTGTTAGAACCCGAGGCATGGGTTGATCAGCTAGAATTGTCAGATAGAGCTTGTTCTTTTTTTAAAAAAAAAATTATTTATTTCTCTTGAGAGAGAGAAAGAGAGAGAGAGAGAGAGAGAGAGAGCAAGGGAGGGGCAGAGACAGAGGGAAAGAAAGAATCCCAAGCAGGCTCCTCACTGTCAGTGCAAAGCCTGTCACAGGGCTCGAACTCACGAGCCATGAGATCATGTTTTGAGCCAAAACCAAGAATTGGACGCTTTACCTACTGAAACACCCAGGTACCACTGCATAGAGCTTGTTTTAAGGTGGCATTTGCGGGGCATCTGGGTGGCTTAGTCGGTTAAACCTCCAACTTCAGCTCAGGTCGTGATCTCATGGTTTGTGGGTTCGAGCCCCGCATCAGGCTCTGTGCTGACAGCTCAGAGCCTGAAGCCTGCTTCAGATTCTGTGTCTCCCTCTCTCTCTCCCCCCCTCCCCCACTCATGCTCTGTTTCTCTCTGTATCAATAATAAATAAACATAAAAATTTTTTTTAAAAAAAGGTGACATTTGCATGGCTCTTTTTCCCATTCCCCTGAATCTTCTGCTCCAGGAATATTCTTTCCTTCAATCACTGCTGGGCCTAGAGGAGCTGACTTGCCTTCTGCTCAGTCCTGTTTGAGTGTGAGCTGGCACTGGTGTTCTGTCCTAATACACTCTTGGTTGGGGAGGATTGAGCCTGAGCAAACCTGTAGGCCGGGGAGCAGGGCTAACACTTACATAGAGCTCCACACCTAGGGCTCCACACCTTGGGTCATGCATACAGCTCAAGGATGGTGTCCATTCTATCATGTCCCAAGTTCCGTTTACTAACATACCATTTTTCATAAGAAATTTTAGTGGCGCCCCACTACCTTAATGGCACTGGAGCCTGATGACATGAAATTTCAAAGCTTCTTTTGTCTGTTTGCAGCCCCTAGTTCTACATCATTTCCCACCCTTTCTGCCTGCTACTTGAGCCACATAGAGATTCACCAACTCCACCAATAGATCTCCCAATAGATCCTCATTTCTACCCAACTGTCTGAATTCTATCCCTGATCAGGTCTTGCTCGAGTCCTCCATTCCCCAGGGGATCTCCACGATCCTCTAGTCCTCAATGGGCTTCCCTTTGGGATCTCCCAGACACTTGCTATTTATACCCACTGCTGTGCATGGTCACTTGCATCCATGTGTGGGCCTGGCTTCTTTTCCCATCTGGATCCTGTGCCCCACGGGCAGAGGGGCCAGGTTCCCTGCAACAAGGCTCATAGCGATCTGCATGGAGGGTAGAGTCCCAAAAGACAGGTGCTTCCATCATCCCATGGTGGGCCAGGTGCATACTGGCAGCAACTCTCTCTGAGTGGCCTTGGGGACCAAGGCTCACTTCATCTGGCCTGGGAACATTCCAGGGCAGAGCCTGTGACTATGGACATGAGCCATGATGGGTGATAAGAGAACAGCTCTTCCACTGCCAGGTGCATCTGAGCAAGCCTGAGAATCATCACCCATCAGACCCAGAATGGTCTAAGAGATTCTCTAACTTCAGCCCCTCATTTTATAGGCAAGTAAACTAAGTTCCAGAAGGATATGATTTCCCCAATATTATGTCACTGCTTAATGGAAGAGTCTAGACCAGAATCCAGGTCCCCTGACCCCTGACAGCTGGTTCCTTCTGTTGCCATGCCTCCTTTGATTGGTAATCAGTTTTAACCCAGTTATGCCCAATTAGGTGTTTTGCAAAAATGGATTCTTCAAGTTTTTCATAGGTGTGACATGAAGACATGGTTCTGTGGTCAGATACATTGGAAAAATTATGAACCAACAATTAAATTGATTTATTGATTCAGAACATCTCAGAGCTTTTTTAGTATGTTCACCCAGGAGGCCAGCATTGTGTGTAGCATTTCCCAAATTTAATTGATCATGGAACTCTTTCTCACCTATCTCTCCAACAAAGAGCCACAGATGTACTGGGGCAGACACATAACCAGGGAAATGGAGCCAGATGACATTTTCAATGAACTAAGGCTCATTATTTCTCTTTTGAAAGCCCGACATCCACGTGGCTAGAAGCCTCTGCAAGCCGGCGACATGTCCCTGCCACCACCAGGAAGCCTCTGGGCTTGTCTGCTCGGACAACTCTAGGTTCTCACTCCTTGAGAACGTGTGCAAGTAGTTCTTTCCATTCTGTGAAATTTTAAATGAAAATTTAATTTTAAAAAGTTAATATTTAAATCTTAAAAAGCATCCATTTCTAATTACCTCTAATGTCCCACAGCCAAAGAGCTGTTGAGCACATGGGTGTGCGTCTCACCAGTTAAAGACAGGCCCCTTCTAAGACTGCTGACAGGTCCCTCCAGAGCCATTGGAGACAGAATGACATGGAGGAGATCTCACTTGTGCAACGGACCCATCAGAGAAACTCCCTGGTTGGCTATGGCTCAAGTCATCTTAAGAAAAGGCATTATCATTACTGCATCTTCCACATATTTCCAATCGAGCTATCACAAGGGTATTCCAAAAAAAAAAAAAATCGTAGGAGTTGGCAGTAACTCAGTAAATAAAATCACCACTTTAATTGCTCCAGTGTAACAGGTCGATCATTATCAAGAAAGGTTTTGATATATTTTTTAATTAAATGGTGACTCTGTTGATCTATTTCGCTGATAATCAAGCCATCCCCTCCTCTTTCCCCACCCTCCAAAACAGTTTGCTTCCTGAATAGGACCAGTGTGGTGGCACAAGGGCAGGGACTTAACTAACGAGCTGTGTAGCTTTCGGCAAGTGACTTCCCCTCTCTGCCCCCCAGATTTCCAGTCTGTAAGAGGAGGTGAAGGAAATGGTATGTTCCAGAGCCCCATCCCACTGTAGGATGCTGTGATGTGAATGCATGCTATTGCTTTCCTGGACGGTATTTTTACAGCAATAGAAACCTGTTCTTCCCTCATTCGTTTCCAAGAGACCTACACATGTCAGTCCCCAGCATGGGCCAGCGAATTCCTCCAAAGTGCGCCACCTGCCCTCTCTCACCACTGGGTAGGGGACGCACCCTTAGCTAGGCCTGATTGCTGGTTTACAAAGTGGGAAGCGCGTTCTTGATTGACTTGTAAAATCCTTCTACCCCTCCTTGTGGGTGTGGTCCAGCTGAATGCTCAGAGCACACCTGAGGGTAGTCAGAAGCCCCTGCTGCCTTTCCCCAGCCTCACTCCCCAGGCTCCCTCTGAAGGCAGCACGGTGGCTGAGCTTGTAAGCGCTACAGTAGCATGCCACGGCCACAACCTGGTTCTGCTGCTTACTGGTTACGTGGCTGCGGCATGCTGCTAGGGCCCATTTTACAGGTGGGGAGGTTAAGGCAGTGAGAGGTTAACAGCGGTTCCCTTGCAGGGTATCCTGAGAATAACTGATTACCAGCACCCCGAGCAGGGCTTGGCGTGTGGGAGGCATGCCTTACATCTTACTCGTAGTTATCCCTGTCTTTATTCCACCTCACAGCGACGTCCATAAAATCATCCATTCAAACCAGTGAACTCATGAAATAGTGACTTTAGTGACTTCGGAGCGGTCCCGTGACTACTGCGCTCTTGCTCTCCCCTCCACGGTCTCCCACCTTTCAAAGCCCACACCCCAGATGCATGGGCTTCCCCTCTGTGCTCCAGCCCATGACCCACCCACCCCGCCACAGCGCGGCCCTCCCCCCACCTCCAGGGTGAAAGAAAACATTTCCCTCCCTTTTGCTGCTTTTGCTTCTCAATGAGGCTATGAGACAAAATTCTCTGTGAAAAGTGGAGCTATAAGCTGCTAATTTCCTGGGCTGCTTCCTTGTTACTCAGGGAGGCGATCACAGGAGGGCCAGTTGGTGGTATGCCCCTAAGTCTCTGACTTGAAATTCTGTCAAAGAGGCCCAGGGGTGCTCTGCCCAGATCTGGTTTTCTGGGGCCCATGTCCTAACTCACTTCTCATGCGGGCTGGCTCCTTCACCAGTGATGTGCCTCCCTGGGGACAGCCCACAGCGATGACCCCCTCCCCTCCAGTGTGGGGGGACACGGGCCTTCTTGCCTTAACAGGTCAGAAGCCCCTCCCAGCCCCAGAGCACCTGTGGGACCAGCTGAAGCCTCAGTTGGGAGTACAGTGGGGGCTCTCCCTCTGACCACTTCTCACTTGCCCACGGGGGTCTCTCCCCCAGTAAATCTACATGCAACTCTCCAAGCCTGTCTTGGGGAGCCCAGCTGAAGACAGAGGCTTGGCTACAACCACTTTCTTCTCCCCACCTTCCAGAACATGGGATGAAGGGAAACACCTGGGGTTGCTGAGCAGTAAGGTGCAAAGGGGCCAGGACCCGGAAGGCCTGAGCCAGGGGCCTGGCAGAAATGGCCCCGTTGGGTGGGCTGAATTGTGCCCCGCCCCCTGCAGGGAGACATCCTTTCCCTAATTCCCTCCAGAGAGAGACCCAGGACTGTGAGGATCCAGGTCTTCCCTCCTCCTCCCTGGGCCTGTGGGCCTCTGCCAGATCCCTGTGGTCTGCCAACCGCTGGCGAGCCCCGTGCACCTGTCTCTTCCCGGGCTGCCATTTCTCTGCCCCGTTTACTATTAGGACAGAACCCGGCTCCATCTCCACATCACGGGGATGTAAAGAGCGCTTTGATCTTTCCCTGGGTCGCTGGGGAGAGGGCTAAATTTAGACATAGCCTGGAGCGAAGGGAAGGGGAGGGGAAAAAATGAGGCCGTCCTAATGCATGTGTTGTAGGACACGGGGAGAGCCATTCCCCAGCTGTGGGAAGCCTCCAAAGAGGGAGCCCCCCCTTAAACTCATCCGTTTTGCTAGCGGCCTTTTGGACACTCGAGGAGCTTTCTAAAAACTGAAGAGTAAAGTGATCATAATTCTGAGGGAAGTGCAACTTTCTCTAAGTGCAGAAAAATGGTCTCAGAGAGGCACTGAGGCAGCCGGTGTGCGGCCAAAGGCTTTGCAGCTCAGACAGGCTGGGCTGGTGGGCAAGGCGGCTTGGGGAGGGGGGCAGCTCTGCACAGCGAAACTTCCCTGCCTTCTTCACTCCTCCAAGCAGGGAAAGGGGCAGATCCCTCCAAATTAGGGCTTCTTCCTTCCGCACTTTCTCCATTTGGGATGTTTAGCAGGATCTCTGACCTCTACCCACTAGATGCCAAGAGCACCTCCCTGCCAGCTGTGACAACCACAGATGTCTCCAGATGTTGTCAAATGTCCCCTGGGGAGGGGTGGGGGACAAAATCCTGGCCCCCCTCCCTCAGGGAACTGCAGCTCCACACACACACACCCAGCAGTATCCTCACTGGGTGGGAAGAAGAAGTTCTTTTGTATTTACCTAATAGTTTAAAATTTACAAAGTAGGTTTCCTTAGCTCTGCTCACCTTTTTAACATCACTATTTATTATGGGCGGATTGGTATGCACCCCCCCACCCAAATTCATACCTTGACCTCTTAACCCTCAGTAATGTAGAATGCAACTGCATTTGGGTCTTTAAAGAGGTGATTAAGATACAATGAGGCTGTTAGGGTGGGCCCTTACCCAGCCTGTCCCGTGTCCCAGGTGCACAGAAGTTGGTGCACTGACTCCTAGAGGAGCATGGTGCAGAGGGAAGACCACATGAAGACTCGGGGAGAAGGAGGTCACCGCAAGCCCGGGACAGAGGCCTCAGAAGTGACAGCCCTGCTGGTGCTTTGATCTTGGACTTCCGGCCTCCAGAACTGTGTGGTGTCTGGAGCATTCTTCGGACAGCCTGAGCAGGCTAATGCACCCTTTCGTGAGTCCGGCAAGACAGACTTCCCCCGTGCCCAAAGGCATTGAGCCACTCGTGGGTTAGAGGTCCAGACAGAAAACATGGGTGTCCCAGGTACCCCCGCCCCCCCTGCAGCCTCTTAACATTTGTCAAATGTAGTGAGTGTGATCAGGCACAGATTTTCAATGGAAAGAAATGATAAGCTTCTTTTTTCACAATCACCATAATAGTACCTGCTTCGAATGTAGCATTTCTTATTTGTCCAGAATTGTCTCTTAATTCGTTTTTTGTTTTTGTCTTTGTCACAAATCTGGATACTGTTAACCACTCCCTCACACTTCCTGAAGAGAAAAGAACCTTACATGGAGGAAATTAAAACACTGTATTAAAAATGTTTAAACCTTTTGTCTGACTTTTATTTTAACCGCAGCAACCAAAATTCCCTCCTGTCCCCTATTGTTAACTTTAGCTTAGGTTTTTGTTTGTTTGTTTGAATTTCCAGAGCTTCCTGGGGGGCCCAATGCTGGTTTTTTAATTCAGATAAAGTAAATCATTAGTCTTTGGTAAATAGCACACCACTGTGCAGTGTCTGATGATTTCAGTGACTGTACCACCAACTTCGGGTGCCTGGAGACCCCCCGCCCTCTCAGGGTAGAAGACAGGTGGCAGCACTCTGGGACTCAAATGCTCACGCTGTAACAATGTGCACAGTCATGCTTTATGGATGGTAAGGACTATTGTAAAGGGGCGCCTGGGTGGCTCAGTCGGTTAAGCATCCGACTTCAGCTCAGGTCATGATCTCCCAGTTCATGGGTTCGAGCCCTGTATCGGGTTCTGTGCTGACAGCCCAGAGCCTGGAGCCTGCTTCCGATTCTGTCTCCTCTCTGCCCCTCCCCTGCTCGTGTTCTGTCTCTCTCAAAAATACATAAAACATTAAAATTTAAAAAAAAGAAATTCTGTTGTAAAGAGTCCCCTGTTTGGGGATGAGTGGGACAAAACCCCGTTTGGCCACTTGGATGAAGAGTTGTGGCCTGGGATAACTAATCCTCTTCCAGAAATATCCCCACGGAGAATAAGCAGCGTTTACCAGAGGTGTCCCTGGTAGCTTCCTGGGTGCCCCTCCTACCTTGATCTTGTAGGACCAAATGAAGTCAGTGAATGCATTCCATCTGCAAACTCCTCTTAACAAGAACACACCTCTCTGCCACTGAAAAAGGCCCGAGCTCACACACAGACACAGAAGTCCACAGACCACTGCCTCTCTTACCCACGGCTCACCACAGTCTTTGTAAAGGGACTCCCGAAAAATCCTACAGAATCAAAAATCAGTAAAATTTCACCTAACTCAGATTTTCTGCCAGCATGATATTTTTGTATATGGAATGTGTTTCAGGTTTTGTTGCTTGGGCTCTAAAAAAGAACAGGCTAACCGTAAGAGGCACATGGACTACCTTTAGGATTTATGGTGTATGAGAAAAAACAGAAAGTACCATAGATTTGTATAATTTTTTTTTCTAGAAAAGATGTATTGTGCTGGTACTAGCAGTAAGATGAAGAAAAACCATGAAATCCTTCATGGTTTTATATAAAAATTGTCATACTGCTGGGATATCCTCATCGCCCATGAGCGAGACTCAAACACAGTATATTTATACTCAAATTTTTCAGTTTCTTCGGACAGTAGCTTTAGCCTTGTGCGGTTGTAAAGTCCCACAAAAGAGTATTTACTTTATCTTGTCAGAAAATGTAGTCATAAAAGAATCATAAACGCCCTGTGTTTATCTGGTTGTCTCTGCATACTGGTTGTCACTGGAGACATAGTTTCCTCCCCCCCCCCCCCCCCGCCTTTAGGGAAAATGAAATGTCTCATTGCTCTCCTCAACAAAAATACCAAGGATCCTAAGATATCAGAGAGAGCCTGTCTTCCCATTAGTACTGTGTTAGTGATAAACAATGTTTTATGCCCCATAATTAAGGTACAGGTAATGAGCAATTATGTAGATCATGAATTAATTATATTTAAAACAGAGGCCATTACAATCAATATTCACCACATTTCAACTGCATTCTGGAATTAATAAATCTAATTAAAACTTTCAATTGGCAGTGATCTGTTTATACCACCTTTCCAAAGAATCACAATTAACAGCTGTCTATGAATAACTATATATTATGTATATACACATACAACCCGGATTTGGGAGTGTGGGGCTGTCGTCTTTGCTTAGGTGGATTGATGAAGACAAACTTGTGTTGGAGTGATTCCTCACTGTCATCACAAGCTGACCACCCTGATGGACAGTTCAGACATCTTCATGTTGAGTGCCGGGTTCTGGTCCTCTTGGTTTTAAGTCTCAGAGCAATTGTTTGCCAAGTGGGGTTGGTGGTTGGTTGGCGTTAAGCCACCTTCCAAGCATCTGCCTTTTGAAAGACCATCTTCCCCCCACCCCCACCCTCTCATCAAAATGGGGCTTGCCCTCCTCTCCTTGGGCTCCAGTCAGTCCTAACCAATGAAATCACCATGCTTCGCTGGCCAAAGCAATTGGTTTAGGGATGGTCCTATGACCCTATCAGGGCTTAAGAGCCATAATAACTTTGTTGTGACTTTTGAGAAGGAAGTTTTCTTGGTTTCTAATTGACTCAAACCCAGTGAGAAGGAGGTCTGGAGTTTGTGGCAACCACCTTACCAGCCTGTGGAGCAGGACTGAGCTGGGGCAGGGGCCAGGTCCAGGTTCAGGTCCTGGTGATGTCAGTTATGTTCCTAAATCCAGCTATGCCTAAGCCATATAACTCTGGAGTTTCCACTTATATAATCCAGTAAGAATATTCTCTTTTTTTATGCATGCATCTCTGGGAAAGGTCTTTGATTACTTGCAAAGTATCTGGTAAAGCAATTCCCATGCTCGGCTGACTCATTACTTCAATAGAGCTATTTTACTAAGTCACCCTTAAACAAGTACAAATCCTGCCCAGAATAAGGGTCTTGGAGGATAGAGGGCTGGTAATGGGGCAGTGAAGACTAGTATCACTCTAAACCGAAATATCTGTGCGTCAGTATCAGCTTATTATTAAGTATTCCAAATACATTTTCAGCTCATGGCCGGTACACTTCTGAAAATATTGACACTATATAAAAACCTGGGCTGTAGTCTGGGGGTTTCTCCTTTCCATCCTTCTCATGCTTCTGATGATGAAGGCCAACATGAATTGGCAATAGTCTTTAGACTCCTTTGAAAATAAGTGCCTCTTACTAATTGATTTGGTGGGTGAGAAGGATGTCTTCCAAAAACACAAATTATTATCTTTAGTCAATGGTATAGGGAGTATCTTACACAAACTGAGCTCTCATTAAACCTATTTTTGGTACAGCAACTTTCTATTTACAAAATACTTTTATATCCATTATCGTGTTTGATCCTTACAGAAAGAGCCATGGCACTCATACATTAAACCTTCCATCAGTTCACTGAACAGATATTTGCTGGGAGACTAGTAGGTAGCAGGGCTGAGGCCAAGGGGAGACACAGAGTTGTGTCGAGCTCCGAGACATGGATCCCCTCATCCATTATTTAGAATGCTGTACTTCAAGAGATTGGGCTAAAATCAGTGGCTCTTAGATTCCAATCCCTGACTCTTCACTCCATTTGAGAAGAAAATAACAGGTGTACCCTATTACAACCCATCCAACAAACGCATTCATTTCTCCCCTAATATCCAAAAACACATGTGGACAGAGGTGATTTTTCCTTGAGCTGACACAGCCTGATCCTCAGGACCTCTAACTGCACAGGCTTCTTCCAAAGCCTTGACGTGGGCCTTGGGAATGTGATCATAGGGCCACACAGTTTTGAAGATTTTAAGTGTTTTAAGAGAGAACACGTCTCTTTCCACTATAACTTTTCCTCCACCGTAGTCTTCTGGTACAGGGTAGAATTAGCATGGCCATGGGTATTTTGGTATCTGGCTAAGGGGAAGTTGAGTGTGGATATATATTCATTTTGGGTTTGGAGGGATATAGTATTGTGTATGTAGTTCTTCTCTGTATGGCTGTGTGCTTCCCATGCTAGGGCTTCAAGAAACACGTGAGGAAGATCCTTCCTGCTCTCTATACCAACCTACCCTTGCAAGCCATGGAACTGCAGGGACAAACTGTGTCCAAACTTGTGCCTACACAGGAAATATGTGGACTGTGGAGGGTTAACAAGGTTGAAAGTATACGAAGCCAGAGGTTGTCTGTGGAAATTCTTCAAATAATCAGACATGTAAAATTATTAATGTAGGATCAGTTACTATTGATGCCTTATCAAAATGGAAGTTCTCTCCTGTCAGAAATATACTTAACATAGTGTTATAAAACACACGATACTATTTTTTCCTTTTTGATAAGGAATAAGAAAAACAAAATGTATCAGAATTCATGTATTTGTAAAACACAAATCCGCAGCATTACATCACTCAGCAAATTCATCTGAATGTGAATGTGCATTCTCTGTACATGCTAGAGGAAAAATCTTTCTATTCCCCCTATGGAAAATGATCAAAAAGAATGTAGACAAATATGGTAGGGAAAAGTATACTATAGAATTCTGTCAGAAGGTTAATTAATAGAAAAAAAGATTAATGCAGTATGATATTTTCTGAGATATTTGAGATATTTCTCAGCTTTTTCATTTTCTTAAGTGATTTATTTTCTCCTTTCAAGTAAATATTTATTCCGAATCCAAATTTTGTATGCATAATGCATTCGTAAAGAGGGCCTCCAATATTTTATAAGCTACTATAAAATCTGGACCCATGCCCAATTAGAGCTCCACTCCCCACATTGAATTTCAGTGTAAGCCCACAGGGCTACAGCTGATGCTATGGAGATGGAAAAGGCAAAGGGAGGGATAGAAGAACACAATGAGGCTGCGCTTGATAAAGCCTTAATATAATTGAGAAGATAAGACTTACAGTAAAAAAAAAAAAAAAAAAAAAAGAAAGAAAGAAAGGAAAAAACTCAGGGACAGATAGACTCAAAAAATAAGCAGAAAAGTGTAGCTAAATGGGACTAGCTAAGGAGAGGAGTTGACAAGAAATATCTGTCTATATGTTGTGTCTCTCTCTCTCTCTCTGTATAACAGTTTGAATACCTAGTTGTATATTGGAAGATCAGTATGGGTGGTGGATGCTCCCTCTCTTGGATGGCCTGCCGTTCCTCCATCCCTTTTCTGGAAGCTCCTTGTCCTTTCATTCAGTCTGTAGGACTACCTTGAGAAGGCAGATTACCTAACCCTACTCTCTCCAACCCCCAGTCCTAGTTGAATGGTCCAGGAGTGGGAATTTGTCCCAATCTGGACCAAACCGTTCTTTTCTTAGAAGTGTAGAATTAGGACTACGAGATCCCAGGCTCATTCTGATTGGAGTCTTCTGCAAAGAAAATGAAAATCCAGGAGCTGTCGGAGGCCTCTTTCCTCTATGTGGATTGAGGAACAAAGAAAGCCAGCAAGAGTCCAACGAGAGAGAAGGAACCCAATGAGGAAATGCAGAGATGCTTCTGAGAGCATCTTGTCCCTGGTTCCCAACATTCTTTTTTTTAATCTATAATTCACATATCATAAAATATGCCTTCTTAAAGTGTACAGTTTAGTTGTTTTTAGTATGTTCAGAGTTGTTTCGTAATAACTACTAATTTCAGAACATTTCCATCACCCCAAAAGAAAACCCATACTTAGCAGCCATTCCCTGTTGAGGGAGCATAAGGCAAGCTGACAGGTCACAAAAATTCCCCTCCACCCAGGTGGGATATGTGTGATATTCCTCAGCACTCTTGGCTGCCCAAAAATAAAAGAAAGGGAAGAAACAAATGGTTAACTGATAGAACACATAGTCCTGCAGGACCTAAGTCTCCATCACCCTCCATAGTAATGTGGGAAACAAAGGCAGAAGGAAATGGCAGGTAGAACTAAATTTCCTTAAAACCTGCAGCCCATTGACAAATACTTGAGGCAGGCAGAATAAAACATTTCTCCAGGAACTCCCTACTGTCTTAATGCTAATGCTTTGCTAGAACATTAGCTTGACAACAGCTAGGCCTCCCCTATCTTGGGAGTCTTCTTTAGCATATGAAAATCTCACTGGTAACTTCCCCTGGACTTTACCTCCCTCAACTCCATAGAATGTAACCAGTCTTTCCTCATGGGGGCAGCTCTTCCCGCCCATGGGTCCTCACTTTTTTGTACCAAACAGGTCTTCAAGAATTCTTTCTTGGTCATTGACTCTGGACTCCATGAACCCCGTGGTCATCCCAAAAACTTCATCATTCCCCATCTTCCTCTTCCTCCCACCTCTGATATCCCCTAATCTACTTTATGTCTCTTTGGACATTTCCTAAAAATAGAACCATATAATGTGCATCCTTTGGTGACTGTCTTCTTTCACTTATATTGTTTTCAAGGTCCAGCCATGGCATAGCATGTATCAGTCCTTCATTCCTTGTGTGGATATAACATACCCTGTTGACCCATTCATTGCATCAAATTTTGAATTCTGGAAACATCCTTTCCCTTTGTTTCCATGTGAAACCTATGCGTCTTTCTCATTCTATGTAACATCTCTTTTTCTTTTCCCCTTCGGTCTACAAGAGTCAGCCTTACTTTCCTCCATTAGTTCTAACTAATATAGGTACAATGATTCCTGAAGGAGGTGGAGCCTTGACCAGAGCCAGGAAAGAGGACAAAGATTTAATAATAGACAAAGAAATGGTACAGGGTAGAGAGAGAACTAACAAAAATGTGGGACATCCCCATTGACTGGACAGCAGCTGGGCTGGAGTGTGGGAAGTCTGAGAAGGGGACAATAAATATGGACAGATAAGATAGTGACTGGATAAGGAATTATTAGACAGGCTGAGATTTAAAAAGTCACCTTTGAGGCGCCTGGGTGGCTCAGTTGGTTGAGCGTCCGACTTCGGCTCAGGTCATGATCTCATCACTCATGGGTTCGAGCCTTGCATTGGGCTCTGGGCTAACAGCTCAGAGCCTAGAGCCTGCTTCCCATTCTGTGTCTCCCCCTCTCCCTGCCCCTCCCATACTCATGCTCTGTCTCTCTTTGTTTCTCAATAATACATAAATGTTTAAAAAATCTTTAATAACAAAAATAAAAAGTCACCTTTTCTGATGAATGGATAAAGAAGATCTGATATATAGATATATGATGGACTATTACTTGGCCATGAAAAAGAATAAGCTCTTGCCATTTTGTGACAACACGGATGGACCTAGGAGGTATAATGCTAAATGAAGTAAGTCAAACGGATAAAGACAAATTCTATATGATTTCACTTATATTTGGAATCTAAAAAACAAAAGCAGAAACAAATCCATGAACACAAAGAACAAACTGCTGGTTGCTGATGGGGGGGGTAGGTAAAACGGATGGAATGGAGCGGGAGATATAGGCTTCCAGTTGTGGAATGAACAAGTCACGGGGACGAAAGGTACAGCAATATCACAACAACAATGTAGATGACAGATGGTATAACATATAGAGATGTTGAATCACTATGTTGTATACCTGAAACTACGATCACGTTGCATGTCAACTATACTTTGATAAAAGTATCCCTCTCTCCCTGTTTAGAGGCCACATTTCTGCGGCACTACAGAATATGTTGGCATTGCGAAATACTGCCATCTGAGTCCTGAGCCCCCATGGGAAGGCTGGACCACAAAACCTTGACCTAATCTAGTCAGTTGCTCCCCAAAACCCAAATGGCGGGAAAACCAGGAACAGGGTACCAGGAACAGGGTATAGGCCATATGACTACTAGTTAAACCACGGGGGTTCATTGCCTCTTAACGTGGGGTCATCAGTGGCATGCTCACAATTTACCCACAGTACATGGGAGAAAGAAACCTGAATAGTGGGGCTAAGCCCTTTCTGCTGAGTAATAGATGACTGATTTTTAACTGTTGCTTAATGTCTGTGCCTTATCCTATGGTTTGTTTGTTTGGGCTAGACCATATCTCATTGCTGGTGTTCATATCAAGTGAGAAGTTGAGTTGTCTGTAAAAATACTTTGCATGGTCTACTGTATTACTCTCATGTACAATCTCCTTCAGCTACTAACCACCAATATTCCTTGAATGCATGGGAGCAAGACATGGGGTTGTGATTCCCTAACAGAAAAAAAACAAAACAAAAACAAAAACAAAACTCAACTCTGCATTTATTGATTAAATGGCAATTGTTCCTACAGATCTGTCCGTGTAGTGGCTATATTCTAACACGGAATGACAATCTACAGAAAATGTGTCACAGGGCCCGCTTATCCCATCCTTCCAATTTCACCAGCTGAGGGGTCCCTGAGACAGCCGTACAGATTCAAAACCTGTACCCAGCTGGCTTTCAGGCTTGGTGGATGCCCGTGATCTTGGTCTTAGTAAGTAGACAGTCCTATTGTTTTACCTTGGCCCAGGATTTTACTGTGATTTTACACTTTGCGTTTTGTGTAGATGAAAAAAGAGCAGGCCAGGAATAACCCAAAGTAATTGAGCGGATTGGCGCCATGATGTGGGACGTTGCCCACAGCTACACCTTGCAGTCGCCTCCGTCGTGGCTTAGGCTCTGACACCAGAGTGCACAGTATTTTACAGTTCTGTGTTCCATGTCAGCAGCTCACTGTACAGCTGAATATCAGTCCTATTTAAATCTGCAGGAAAATAGCTGCAGGTGACATAACCTTTCGTGTCGTACCACTGTGTACATACACAAATAATTGGGGCTCTTGACCCTGTCTGGGCCCATACAACTGTAAGTACAAACTTGACATTTTGATACTGCTTGCTAGCCTTTCTCGTTGTTATTTTCTGTTTCAATAATCCATTGCAGGTAGAAAAATGAAAGAAGGAAGCATGAATGATTAATGCTGTCAAGCTAAAATAATGTATTTAGAAAAATCTATAAATCTGTTATTTGTGGCATTTTAAAACTGAACACGACACTCCTCGGTGCCGCCGCCTGCTTCCCGGCAGATGAATGGGAGTCCTCAGCAGCATGGGGAGGCCAGCCGGCCTTAGGAGTCTGTGCTGAGCTGGGCTGCAGTCATCCTGGCACAGGCCTGGGGGGGACCTTGGGTTCTCCCCATTACCAAGGTCAGGAGCAGAGACTCACAGAGGTCTTCACAACGTGCTCTCTGTTTCCCATTCACCCAGAGGTGAGTCTGGGCTTTGCCTCTCAAGGTTCCTGGTCTGCCACTCTGGGGGGCTGCAGCCCACAGCCCCAGGCAGCCAGCTGGCTCTTGCTCCAACCCAATCTCTATTGGATTTGGTTCAAGCTCACGCAGAAAGTTGATCAAGTTAGACTGCTCGGAGGCTCTGCACGGCTCCTGGCAGTAAACTGAATGCTGATCCCAGCACACAGCTCCCCTGTCTCCATGGGCTGCAAGCTGGGCTCTCCCAGACTCCAGGGCAGACAGTATCCTGTGCCCTCATCCAGAAGCTCCCGGTATTCAGAGGCAGTCCCCACCCCGACCCGTGGCACAAGTTCTGCAGTGTGGGCAGCTCCACTCTGGCCAGAGGAGCTCATGTTAAGAGAAGATAGAGCCTACAGAAGGCATTAAAATGACCTGAAATCAAAACTGCCAGGGACACTTGGGCAACCACAGTTGATCTCTTCCGCGTGTTTGTTAGATTTGAAAAACAGCTCAAATTTCTGCAGACTCTAAAATTAGCAATTAATGTCAATGGTGTGATTATTTGCAAATTTAGAACTGGTTAGCACCTGGTCCGAGTAGCCACAATACCACCCTAGTGATCCTGGGGAGAGTCTGGGCAGGTGCCCAGGAATGTTGCTGCCCTGGCAATGGGAATGGAGCAAGGGCAAGGGGTCCAGGAGAGTAAGGTTTTCCTAGGGGAGACTGGCTGCTGGAAGAGAGCGGACACCCCAGCAGAGTGTGGGTGCCCCAGCAACAAGCAACACACTCAGAGAGAGGTCACTTGGGATTCTGCTGGCTGGTGACCCAAACTCCTTGTCTCCTGGAGGCAGCCTTGGGAGGAGGAGAGGCAGCTCACCTGTTCCATTTGGCAGATTCTATTGTCAACTTCTATCCGGGGGCTGAAAACAATCTAGAGAAGGGGACTGTGGGCCACTCCAGGATGGTGAGGGGTTGTGAACACTTTAGATTATAGCAAGCATCAGGCAAGTGACCACCTTTAGTGGGCACTGGCCACATACAGTGTTGAGGAAGACCCGACAGATCTTGGAAGCCATTCCCCTAAAGTCCTTGGACAACAACCTCAGTGCCCATGTGGGAGCTAGGGCAGGAGGCACTGAGAAGAAGACAAATGGGTCTTAGATCCTTTCTCCCATTATCTATAACATAATTTTCATTTGTCTTGTGTGCCTCCACTACCTGGAACTCGTTGAGGACGCAGCCTCAGTGCCCAGCACTGAGCATTGAGAACAGGGACTAGGTAATGTAGGCTTCTCGATCCTTACCCGGGGCACAGGGGCAGATTTCACCTGTAAGTCAACCTTCTGGTTACCTGACAGACAGAGCTCGACCTGGTCCTGCCCTGAGCCTGCTCTGGCAAACTTGACAGCAACATCAGATCTCTCTCTCCACTCCACCATATATATGCATCTGGCCAGCAGAGGAGAAATGGATTTTAATCCAGTTTGTATTCCTGCATTAGCAGAGCCCACAGATGCCTGATCTGTTTGAAGATGCTTGCTTCACTCAGGTGCTGGGCTTCAATAATTTAAAATTAACTCAACTCTCTCAGCATAAAAAGTAATGGCTTTGTCAGAACCCGAGTGCAGAATGCCTAATTTAGGGTTTTACATGCTAATTCTGAATAAATGGAGGTGTCATGAGAAGGAAGGGTTCTCTTTTTAAGTGCATAAAGGGAGACCATGAATTAGTGGAGACCATTAAAGTTACATCTTTAGTGTCTCAGGCCTCATGAATGCTGTACCCAGAGCAGTTCTGAAAGCCTGTTCCCCTGGGGACTCCAGGGCAAAACATTCTGAGTCCCTATTGAAAAGATATCCCATGTTTACCTCCTGGAAGCACCTGAGTTTGGGGTTCAGATTCCACTCTTTGGTATCCCCTAGACACTGTGGAATGCCTTCCCAAGCCACATATATTCTTATGGACAAGCTTCGAAAAAAGCCTGATGGGTCCCAAAGACACCAGGCCAGGGACACTCACGATAATGGAAGAATCTGGCTCTTCCTTTCTGGCGGAGTCTCCTTTTCAGAGAGAAATGTTAAGGGGGTGGGACTTGGGACCCAAGTAGAGTCACTTACACAGGAGTGTAACTTTTGTGAATATTTCAGATGCCTCAAGTTGAAAGCACTTTTTTTAAAGTTTATTTATTTATTTTGAGAGAGAGAGAGTACAAGCAGAGGAGGGCCAGAGAGAGAGGGAGAGTGAATCCCAAGCAGGCTCCACACTGACAGCATGGAGCCTGATGCAGGGCTCAAACTCATGCATTATGAGATCATGACCTGAGCAGAAATCAACTGAACCCCCCAGGCACCCCAGGTTGAAAGCACTTTGTATGTCCCCACCTCATGAAATGTTCCCACTATGTGTCACTTTGGCCCTAATCCTGCTGGGGCTCCTGAGTCTGGGACTGTCCCAGCTTGCTGGATTCCTGAAGAAGATCCAGGTGGGGTGGTCATTTCTCAGCCACTCACCTCACCTGCACCATTTTGCCCGGGCTGTTTGGGACACAGGGACTTGGAAATAAGTCTTGTTGAGTCTTTGGCTTCTCCATGTGAATACAGGGGCCACTGCTCTTGCTCTGAAGTTTATCTAGTCTTCTCTGAGACCCCCTCCAATGATCTTTTTCCTTATGACTGAAACCCTAGGGACACAGGTCCAGACTAGCTGGTGGTGATGGTCTTCTCTCCAAGCCCCCAATGAGGACATCAGGCATGGGTGGGCCCTCAGAATCCTGTCTGAATCATGCTTTAGTGAAGCAAAGGGAGGGAACCATGGGAGGCAAGGCACTCTGCTTGCTGGGATGTCAACACTAAGGGAAAGGAAATACATGAATTTCTTTCCTGCCCTTGTAAACCTAACAGTGCTTCCCCGAGCTCCCCACCAATAAGTCAAGTGCATAGGCTCCAATACACTGGTGGGCAGTTGGTTTCCTGGAGCCAGGTGGATGGGGCTCACCTGGTTGCCAGGACCATCTGTGGCCAGACTTCATTTCCTCCTGCTGACCTGGATGCCACTCTGTCCTGTCCCGACACAGGACAAGCATGCAGTCATGATGCTATGGATAGAGCTATCTTGGCTACTTGACCCTCGAGTAGGCACTTTGCCAAGGTCATGAGACTGTGATAGGCTCAAGGGGACAGGGCATGGATTCTGGGGAGACCCTGAGGGACCCTTGATCCCCTTTCGCAGACACAGTACCTGGCACAAGTCACAGGGCCTGTGGAGGTTCGGGCAGCCCTCTGACCCCTTCTATTGCTTCCATGGAAGGGTCTGTATTAGATGAAGGCTGTTATGCTGGTCCTCAAACCCCCATGCGTGAGGCCTTGTTCTCAGCTCTACAGTAGATGTGGAAGGTAAGGACTCAGGTGATCCCCAGGTCCGACCATTTCTATGTATTTGCTTTAAAATGAAAAAGTAGAATCTGTGTTCAGAGCCCATTCACTCCCAGGTAGATGCAGATCCTCATGACTAACTTCTCAAGTGTGACCGGGCCAGCTTGTTTTACACCTCTTTTCCCTAGAGCAGCAGTAAGTAAGGACCACAAACAGAGGGGCTTGGGCAGCTGCCCCCCACCTTTTCCTGTCATTCCTTGGGATCTTGGTGCTGCCATTTGTCTTGGGCCACTCACCATGAGGCTCCTTGAGATCTGGCTTGTACTCTCGTCCACACTGGGAGCGCCCCACTGGCTGGGGGCTCTCCATGGGCTGGGACCCTGCCTGGTCCCACCGTGCAGCCCGAAGTCCTAGCTGACATAGTGCAGGGCTCTCTGTGGCAGCTCCAGACCTTCCCCTGAGTTCCTGACTAAATCAATCCAAAGTCACATGGTTCCTGGGATGAGAAATAGCAGGTTCATCTTAGCTTCAATGGGAAGAACCAACATTGGAATAACCGTTCTCTTGATGTTTCCAAGAGTTTTCTCTCTGGAAGGAGGTAGAAATTTGAAAACGCCTTTGGAGAAGACCATTCCGTCTTTCTGGCAAACCCACCTGAAAGGCCCTGCAGGGCATGGTGTAAAGCACTTACTCCCTCAATGTTGATGGAAAAGGCAGAGTTCCATGATTATCCTGAGAGCAGAAACTTCAGGTTTGGTCAAGGGAAGTGAACTGGTGAACCGAGCAGATCGAGTGCTGGTCTCAAGTGATGTGGGTGGCTCTGGGGAGAGAGCGTAGCTTTTTTTTTTTAATCACCAAATTGTAAACTTTAAGAGTAAATTTTACGGTATGTGGATTGCATCCCAACAGATAAATGACTAAAAATGAAGTGAAGTTTCAAATAGAAATCCATCAAAAAATTCAGAATCTGTCATACTTTTGATTGAGTAGGTTTGACTATGTTTGAGGGTGTATGAAATAGGTATTTACTGACTAAAGATAACAAAGGGAAAACAAAGGGTAGAGAGTGCTGTGTGTATGCAGCGCCCCCACTTCCCCCCTTTTTCTCCCCAGGTGATCGGGACCCTTTTCAAAGAATTGTGGACATAAGTCAGAGACAGGGTAGAGAAGAGCTACAGAACCCACACACTCCATTCCACAGATGAAGAAACTGAAGCCAAGAAGGAGGAAAGAGTTTGCTCACTGCTGCCTGATGAGCTGTAAGGGGGCTGATGAGACTTCCTGCCCCCACTGTCCTTTAAACAGGCAGGGCCATCGATTTCAGGAATTAGCAGGTGTGCTTTGCCTGAACACATACAGAAGCACTGATTTCACAGCTTCTTCACCCCAGAGGCCAGCATTTCACCTTTTAAGGTTTGATGACTTTGCTTTAACCTACTTAGGAAAATACTGAGACAAGTGTAGGGCTCTGCTGGGTGTGTGCTCTGCTGAAGAGCTGGGGGAGGGGTGTCTGCAGCCCCCTTATAAGCACTGATTGGGGAGCTGGCATTAATGTGTGTGTGTGTTTTGTGTGGGTAACACTTGGTTTTTATGAAGTTGGCCCTCCTATCCTGTTTATTCAAACCATTTTCATTTGAAAGAAGACTCAAGTCTTCTTGACTTATTTTTGGATTTAGACAGGAAACTACTTATAAATGGCTGAGTGTAAAGTTCCAGAAGTCACAGGTGGGTCATAATTGAGTGGCCTCCAACTGCCCGGAGGAGACAGCCAAAGAGATTCCCCTTCCACATCTGATCAGGCATGGCAAAGACTAGCCTGCCCTGTGCTATTGATGCCTCAGTGCGGGGACGTTCAGTCCAAACAATGCAGCCTCTGGAGTGGGCTCTGCTGCTGCTCTCCTGCAATTCATCCTTTGTGGCTATAAATGAAGAAGGTGCAGGTGGGGGAGTTTCCCCTGAAAGAGTTGGATTCACCTATTATCAACCATCATATCAGGAGTCAAGGAACAGAATCTAACAAGACTTGCCTTAGGCTGGGGACAATTGTCTCTCCAGGCATCATGACTGGCTGGATCCAGAGTCTAAGGCAATGAACACTGCCCCTCCTGGGGACAAGCCAGTCCCTGGCATATGGAGACCTGTTGGCAGGGAGTTCGCAGGCTGCACCATGCCCTGGGCATACCTTGTAAGGCTGGTCCTGGGCCTATGGGCAATGGGGGCAGCCACATCTCTTGCCACTCTGAGATCTTCACTTCCTGATGCTATCTCAAGCCTTCAGTAAGGTCTTGCCAGATGTATTTTTTTAATTTTTTAAGTTTACTTATTTTGAGAGAGACAGAGACAGCACAAGTAGGGGAGGAGCAGAGAGAAAAGGAGAGAGAGAGAGAATCCTGAGCAGGCTCCAGACTGCCAGCACAGAGCCCAGTGTGGGGCTCGAACAAGTGAAGCTGTGAGATCATGACCTGAGCCAAAACCAAAAATCGGACAATTAACTGACTGAGCCACCCAGGTGCCCCAAGTCTTGCCAGACTTACAGCCTGGTCTCAGCTGTGTTGGAGGGAGTAAATGAAAGGGCCCATCCCCAACTCCTGCCTGCTGGCCAGCACAGTGTTAGCTCCAGAAGGTGGTGGTCTCCAAGCTTCCAATGGGCAGAGTAGAGTCATCTGTATGAAGACAGACAATCATACCAGTACCTACTGGGTGCAGCAACCCATTAGTTCACCCTGGGGACTCACATAGGTAAATAAGGGAGATGCAAGGTGGACACAGGGATTCTAACACGAGCTAATGTGGGTTTGGAACTAGGAGCGGATTCAAATATGAATATAGATATGGCGTCCATGCAACTTCTAGGCTGACCACTTGGGGTATAAGAATTGCCCAAGTTACAGCCCCATCTGCCACTCTCTTAAGGCCAGAACCCTTGTCCACAACTGACATAAACTTTAACAAATTGAGGGTCCTTGGCCCCACCCAAGGTCAAGACAAGGACTGCCCAAGGCCACACATTCTCTGGAACTTACTAGAAAGGTTAATTGCACCAGGCACTCCACTGCCCACTGCACCCACCACATGCAATGCCACAATCCTGTCAAACACTCATACACCCACATAGCACCTCCACCAGCCCAAGCCCTGAAACACCTGCCAGGCCCCCCACCCCCTCACAATCACTGACCTCACAGCTCCCACCCCCCTCCCCGCCACCCAGGGGAGTACCACCTGCTCTGTGGCCTCACCGCGCCCCCCTCCATCCACTGGGCATGTTTTGCCGGCTTCTGCGGGAAGAATGGAGTTATGTGTGTTACTTTTTGGGATCAATGCAGTAAGTTCCAAATGATGTATGCGGTAAAAAAATCTCTGCCCTGTGCACAGAGAATACAAACCATTATGTGTTGAGAGCGCTGCACTCGGCCGCCTATTTGTTGTTTGTTGACTGCTGTCAAATATAATAAAATGAAATAAATCTCTGTGAACAGAAAAATTAAGGCACCTAAATGTGCTATTGTTTTTGATTTTGTCCTGGACTCATAAAACGGTACTTTTCTTCCCTTCCCGAGTGGTCAGATAAATAAATTAACTATAAAGTCTGAAAGAAAAACACATCCATGGAAAAGTGCTCTACAGGGGCACCGACTCTGTTCTCCTCTCCCAGCCCCCTCCCTCACTGGCTGGCTTCCTGCATCTCTGCAGGTCCCTGGGACTCTGCTGGGAAGGAGGCTGTGGGCTCCGCAGGACTTCTCTCTGCCCCTGGGTCTTCCTTTCCCAGCTTCAGTTTCGTTTCCCACAAAGGCATGATGTCATTGCTCTGCCCAGACCCCTGTTGATCCCATCTTATTGTTTTTCTGGTGGCCCTGACTTTGGTGTACCAGCACCCATTTTTCCATCTGGAGAGGACTGGCCTGGGGAGGCTGGGGCTCTGCTTTGTTCCCTTTGAGTATGAGATGCCTGGGCATTTTCTCACCTCCCCAGACCAGGTGAGGGTAGGGGTCACCCTTAACCCAAGACCAACAGGCAGGAAAGCCCCTGCCCCTTTGCCTAGGATTGAAACATCCTGCATATTAGCTAGACTCCAGAGGCCCCTGTGGCTTGTAGCCTCCCTCTGTGGGACTTTGCCTGGCATTTTGCCCCAGTTTGGCCTCCTCCTCTTCCCTTTTCTGCTTCTACTGTTACTGAATCTGGTCTGGATCAGCCGGCAGAAGAAACAAGCGGCACTCAGAGATCTTGGAAGGTTTATTTTACACCAGTGGGCTCAGAGGATATCATTCTCCAGAGGTCTGAGGGCTGAATGCAAGTGGGAGGGGTAATTTATAGTGACATCATCCGCATTCATGGGGGTTTTCGCTCGCGCGGCAAACCTCGCAGGAAGAACCCAGAAGAGGAGTCTCTAAGCTAGGAACTAGAGCTTTTTTAGTCCTGTCAGCCATCTTATGGTGCAGAACTTTATATATTTTCCTAACACTACTACTGCCTTCCCAGTTCCCCCCAAGAAACACCACCATACTAAATCCACGCATCCAAACCCTGGGCTTAGGTCTGCTTCCTAAATTGCTCTCCAAGAAGGTAGAGGGAGGAGAGGCTGGGGAGCAGGACGTCTTCCCTCTGCTCACCCTGCCTGTACCTGCCCTGGCTCAGCTGGGGCAGCTCTGCTGAAATCCAGCTTACATCATGGGATGGCCTGTGAAATCCTCTCTCAAGGTTTCCATCGATGAAAGTAATTTTTCCAAACCACTGACCACGTGCAATCTACTTATTTTTAGAGCGGGAAACAGGTCTCACTATTTTCACCCTGAGCACGGATGCCAGGGAAACCTATCAGGGAACACCCAGGTCCCCAAAGGGAGACACCCAAGAATGTGGGGAGAGGGCATGAGACTAGTTCAGCAGTGAGGCCCAGCTCTGGCCCGGGGAAGCCCGAAGCAGGAAACCTCTCTGGATCAGGCCACCTGACATGGTGTTCTAACTTCGGGGAGCAGTGGCCAAACTCATCAGAGAACAGAGGACTGGAGATATGAAGTCCTATTCAGAGACCTGATAAGGAAAGCCTTCCCTCCTGGCTTCTCTCCCTCCCAGCAGCAGCAGAGGCCAGTGGTGTGTGTGCCCTGGTTTGAAACATGGTGGCAAGGTAGGTGGAAGTAATGGTTCGAGACCCACAGGACACTGCAAACCATTCCTGACTGAGGAGACAGGAATGGTCCCTGCAGCTCTGGTCATTTAATGGAAGGGGGGGGCCATTATCCCCCTCAAGAGGAAGATTTTTCGCATCCTGCTTATGTAGGAAATCAAGAAATTCACTGGAAAGGTAAAGAAGATATGATTACAGCTTCCTCCCCAAGTCGTACAATAATACCTCTACATCTCTGACCACTGGTAAGTACCAGACTTTGTGCTGAATGTTTTACATAGATTGATCTATCTAATCCTTATGATGAAGTTTTGGGGTGATGGTGGGGTAGTCCGGAGCCAACGGCCAAGAAAGAATTCTTGAAGACATCTTTGGTGCAAAAAGGTGATTTTATTAAAACATGGGGACAGGACCTGTGGGCAGGAAGAGCTGCACTGGGGTTTTGACGCATAACTGATTATATACCATCAGGCTGGGAAGGGGTTAGGGATAGAGTAAATCTCTAGGAAATTTTGGAAGCAAGGTTTCCAGGACCTTGAGGGGCTTGTGTGTTAGGAAAATGCCATTTATTACCGTTTAATAAAACCTCAGTCATGAGACCCTTCAGATGTAGATCAGGGGGCCATAAGCTTGGAGTATGATTGCCAGCATGTATCTTGGGGGAACTGAGATAAAGGAAGTTTCCAAAGGAATTTTTATATGTTAAAGTAGACTTACAGGATCCTGGGGGTCCAGGGTAATGTTAAGCCAAGATTCCCTTTTGTTCCCAGCAAAGTGTCATCATTGAGGCAGCTGAGCTCCTAGAGGGAGGTCACTCTGTCTGTTTTAAGGACTTGTCAATGGGCTGTAGGCAGTAAGGGAATTTAATTTTTCATTTGCCTTAGTTTCCCACATCACTATGGCAAGTACTTAAACCCCTTTCCTTTGTTCTTGGGTAGCCAGAGTGCCCAAGGAATATCACTCATATTCCACCTGGGTGAGGGGAGGGTGCTGTTAGCCTGTACTTTGCCCTCAGTTTTCCCCACACTCCCTCATCACTTATACTAACATAATAAACTGCTATTATCCCCATTTTACAAATGAGAAAACATAAGTGCAGAGAAGTTAAGTAACTTGCCAAAGGCCACATAGCTAAAAATCATCAGGGCTGGGAATCAAACCCCAGCAGGCTGAGGTAGTCTGCTCTTGAGCCCTCTATGTTCTTCTCTCTATCACAAGAAAGGCACTTGTGTCCTGACAGTTGGGCCATATGTGGAGCTGGACCACTGACCAGGCTGAAGCAAGTTCACATGGAAAGGAAGCCCAGGGACCAGGCCACCCATGGCTCTACTGAGTGAGAGGCTCCCGGAGACCCAGATCCCAAGGCTCAGGGTGCTCAGTGGGAGGAGTGGATGCAGTGTGGCCTTTAGAGATGATCCTGGTTTTGCATAGGTGACAGGCAGCAGAAGGGAGCTCCAGACATAGCGGGAGCACACAGTCACCTGGGTCAGGGCAGTGTGGACATGGGAATACTTCAGCTGGCAGAGATCATGATGGGATCTGGGCACTAAGTAAATGAGAGTGGACTTTGTCCTGGCAGTGAAGGGGCCACAGTGAAGAAAGGGAAGACCTTTCATTGTTGGGCCCTTGCCACTCTAGTGACCTAAGCATCAGCCTTATTGTAGATCAAGGTCCAGCTTTTGTACCATATACTGTGAAAGAGAAGGCTCTAGATTCTGCCCGCACCCTACTTTACTCACCCATCCCCCAGTGGTTCTCAGTATCCCATGCTCTTCCCTGTACTTGCAGCAAGGAAAGGGCTGGGGCTGGGAAGGACGCAGGTGCCCTGAGCCATCATGTAAGGAGTTAAGGTGCTTGTTAGTTTATTCTGTTTTGTTTTGGTTTTATTCTTCCAGTTGTCCAATGGGTTGAATCAAACACACACACACACACACACACACACACACACACCAACATGCACACATGCACAACTAACAAAAATGAACATCTATCCTCAAGACAGTGCAGTCTAAACCATAAGGAAGAAAAATTTGCCCAACTGTCCATAATTTTCACAGAAGCTCTGTTACAATGAAATCAGTGACTCACAATACCTTGAATGGTCCTGTTGGTCCTTTCCTTCGTCATTCTGCTCTCAGTTTGGGTCCCCTCTGGTTTTCCTGTCAGTAATGAGAAAAAGACACAATGCTGAGAGCCACAATTCCCGGTCTAGGCTTTGTTGGTTGGCAAACCCCATCTCTTCCAATCCCCTCTCCCTTTCCATCTCTTCTAGATATGTAGGCCCCCTACATGTAGGGGTGCATACATGCATAGGCCCCGTTTTGAGTAGTAAGTATTAAGAGAGTTTTATTGGCACAGCTCAGAGAATGACTTTTTGCTTTCTGATAAAAAGAGCAGTTGTAAAAGGAGAGTGTCCCAGCAGGGTGCCTTCTTCACTCTTCCTGCTGCGAACACATATTTGATGTCTGGAGCTGCACTAGCCATCTTGCCATCATGAGGCAAAAAACACATACGAAAATCCAACAAGCTAAAGGTGAGAGAATGGAAAGACAGAAAATCCTGAAGCCTTGATTACATTTCTGAGCGGACTGCCAACCTGGAGACTTCTTAACGATAAATGTCCTTCATGTTCAAGCCCAGTTAATCTGGTTCTCTGTTACTTAGAGTGAAGAGCTTTCTCAACTGATGGACACTTCTTAATGGCTCTCTGTTAGCTATGTAAAGGCCCAGCAGAAGCTTTGAAATTACTCCCCATAAATACCCCTTTAAAGCAGCCAGGGGCCATCCCTACCTCTACCTGGGGTGAGGGAAAGACAAAGGCAGTTCCTTTATGTGCATATCCTGTCTCCTTAACTAAGCCCTTTAACAGGAAGAATGCATTTTTATGTTCTTTTGTCTCCTCAGTAACACCCAAACTGCATCTATGCACAGAGATGTTTAGAAAATTCCTGGTGAATTGTGCTGAGCCAAGCATTTGTTAGTCATTCTTCTAAACAATTGCAGTTGGCTTCCATTTAGGTTTTTTTTTTTTTTTCTATGAACATGTCTCATTTCTTCATTATCAGAAATCCTCTTAGGGCAGAGTTTGTGTCTGTTCATTTTATGTTCCCTGGAACGTCTTGCACTGTACCAAGCATGGAGTATTGTACTAGCAGATGCTTGCTGAACATGGAGAGATTGACCAAGGCGGGGAGCATATTGGACACAATGCCTCCCTTCCCAATACCAGATCCACCTCTGGGTGACAAAGTCTAAGGCAATCCTGATCATTTCGTCCCACTCACCACTGACTCAGCCCCCAAACTGGCCAATCAGATGTGTTAAAAAACCAAAATTGAACTGAGTAAATTTTAAAGATCTTATTGACTTTATTCCACAATTCATAAATCAGGCAGTATCTCATATAGCGGATAAAAGGGAGCTCCAAAGAGCTATACTTAACCAACGACTCTTGTAGGCAGAAAGGGGCAGGACAAGGAAGTTTCTAGCAAAGAGGGGATTGTTTCAGGCAAGGCCCCCTTCCTTTGGGGGATGGCAGGTAATTAGTGGATTACCTCACTAGTGCTGACCAAGTCATTCCAGATTGACCGGTTTAGGATTCCACTCCTGGGAGAGGTTGAAACTGTAATTAAGTTAGGTATTGAGTCTTGGTTTGGTGACATGAGCTTAGCACAAGTGACTCCATTTTGGACCAGCTTTTTTTAAACGTTGATTTATTTTTGAGAGAGAGAGAGAGAGAGGGAGAGAGTGCACACAAGTAGGAGAGGGGAGAGAGAGGGAGACAGAGAATCCCAAGCAGGTTCTGCACTAAAAGCAGAGAGCCCCATGTGGAGCTCAAGCTCATGAACACGATATCATGACCCTAGCTGAAGTCAGTTGCTCAACCAACTGAGCCAGCCAGGTACCCCAGGACTAGCTATCTCTTTTTAACAATTCCCTCCTTTTGATCAGATTCTCTCTTAACTAAGAGATGTAATAAAATACAAGGCACTCCTCTGAGTCACCACTCTGAAGGTCTCAGTTTTTGCTAATCCTCTGTTTGGAATTCACAGGTCATGATGATGTTTGCTGAATCTCTGTGGTATTCAGAGATCATGACTTCAGGTTGATATTTTCAAGTCAGTCATTCTCTTGATTCCCTTTTTGATGTTCCACTATTAAAGATCATTTGCTTGGTGGTTAGCAGCTGCAAACATGTATTTAAAATTTGTGAGAGACTACAACACACAAGGGGACCACTATGATTATTCTAATCAAGAAAGTTCCCAATGTCTGCAGTGCTCTTCAAAGCCACGGTCCCTGAGACCCAAAGGAATCAAAATCAAGTAAGTCAAAGAAAGAGTCTATTGAAGGATTCACTTTCTTAAGCCGAATTGGGGGTTCAATGACCTTAGGTAATTGAGTTTCATCTTCCCCAGAAGGGTTAATTCAGGTGCAACAGGTGGTGTTGGCCACAGCACAGACACCTCCTTGTTCAGCAAAAAATAATCAAGGACTACACTATTATTGAAAACAGCTTTGGCCAGAGATTCCAGGGATTTTGTTGTTGGGCAACAGATTCTGCAGTATCTTCAAGAGTTAGGAAGAGGTCCCCCATCATATCCTCATTTGCACTTCCTCCTGGGCAGGGGAACAGTGGTCTACCAAAGGAAGACATTTCTGAATCATGAAGGTCAACTACTAATTCCTGTTTGAGTCTGTGACTCAGGACCAGAAATGTGACAGTCATGGAAGCCAGTGAAATGTAAGGGTCTGTAAACCACACAAGGGGTTTTATTTTGGTTATCTTGTGTCCCTTTCTTTATTTAGCACCTGAACACAAGCTTCCCCAGCTTTGGGGTTGTTAACCAGAGACAGAGAAACAAACCCCCGGGGTTCTGGGGTTTGACGTAATAGACGGCTGAATTTGTTTCAAAGAAACCAAGGCACTGGAAATCAGGGAGAATTTTCTAAGGGGCAGAACTGTAGAGTCATCAGCGTTATGGAAAAATCCAACAGTCATTTGGAGACTGCATTATCCCCCACTTCATAATGGCCTGAGGTATTATCCTGCCAGGCCAGAGCAAGGCAAAAAGCAGACAAAAGAAACATAAAGATCTTCATGGTGTAAGAATTAGGTAAAGGATGGTCAGAGAGGAAAGAAGGAATGGAATAAAATGTTCTTGATCTTACATCTTGGGAGGAAGCAGTCTACTACAGTGTTGACAACTGTTCTTCTTCATCAATTTAATTATGAGGTCTTCAGTTGATGTGCGGTCCCTAGAGTCCAAAGGATCCCTTTTTAATTGGCAAATGTAAACCCAAGATTCAAGTCCCTGAAGTTTGGCCACCATCTGGATAGTGAGGAGGACCTAGTATAGTCCCTTCCAAGGAGAATAAAGGGCAGTTTTTGTTCTTAAGGAAATCAAAAGAGTGGGAGAAAACTGGAAACATTAGTTTGGAGAGTTATATATGAGTCTGAATTCAGATCCAGTCCAGCTTGGGGAGTATATAAGAAAACTTCATAGGCAATTAACAAGACTATAATCTAACATCACAAATATTAGATATTTGCAAAGGTGCAAACTTATTTTTTCTCTCCAAACACCCCAACATTTACCCTAAAGATAATCACAGCAATACATTTGTTTTTATTAAACTTGGCCTGTTCATTTACATAAATGAGGCAAAAATAGTGATTGACCATATAAGCTCTTTTTAAGACTACTTCACAGGAACATTTCATAAGGAGTTTTGGATTGAACTCTCCAAAGTCCTGAGGCCCAGAAGCCACGACAAGGACTTGCCATTAGATTTGATGTGCAACACCTATAATTTGAGGAAATTCCTCTCTTCTCTCAGTCTGCGGAAACATCCTGAGGTTCCCAGGCCTGACAGGAACAGAACGTCCTTACTTAATGCCATTGAGAACCCTATAAGCCTGACTTTCCCAAGCAGTACCTTAAAGCTGTGTGGTCACATCTGAGTCTATACACATCTCTCTCAAATATGACATTTCCGTCAAAGCCTGAGTAATATAGCCAATGTTTCCAATTGGGTCCCATTATAAGGGGAACATATTCTTACTGAATTTCTGCAAATAGCTAACTATATCACAATGAAAATAATACTCAAGAGTTTCAAAATTCTGGAGGGATCAGATAGGGAGAAAAAGTTAATGTTTCATCTTTGAAAATCAAGGTATACTTTATCAAATTGTTGGAAGTCATAGATAACTTAAGATAAAGACAACTTAAGGTTTCCTTTAAACTAGAAAAACAAAACATTAAGGAACAAGTAATATTTTGAGCAAAAGTCATAAAATTTTACAATCCTTCTCCTCCATGCATTCAGTCCCATGTAATAATACTTTTCTGCTTGAGGGGCACCTAGGTGGCTCAGTTGGTTAAGCTTCTGACTTCGGCTCAGGTCATGATGCCATGGTCTATGAGTTGGAGCCCTGCATTGGGCTCTGTGCTGACAGCTCAGAGCCTGGAGCCTGCTTTGGATTCTGTGTGTGTGTGTGTGTCTCTCTCTCTCTCTCTGCCCCTCCCCCACTCACCCTCTGCCTCTTTCTCTCCCTCTCTCTCTCTGTCAAAAATAAATAATAAAACCTTAAAAACATTTTAAAAAATACTTGTTCTGCTTGAGTCTAGCTTTTCCATTAGTTCTAGACATTTTTACCTGGTTTATTTTAAGATCTTAAACTTATCAGAAACGTGTACTTATCAAAGTCCTTCCCATGAATCTCCTTGAAGATGAAGTGCTTTGGCAGAAATACTTTTGCAAAAGCATCAGAGTAAAACAATAACTCCCTGTAAATGACAAAAGACTTTAAAATGTCCATGGTTAAAGACCTGATGAGATTTTATTATACTAGAATCCACAAGATAATTTGGTTATTTCTGTGATATATAACACTTTAAGATAATAAATGAAATTATGATTGATAACATTATTCTAGGACAGATCAGATTTCTAGGAATTTCATATAATTTTTAGAACACCTATAACATATACCTGCACACATACAACTTAAAGAGGCTTAGTATCACTTCTTATTTGACAGTGCTTCCCATTTAATTTAACATATCAAATAAGCCTAATTAGTTTAGCATTTCTCTTTTCATAAGAAGAGAAAACAAATCTTTTTGCAAATTTCCAGGGACCCCTCTGGAAATTCTCAGTTACTTCCAGATCAAAAAGACTTCATTTAGACTTTAATGTGGGAAAGTTTGTCAAAAATATCAAAAGCTTTTAAAACACTTAGTCAAACAGGATCATAGGTCAGTGTGAAACAATACTTATCTATTCACCAATCTGAACAAAGACTTCGCAGGCAAATACAGGAAGTTAAAAAAAAAAAGACTTCAGCTCTTTTAATAGAGAAGATTCCGCTTTCTTATGTAAGCAAAGATCTCATAGAGACAACATACAACACAGGGAATTATTTTAATAAGACACAAAATCTTTGTTTTCCAAGCAGATTTCTTAAAAGCTAAAGAAAAACTCTTCTTTCTTTCTTTTGTTCTTTCTTTCTTTCTTTTTTTTTTTTTTTTAACAATTTCTTATCAAGAGCTGACCAATAGTCTAAGGAAACTTTGTCTTTTTACCAGAAAGAAAACCGAATTCTAATTTTACACCAGCTTACTTTTGATATTAAAGTTTGTTCTTAAAAATAAAATTTAATTAAATGTATTCTAATTTTAGTCAGCTTGAACACACATAAAATTCCTTCCCAAAGACTCCTTTTCCATAAACCTTCTACAATTTTATCTGATTTTTTTACCCTCTTTTTCATTCTGAAATAACCAGCCTCACCTGAAGACTAAATTACTTTATTTTCCCTCAACAAAAACACATCTCCATTCCTCATACCTTCTCTCCTGAAAATACACATCCTACTTTTCTTGCACGTGGAGATGTTTCCCTTATTTCCAGTAGTTTTAATTACATATATTAAAATTCTTAATCCTTAAATTAACCTGAATTTCTAGTGAACATTAAGAAGTAAGTAATGGCAGACTGGCTGTTCCTCTAGCATTCTGTGGCTTGGATGACTTAAAAATACATTTCCTAATTTCAACAAGTGAATTCTTCCTCCCCGTAAAAACTTTTCAGGTGGTAGAAAACATGTCTACTAAGAGACCCAAATACCTTCGGTTCTTTTGCAAAAAAGAAACCAAAAGTGGAAAACGCTATGCTCGATAATTAATGTTTCAGTATTTTATCTTATTTGGAAGTGATCTATATATTCAATAAGTACCCATCATTTGACTTATCACAGTATAACTTTAAGGTTCCAAGTAAAGAAAGAGATTTGGGAAACGATTTTTTAGTATACATACCATAACGCATAATTATTGTTGAAAAGTTAATTCATAAACTCTTATCCCATTTCCATCGCTTGCTTCTAACAATTATGTGGCAACTGCACCATAATTTTGTGAGACATTAGACAACTACCCATCATCCCAAACTATTTTTCTCACTGACACATTTCTTTAATACAGATAACATGAGCTTATTTGGTTAGTTAACCGAGGTAAAACAAAAGTTACATGTCTACATTATTTTTAATGCTGATAACTCTGAAGACATGCCGACTTTTAATTAAACCAACAAAATCCAAGTAGATTAATCATTTACCAAAGAGTATCTCAGATAACATGGACTTGAAAAAATATTTGGGTTAGTTTCTATTATATTTCCAAGAGTTTTAGGAATATATAACATGAGTACTTGACTTTCTCTAAGCCAATTCAATTAAGCCTTTTTACAAGTTAATTTTGGCAATATCTTCCAGAGATAAGAAAGCATACACATCTATAACATACCTACATAGACGTACCTAAACCTACAATCATGGAGATCATATAGCTTTTATTCTAAAACTGTAGTTATGAATCAGATACAACAATACAAAACTCACTAGTCATAAAATATTTTGGATCCAAACTGTGTTTCTGACAGATTGAATGAATTAAGTTTACCTGCTCAGATGGGTGAAGCTTTTTACTAATATTTGCATAGAAGACACTTAAGACTTGTTTGTATCCTTGACAAGTAATCTTATGAAACTTACAGACTGGATTTGGGGCCAGGGCACTTGAACAGGACCTTGTGATTTTCCTTTTTTAAGATTTATTTATTTTTGAGAGAAAGAGAGAGCACAAGCAGGGAAGGGGCAGAGAGAGGAGGACAGAAAATCCAAAGCAGGCTCTGAGCTGACAGCAGCCAGCCCGATGCGGGACTTGAACTCACGAACCATGAGATCATGACCTGATCTGAAGTCGGACAGTCACCTGACGGAGCCACCCAGGTCGGTGCCGCAGGAGCGTGTGATTTTTAAAAGCCTCTTTATTCTCTTGTGTTTTTCTTCAGTCTTAGGAATTGGGAATGGTAAAGATAGGTAGATTTTGAATTGTTTCTGGAGCTATATTTCTGGTTTTGCAAAGATTTGTAAGATAAGAACAGTTGCTTTTAATTCCTCAAGTAATTGGGTTGCAGCCTAAATGATATCAGGGGGCTGATCCATTCATCCAACTACATTATCTTCAATCTGATGCTTTGTATCAGGAAAGATCCTCAACTTAGAAGAAAATCAAAAGATTTCTATGTTCTGAATTTAGAGCTGTTTATCTTTGGAATGTCTTAGCAAATCCTTTCATAAAGGCTTTGGGTTTTTCCTTGCCTCTGGATACATAGTTTCATTTTAGTTCAGGGGAGAAGGCCTATAAAAAGTTCCCAGCAGGCTCTGAATGTCAGCTTCCAATTTGGCCCATTTGTGACCACAGAGCTACTTAAAAAAAAAAAAAAAAAAATCATGTCAATGTCAGTTTTTAGCTGGGACAAACAGTAAATATTTCTATCAATATAGAATGTGCCTTGGACCCATGAAGCATCCCCAAAGTTGGGGTACAGAAGCAGTCCCAAAGACAGCCAAAAGAATGACAAGACAAACAAGATGGTAATGGCATCCCCAGGAGGGGAAGTATTAACAAACACTGGGTCATCATTTGGAAAGGAAGGGACAATGTGCAATTTTATTTTTCTCCCTTGACTGGGTACTACAGACAGAGATTCGAGAGAGCTGATTCTGGTAAGAATTCTCACCCTCCATTGGCTTCTGCCACTATCCCATCTGCAGGCTCTGGTATTTACCAGAATTTGGCAAGGTTTTCCATTAATTTTAATTTTAGTTTTCCCTTGCTGTTTAAGGGAATAATGTCATCGTTTACCAGAAAATCCCTCAGTGCCCCCCTGAACCTTGGAGAGACCCACATGGTGGGGAGAGGGCGTCTTCCTTTGAGGATAGACATGGGGGTGTCTATAAACCCATTCATTTGGTAGACTTTTGTTGAAGGTCATATAGTCTTTTCAGAGTACGAAGAGAATTAAGTCAGAGGATTAGTAGATTCTGAGTTCAAGGGGGAGGGAGGGGAGCAGAGAGGAACAACAGGGATCCATTTTAGTATTTTGTTTGAGGTACCACTTGTGTCTTTAATTTTTCAGTCTTTTGCAACAAATCTTTCAATGAGACTGTTTTGGAATTTTGCAGCTCTTTGGAGGCCTCTAGTTGCCAGTGAAATTAGGTATTCCACTCTGTTCACTTTATTTGGGGACCCTTGCTTTCCAGTGCACTCTTTAAATAAGTTTCCCTAGGGCGGGCAGCAGTTTGGGATGGCCCTAGTCACAAGTGGAGTTGAACCCACATTTTCATCCAGCCGTGTGTACCTGTAAATAGAGTGTAACCCACACTTCTGTCTGGTCATATTTCGGCATTTCCATCCTGACAGGTACCAAGCCAAGTTCTCAGGACACAGAACAATGATTTTGCCTAACCGGATTGCTCCCCTCATAGTGGCCATTGTAATTCTAGGTTGTTTTTACTAACCTAACTAACTTCCTGCCATTTTTTACAGATATTTATATAGTTTCCAGGATCATCGTTTTTAGACATAAAACAAACAAGCAGGTGCACCAGAAGGTGACACACTCAACTTTTTGGAATTTAAGGATCCCTTTAATTTTTGATATTTATTATTTTTTAGCTAAGCTTTGAGCCTCTTGGAGCCAAATGATACCTAACGGGGATGTGCCACTGGGTTGGGGATTGTGTGATGCTTCCATCATTGAATGGAAATTTCCTGGAGGTTGGCAGTGATCTAGTGTCAACCTAAACCATTCTGTGACCGACTTATCCTAACCTGGGAGTCTCGGCATTAGGTGGCAAGTACTCCAACAATGTTGAAGTGCTCAACTCATACCCACCAACTTTGTGGCTTTGGCTTCCAGATTCCCATTAACAGTAGCCTTTATCTGCACAAAATAAGACAAACTTGTGCATTAACACACCAGCAGTAGCCAAAAGGATGCTACCAGTCAGTAGAAGGCCTTCTGCACAGCACTGGCAATTCCCAAGGTGGAACTGGGGAAGGGACTAAACCAACATATCCCAATAAACCAACATATCCCAACAAACAGGGTTGGTGGCCTGGGATTCCAAACACATGGAGAACTGTGAACCAATCAAGCTGACCTGCCCTGGACTGGAAAGCCAATTAGATTGGGAGCTCAAAGCAAAGATAGCAGAGCTCAGACCCGAAAGGCACTTACCCGCAGCAACTGGAAATAGCAAAAAAGATGGAGCACTCAAAGAGTTCACGGGTACCACAATACCTGTGTTTCTTGTTGTCCCCAAAGCCATTAGAAGTTTCCTTCAGATCCCCTCACTACCACTAAACAAAATTCAGCTGAGTAAATTTTAAAGATCTTATTGAACTTATTCAGTGATTCATGAGTCGGGCAGCATCCCATCTAGCAGATAGAAAGGAGCTCCAAAGAGCTGTACAAAATGAAAGACTTTTATGGGCAGAAGGGGGAAGGACAAGGAAGTTACTAGCAAAGAGGGGACTGTTACAGGCAAGGCCACCTTCCTTTTGGGAATGGCAGGGGTCTATCAGGCAGATTACATTACTAGTGCTGACTAGGTAGTTCTAAGATTGACTGGTTTAGGAGTCCATTCCTGGGAGAGGCTGAAATTGTAATTAAGTTAGGCACTGAGTCTTGGTTCAGTGACATGGGCTTAGCCCAAGTGACTCCATTTTGAGCCTGTTGTCTCTTTTTTAACAGACATGGGTGGAAATTTGTTGTGAGCTTTTGGAAGATTCTCTTTTTCCTGAAAGGGAAGGCACAAAGAGACATGGTCCCACCCTTCTTCCTCTGCCTGTTGCATATGGATATAAGAGCTGAACAGCCCAGCCATCATGTGACTCGAGGAGGCTTCAGGTGATGAAGGAAGTTGTGAGGGTAGTGGAAAGAACTTGTGTCCTTGACAAGATTACTACACTGTGAATGGAGGTCCCGCCCCTACCTGCAGCACTGGACCCAATTTTATGAACTAATGAATTTCCACATTTTAAAACCAGCATAAGTCACCATTTTCTGCTACTGGCAGCTAAATGCATTCTAACAGATAAACGAGGTTGTGAGGAGGACACGTCTCTCCACACCAGACACCATTGTCAAAATCCCTTGACCTTGCCTCTCTCAAGTTTCCCAAAAAGTCAAGCAGCTTCATGGACAAAGAAAATAATTCCATGTGTTCAGAATCCTGGGGGTTGTGGGATGAGTTCCGGGTCCTTGGCTGGCCAGGCCTCTCTCTCTGAAGCAGCTCAATTTGCCCTGGGTCTGTTTGTCATTTCCAAAGAGCCCCATAATTGCTTGACTTGCATCTTGAAAACCCCTAATGACTTATAACAGTGTGTAATCAACTAAGGGAACATGATGGGTCTTCTCCCAAATTCCAACCACTCGACTTTTTGATACCTCCATTTTGGTGAGCCCCAGGCAGGGGATATAGAGGTTCCCAGTAAAGGGCCCAGAGAGTCAAGGAATGACTTCTCCCGGTGCATGGCTCTGCCTTCCATGGAGTTGGGCAATTGTGATGACAGGGCTTTTACTTAGGGCAGGAGCCCTAATGAATCCCGAAGAATACCCCTATAGGTCAAAAGCCAGATCCCCAGGAATGATATGCAGAGCTCTGGATTCACCACGTGAAGATCCCCATTCTTTCCTACATTGGTCACTTTATGTGAACTTGGGCCGAAGTCCTATGAGCCCCAGTTTCCTTGTTGGTAAAACAAGGCACTTGTTTCCCATCGTCTTCCAAGACTTTCCCAGGGCTAATGTTATCTACAGAGGTGGGTATTTCTGAGTCAGTTAGTAACCTTCCAGCCACGTATGCGGCAGCCTGACAAAGCTTGGCCAATGAGAAGTGTGTCTGCCTCACCATACAGGAAGGCTTTAATAAACATGTCACCTGAACGCCGTTCTTCAGGGCTCTCTCGAACAAATAGGGCTGGGGGAAAAGGATGGAGGGAAAGTGTAGACATCGCTCTGGCATTGATTTCCAATCAACGTTGCTTCTTACCACAGACATGGAGACTCAGATATGCCTGGCTGGTTTAAGAAAACTCTCTCACACACAAAGAGCAGTGTTGCCCTTGGAAGGGGGTGGGGGTGGGAGCATATGACCTTTTAGGAAGAAATGCTAGAAAAATTCTCAGCTCTGGAGGACTTATAAATTGACTCATATCCTGAAAGCTATGTGATTTTATATCCACGCTGAAAGGGTAATATCAAACTTATGAAATATTTACTAACTTGGCTGCATAAACAACAAATCACCTCTTTTCCATTAAATATTTTTGTGAAAGATATTTTAGAAAATACTGCAGCTTGCAATTTAATTACAATGAGTAATTAAAACTTAGAGCATAATCATTTTTGGCAAAAAGTCAGTTTTTGTTAAAATTTTAAGATAGAAAAAAGATGCATATTACGACCATAATACTGTTAGTAATTAAGATAAATGCATCAATTATTAAAGATGCAAACATGTCAAGCAAGCATAACTAATTATTTGAGCATGTTAACAGTTGTCTAATGTTAACAAGCAGTGAATTATTAAAGACCCCATGTGTCACATTCTGGACTGCATAAAATATAATGTTCTGGAACGTTTTATGATTTTCAGGTTTTCCTTAGATCTTCTCCATCGGATTAGCCATAAACTTAAGATAACTTGCCTTTAAAATGTATTTCTAAAATAATTAGCTGTAATCAGGCTAAGAGAGGCTGCATCTCTGATGCAGCAGAAAAAAAATGCAGCAGATACAGAGAGAAACTGCCGACCCAGAGTAACATCTGCAAGAAGATGTGTGGGGTTGAGGGAAATGTTTCCTACTAAAGGTCCGGCGGAGGGGCAGAAACCGGAAAATGCGGTGTTGGTGCGAATAAAGCAGGGGGAAGACATAAATCACCAGGAGCTTCATGTACGCTTCACAGCTGTCTATTTCTTCTTTTTTCTATTTAGAGATACACCTTCTTGAAAACAGCACTTCATGCAATCATATAATCAAGATGCCAATTAAGACACTTGTATAAATCACGTGCAAAGCAATGCTTGGATTATTTTTGACTGTCAAACCGCAAATCAACGCCAGCAACATTATCACTGGAATTCAACCAGTCCTGGGTATTTCCTTCCCCCAAACACAGAGCAGAGCCCACAGGGAACCCATCTGTTTGTGGGCATGGAGAATCAGTTGGGAAACATCTTGTTAGGGTCCAGAGCCCCAACATTCTGAGCTCACTGGCCACTCCCCATCCATTCTTGATCCCTCTAAGTGGGAAGGGAGGCTTCAGGTTGAGACTTCTGGGACTGGAATGGGCTCTTGGGGGAGCTGGGTCTAGACAGGAGGAAGAGAAGAGAAAAAATGGGCAGTGGGGGGACCTGCTGAGTCCGCTCCTGCCTGGCATCTGCAAAGAAGGCTGGGGCATGTCCACAGTCTTCTAATGGCCACCAGAGCCGTTGCCTGTAAGCCCACCTTTTCCTTGTGCACAGAGGGTCTGACACCTTTGTGGAGGTGGCAGAAGAAGGTCTGTAGAAGCCTGCTCAGTTCCTTCCATATGCTCAGCCCTCTACCAGGCACTGAGGGGCTAACAGTGATGAGTCTCAGCCACTCTCTGCTCTCCAGGGGCTTGCAATCTATCTGAGTGAAAGACTCACCAACAGGAAAAGCTAAACACAAGAGAAGCTGTAAGGCAGTGTCTGATCCTTCCACTAAATAAGAATTTTCTAAGGATTTCCACCTGTTCATCCTCCTGTACACTCAATCTGCCTTCCTCCTAACATCTACTGCACACAGGCTGTTCCTCACACCATTCCAAGTATAGGGCGTGGGAAAGATTATGCTACATCTGCTCTCGAGAATCCATGGTCTGGTGGAAACCACAAGCTCAACTGGAAGCCTGTTATAAATTGCAATGAAAAGAAGGCTTGTGGCTCAAGGGTGACCAGGTAGGATATGGCTGGTAGGAGAAGCAGTCCCCTCCCCTTGCTTTCAACCAGTGCCAAGTGCCAAGTTAGCTTTGAAGGGGTGCAGCATCTATGAAGTCAGCCTTTTAGCACCATCCTGGCTGCTCTTCTAGAAAGGCCTCCTTACCTCCATCAGTTGCTCTCAAAAGGCCCTGAGCCACCCCCCTCCAACCCCCTCCCCCCATTACCAGCCACACTGAGTGGCTGGTGTGCAGCACACAGACAAGCAGCCTGCCCTTCCCCTGCCCACGGCTCCTGGGCACAGCCGGGTTCTGATGAAGCTCAAGCCTAGGGAGCCGGCCCCACCTCGGTGAGGCACAAGTCTGAGAGGGAGCCCAGCAATTTTGCATTCTTTCTCTTAGAGGACCCCAAAACTGTTTTAGCTTTAGATCTCCCAAACTTAGGCTTTCTTCCCAACCAGACTGCTTCCCACTTCTGCACAATTGTCCCTCCAGGTTCTCAGTGCCCTGGGTCGAAGCATGGTCAGGGCACAGGAGGCACCGGAGAATGACATCAGAGTGGTCCAGCCTGGCCCCTTCTTTCCCAAATCCTGATGCAGGCACCCTGGGATCTGACCTTGCACAGACAAGAATTGCCTTCTCTTGGGACCAAGGACTGCTTTAGCATATCAGAAGGGCATATCAGAAGGTCCTGTTTTGAGTGGAAATATCATGTGTTCTTTGCACATGGCCTGGACTGGGGAAACAGATGTTTGGCAGTGCTGAGGTGGGGGTGGGGTCCTTCAAGGGACACAGGGGATCCAATGTGAGCCTACACAGAGATTGGCTCTTATAGCTCTCCACATCCTCCAACAGGATGTCTAATCACCTGCATGCTTTTCACACACACAAAGAGGCTGGGAGGACATTGTGGACCTGAGTGCCTGGGGTCAGATCTGAGAGAGACCAAATGTTAAGGCTCCCATAGGGTCTGGTCCAGCCCCCCTCTGGCATCAGGGCTGAGCCCTAGGGAGGGACGAGCATTCCTCTCATTTCTGACCAGAATTCAGGGCACTCTGGCTGAAGGAAATGCGGTACCCCCAGGTGCCCGTGGGCCTGGCATGTCTGCAGGGACCACGAATGTTCAGTGGGGATGGAAGGTCGGCAGACACCGCAGCAATGTCCGACAGACCTGAATAGTGAGCAAAGCATGCAAGACACCCAGGATCTGTCATCCAGGCCACACGGCAGCTGAGCACCGAAATCCCTCTCTCCAAGTCCTGGGCACATGGCAAATATGGTCTTTTGGCCAACGGAATATGAATGGAAGGGAAATGCGTGTCCTCTAAAACACAACTTTAAGGATAGCCATGGGCCTCCTCTGGGTGCAGGAGGTGACAAGACCTATTAGGCGGCTGCCCCTATGAGTGGATGGAGCCTGGGTCCCCACATGGACACACGGAGGACAACCTGGTACTCCCAGACACCCTCGGCTACTCTATCCATGGAAAATAAGCATCTGTTGGGTGGGTGCCTTGACATCATGGGTCTGTTGGTAGCACAATGTTAGCCCATCCTAACTGTGCATGAACACAGCAAATCAGGAAGCACGAGTGTGTGCACGCCATCGGTTTGTGACCCTGGGGACTGAGTCCGGGTAACACGGTCTCCAGGAGAGCTCCCTTTGCACAGGCTGTGTCATCCGGGCAAGAAGGACCACACGGAAGGCAGCTACCTGCTGTCCCTCCCCTCCTGTCTCCGACCACTTTCACCGACGTCTCTTTGTGTTGAAGCTTTTCCCTTCTCTCAGCAGCCACTGGTGGCAGCTGTAGGTAAAACGCAAACCCTAACTTCGTTAAGGGACGCCCCGGCAAAGCTGGCACTTCTCCACTATTGTGTTTATGAACCGTTCAGAGGAGCCGGTGTGGGCCCTCCGCCGGGACCCGCGGTCACCTGGAACTCGGCGGCGGCCGTCCTCCTCGGGCAAGAAGAAAGGACCCCGGGAACCTTGCAGGGAGCCCCAAACCCCGGCGCTCCAGCTCCCGGAATTGCGGGTCTCCTCTCTGAAGCGTGAGCACTGGCGGCTGAGCCAGAGCGTCCCGCTGGCGGCACGCCAGACGCATTCCTTCATGTGTCAGCCCTGAATCTCTTCATATGTTAGGGTGAGCTGCGTGTACACTGGTTTCTTCACGTGCAAGGCGGTTTCACCATCTGTTCCTATTATGGGAGTTTATGGCACGGAATACCTCAGACACCACAGCCTCCATTTTTTCCTGGCGTGCGGTGAAAAGCACTTTATGAACAGAATGATGAATAGGTAGGGGCCTCCTTCGGTGCCCCCCCCCCTATTTTTTTCTTGGCACATCATGACATTCAGAAGGATTTTTACAGTTCATTTTTATGAAGATGAAAGGTGATTGGAAAAAAATTAAGGAATTACCAGAGAATGTAAATGTGGCTGCGATTCAGCTTTTAAAATCCTTTAATCTCATCATGATTAACTGGATTTTTCATATTGTTTCCTAACTGCACATCCTTAAGAAGGCAAAACTCGAGCATATTCTAAAATTTGCAAATAATTCTGGAATTTGATAGCACGGAGACTCCTGGTGTCTGTATTTTAAAGCCAAATGAAGACAGCTATCCCAGGAAGCTTTGAGTCCAAGGGTTTAGGTACTCTCTGCCTCACATAGACACAAATATTCGAGTTGTATAGCTTTTAAGGCAACACTTGAAAGGTAGAACTCCCCCATAAAAAACTCACATCCCAAGATCTTCCTTAAGCAGGAAATATGTCCACTTTGCACACAGGTACACACCTGTATGCACGCACACATTTTTTCTGTGTTCTAAATATCCTAATGTGTTTACACAGCAGCTGTAGAGACAGTATTCACTCCATGACATCTTTTTGTTTGTTTGTTTGTTTGTTTTGGCCTATTTATGGAAACAGTTGTATGCCTTTAGAGGACGTTACAATACTTAATGATGACATGAGACATCCTTGAACATGATAGAAAGAAAAAAAAAAAGCCAAAGGACTTACTGTAACTTGTGTGTGGAAGTGACAAGTGTATCATATAAAATCCTCCATGAAATCTCTTTGTCTGTGTTTGCATGAGTTACGAATGGAACTTGAATCAAAGATTCTCCGTTGATGTTTGAGAAAGGATGCCAGTGTTTACGTTGTTCAGTAAATTCTTTCTTGCTTTAACTGGTCCAAGGACACAATGGTAAGGAAGACAAAGACTAGAAAACCCAGAAGCTCCCAAGCTTCCTGGTTCCTGATACTTCCTCAAAGATTTTCCTTCTTAAGCATCTATGTAAAATCAAACCCAACCCTATACTATCAAGGTCAAGGCTAGATTTAGTGTCCAAGTATTTATGCTGTCATGGTTCTAGCATGGAGGGACAGCAGAAAATGTGCTCAGATACCCTAGATGAACCCATTCTCCCCTCAACACTTCAGGCTGGTTTCGGGAGGAATATCTACCTCTACTTCTGCTTTCCTTTCCCCTTCTTCAAAGGTGCCCTTCCCAGATGCCCTCCGTACAACCCCAGGCTGAGCTGGGTGGAGGCCAGTTCAACATCCTGTATCCCCAAGGGAAGGAGCACACCATAGGCAGAGCCCAGTGCCCCCGCTGTTGTGGTTATCACTCATCTGCTCTCTGCACCAAGCCCTTGGTGTGGGGTGAGCCCCAAATATGGAGAGCCCACCAGGCCACATTTCATTGCTACAGTACAGGCTTCAGTCAAAGGAAATCATGTAGAGCTAACATCATCCAAGTCCAACCTCAGTGGGCCAAGGGACACAATGGGCTTCTGCAGAAGCTCTTCTGTTGACAGGATGTTTTCTTTTTCATTCCCAGCAGGGATCCCTCTAACAGCAGCTGTGGTTTAAAGAACAAGAATGTCCTTGAGAACCAAAGAGCAAACATAAGCACACAGCTCTTTACTGATCACTGACAAACGCCTTAGCCTCTACTCATAGCAAGAGGAAATGGAGAAAATGTCCACTTTATACTTCCTGAGCCACAAAATGATATCTTTGGCAAAGCCGATGGGTTGGAACACACCAGATATCACATGGGGTAGTGTTGGATGCTGCTGCCTGCAAAATCACCATATCACCATTTCCAAGAACCTGCTGTGAATGGCATTGTCCTCTTCACAATGCAGAGCCTAGGGCCGTACGTTACTTACTTTTTTCCTAGCTGCCTGTCACTTCACCGTGTGTGGCTGTGTCTTCTTGATTTAGGTTATAAATTTGCGGTTTCTCCTGGGTGTCAGGATTGGCCGAGCAGGGGAGCAAGCTTCCAACAGCAGCTCCTCTTTGGCTCCTCTGAACCACAGCAGCCCGAGGCTCTACATGCACATTAAGGCAAAGACCTGAAATGCCTTAGTTGGATTTTACAGCGAAAGGTGGCAGAATAGCCCACCTCAGAATAGCCCACTTTGGTACAAGAATTATCCCTCTATTTACCTAAGAACAGGGCATAAATTTACAAAAGTGTTCCTCCTCCTCTTTCTACTAGGAAGGAGAAAAGTCAATTCCTGGAGGCAGCTTTAGACCCTTTTCAATGCAGAAGTCACCTTTGCTTTTCCTGGTCACTTCCCCGTCAACAGTCTCCCCCACACCTTTCTTTCTTGTGACTTCAGCTCAAGATGGTATTTAAGGCTGAGTTCTAAGCCATGTGTGGGGTTTATTCACACTGCCTGGGTATTTCTCATATCCACAGGAGGTATATATGGTTTTTTTTTTTATGTTTTATTTATTTTTGAGAGACAGAGAGACAGAACATGAGCAGGGGAAGGACAGAGAGAGAAGGAGACACAGAATCTGAAGCAGGCTCCAGGCTCTGAGCTGTCAGCACAAAGCCCGACGTGGGGCTTGAACTCAAAAACTGCAAGATCATGACCTGAGCTGAAGTTGGCCACTTAACTGACTGAGCCACCCAGGAACCCCTAGCAGGTATACATGTTAATCGACTCCTGCTTCTTTCTCTTCTTTTGTTAATCTGGCTTTGTTTGGGGGGGCGGTCCCAGCTGAGAACATGGGAGGGTACAGGGAAAAGTATTTTCCTCCCCTGTAACAGTGGACCTTGGGATACATGATAGCCCTCCCCAGTTACCTGATGAAGCAATTTTCCCCTTTTCTGTTTTAAAATACACTTCCCTGAACCAGAATTATCATTAACATCAATGAAGGGGTAAATTACGCTGGCAGATTTTGCTCTACCCATGTGGTCCCTGTGTGGTAGCAGATGATGTTGGTCTCCTGTGACTAAGGACAGGACTTACTCAACATTGCCACATGCTCTAGTGGGCACACATTCTTTGCTTACTCTAAGGTGTTACACCAGGCCTGCACACTCTTGTGATTTAGTGGTCCACCCAGGAAATAAAGGGTTCCAAGTGTACCAGGAGGCTGACATACACTGGCTCTAAGCTGATTCAGCAACACACATTTTCACTAGTCAGGCAGGAGAACACTTAGTGATGTTAAACTAGGGCTATTCCCATCTCAAAGGGAGAATAACAACTCACCTTTTTCTGTGACTCTGCTGAGTGGTCAGGGGGCAAAAGACCCTAGAGAAGTGGCTTCTGCTGGTGTCAGATCACTCTGAGAAGCATGTTTCCAGCAGAGCACTGCTCCGTCCTCTCTTCCCCTTGCACCTTCATCCTTCCATCCATATCCTCCTAGAGGGTATGAGCATGTCACCACAAACTTCTCATGTCTAAGCTTAGCCTGGTAGTAGACAACATACATGTAATCAATAGATATATGAGAAACAAGGCTAATCACGTAACATACTCTTTTTCTTTTTAACTTGTGTTAAAATTTCAACACACACATGATAAAGAGAATACAATGAGATCCAATTTACACCACACTCAGCTCCAACAATTATCACCATGGTCTGTCTTGTTTCCTCTATTGCCCCCCAACTTATACCCCTACCCCCATGACCAATGTGAACTACCGTGACACACACGAATCCCAGGTATTACCTCCTCTCAACAGTAACTATTTCAGTTTGTACTTGTAAAAAAACGACACACTCACACCTAGAAAATAAAAATAAGTTCTTGATATCATCACATATCCAGAAAGTTTTCAAACATTTAGTAGACACGAGGGGGAATTTTGTTTACATATTTATTTGTTTACAATTGGTTCATTCAATGTTTCCATACTAAATCCCCTCTATTTTCTTTCCTATATTTTTATTTGTTGAAGAAACCATCCAAGAAACTTTCTTTTATGCTGAATTTTGCTGATTGCATCTCTATTGTGTCCCTTAACATGTTTCTCTATTCCCTGCATTTCTCATAAACTGGGACTTAGATCTAGAAGCCGGCTATAATTTTGGCAAGACCACTTCACAGGTGGCTATGTGTACTTCCATCAGGAAGCTCTTAATTCTCCCTTGACTCTCTTTTTTTAGTCATTAAAAATCGTTGCCTCAATCCGTTTTTTTTTTCAGGGATTGAATTCTATCATTCTTTCTTCCTTTATTAGCTACAATGCTTCTATAAAGGATAATTTTCTTTTATTAACTATATGGTTACCTTGAGGTACATTTTTATAGGAAAGGCAAATTAAATGCTGGATTATTTCCAGTTTTCAGAATAATGAGTGAATTGCCTGGCTTCCAAAGGTGGCTGATTTGATTTTTTTAAGTATCACTATGAACTAATGGGCTCTGACAGGCTTGATGTGCTTCAATCCACTGTAGTTAGCATTCATATTGATACTCTTTGGTCAGCAGAATTTGTCATATCTCTGGGCAATAAACACCTCAAATTAGCACCTAAGTTCTTTTGACACGATTCCAGTCATCCTTGACATCTCTCTTGTTTTCGTATAAGACAACGTGCTCTAGGTCCATCTTGTACAGTCCTTGCCTGGTACAATCAGTCTCTAATCAGCCATTTTTGTGGTAAGTGGCATTTAGAGGCCAAAATTTGGTGATAGGGATATGTAGTACTACTGAGTTGACCGTTGTATTTAGGCCTTTTTAGTGAACAAATAGAAAACAATTCTTCCCCAAAAGAAAATACATCACAAGTTCAAACTGGCATTTTCAACTCTAGTCTAGCTTTTAATTTCGATTTTGTATCTCTATATTTTTCTTAGGCTAATAATATTCTAATGACATTGGCACAATTACTTCACTGCTTTTTCCTAGTACATATGTGTGTGAGAGAAAGTCACTTTCAGAATAACAATTTCAATGTTTCCAATAACAATATGATATTGAAAACCATGTTTGCAGTTTGTTTGTTTTTTTTACTGTTTGTGTAGTTTGTCTTGTTTTTTTATTTGTTCTTTGGATATAACCCACGAAGGACTTTGTTTTAAATTCACCTAAAGTCAAGTCTCTCTGTACGTTATATAATCAACACATTCCATTTCATCTGTTTCATTTTGTTCTTAGTTTTAAGGAACTGCTATTTTATTTTGAGTTATTTGTGTTGGGTAATTATGTAAAATATTTATCTCATTTCAAAAAAGATCTATTCAGACACTTTTAGCTTTTCTCTTTTTCCCTTCCACTCTTTTTCTTTCCTCTCTTTATAATTATCCTTGTGGCTTATAACTTCACTAATTCAAAATAAAATACTTATTTATATCCCCCTTTTCTTAAATAAATAATAGCATACCATATACACTTTTCTCTATCTTGCTTTGTTTCACAAAATTATATATCATGGAAATCATTCCATCATGGTAAATGGAGATATAACTTGCTCTTCTTTACAGCTGAAGAGCACTTCTTTTTGGCATCCCCCTCATTCTTAAATACAAAGAGAGCCATCTAGATAAAATGTTACAAATCGTGAAGTATAGCCCAGCCTTATTGGTTGTGTGTATGTAAGACCTCAAGTGACTATCCTTAAAGCAAAGCAAATCCAAACTCAACTTTAAGTAATAATTTTAGGAGAAACAGTATTAGGATAGTGGCCATAGTGATAGAAATAATAAAGCAATTATGATTACTATTATGTATCAATCACTCACTCGACACCGGAACTGGCATAAAATACTTTGCATCTATTACTTCATTTAATGTGAATCCCTGCCCTATTTCACAATTTATAAATGAGTCATAAGAAACCTACCTTCCTCCACACAGATAGCAGCCCACACATGCTACGTGGGGAGTTCCAAGTTCAAATGTTCTTTTCTTCAGCGATATCCAACACAGCCACTTTCCCAAGTGCTTCTGTACATTTATCTATTTAATCCTAAGCCAGAACTTTTATTAGAATGTAAGAACCCTCCTGAAATTCTCTGTGAAGCTTTGGGAAAGTCCTGGGACCCTACAAATTCCCAAATGAAGGCACTTATCTCAAAATGGCCCTTGGTGAGTGATGAGTGCAAGTCAGAGTATCACTGACAAACAGATGCTGATAAGCTTGTGGTAGGTCAAGTTTCACCAAGACCCTCTTCCTTCAGCCTGCTCAGCTGGGAGTTGATGGGTTGCAGCCGCTGATTCCAGGCTGTGCTGGTGTGTGGTATCGACCTCCCATGTCTTCTCTCTGTTAAATGTTTTTGCCTGTTACTGTGGCCACCGTGCAATTGAGACAATTTGAGGTGAGATTGTTTGACTAGATGCTTTCTGTGTTTTTTTCTTTCCTTTCACTTCAAAATAGTTATGTTTCTAGACAGCAAGTCATGGTTCCAATGCAAATGGGATTCTGCAGCCAGTTTTCAACTATTGCTATACCTGTGGCGTTAAGTGTTTGGATGCTGTGTCCTGGCACTAAGGGCAAATGAGGTCTTTCCCCACAGACTTCCCACCACCAGCTTTATGAGCGTGAATGGAAGGGGAACCCTGCACGGGACCCCCGTACACATTCCCAGCCAGGTTACTGTGGCCATCTTGAAAACTACTCCAGGACTCTACAGTTTTGCAAAAGACTTTTAAGGACAACATTCTCGGAGACATTACTCTCTGGATTACTAGACTAGAGTCAGCTCCAACTCATACTTCCAGCCTCTGGTGGGTGCCATGACTTTTCCTGCCCTAACTCCTGCATAGGAAAGCCTTCCTGCATATGCACCCTAGGAAGAAGGTCACAGACACTGATTCCTGCAGAATGTTTGTGGGCAACCACCCTAAACTGAGGGGTTGCTCATACCTCATAGGTGGGCAGGTCATTCATTTGTCAAGATGAACCATAGGTGGCTTTACAGAGACTGTGGTGCTTTAATTCTTTGTTTTGGACACCAAGGTGTTATATTTAAGCAGAGAGCTCACGCTTTGAACAGTCCCTGTGCTAGCTTCACTGCAGATCATGAAATAAATAAGTGTGGACACTCAACAACAGTGGGGAGCATGATCCCACATGGACTGCTGGCTCATGTCACATGTGATGCTGACTCAGAACAAGAGTGGGTCCTATTGAAGAAGAGGCTCAGATGTAACAAGTGTGTTAGCACACCCAAAATCTGACTTGGACCTCACTCCTTGCAAGTGGGGACAGGAGGGTGATGTGCTCTGAGGATGAAGTGGAGTTTGAGTCCTGCTCTGAGACTTCTTGTCTGAGCTGAGGAAGGTCACTTGGCACCCCAGCCCTAGTCCTAGTTCCTATGATGGAGACAACAGGAATGATACCTACCTCACAGGGTTGCAAATGAGGAAATTCATGAAAGAGCTCAGGAGAGCGCCTGGCATAGGATCTATGCTCCCAAATGTTGGTAACTACTATGTGCCTGGATATAAGGGTTAGGTTCCTATAGGATATATGACTATATCCCTAGGAGCTCAGGATGGGGATGGCACATTTCATTCCCATAACAAGTGGAGAATTCTCTGCCCTTTTCTATCATATTTCCAGGACAATGCAAGCCTACTTTATGTTCAAACCACAGCTTCAAATCCTTTATTCTCATGCAGAAAAGCTATGCTCTAGAAAAAGTTTTACATGGAGTGTATTCCTGACTTCTGTCAGAATACAGCACATTTTCTTTTGGGCACAATACATTAACCCTCACATTTTAAAGGGAATTATATTGAATAAGGACCTTATTGACATGAGCTGATATGGTTAAATGCATGATCTTTCCCATGATTTCCCAAACACAGGTGCACCAGTGGGCACTGTGATATCCACCCAAGATGCGGCAGGGTCTTGTGCACAGCTCCCCAGTGAGTAAAGTGAGCAGAGGCCCCATTTTAACTTATGGGGACACTACATATAAGAGGCATGGTTTTTTTTAATGCTTATTTATTTATTTATTTATTTTTAAAAGAGAGAGAGAGAGAGAGAGAGAGAGAGAGAGAATGAAAATGGGGGAGAGGCAGAGAGAGAGGGAGACACAGAATCTAAAGCAGGCTTCAGGCTCTGTGCTGTCAGCACAGAGCACGACGTGGGGCTTTGTGCTATCAGCACAGAGCACGACGTGGGGCTTGAACTCACAAACTGTGAGCTCATGACTTGAGCCAAAGTCAGGTGTTTAACCAACTGAGCCACCCAGGCACCCCAAGAGGCTCATCTTATGTGCTTCTTTTTTTTTCCTTGCTAAAGGACAAATGTCTATTCTTCCAATGTCCTGCCAGCCAAACCCGGCCGGTGTCATGAAACCAAACACAGAGTGGGATAAGATCAATGACACAGGCAAAGACAAACCCTCAGGTGCTATTTATGGCTCAGATTTGGGAACAAATTCCAGGATTTCATTCACATTGAGACCCCACTCTAGTAATGGCACCTGTAAAGTGTTTTCGGATCTGTAGGTTCAGACTGAAAATCTTCACCAAAACCTCACCCAAGCAGACCTTCCAACTAGCTGATTTATGTTAGTGTCAGACAAGACACAAGCTGTCATTTCCAGTTTTCTGATAGGAATGAAAAGAGGGTTGGTTTGGAGATTAGCTGTATCCACTGGGCGACAGGCTTTCACAGTCTCTCCACCCCTTCTTTGTTTTGCATAAACCAACCACAAAGCAACCCCACCCCCCAGATTTATCCATTCATTATCCCTTCCCTTCCAGAGAAGCCCAACTCTGATGTCAGGGTCCAAAGAGTTAAATTGCTAGCCCCTCCACCCCAGCGTGGCTCCTCTGCTCTCCCTGGGCTGGCTCTCTGTGATTTATGGAGGGCTCCATCCCTGAAGGGAACTGACAGTCACTCTCATTTTCTTGCGTTTCCCCCCCTCACGGCCAAGGTCATGAGCAAGGGGGCCCCTCCAAGTTTTCTCCACTCGTCCTCCTTCACCCTTACTCCAACGCGGCCTCATGAATCATTCCGTCTTCACATTGAACTCCTGACGCTTCCCTAGCACCAAACTGCCCGACTTCCGCAATTTTTCTTCATTCTCACTAACAATTTGGTAATGAAATATTGATTTTTAGTTAGATTCAAATAGATGTTATTAAGTTTGCATTGATAAATCGTTCTCTTTCTCAGGCTGGAAGTACCTCAGTCAAATTCTAACTGTGCTTTCATACGTGGTGATGTATTAATCTGACGTGTCTGTCGGCTGGGCTGCCGGGGCTGAAGCCAGGGGTGCCAACCTAATTGCTGTTACCTCACATGGAGGGCATAATTCTAGTTGGTGTGTTGTAGGGATTTTAGCCCTAAGACCCAAGCAGGTAAACATTTCCTCTGGGGCTCCTACTTTTTAAAACTGTATCCTTTCCTCACAAAGACCAGCTTGATCTGGGATGAAGAGGTGGCCCATTACATCTGACTTTCCTCCATGCCTTTGTCAACATAATATCCAGGCCATATTATAAAACATTGAATAGACTGACAGGAGTGTGCCATCCCCTGATAAAATTGTTGGAGCAGTTCTGAATGCTTGTGGCCAAAGGGCAGAATCCTTGTGGCCAGCTTTGAACTAGGCACCTAGGGAGGGTCTGCAGCTGGCATGGTGGCCCATCTCCCATCGCGGGCTTCTGAGCCATGTGTATGGGAGTGTGGGTAAAGAAATAAGGCTCCACTCACTCAGCATCCACCCATATTGACGCTTCCCTGCCTCTCCTGCATCTCCATCCCTCCTCCCACCAATCTCACTCAGGATTCAAGTGCCCCCCCTAAGATCATACCCAGGTCTATGAAGCTAACACAAGTCACCTGGGACTCTCAGCTCACAAGAGTCTCCCCAGAGGCCATCCCTGGGATATTTGCCACTTGAGGGAGAGGGGGCCTTTACTCCAGTAAGGGCTCCCCTTCATCCTTGATTGTTGTGTTCTGGCTGAAGGTAGACACTTGATTCAAGTTGAGCTAATCATTAGTTCATCATTCTGGTCTCAGTAATTATTCAGAGTAGGCGCAAGACGCAACATAGGCTAGTCAGTGTTCTCCTTCAGAATGGTCCCAAACTTGAACAGGAAAAGAATCCTTTTCTTTCTTGTGCTAAAACAAGGATGTGGGCCCAGAAATACTGGAGGGCACATTCCCCACCCACCACCTGGAGAAAGCTAGTTCCATTGGTCAAGGGGAAGGTTGACCTGGTGCCCTGTGCCTGGTCTTGGGGTCTCTGGCAACCCCACTTCCTTCTCTGACACTGAGCACCAATTTTGGCTCTGGTTTCTCCTATTCGCACTCAATTGTCCATCCTTCCTCCCTCTAGTACTTCCTTCTCCCCTGGATGGATTAATCTCAGGTTGCCTTGGACATTATGCTCTTGGGCACAGTCTCCAATGGCTTCCCATCACCCATCACAAAACACCACCAATCTTTGTCTCAGCCTTCTAGCTTCTCCAAGACATCCTCGACCCACCACTCCCCATAGTTAAATCCTGGCTCAGGGTGGCCACAGAGCTCCCACATTTCTCCAGTGCTGAATATTTTCTTGGGATGTTTTCTATTCTTAGAACGACTCCCTTCATCTCTGCATAACTGACTCCTCTTTATTCTTCTTTTAGATGACTGTCTTATGTCCCTAGCTGGATTCATTTCTTCCTCTGCATGTTCTACTTTCCATTGTAAGTCAGCAGCAGGAAGTGTCTTCCCTGCCAGCCTGGTGTGTGTGTGTGGTGGGGGAGATGACCTACCCACAACCCAACCCTTTATTGCCAGTGCCTTGCACTACACCAGGCACGTAGTGGATCACTTAATATAAACAATTTGCCTTAAGTTATTAATTAATGTATTCACTCATTCTCTTCTGTTCCTAGCTATTTTTCAAAGGAAGATTAAATATCATTGCCTCTTCCAAGCCTTCTCAGGTGTCTTGAGTCAGAATTAACTGCTTGCTTCTTCGTGTTCACACATCATATTGCTTTCCATTGCTAACTAGCGTGCATTAATTAATGTGTGCATTTTTAGGTACTCCTTTAGCAATAACTTCTGAGTATCTACTTCCTTAGATTGAAGGTAGTTTCTATCTAGGGTGTCTGTTTTCCACTCTTGACTCGAAGCCCCTCAAGGACAAAAATTAACTTTGTTTCCTTAATACCTAGAACAGGGCTTGGAAGGAGCTGCATAAATGTTTGTTGAATTAAATGCATTTATTTGAAACTGATGGATGAGAATATGATGGGTTACCTTTTTGTTGTAGTTGTTGTCGTTTTAAGTTTATTTATTTATTTTCTAGGGGGGAAGGGGCAGAGGGAGAGAGGGAAGGAGAGAATCCCAAGCAAGCTGTCAGTGCAGAGCCCAATGTGGGGCTCTATCCCATGAACTGTGAGATCATGACCTGAGGTAAAAATCAAGAGCCAGACGCTTAACCAACTAAGCCACCCAGGCACCCCTGGCCTACTTTTGAGTCATAGGTATTTCTCCATATACCAGTTGCAAATGACAAGAATACTCAAAATCAAAGTGGCTTAAGCAAAAGAGAGAGAGAGAGAATTTATAAGCTTACATGACATGAGTCCAGAACTAGATCTGGCTTCAGGCCCTGCCAGACCCCTTATCGTAAACAATGCCAGTTGATTGTCTCTGTATCTCCTTCAATTTTCTTCTGCATTGGCTCCATTCTCAGTAGGCCTTTGCCTCATGGTGCAAAGATGGCTGCCAGAAGTTCCAGCCTTCCATCCAATCCTTTTAGCAGCTGAAGGAGAGATGATTTTTCTATCTGAAGTGTTTCCCCCTTTAAAGGCTTAGATATTCTGATTGGCTTGGCTTGGGTCATGTGACCATCACTTGGGCTGGCCCAACTGAACAACATGAACTAAAAGGGGGAGAAGTGATATCCAGCATAAACCAGGTACTGATTCCAGAACAAGAGGCATGGATGCCTGGTAGGCAATTCTGTCTCTCTCCTCACAGAAGCTGGCCTTGTGCCCACCAGGTCCCTAGCCCTGGTCCCTTTGGTTGCTTCCTTAGATGAGAGCAGGAGACACTTGTAAGAGATAGAGGCTTTTTGGGGTGCCTGAGTGACTCAGTCGGTTAAGTGTCTGACTTTGGCTCAGGTCATGATCTCATGGTTGGTGGGTTCAAGCCCCGCATAGAGCTCTGTGCTGAATGCTTACTCAGAGCCTGGAGCCTGCTTCGGATTCTGTGTCTCCTTCTCTCTCTGACCGTCCCCACTCAGGCTTTGTCTCACTCTATCTCTCAAAAAATAAAGAAATGTAAAAAAAAAGAAAAAAGAAAAAAGAGAGATACAGGCCTTTTCGATCTAGCCTATCTGGGTCTTTTAAGAGACTGTAAAGAGTGCCCATTCATTCATAAAGAAGCAGTGGTCTCCCTCCTGTTTGCAAGGAGCTGGGAAAATGGGATGAGCCCAAGGCTGTCATCTTAAAGCTGCAAAAAGAAATTGAGTCCCTGTTCCGTGAGATTCCATCTAAACTTTGTGTTCCAAGACCGCAGAGCTGCTGCAGGTGTCCCAGATGTGTGAACACCAGGGGTGGACAATACTGGCAGATTTCAGGTGAGTGTAACAACAGGTCCCAGTTTCTGGGCAGCAGGACTGACCCCAGCCAGACTAGAAGGGGCTTGATGTCCCAGTGCTTTTCCTCAATGTGGACACTTGGGAGACACAGAGAAATCTGCCACCACCTGATGGCCATAGTCTTAGCCCAACAGAGCAAGCTCTACCCATGGCCATACAGCCATTCACTTCTGCTTCTGATTACTTCCATTCGCTATCATCAAGGACAACAAAAGGAACAGGCACATTTATAACTGGCTACTGTGCACTCACCAGCCCCTCTCCCCCAGCTGACACCATCTAGAAAGCAAAGGAAGTGCATTTTGGGGGTGACTGATGGCCAGCTTGCCGGCACGTCCAGCCTCTTCTTCCCCTGCCAGAGGCAACCGTCCTCTGTCCAAGCGTTCCAAGTCAGCCCTGTGCCAATTATCCTGAAGAGGAGACCAGCCTATGAAGCTCCCACAGCCCGCAGGCCCATGGCTTCTGGCGCTCTCAGGCCAAGGTAGAGGCAGACGGGAAGGGAGGGAAAAGCCTCCCATTTGGACCCTGCTGTGTGGGTTTCCCTCTTGCGGCCGCAGTGAGTGCCCTTTATATCTGATTGATTTTATCTGTGAAATGAGCTGAAAATCCCTCCCAGGGAGAAATGCTCATCTCCCTTCCTCAGCCCAGACACTCCAGATAAATCAGATTGCCCACCACCAGAGCACACGTGGGCCCAGGGCTGGAGGAGAGGAGAGACGGCAGGATAGCGAGACGGTCTGCTCACTGGGCCCTGCTGTCGGGGTGGAAGCCTTTGGCTTGTTCCCAAGCCTGAAAGTCCAGGACACTGGCATCCTTAGTGACCCAGTCAGAACTGCTGGTCTTCAAATAAATACCTTGCGCTTGCCGATAGAGGCTTACCTTCATTTGGGTTTCTACAGAAATAAATCCCAAGACAAGGAAATGGGCAAGCTGTTGATTTGGAATGTAAGGAACAGAGCCAGGGAAGAGAAGAAATCCAACAGAGGGTGAGTTAAAGATCAGGTTACCTCTGTGGGCAACCCGGGCTCCATCCCACCCTAGGCAGCTTCTGAGAGGCGTGCACTGAGATTGTCCCACTGGGGCATGGGGACCTGGGGTGTTTATCCACTGACTCCTGTCCTTACTCATGAGCTGCTCAACCCCTCTGTGCTTCTGGCCTGCCCTGGGTCACTCACACTCCCTTGGCCAGAGAATACCCTCCACCAGAGATGCAGAAAGCCATGAGGATGTGGAGGAACTGTCTGCTAGTGCCTTCTGAGGTGGACCAAGCTTATCCTGGCCAGGGCAGTGAGCTCAGCTCCCTTCACCTCCTCAGCCCCCACCCCTTCCTTCCATCAGCCTCCCCTACAAGCACCGAGGTGATCTCCCACTAGGTCAGCATGTGCCATGCACCTCAGGAAACCCCCTCCCAATTCCTCCATCCAGAGGCAGGACTCCCCAGTTCATCAGGCAGGACTCCCCAGTTCATTCCCCAGGAATGAGTGAAAGGCAAACAGGTGAGTGCTTTGGAGGGACTGACAAGGGTCCAGCTTTGGGGGCAGGATGGAAGCAGATGGAGGGGAGGCTTGTTCCCAGGCACAAAGGGCCAGGGCTCCAGTCTTCTTCCTCCTCTTCCCCGTCAGGCCGAGCGCCTGGGCTTTCCAGGTCTCACAGAACATTAATGCAAATTATTATAATTCTTCTCTTCATTGAAAGAGACTCTGGCACAGTTGTCTAAGAGTCACTGATGAAGCTGACATGAAGCATTCAGTAATTGGTTGCCAATATCCAATTACTCCAGGGTAGTACGAAAGTGAAGGGGAAGGCAGCCAAGAGGCCATAGCCCAGGGACAGTGGGTGCAAAGAGGAAGCTGGTGGCTTGGCTCAGGCCTATGGACCCAGCCGCAGGTGCAAGAAGGAGAGCAGATTTGGGGGACACAGGGAGTCCCCAGCCTCAGACTTTCCCTGCAGCCAAACCTACCCCCCCAGGTTGGTCCTTCATAGAAGAGCCTTTCCTTGGAGTCAGAAGCTGTTCAGTCCCTGTCAGAGGCCCCAAGAAAATGGGCCTGGCTGGGAACAGGAAAGGGAGGTAACGCAGAGTGTCATATCAAGGCCTTGGTGTCCTGATCCCACCTGTCCACCATGAGCTGGAGGCCTCACTCTGTGCCTGGTGTGAGAGCTCTCTGGGCTCCAGGTTCCTCCCTGTGACATGGGAGCCTACCCCTGCCTGCTTCTGCTGAAGGCGGTCCTGTGAAGGCGAGGAAATAACCAACTCAAAGATAAATTTGCACATTGAAGAGATGAAGGAGGGCTACCGTTCTAGTTCCTCACCTTTTTAGGTGATCCCTCCCCTCGGGAATTTAGGCTTGGAGAACAGCATCTGGGAACAGGGCAAGAGGACACTCAGAAGATTCGCAGTAAATGCTTACCTAATAAGCATACAGCAGACACCCCCATCTATTCCAGCCCTGAGGGGGTTCGCCCTGGCCTGGCCTGGGAGGCAGCTCAGAGCTGCTCTACCCACCTCCAGGTCAGGGGCGAGGTCAGGGGCAGGGCAGGACGAGAATGCACCCTTCTGTTGTCCTGCACTGTATCATGTCTGCAAATAAATGGAATAATTCAGTTTCCAGGACTCTTAACCTTTTCACTTGGCATAAATTGTGATCACCCAAATAAATACAGGCAAATCACATTAAAAACATATATATACGGAGCTCATTTATTCAAGACAGTTTCCAACTCTGAAAAATACCTGGGTCTTACCAAGAGAAACACACACACACACACACACACACACACACACACACACAAGCTCAGTTCAGAGTGGCACACATATCCATTTCTGTTTTTGTTGGCTGCTGACAGGGGTGTTTTGATTCTTCATGGCCCTAATGACCTAATGGTCCCACTCAGCCAGGTCAAAGGTTGAATAAACCATTTTTCCTCCATTCCAAATTGGCAAAGAGAGGGTGAGATGTATGAGCAGATTGTAATATGGTGCCAGGAATGTTTGAACAATAATCAATTGCAAATTATATCTTACCAAGTTAAGAGTCAAATGGAGGGGGCTGTGGCTGAATATTTTATCAAAGCAATTTAATAAGAATGTAAAGGACCATAGACCTTTAAAGAGAGGTTTTGCAGCACCTTGAGGAGCTGTGGTTCCCAGGTGGCACTTGACACCTGTTCCACCATCTAGGGTGAGCCAAGAATGGAGCAAGGCAGAAGCCTGGGGCTGTGGCTTCCAGGAGAAAGGATGCCCTCTGGGTAGTGGCATCCCCAGTGAGTCTTAGCCCCCGGCACTGCATCCCTCCTGGGACCTGAGTCACAGTGATGTGCCATCCTCATACTCATACCTAACTGGTGAACAGAGCCTTCCTTTCATGCCAGCTCGCTATCTCACTCCCATTACAGAGAGGTCAGGCCTCACGAGAGTGCCACACAACAGACTGGCCCGGGGCCCAGCACAGGGAAGGGGACTGTCTGGCTCTCAGGCTTCAGAGCACAAGCTTCTTCCTGTGTGCACATCTACCGATGCCGTCAGAGGTGGGGCTCCCGTACTTCTGAGAGCAGGGCAGGAACACTCTTGCAGTACACCACTCACTCACATGGAGCAGTGCTAGTGGACATAGGAGTCACATTTAAAAAGCCATGGGACTGCACAGCAAAGGCAGCCATCTACAAAATGAAAAAGCCACCATTCCAAGGGGAAATAATCAATATTTGCAAATCATATGTCTTTTTTTTTATGTTTTATTTATTTTTGAGACAGAGACAGCATGAGCAGGGGAGGATCAGAGAGAGAGGGAGACACAGAATCTGAAGACAGGCTCCAGGCTCTGAGCTGTCAGCACAGAGCCCGATGCAGGGCTTGAACCCACGAATCGTGAGATCATGACCTGAGCCAAAACCGGATGCTCAAGCGACTGAGCCACCCAGGCGCCCCACAAATCATATGTCTCAATAGGAGTTAATACCCAAGATACATAAAGAACTCATAAAACTCAATAGAAAAAAATTGATTATAAAAGAGGATCCAAATAGACATTTTTTCAAAGAAGATCTAGAAGTGTCCAACAGGTAACATGAAAATGTGGTTCAACATCACTAATCGTCAGGAAATGGAAAACAAAAACCACAGTGAGATATCTCCTCACACCTGTTAGAATGGCTATTATTAAAAAGACAAGAAATAGCAAGTGTTGGCGAGGATGGGGAAGAGAGGGAACCCTCATGCACTGTGGGTGGGCAGGCACAGTGGTGCAGCCACCGTGGAAGACAGTATGGACTTTCTTCAAAAAATGTAACATAGAAATACCATATAACCCAGAACTTCATTTCTGAGCATTTACCCAAAGAAAACAAAAATGCTTATTCAAAAAGATATGTGCACCCTCATGTTTATTGCAGCATTGTTTACAATAGCCAAGATATGGAAGCAACCCAAGTGTCCATTGATGGATGAATAGATAAAGAAAATGTGGGATGGATAGAAAGATAGATAGATAGATAGATAGATAGATAGATAGAGGAATGGATAAAGAAAATGTGGTGTATATATATATATGTATTATATGTATATATATATATATATATATGAATATTATTCAGCCATAAAAAAGAAGTAAATTTTACCTTTTGTGACAACAGGAATGGACCTAGAGAGTATTAGGTTAAGTGAAATAAGACAGATAGAGAAAGATAAATACCATATGATGTCACTTGTATGTGGAATCTAAACAAAGCAAAAAGATTGGCAGTTTCCAGAGGCAGGGGGTGGAGAGGTGCGCAAAAGGGGTACAAAGGGTGAAGATGTAGAAACTTCTACTTATAAAAGTCATGAAGATGCAATGTACAGTGTGATGACTGTAGGTAATAATAGTTTATTGCATGCTTGAAATTTGCTAATGGAGTAGATCTTCAAAATTCTTGTCTCAGGAAAAAAATTGTAACTGTGTATTGGACAGATGTTAACGAGACTTACTGTGGTGATCATTTTGCAACAATATACAAACATCTAATCATTATGTTGTACACCTGAAACTAATACGATGTTGTATGTCAATTATAGCCTAACAAAAAATTTATTTAAAGAAGTGTAGTGGGATGTATATCTATGTGCCAAGGAGACACTTGCATAAAAACTCACAAAGTTGAGAGTATAAGGGAGATTGGGAGGAGGTGGATGGGGATGAGAGCAGAGACATGATGTTGTGGTAACACATTCAGGACTATCACCTCAGATTCAGACATGTTATGATGGCTACTTGCCTAATATAGACCAAAAGTGGAGCAGAAAAATAGATAATTGGATAGATGATAGATATATGGATATATAGATAGATAATAGGTAGATGGATGAATAGATAGATAGATAGATAGACACTAGATAGATGATAAATGGATGGATGGATAGATAGATGGATGATGGATGGATGGATAGATTATGGATGGATAGATAAATGATGGGTGGATGGATAGATATATAAATAATAGATAGATGATACATAATAGATAGATGATAGATAGATGATAGATAGAAAGATAGATAGATATAAGTAGTTATAGGTGTGGGGAGGCAGAAACATCAGGTGAGGGTCCCAGGGCAGACTCCTGCTCTATCTTGCTGATGCCTGCCTGGGTCCCCAGGGAAAAGGAAAGAACAGTTCTATAAGTCAATATGTTGAGACCCTCCCTATACAGAGCATATTCCAATTTACAAAGAGCTTTCACATCTGCCAACTGCTGGTTCTCACAACAGTGCCCCCAGAGGAAGAAGAGGATGAGCAGGTAGGAAGCTCATGCTCTTCACACATGAGAGAGCAAGACCTGGGAGCATGAAGGAGCCTGTGCAAGGTCACAGTCATGGTTGGGTCTAGAACCCAAATGGGAATGGAGGACAAGGTCAGCCCAGGATGTGCCTAAAGGAGCTAGATGTATCCCAAGATGTAGAAAGGCATGATTCCTGAGAATGGCTGAGAGATGATGTCCTTTGTAGAGGTGGAATGGAAGTCACCCAGGTGATGGAGAGCTCTCCACTGGGTCTCTGATTGTCACTTCTGGGCCACCACTGCACCTGTGCCAGGACTGCATTAGGGGACCAGACTGAGCTCAGGGAGACTCAGGGTTGGTGGTCACACTGTGAGTAGGTACAACAGTGACATGAAACTGGAGTCAAGGTCAGCCTTCAGCTCCAGTGTGAGGCCACTTGGAGGCCAGCATATGCATTAGTCTTCACCTGGAGTAGGATCTATTTTGCAGACTGTGGCTCAGAAGGGAAAACAATTCAAGAATCAAGTCTTCAACCATAGCTCATCAAGGACGCATGCTCTCCACGGCACTCACCCACCAGTACAGCATTCAGGGAGCTTGTGCCCAGGTGAGGGGAACAGAAAAGGACCCCCAGCTCTCGACTTGATGAATGGGTGTGAGAATTCAAACAGATAATCCTTGTAAAGGTCAGCAAAGGGCCTGACAGATGCTGGTCGATGCTAGGCTCTTTCCCACTCTCTCCACCTTCTCGGCCAGTCCAGCTGCAGGGGGACAGTGCTTGTCAAGATGATGGGTGGGTGAAAAGTCCTAGGGGCCCCTCCACAATTGCATCTCCTCCTTGAAAACACAGAGGTTGCCCCCCTGCCGAGGACATCAAACCTGAGGATATCCTTCCCCGTGTATTCTCAGTGAATGCCCTGCTGGTTCTCCTGACCCAGTTATGGGCATTTTCAGGATCAAGTAAACCAGCACTGGGGGAGTCCTACTTTGCCCAGACTGTCCTTCACGAAGCTACGATTTTCACAGGCGCCTCTGTCCCAGCTGTGCCTGCCTGGGTCCTGCCAGGAGCCCATGACGTGGAGAACGGCCTTACCTTTGGGCTTTAATTATTCTTGATTTCAGCTTCTGCTGAGTGATTGCTCGTCTTTCTCTAAGCCCCCATTTTTCCCAGAGCATTTTCTTGATGTTATTAGAGCTGTCTATAAAATATGAATCCCAATTCCATGATAGTCATAAAAGCCATAAAATTCTATGTCTGCCATGAAAATATTACATGATTTATTTTTGTGTGAAGTACATATTAAATCTCATACTGGAATAGGAGTTTGGCTCTTCAACACCACGAACTTTTAATAACGCATACTTTGCCTTAAATGGCTATTATTTTAAGTTTCTTTCTTCATTTTATAGTAGCTCTCATTTCAAAATAGGATCAGAAAATAGTCCCAGTCTTATTTATATGTTAAAGTTAATACTTACTGTATCTTAAATTTTGCTCCCATTTTTATGGTGTTCATTTTTGTTTTATATATGACAAGATTTGTGCATTTGATTTGTTTTGTTTTATGCCAAGTGCCTTTGGAGAAATATCAGGTGATTAACAAAACCCTCCAACAATGGGTCTGATACTACCAGCTCCAGGGTCACGGAGTGGGTCTGCATAAATCCACACAAGGAAACACGTGGCTAGAATAAAGAGGGAAGAGCTGAATCTGGACGGGGTGGAAAAGGAGGAGCAAATATTGAGAATATCTCTTTCCTTTTCCCCAAACCCATAAGTTAACCCACAAGGATTTGCCAAGTTCCCAGTGTCTGGCAGTCATCTAAACCTTGTTGGGGACACACAGAAAGAAGATCATTAGCGAGATGAGATTCACATACATGAACCTGTTGAAGAATCAATCACCTGAGGCAGGGCCAGGCTTTGTGACTCCTACTGCATGTGTTGGGGAGGATCTGAAATGAGTTGCCCTGGATAGACATGGGGAATTTACAGAGGCAGAGGAGAGATAACGACAGGACCAGGCAGAGGAGCCTAGGCTTAATAGAGGAGTGGCTAGTGGGACCCTGAATGGGGTGAAGGACAGGTAGTGTCCAGGTGGGCAGTGGCAGAACCCAGCCCCAACTCAATCCCCAATTCGCCATCTCACTAGCTCCTCTGCCCCAAAGACCCACACTGAATTTCAACCAATACCAAGGGTAAAGGGAAGATTGATTTTCAGCCTGGAGGATACATGTGACATTTGGAATGAGTTGAAGCTGATCTAAGAGATTTTCATTTCAAAAGATATCTGATATGATGTGTCGATGGGGTGTTTCACACACCTCATCAGAGTTCAAAGACTGTAGCCAGGAGAATGGTGCTTCCAAGGTGGAAAGCAGATGTGTAGAATTGGAGCAGGAGGGGGTCTTGGCCTCCTCAGACTTGGCCCACCCGCCACTTGACATACCATGGAGACAAAGCCATGTGTTTGATCCAGGCAGCCCTTGGGTCTGCAGCACCTTGGCATGGGTACAAATGACACATTTTTTGTGTGTTTCCAGTTCTTGCTACCATTTTTTCACATCCCCAATCCCTTTCCAAGGCACCTACGGGGCAGAAAGCCATTCACCCAGAGGCCACTGAATGCTCCGATAACATAATTAAGGAGAAATTGCCAAGGCTGCTTGAGCGCCTACCACTCTGCCCTCCCAAAGCACTGAGCCCTAGTCTAGGCTCCCCGTAAGGCATAACCTGGGAAGAAACTGGTGTGCTGCCACCTGATTAGGGAGTTCAAATCCAGGAAGCTGAAGTGAAGGCCAAGGGGACTGAGGCAAGCAGGGAGGGGAAGGCGACATAAGCATGGATTATCCAGATGATCACCTTTGAGTACACCTGATTACTAAATCTCACAGGACTGTCACCTGAGAAACCGTACAAAACCCCATCTGCAGGGGCAGGTGACAACAAGAATCGAAAAAACCATCGTCGGTGGTCCAGGATTTGCTCCACACAATGTCACATGTCCCATCCTCCTGGGAGCATTATATGAGTCCCAAGGAACTCTATGACTTGGAATAAACCAGGAGTCACTGGCGTGGAGGTCAGAGCCCAGTGCAGCTATGAGGTCAAGGGGTGTTGTCCACAGAGCAGCGGCCACCAGAACAATCCGTGAGGCTAGGACAATCTGCAGTGGTGCCTGGGGTGTCTGAAATTGGCCCTTGGGTCTGGGAGAGGCTTCTCTGCAGCCACTCACCTCAGTCTAGAGTTTAAGGGCTATTGGTGCATAGGAGACTCTCCTTACAGATTCCTCTTGTGAGTTCTCGGTGGAGGCTGTCTCCCCCGGGCCATCCTGCCTGGCAGGGTGCATCCAAGGAGCTGTGAGTAAAGTATCTGGGAGCAGCTTTCAGAGTCTCCAGGCCCTGCACTTCAGGGAACAGGCAGCCAAGACAACATTTGCTTGGAGCAGAGAAACAGTCTCCAGGAAGGTTCCTGGCTGGCCCTGGATGGCAGCCTTTCTGGAATGCAATAGAAAAATTCCATCTCACAACCATACCAATGAGAATGTAAAAACATCTACCAAATCAGTCCCACAAGTTGAACAAATACATCCTAATATTACATTTAAAAAATCATATACCTTCAAATAGCCTGTTTTGTGTTCTATACACAAGAACCAAGTGGGTTTGGAGGTTCTTGGCAAGACTGAATAATGCCACCACTTCGACTGACATCACAAAAATAACAAGGAGCTGAAATAAGTTAAAACTGTAGAAAGGAACTGAGACTGAAGGGGGAAATCCACACGTTTCTAGTCTGATGTTTTCCGAAGTGCCTCTCTGCAGTGACTGGCAGCTGGAAGGACAAAAGGTGGAAGGCATCTGGAAAAATATGAAGAGTTTTGTGAAAGAAAATCAATCAAGAAAGATACACAAACCTGATTAGGAAAAGAAAAAATGTATGTTGTAATATATAGAGCCGTCTGTGAACGGGTGGATGGTTCCTACAAGATTAGAGAAAATAACCTGAGGTTAGGGTTTCTTTCGCCTTCCACTTGGTGCCTAGCGTCTCCCACCTGGACGCGTCATCCCCCTGGCTCCAAGCAATTTGCTGAGAAAGAATATTTTTGCTGCTAAATGATCTCGCTCCCCAGTGGCTCCTGAAGCCACTAGCTCTGAAATAAACGACCTCACTGGAGAACAGATGGGTGGCCGCCTTGGCGTTCAAGGGGCCCTCACACAGCGCCCACGCCCCACCCCGCTGTCTGCGCCTGGGGCTTTGGGAAGGGCTGTGGCTTGAAATGGAAAGTCAAGGCAAGAATAAAGGTTCCAGATCTGCAAAGCTTTCATTGACAGAGGAGGTCTGCCTTTGGTCTGAGGCGGGGAGGGGATGTCTAGGTCAAGGAATCTCACTGCTTAGCTTTGAAGTAGTAAATCAAGACGGTGCCAGCAAAACGGCCTGCCAGCTTGGCTAAGAAGACAGCAGAGGGGACAGCGCAGGGGACAGTGCAGGGTGCCAGTTTATAGGAAACCTGTGGCTCACTGGTGATTCTCGGACCTGAAGTGCAGGGAATGGAAGCAGACAGCAACCCTGGCACCAAGCCCCCACTGCGAGGTTAACAGAGCACAGCCACCGGAAAAATGTTCCTGATACAACGGTCTCTGCCGTTACAAGAACCACCTGCTTCCAGATTCCAAGTGACTAAGTGACCAGGCACGGGCAGGTGTGCGAGGGCTCCAGCTAATTCTGCTCTCTGCTGCTGATGGACGCCTTTTCTGCTTTTACTTTTGGCTCAGCAGGATTCCCTGGTCATTTTGCTCAGTAGTCGGATATTTTGATATCAAAATTCAATGAACAATAGGCACAGATGTGGGAGATTAACAAAAGATGTCGACAGCTACTTTTGCCTTTGTTCAACCAAAAACTGGAACACATTTCCTCATTTCCTCTTTATACTCATTATTGTGCATAGAGGAAGTAATCTGATGGTTTGGTTTTGGTAACCTGTTTATTGCTAAACTGTTGTTCTTCTGCTCTGCACTAACGTCTCCACCCACCCCAGGGGTCCGGCTAGTAATTACCCTGGTGGGAAGGTGGCCACCGTCCCCAGCGCCAGACAGGCTGGTGCAATGCAGTGTCAACATAGACACAGGAGCTGAACAGCTGTCTCTTACTCTCACAGCAAATGAAATGCATGTTAAAAGATTATCTCCTACATTTATCATAACAAGATTTTGCATTTATGTCTTTCTTTCTTTTTAAATAGGAATAAAGATCTCATATACATTTTCTAATTTATTATCTGGTATTTATTATAGGAAGAGAGTTTTGTCTAATCACAACTCGTTAAAATCACATATTATTCACAATAACCCACCACTGAAGACTCATCATGGTAGCAAGAAAAAATAAAAAAGTGTTTTTAAAATGAAACTTCATTTGAAGCATTTCTCTTTGGAGACAGTCCAACGTGTTAAGGAAAGGAGAGGAACGTGTGTAATAAAATACCTTGGCAAAGAAAATTTGCCAGAAGGAAGGGAGGGAGGGAGGGAGGGAGGAAGGAAAGAAGGAAAGAAGGAAGGAAGGAAGGATGGAAGGAAGGAAGGAAGGAAGGAAGGAAGGAAGGAAGGAAAGGAAGGAGGAAGGAAGAAAGAGAAAGAAAAAGAGGAAGGGAGGAAGGAAGGAAGGAAGGAAGGAAGGAAGGAAGGAAGGAAGGAAGAAAAATGAATATCAAGGAGAGTTCAAATACTTAACAAAAAATAAAATAGGAATTCTGTGACCCAATAAAGAAAGAGAAGGAAAAAAAAAATCAGGCCAAGAATTTACGCACTTTCTTGTTTTTAAGCATGATTCCTAACTCACACGTACATATCTTGTTATCCGAGTGAAGCAGTTCTTTGCCTCCCTCGTGTTCCAGCCAGAACTGATTTTCAGATCATTATTATATGCACAAAGAGGCGACAGCGTGGCATGTGTAATTCTCATGAATGTCACCCCATCCACAGCAGGCCATCGGAGCAGGGTTATGAATACTCGGTTTGCTGAGTGAGATGATCCTGGCATCGCTATGTGGCATTTTCCACATGTTTAGCCTGAAAGAAGACATTTGTTTGGACTATAGGCTTCTGTGTACTTTTTTAATGCAATAAAATTGACAGATGACTCCTTTTTGCAACAGGTTTGGAGAATGAAAATGTGGTGGTTTTACCCTCCCCTTTCTTCTTGATGGCTGTTTAGACAGCAGTCTTAAAAAATCACTAGTCACTAAAATCCCTCATGCCCATTTCATATTGTGTTGATTCATATTAAATTCATGACAACAAAAAAGCAACTTGAGGCACTTTTGGAAATGACCGCTCTTTAGTGCGCCTCCCCTTCCTCCGGGCTCGGTGGGCCCAGCGCCCATAAAGCTGCCTGCTGTCTTGTGTCATGAAAAGAAACAGCTTTGCCGGGGAATGCCATTACTGTGTAATGAGGCATGCAGCAAAATATACCTTCAGCAGCCACTTGATGAAGGCTTGCTGACACACCAGACCAGACAGAAATGTTTTTTTGTATGTTCTTCCTTATTTTGTCCATCAATCACATCATTAGTCAAAGCAGACAAGCCTGTCAGCTGGGCCCAGATGCGGAGTGGCAGGCGATCAGCGGACAGGTGTTCCGGCTCCCCCAAAACGAAATCCTGAAATGAGAAAGGAACCAAGACCTTGTTTCAAGGGCTGGAATGTCAACCAGAGAGAAAAGACACAGAGGGGAGCGGGCTTCCTTGGCTCTGACCAGCATGGCCCCCTGGTGCTGCCTGGCTGAGCCAAGACAGCAAGAACAAAGCCCATTCATTTCCTGTGGTCAGTGAGGTATTCAGATACAATATTCAAAGGCAGGAAGTAAAAGAAGTTTCCCTCATGACCCTCCTTGGTGTCCCAAAGGCATAAATTTGGGTTGGGTAGTTCAGATGCCTAGGGCCACCCCAGCTCCTGGGGCTGCCTCCCTGGGGCTGGCTGGGAAAACGCAGGCTCCAAGAGCCAGCCAGCATTTACAGTAGCATCGAGCATTTCCAGGGAAGTCAGCCTCCCCTCTTCTGGAAGCCACTCCTCCTTCCCAGCACATCCTAGAGTTTCTTCCTTTGGGGCATTGTTTTTGCAATGCTTTCTGTCTGGAACTTAACAGGTTAACGAAACTAACCATATGGAGTCATCCTCAATGGTTAATTTCCAGCTTTTCAAGCAAGCCCCAAAATGAATTTGTGTAATGAGCTCCTTGCTCAGTCACCCCCTGGTTACCAAGAAGGACTAGCTAATCAAGCCCCCACCCCCTCTGGCCTTTTCAGCCACAGTGGCCAAGGTGATACTTTGTGAAAGTCCAGCCGAACTGTGGTTTTAGCGTGCACCATTTCTGGTTTTTTCATTTTTAGAATAGTCTTTGCTTTTTAAAACCGTTTTAGATTTACCAAAAAAAAAAAAAAAAAAAAAATTGAGAAGGTAAAACAGAATGCTCACACATGCAGTTTCCCTTATGATTAAATCTTAAATGAGTATGGCCCATTTGTTGTTATCAGTGAACCAATACTGATACATCATCATTGGCTAAAGTCCATGCTTTATTCAGATTTTGTTAGTTTTTTACCTAACATCCTTTGTCTGTTCCAGGACCCCATCCAAGACACCACATTACATTCAACTGTCACATCTCCTTTGGCTCTGAGTTGTGGCACTTTCTCAAACTTTCCTTGATTTGGATGACCTTGACAGTTGTGAGGAGTCCTACATGTGCCATTTTTGAGAAGTCATTTTTTAAAAATTTAGACTATGTGTGCGCACAACATCTTTTACACTTCAATAAATAATAGTGCTGAAAAGGGTGGGGGAGGGGAAGCCTTTGGAGGGACGGAAGGGAAGGAATTAGGCCCACGGAAAGGTCAGAAGTCTTTATACAGCACGAGGGAGAAGACTCCGACACTCCAATCTTTCCCAGCGTTGACCTTTCCGAAGATGTGCTGAGCAGGAAAGGGGTGATACCTGATACAAGATTCAAACCCACACTTCCACCTTTAAACGAGAATTAAATCTGCAGATATTTCCTCTGGGGTTTCCAAAAGGGAAGCCAGCACATCATTAATCTAACCAGCCATCAGATGCCACCATGGCCTGGTGTCGTGTATCTGGACCGATGTTTGGGTGAGCGGGGGCTGCGAAGACATCAGGTTAGCGTGACATGACAGTGAAATAGGGGTGTGCGGCCAAAAGGACCAGGGCTGTGGCCTATGTAGGGGCCTGACATGGCCGGGCCTCCCAGGACTGGGACAGAAGGTGGCATGTAAACCCATCCCTTTGTCGATGCTTCTCAGGCCCTCTTCCCCTTTGCTGTTCCCTATTTCTTGCCTCTTGCCTTTTCCATCCTTCTCCACAAAGCTCAGAGGAGCCAGGGAAGGAAGAGGCGGTCAAGTTGGGAAATGTGTGGTCACTTTTGCAGATTAAGAAAGACCGCTCACTACTTTCCTGTGTCTCAGTATCTTAGCTGGGGAAGAAATAGTGTCTCTTAAAGGGCCTGCAATTGCCAAGGCAGCAAAATGCACACCAGCTTGGTGCCCATCACATCCTACCAAGAGTCTGATGCCACACATAAGTGATTGTGTTCAATTACACTTTACAATTCATCCTTGCAAGTACCCCAGCTTTTTCAGCTCATACACATGTTTTATGAGCCTGCCTTTCACCCAGAAGGTCTACAGAAAGTAAAATAAATGAATCCAACACTCAATTCAGCCTGGATCATCTGACATTTATTCTTAGATGGGGCAAGTGACAATTTGAAAGCTATTCTCACACTGTAGGAATGTTCAGACCTCGTGTGCAGTATATAATCAGTCAATCAATCAATCTTACAGAGTACCTACTGGGTGCTAGTCCAAGTGGAAAGACTGGTCCCTGCCCTCAGTGACCTTCAGATAGTTAGGGAAACAGGACTGCATTTCCCTCTTTTTTGACTGCTGATTAAATAGAAGAGTTCCCCTGATGCAGTGACTGTCAACTCAGAGAGGGTAATATCATAAGATGAGAGAGAGAGAGAGAGAGAGAATACAGATGTGCAGAGAGGCTGAAATGAATACAAGACCAGAGGTCCCAGAGAAAAACCAGCTATGTTTCCTGATTCCAACCCTCCTGCTGTCCAGGGACGTTTCCTACTCATGTTTTCAGAGAAATACCCTATAACCTTCCAACCAACCTCCATCTTTGCTTAAACAAGCCCTGGGAGGAATGTGTTTTCTGTCTCAAATGCCCCTTACTAAGACCACATCTACCAAATGGGGCTTAAGTCAGAACAAGGAGCAACAGTGGGGAAGATACATCAGAGAGGAGCCCACAGAGCTTGTAAATTTCTGAAAGCCTCTGATAATCAGAAAAGAGCAGGTTACTACACATTCAGAACACCAGGTGTGAGATCGGTTGAGTGGTTTGTGCCTTCCAAAGATACTGCAGGAAAAATGGTAAAAATTTTGTAAAATCAAAGAGATGCAGTGAATAGCTCAGCTTCTTCACTAGGACATGGAAAAGTCTCCTGGCTCTCCCAGACCCCACACACAGGCGCCTGCCATTCCGAAGATCTCCTGTACGATGTGTTCCCTCGGCACCTCATTGCCTGTCCACCTTGCCCCTTGGCACAAGGTCAGAAGTGCTCAACAAGTGGAGAGGAAAATTGAGGGAAGACTCACATAGGTGTTAAGGTCAGAAATATGGTTTCATTCATTGTGTTGGCCAAGCTCACTATAAGGCGTGACTGTTAGGATTGCCAAGCTGCTGAAGAAAATGGGAAGGCAATCATCTGAGGTTCCTGAGACCATCCTGCACTCAAGTACCAATGCATGGGCATGGGGGCCTGGTGTGCCCTCAAAAAAGATAGGTGATGTTTCAAGCATTCAGAAGATGCAATACACAGCTTGATGCTCTGTCGATCAATTGCATCCCAGCTCCTTAACAGCACAGGATGTAAAGAGTGGCCAGTTGCATCAGCTTGCACTGCTAGAGGTCCTGGAGACAACACGAAACTCAAAGTCAGGGGGTCCATGTGAAGCAGGGAGCTCCTCCAAAGTGCCTGTCCAAATGCTATCATTGATCTCTCCACTCAGCTGGCTTCCAGGCATGCTGTGGATAGCTCCAAAGGTTATGCCAACATTGCCTTTACAGAGATGCTGGGGGCTTAACGGTGAGCAGAGGCACCTCTCACACAGGACTCCTGGAATGTTCTGCTTGTCCTGAGTCAACAGAAAGATGTTTTCCACTGTAGTGTCTCCCTGTATTCCCAGCGTGCCTGGAGTTGGGTCACCATGGGCTGCTGAGCACATATGTCCCCATGTATTTGTGGCTGCGGAAGCCCAGATGCTCCGAGGGCTCAGGCCTGCCCTCATATACCTCTCCTGCCCCACCTGGAGACAGTCCAATGTGAGCAGATTAGATGGAGACACGGAAGTGCCCAAGCAAGTCAATAAGAGAGGTCTCTTCACACTGGCATAGTTAAATATTTTTTCAGCATTTATGCAGTGAAGGTGGGAAGAAAGTGATATTTCTTAATAAAATTGTATCCCTTTTTTTTTAATTTTATGTCATAAGTATATCAAGATAAAATTATAATGAAAAATTAAACATCACTGAAATGCATAGAATAAATGTGTAAGTCCCCAAATATACAAAACCCCACCTCCATGTCCCTCCCAAACTATGGAACAATTGTGATGTACATCTTTCCAGTCATTTTTCTACCCCTTTCCATAAACAAGTATAATATGTGATATAATATATATGTGTGATATAATATAAATATAATACATATTATTTATCATGTTAATTATATATTAAAAATATAAAATAGGATTTTCACATAAGTAAAGATATATCATTTATATTACCCTGTACTCTGATTATTTTTACTTAATTCATTACACAGATATTTTTAAAACCATTACACATTATTTTTTAACAGCTGTTTAGTATTCCATAGTATGGACATACCAGAATTTATTATAAAATATTTAAGGCACTTTTATTTTTTTCATTATTATAAATAAGACTTTGATATACAATCTCATATATAAGTCTTTGAACATTCATGGAAGTGTTTCTGTAAACTACATTTCTAAAATTAAAATTATTTATTTGAAGGTTGTGAACATTTTTTTCAAGTATTTATTTATTTTTGAGAAAGAGAGAGACAGAGTGTGAGCAGGGAAGGGGCAGAGAGAGAAAGACAGAGTCTGAAGCAGGCTCCAGGCTCTGAGCTGTCAGTACAGAGCTCAGTGCAAGGCTTGAACTCATGAGCTGTGAGATCATGACCTGAGCTGAAGTCCACCACCTAACCAACTGAGCCACCCAGGGACCCCAAAGGGCATGAACATTTTAAAATCAGATGTCTTTATTAAACGGTAAATGTCATGGTGAATGTCAGGCTCACAAACCATGAGATCATGACCTGAGCCAAAGTCGGACTATTAATCACCTGAGCCAGGTGCTCCTCTACGCTTAAAATTCTTATAGTTGCCATGAATTTCTTTAAAAAATATTTGCATGACTTATTTTTATCATGAATTTATTATTTTGATTTTATCTCCTTTTTAACTCAAGGATTATTTTAGAAGATTAGACTTTTAATGTGATCTGTTTTTATGATCCACATCATTCATGATTTGAGGAATTTATAGAAATTTTCCTTGTGGCTTAATGCATGGTCATTTTTGTAAATATTTTATGTGTGTTTGACACCAATCTGAGTTTTCTATTTGCTGAGAAAACGTGTATGCATATATACAAACATATATATTGTCAAGCTTATTATTGATTATTCAAATATTTTATAACATTACTCAATTTTATTTTCCCCCAGATTTATTAAGATATAATTGACATACAATGTCATGTAAGTTTAAGGTGTACAATTGGCTCTCATTTTTATTTTAATCTGTGTGTTCTTAATTTATTGAATTCTGAGAGAAGTCAGGCAAATATCTCTCTATATTAGTAAGGATTTAACACATTATTTCTATATTCCTATTACTTTTGATTTATATGTTATGAAGCTGTGTTCTTGGGTATATATAGTTACTTTTCATAAGATGAACTAAGACCTCTCATCCAATATGCTACTTCTGCCTGCAGTAGTTTGATGCACCCTGAATGGAGGCCTTAAGCCAAGAAACAATTTGGTGTATTTGGTAAAGGACAGATTCTGAAGGCTTTTCACTACGATGCTATGGGTTTTAGCTTTTTGTTCTCTATGTCATGAAATCATCAAAGGGTTTAACCATGGTCATGATGTGGTCAGATGTTTTGTCTTAGAAAGCTCACTCTGGTTGAATTATGAGAATGATGGTGTGAGAGGGTGAACAGACTGACAGCTGGAGAGAGGCAATAGGTGTTGAAGAAATTCCTATGGAAGGTCATAATGGGGAGAGAGAAGGCACACATTTGAAGATATACCTTTTACCAACCCTTAGGATCCACACAGCCATTTCACAGAGTAGCAGATCCTGCAACCCAACTGACACTGGAGGCCATGGACAAAGGTACTGAGAGAACTCAAGCATTCAGTGTTGCCGATAAAAGACTTTTGCTGGAAAGGAGATTATGGAACCCTCAGCCTGGAGGGACAGTTCAGGCTGAAAACATGGAGAAACTTCCAAATTGCATAGCAGGTTGATAAATGATGAACCCACAGTTGGTTATTAGGAAAGACAAAACATATCAGAGGCACTGTCCCAAAGCAGACATTGAGAAGGACAAGCAGTGTCAGTATCACATCTGAGAGGCTAGATGGGTCAAGTGTGTGGCCATCTGGAGCTCTCTGCTTCCTCTTGATCCATAAAGAATGAAAGTGGCACAACGATATAAATATGGTCCATCCATGCTATCACTGCCTCCTTCCTTCCCTCCTACAGTCAGGGACAAGTGGGCAGACCTGAATCCTAAGTACCACACAAGCATTGTTAAGGTGTGACTGAAGAGCTGTCTTCTTAAAGGAATGCTTGCCTCAAATTCAAGAACAAGTTGGTTCACCTCCTATCACTCAGAAAACAATGCCCAGGCACCCTCATGATGCAACAGCAGGCAGATAAGCAAGTGTATGTCTCTGAAATGACCTCCTCAGAATCACAGTTACTTAATACCCCCTACCAAAGAAGCACGTCAAAATGAAGCTATATTTCTCTGACAGAAGCTAACAAAATATAGAATGTTCTGGGGAGGGAGAAGGAAGAAAAACAACAGAATAAATTAAACTTGGAGTTTCAACATTGACCTTGAATTTTCCGTCTGTTTTCAGAACTTGGGGGTCAAGCAACGTCTGTTTCCAATTAATTTTATTCTTTATCATTTTCCTTAAAGGAAAATGCTCCTTTAGAATCAAGAGATCCTCTGTATTTAAAAAATAAATAAAGACCAACAAAAGTGCCACCATTTAGAATTTGCTTTTTGCCACAGGGAAATGTGCCATTTGTGACAAAGGGGTATTATGAGAGGTGCAAACGTCTGTTATTGTTTCATAGAACAGTTTTCCTCTTCAGAAAAGTTATATAACTCATAATTCTGAAAAGGCAGTCATCAAATTGGGTTTAGTATAAACTGATGCTACAAGCATATATATGTATTTTGTTTGACTGAAAAATGATTTTAAATTTTTTGAATTCTTTCTTAGTGCCAATACTCTAAAGTCAAGAGATTTCACATAAAAATCTGAACTCCTTTTTTCTTTTGAAAGCTATGGAGATCTGACAATATTTCACAAATGGTAGCTGCCCTTTGGACGGACACACCCTTCTTCACCATGATCTGCCTCTTCAGGCCTTGGAGTCTGGTGCCGCTTGGCATTAAGTTTGCATGACACTTCCACGTGAGAGTCAAATTAAAAACGTAATACCCAGGTTGCTATCAAAGTAGAACAATAAAAGCTACATCATGAAGTCTGAGGGTTTGTGTGTCACACCCAGCTTTATTCACTGTGCCACTCATCTGGCCTCTGTCAGCCAGCGTTTGTGAAATTCCTGGCCACTTCCAAGCACAATGTGACATGCTCTAGGCCCTACCCCTAGGTGAGGCTTAGGGTGGCACTAGTGGGAAACATTTATTCAGGGCTGCCTCTTTATTCCAGAAATGTCTGCCCGATTTTCCCTTGGGTTCCCAGCAGCCCACAGGTCAATAATGGGGGACAGATGGAGAATAGAAGATAACATGGCGTCTCTCCTACTACACATGCAGAGAAACGCTGGGTAAGATATAACAACCAAGAAATATTAAAAATACAAAGCTAAGCTTGGGGCACCTGCGTGGCTCAGTGGGTTAAGTGTCTGACTCTCGATTTCAGCACAGGTCATTATCTCACAGTTTGTTGGGATTCAGCCCACATCGGGCTTTGTGCTGACAGTGGGAGCCTGCTTGGGATTCTCTCTCTCCCTCTCTCTTTGCCCCTCCCCCATTCACACTGTCTTTCTCTTTCTCGAAATAAATAAGATGTAAATATATATGTTTGAAAACAGAACACATGGATTAAACACATTGATAGAGCGTCTAGAAATGAAAAGCATAGTAAAATTAGTGGATGGCTTAAGGATAGATTAGACATAGTTTCGGATACAACATCAAAAGCACATGCCTATGAGTTATGAATAAACTTGAAATTATATTTCTTTATTCCTCTTCCTCTGTATCTTTAAAAAGAAGGTGAAACAATAAGTATTACTGAGTACTCAGAAGTGCCTACCCAATACAGCCTTGCTCCATAAATGTAACATATAGCCACAGCACACAGTAGGTAATGTACAATCTATATATATATATTTATACATTTGTCCTATAAATATCCCTATGATTTTTTTTTTCTTTCAGGATCTAATCAAAGATCTTACATTTGCATCTGGCTTCCGGGTCTCTTTTGTTTCCTGTAACTTGTAACTGTTCCCCACCCTTCTATTTTCTTACTTCCACATTGACACTTTTGAAGAATCCAAGCCAGTTATTCTGTGAAACATAGACTGCATCTAGACTTTTCTAATACTTCTTCATGCTTGGACTCTGATTAAATGTATCAGCAAGACAATAACAAAGAGAAGAAGGCCACTGCAAAGATACCCTGAACTTTAGTTAGCAAGCTGGTGTTGGTTGTGGTATCAATAATTAGTAATTCTGAAATTATTGTGTGCATGCTGTAACTAAGAGGGGAGAAAATCCACATATCGTTAGTGTGATTAGCATTGCTGGGAACTAGAATTTTCACTGAGAAAGGACATACTAATGTGGATTAGGGGATAGCAAGGAAAATGCCTGTGGTATTGGAATTGAGTTGGAGCGATTTGTATGGAGTCATGATTTTGTTAAAGAAAGACAAGGAAAGAAATAAAAAAGAAACACTATGTTTTCTAGCTCGGTCCATTGATATAGCCTAGAAGCAATGAGCAACCGGTAGCGATGAGCACACCCGAACCCAGATCTTAGTTTGCGAACACCATCCTCCACTACAAGGAACCAGGGCTTCTAGAATAAATGGCTGATTCCAGCTTTGGGACCAAAGGGCCAGCTGACCCCAGAACAGCCTGTGACAGAAAGCAAGGAAGTCCTCAAGCCGAATGGGTTCCTAGTGACCAAATCTGGGACAATTTGGGCTTGAAAAAGAATAATGGTGGCCATGGATTATAGTGTACTTACTAAAAGGGAATCCAGGAGTCTATGGTGATACATTCTTATTTTACATATCAACACCAGCTAATAATTGTAGAAGTAATGACCAAATTAGAAAAATCACCACTTTGTAAACATGAATATAATAACTGACTCAGTCATGGGTTGTTCTAAAATCATTGGTTGGGAAATCACTGGGGAACAGGATATTTACATGATTTCTAAGAATTGTCCCACAGATTATTCACTAATTATAAAATCACAAGATTATTTCTATAATGGAGAGACTGGGAAGTTACAGCTTTCACGAGGTGAACAATCTTAGCATCAGTTAATTAATAGACACATTGACAACCCAGTCCTCTTGATGTGATGCCATGGGAATTACACATCATCTGAGCAATTGCTCTTATGGGAGTCATGCATTCTATTTGTACCCAAAAGCTGATGTTTTCTGGCAAAATGCAGAGGAAGGAAGTATAGTGCATCCACAAAATGAACATAGAAAAGGACCCCACGCTTCTCAGGGGCTGAAATTCAGTCCTAGGCACCCTGAATTTTTTTCCCCTCAAGACCCATCCTACAGGGTACTAATTGTCAAACTGGTGCTGCTTCACTTGGTGTTTCCCAGTATAAGGCAGTCGGGGTCCACCTGTAGCTATTTTTTAAAGCTGTGATAATCAGCACTAGTCTGGCATAAGAACGTTTCATTGACACCTAAAAAACGGGTCCTGAGCTCTTCTGGGTATGCAGTAGCAACTAGAGCCAACCACAGGTGAGTGGGAGTACTTTATCTCTGTTCATGTCCCCACAGCCAGGACAAGCAATCCAGCTTTATGGCAGTCTCAGGGCTGGGTCTCAAGAATGTTGTCTGGCGGGGCACTTAGTGGTGTTTGCTGTAAAGCGTCTGACTCTTGATCTTCACTCAGGTCATGATCTCCCAGTTCATGAGTTCGAGCCCCACATCGGGCTCTGCACTGATGGCATGGAGCCTGCTTGAGATTCTGTCTCTCCTTCTCTCTGACACTTTCCCACTTGTTCTCTCTCTCTCTCTCTCAAAATAAATAAATAAACTTGGAAAAAAAAGAATGCTGCCTTGAGCCCTGTGGTTGGAAGATTTGCTTCACCACCTCTCCTCCGATCCCAGGGTTAGCATGAATCGTTTCAGGATTTCAGTGATGCAAGTGGCCTTCTCTTTCCTCTAAGGTCAAGGTACTGGAGTGTCAGGCCAGCCCCGGCAGCACTGACCAGGGACTGGGTTTCCATTCAGCCCCCGGGGGGCGAGGAGTTCTATGCCTTTCCGGTTGTCCTTATTTTACCTTTCACAGGATCTTTTTCGGCAGGTTGTAAAATACATCCTCTGTCCCCTGGAGATTCTCTGAGCACTGCGGTCCGTCTAAACAAATATGTATTTACAACAGGTTCTTTTTTAAAACATGCATTATGTGCCTAATAGACGGAAATGACTCTTTAGGGGAAGCACGGCATAGATCCCGGCAGTTTCTTGTTGTCTATAACATTCACCTCTTTTATATGGCTATTTATTTTTCTGCTAGTTTGGATGGTAAGAGGGGCTATGAGGAGGAAAAATCATATGCCCACATACAAACTGCAATATATAAAACCAAGAGATTGGGCATGCAGTACTAATGATCTTGGAGGTGGATGTGAATTTGAGCTCTGTACTGAAAAAAAGTCAGAAGGGGGAAGAAAAGACTCTTCATCCTGGTTGTGAGTTACTTAAATGTACAAAGTTTGGGGGATATTCTTGTGTCAGAATGCTCTCAGCTATTAAGTAAAGGGGAAAAAAACCCACCCAAATGGTGTAAACAATAGAGAAACTCTGTTTTCTCAAACACCAGCAAGCCTAGGAACAAGGCAGCTCCAGGGCTGCCTAATCCTACAGTTCAACCATGTCCCAGGACACAGGAGATTTTCATTCTTTCACTTTGTTACCTTCCATGCAACAGCTCATAGTCCCCACAAGAAGCCTGCTGCCATTCTGTCACAGGAAGATTCGATGATGAAGACTCGAAGGAGAGACCACCCCTCCTTTTTGTACACTTTGTACACTTACAAAGCAACACAACCTTTCCTCTGGGTAGGATCCGTTTCACACTTCGTTGCAGGCCTGTGGCTAAAGCAATCACCAGTAAGCAAAATACACAATGATCAGTCATGATCAGAGGTGTTCAAGGTTTTTTTTTAATGTTTATTTATTTTTGAGAGAGAGAGACAGAGCACAAGCGGGGGAGGAGCATAGAGATGGGGAGACACAAAATCCAACACAGGCTCCAGGCTCTGAGCTGTCAGCACAGAGCCAAACGTGGGGCTCGAACTCATGAACTGTGAGATCATGACCTGAGCCGAAGTCCTATGCCCAATTGAATGAGCCACCCAAGCGCCCCTCTTTTTTTTTTTTAAGCAGATTATATCTATCAGTACATACGTTATTAGAAATTAACCTGGCAAATTTAAAAATATTTATTAATTCACTTGAAAAAGAACAATAAACCCAATGTTTCTTGTTGTAGAAAGCATCTAGTTCTGAAAAGTAACTATATTTTCCAAAACGAAAAAAAATAGTGAGAAAAATGGCATTCTTTTTCATTTTTGTAAAATTTTCAGTGCCTGTCTTAATAGAAGGCAACGCAGATTCTCAGATCTGGATTTGCAGCCAATCTATTGTGATATGTGGTTTGGTTGAAGTGTATGAAGAAATCTGGCCTCATAAAGGTATGTAGTTGCAAATGGGAAGAGTAATCTAATAATCTCTTGAGATCGCTGTGGACATTCTTTGGTACTATACTAAAACTCACCAAGTGGTAGCTTTTTGAAGATTAGGTGCAGTGTGGAGTCAGAAGACCCATCAAAGAACTTTTCATACTCTGTTACACTAAAATCCACTGGTGTATCTTGCTCTTTGAATGAATCTTTACTTAGGCATTATTTGGTGAAATCACGCATTGATCGTTTGGAAAATATTGGCTCACTGAATTACACACATCTTCCAGTGTTGACATGTTTTATTACACAAAATTGAAAAATTATATCCCTTAATATTTCCACTGATCTCATTAGAAAATTCTTAAAATATTGGGAGCTTTCAAGCTCAGAGTGGCAAATACAATTTTTCTAAAATTATAATTTTAATTTGAAAGCTTACTTTCATTGTTGGCAATGAATACTGTTAACTGTTTTCCTTTGTTCATTTTTGAGAAAATATCTGCCAATACCCAAGTCTGAATAACTGTAGTTTGTCAGATATTAAATAAAGTGAAAATGATATTCCATGAAAGAAGCCAGCTAATTCAACTCACAACTCGAACTATTGTCCAAGGGCATTTCCCTGAGACATCCACATCATTGCACTTTGGTAAGCAGTAAGAGGGACTAAGTCTACTTCTCATTTCTTCAGTCAGAATAATAAAATGGCATGTATTTAAGAGTTGAAATTTAATAAAAATTATATTTTTACCACATTATCAAGGGTATTCACAAATAAAATAGATTTCTTTCTTTCTTTTACTGTGACTATATGGCAGTGAAGTATACAATGTCTATTAGTACAGTTTGGTGACACTGTCTTGATTCCTGCTAAGGCACCAGCAGTTTCACTCATCATTGCTTTTTACCATCAGAGCAAATGTCAGCATTGGGAAAAAGCAAATTATGTCTTAGTATTATCATGAAAATAGTTTTGACCTGAAGGACTCCCTCAAAATGTCTCTGAGATGGGTTCTGTAGACCATGCTTTGGGGACTGTTTATACCAACTGGGATTTTCCTCTGGGGGTGGAGTTAACTCTGTTAAATACTATGTAACATAATTTCATGTATCTGTTAAATACTATGTAACATAATTTCATGGGGGGTTGGGCACACAAACAAACATGGTCCCTGCTAGCACAAAAGAAATAGGATAGAGCAAATGTGTTTGCCACAGTGCTACTGCATAGAACCCTAGCCACCAAATAAACAGCAAGGAACGAGTTACTCTTTTAGGGCTTCCTCAAGAGATCTCAGAACCAGCACTGCCACCACTCCCCCTTGAAGTACTTCTGAGAGAACTAGGAGCTGGCTGGAGGGTAATGCTAATGAGATCAAAGTTCTGGATTTGACCAGTCAGCCAGACCACCCTGGACAAGATGCCATGGATAGAGATGAAAATGTGAAGACACAATCCCTACATAAATGGATCTTAAAACTAATGGGGAAGACAAGAACCATTCTTTCATTCACTCATTCACTCTACAAATGTTTGCCTAACACCATTGAGCCAATCCTGGAGACCCTGATATGAACGAGACATGGTCCAGCCATTATGGAACTCACATTCATATTAAGGAAACATACATATTTTTTGTCTGAGTATTTGTGTAACATCTAACTAGACTCTTAAGAAGGACTTTGAAGAAAGAACAGACATTCATCGCCAATGTGTGATTGGCACCCAGTCAAGAGACTGCAAAGTACTTCTCTGAGGAAATGACAGAAGTGACCTGGGAGGGATCCAAGGGAAGAGTAGGGGGAGAGAATATTAGAGGATACTCAGATCTGTGTTTGCATTCAATCTATTATGATATGTAGTTTGGTTGAAGTGTATGAAGAAATCTGGCCTCATAAAGGTATATAGTTGCAAAAGGGAGAAGTATTCTCCATTTTGCCAAGGGTCAAAGGCTCAGAGCTGGGAAAGAGCTCATTACTCTCGGGGAAGAAAGAAGACAAAGCTCCTGAACACTGGTGAGTGAGGGAGAAGGGCTTAAAATGAAGTTGGAGCGCTAGGCATGGCCAGGGTCATGAAGAACCTTATTGGCCAGGTGAAGTTTGTCCTCAAGGAAATGGGAAGGCATTAGTGAATTTATTCACTGACATGATAAGATTTCATTTAAAAAGATTCACTGGCTTCAGTGTAGAAAATGGCTAGGAGAGAGGAAGAGTAACTATGGGGAAATTTTTAGAGGACTGCTGGACTGAGCTCCTGATGAAAAAACAGATCCAAAGAGCATATTGTGCTACTAGCCTTGCTACCCTGCCATGTGGGTGGAGCTGGTCACAGCCCTCACTACAGGGCAAAAAAGAAAAGGAAACATTGCAGAGCCATGAGCACCAACCATAGAAGGATGAAGATCAGGGAAGCAACCCCCATGGTGAGGGAACTGGATGGAAACCAATTCCATCGGGTGTTCTTATGAAAAATAAATGCAAATCACACAGAGAAACAAAGTGGTCAGTAAAGGTTTCAAAAGAAGGAGGTGGTCCTGGAGTCAACAGTTAAAAGACATATATGGTAGATGTAAGGTATAAGATTAAGTTGAGCCCATGCAATAAGTTTTGGCCAGTCATTGACCAGGAATCATTTTTTTCTCTCAAGAAAAGGTTGATTTTGTGTTGAATGAGGATCTGGAAACCAATTGTTAACCTTGCCTCCTGAAAGCAGTGTCTTCTCCTGCAGAGTTGACTTCCACTAAGAATAAAAAGAATATAGGTATCCCATTTTGGAAGCACTGACCAGAGTCACTTCTGTTAGAACTTTGTCACATTGCCAGGAATTTCTATCCCAATGATTAGAGCCGTTGGAACTCTGCTAGGGTCGCACTCACTTATCTGCTCAACAGAGACTATAGGGAGGTAAATCTTTCACTGAAATGGGCAAATGTTTACTGACTCAAGAGAAAATTTTCTGTGATGACCCAGGATGCGATGATGACTATGGAAAATGCCACAAATAAATCATAAATGATACCTGGGTGGATCGGTACTGCAAAAGTTGTCAGTCTGCTGGGATTATATGCAAAGTCTTAACCATGTTGTCATGAGGATGCACCTGCAATTAACCCTGGGCAAGGGGAAGCTCTCCTCTACAAAATATCTCCTGGACCAGGTAAGGGTCTTTCCTGAGCTCCACTGAGGATGACAATTAGGGCAAATTATTAATTCTGACCTCAGTATCGGCAGCCAAGGTGGTATCCTCTCCTTGAAGAAATGGGGATTTAAAATGCTCAGAACAAAGTGATTGGGTGGCCAGGTTAGCACTGTGCCTTCACCAGTGAGTGAGGTGAGCCTGCTATACTATGGGGGAAAGGGGCCACAGACATTTTAGACAAAGCTTTAGACTCACTGATGACCCGACTCATGAAAATCATTAGAGTATCTCAGGCCACAATAAAATGAAGAATAAAATCCATTGCTCACAGCAGGGGGCTCCTCAGAGACCATGCCTGGTCATTACAAATAAACCATGCAATTTGCTTGTGTTACATCTCCAGTGCATCCTAGCTCCAAAGTAAAACTCCTAATAGAATGAACGCACTGCCTATAAATCTCAACACATCCGCATTATTAGTAAAACTTTTTAAAATTCATAACTGATAAGTCATAAACTCTTTTGATAAATAAGACCCCACATACCAAGTGGTAAAATACTATGAGACCTGGTCAAGGAATAAACCTGTTGAATAAATCTGCCATGCAAAAATTTATCTCGATGTTATATATAATGAAACCCTTCTTAAACAAAAACCTGATAAAACAATAAACCTGCTCAGAGATTAAATTTGCTGCACCCCAGGGCCAGATTTCTCATCTGGTTTTGGAGCTGCCACACACCCCAACCTGTTTAACCCATGTGGCCCTGCTTCTGCACCAATTTTTGCTGTTCTGTTTCAATCATTTCTGTATCTGCAAGATGTAGGGAATTTTCTACAGACACAGCACAGAATAGTATTACATTACTACTAATGGCAATACTAACAGGCACAAAGTTTATCTTCTCCCCACTTTGGACTATCACTCTCACAGCCATCTCACCAAATGCTTGCTTTCATTTTTAAAATTCTCTCTATGCTCAATGAGCTTTGTTTCCTCCATTCAGAAAAGAGTGCTGGCCTCCTGCCTCCTCTCTCTCACCTACAGAAAAAGACAAAGAGAAGGAAGAGAAAGCAGGTAGAGAGAGAAAATGAGAAAGAGCTTTGAAGTGAGGCAGGTGGGAAGAAGCGCCCCTAATATAAATAAAATATAAATATAAAGCAGATGCAGGAACTTTCCCTTCACTCTTACCAAAATATCAGAGGACAGGAAAGACTATCATGGTAAATCAGAAATCTAAATAGTAGAGGGCTTACTAGCAGCCACGGGCAGACATAGCCCGGTAGGACAAAAACATTAGCCCATGGTCCTTACCTGAGCTCTTCCCTCCAAAACATGAAGATGTTAAGGGAAGAAGAAGACAAATAAACCTCAAAGAGAAATCAAATTTGAGAGTGGCTTTAAAAATTGCATTTTGTGGTCACCTTCTTTGCCAACTCTTACATATCAGCTGGGAAAGGCTTAATAAGCAATTAAAAAATACATAGACACCATACAAAAGCTGAAGGTCACAGGAGAACTCTTGGGAAATTTAGCTCTTATTTCTGAAATTTATCCACTGCAGAAGTGATTTCTAGAAGTCACCTTTGGATGTTCCCTTCAAAGCTAGTTTTGCTAGGCTCTCTATAAATGGCACTACCCATCACCACCATCATCATCATCATCTTCATCACCATCGTCATCATCACTATTTCACAACTATTTTATGGAATTAAAATTTGCATCCATTTGGTGGTTAATCAATTTATTCACCTATAATTTATTGAGGCCATCATATTTTTAAGGCTTTGTGGCAGGTTCAGGGAGTGAGGTGTTGTAGGAGGAGAGAAAGATGAGCAAGGCAGCTTTCCCTTGTACACGTTGTCATCACACCCGCTGGGAGGATGGAATGTGCCCTGCACCATGACAAGGACAGTGATAACAGCACGCAATGCTGGGTCCCTTGATCTTCACTGAAACACCAACGTTATCATTTCTGGCTTCGTTTTTCTCTCCCTCTTACCTTTTCTGAGGCTGAAAATGATATAAAAGGCAAATCCATTGGGGAATTGTCTTTTTCCTCTTTGTCATCATACTTATTAAATAGATTTAATAGCTAATAAGTAACAGTTTATTGAAGTATAATTAATATGCCATACATTTTACCTTTTGAACATGTGCAATTCAGGAGAATTTAGGATATTCTCAGAGTTAGGCAACTACTACCAATATCTCATTTTAGAACCCTTTCATTCACCCAGATAGAGCCTCTATACCCACTACCAGCCATCCCCTACTGTCGCAGCCCCAGTCCCTGACAACCAGCAGTCTGTTTTCTGTCTCTGTGGATTTGCCTATTCTGGACATCACATCTAAATGGAATCATGCAGGGGCGCCTGTGTGACTCAGTCGGTTGAGCGTCCAACTTCGGCTCAGGTCATGAGCTCACAGTCTGTGGGTTCGAGCCCCGCGTTGGGCTCTGTGCTGATAGCTCAGAGCCTGGATCCTGCTTAGGATTCTGTGTCTCCCTCTCTCTCCCTGCCCCTCCCCCGCTTCCTCACTGTCTCTGTCTCTCAAGATAAAGACATAAAAAAAATTACAAAAAAATGGAATCATGCAATTTGTGGTCTTTTGTGACTGGTTTTTCCCATATAGCGCAGCATTTTCAAGGTTCACCCATTTGTGGTATACAACAGTACTTTATTCTTTTTTCTTGCCCTTCCATTGTATGGATATAACACATTTTATTTACTCATTCATTACGTTATGAGTATTTGGCTTGTTTCCACATTTTGTGTATTATGAATAATACTGCTATGAATATTTTTGAGCATCTGTTTTCATTCACCTGCAGGGTATACCTAGGAGTACCATTGCTGAGTCATACGGTGCCTCTCTGTTTCTGCAAAACCGTTTTCCAAAGTGGCCACACCATTTTACAGTCCCATCAGGAAGGTATGTGATTTCAATTTCTCTGCAGTCCTGCAAACACTTAGATTGTCTGTCTCTAATTTTAGCCATCCTCCTGGGTAGGAAGTGATACCTCATTGTGGTTTTGATTTGCATTTCTCTAATGACTAATGGTGCTGAACAGGTTTTTTATTTTTATTTTTTGGCCATTTGTATTTTTTTTGGAGAAATGCTTGTTTTAATATTTCCCTATCTTTTAAATGGATTAATAAATTAAGTAACTATTAATAAATAGTTTTTATTTGAAACTAACTTTTTATTATGAAGTTGTAAGAGTTCTCATATATTCTGGCTTGAAGACCCTCATGAGGTAAACAATATGCAAATACTTTCTCTGATTTTGTGAGTTGTCTTTTCAGTTTCTTGATGGTGTCCTTTGAAGTTTTTTTTTTTTTAAGTTTATTAATTTTGAGAGAGACAGAGAGAGTGAGCGTGGAGGGACAGAGAGAGGGGGACTGAGGATCTGAAGCAGGCTCTGCACCACTGACAGCAGAGAATCCGATGCAGGGCTTGAACTCACAAACTGCAAGATCAAGACCTGAGTTGAAGTCAGACCAGCAACCGTCTGAGCCACCCAGGCGCCCCGTCTATTTTTTCTATTTTGTTGTTTATGCGTTTCATGTCATAGCTGAGAAGTCATTGCCAAACCCAAGGCCATGAAGATTTACTTCTGTCTTCTAACAGTTTTATAATTTTGACTCTTATATTTATTGACTCTAATTCTTTTGAATTAGATTTTTGTGGATAGTGAACCCTCTTGGCAACTTTGTCCAGAATCAGTTGACCATAAATCATAAATATAAGGGTGTAATTCTTGAGTTTGGATTCTCTTACATTTCTCCCCATTTCTATTCTCACGTCAGTACTATGGTGTGTTGATTACCATAGTTTTGATGTAAGTTGTAAAATTGAGAAGTATAATGCCTTCAACTTGGTTCTTCTTTTTCAAGACTGTTTTGTCTATTCTGGATCCCTTGCATTTCAATCAAGGATCAGCTTGCCAATTTCTGTCAGAAGGCAGCTGGGACTTTGAAAGGGGCTGCATTAAGTCTGTAGATCAGTTTAAGGATTGTTGCCTTATCTGTCTTCCTATCCATGCCAATGGGATATCTTTCCATTTGTTGAGATATACTTCAATTTCTTTCAATAATGTTTTTTTCTAAGTTTTTATTTAAATTCCTGTTAATATATATGTAATATTAGTTTCAGGTGTACAACTTAGTGATTCAACACTTCTGTACAACACCTGGTGCTCATCACAATGCACTCCTTAATCCACATAATTTCTTTCAATAATGTTTTATAGTTTTAAGTACATGAGTCTCTCAATTACTTGTTACTTTATTCTTTGTGTTTCTATTGCAAATAAAATTTTTTAAATCTAATGTTTTGGTTGTAAATTGTTAGTGTATGGAAATACATTGTATCCTACAGCCTCACCAAATGTGCTTATTTGCTCTAAAATTTTTTTAGTGGATTCCTTGAGATTTCCCATATACAAGATCTTATCTTCTGTGAATAGAGATAGCTTTGCTTCTCTTTTCCAATCTGGTTACCTTTTATTTATTTTTCTTATCTAACCTGCTAGAATCTCCAGTACAATGTTGAATATGAGTGACAGAAGTAGAAGTCTTGTCTTGCTTTTGATCTAAAGAGAAAAGTCTTTCACCCTTATAATGTCACCTTGGTTTTTAGGTTTTTTTGTTTTGTTTTGTTTTGTTTTTTGTAGCTATTCTGTCAGATTGAAGAAGTTCTATTCTATTCCTAGTCTGTTGAGTATTTTCACATGAGAGCATGTTAGATGTTGGCATTTAAAAAAATATATTTCCTGAGTCAAAAAAATTTTTTTTCTTGAGTCTGTTGCAATGATCATGATCTGTTTTATCCTATTACTATGGTGTAATTACATTGATTAACTTTCAGATGTTAAACCAACCTTGCATTATTGGGATAAATTTTGCTTGTAACATATAGTCCCTTATACATATTTAGTCCTTCATATATATAAATAAATATTATATATAAATATAAATAAACACATAATAAATATATATTATATATAGTTTGTTTAAATATACTTTTGTTTATATATAATTTTTGTTTTGTTTATAAATTTTTTGTTTTTGCATATATATCATTTTGTTTATATATTTTTGTGTTTTTTAAAAATGTATATATGGCTGGAATTGGTTTCCTAGTATTTTGTTGAGGAATTTTTGTTTATATTCATAAGGATTGGTATTAATTCTTTGAACATTTTGTAGAATCAAACACTTAAGACATCTGACCCTGTGGAATAATTATTTTTAAGTTGCTAATTCAATCTTTTTGTTCATTATAGGTTTATTCAGATTATCTATTTCTTCTTGAGTCAGTTTTGGCGACATATGTCTTTCCATAAATTATTTTTCCTTTCATCAGTTATCTAAATTTTTGGTGTGCAGTTAATCAAATAAATCCTTTTTATTTCTGTGGAATCCATAATGAATCTCCCTGTTTCATTCCTGATTTTAATAATTTGAATCTTCTCTGCTACTGTTGTTTTTCTTGGTGAGTTCAGCTAAAGGTTTTTCAATTTGTTGATCTTTTCAAAGAACTAATTTTTGGTTTCATTGATTTTTAATATATTTTTTATTATTCTATTTATGCTCTAATATTTATGGGAGATACCTTCTTTTTTTTTACATGTCTCTTTTGTTGTTGCTGTTGTTATTGAAAACTGCACATTTTTTTTAATGTTTATTTATTTTTGAGAGAGAGAGAGAGCATGAGCAGGGGAGGGGCAGAGAGAGAGAGGGAGACACAGAATCCGAAGCAGGCTCCAGGCTCCGAGCGGTCAGCATAGAGCCTGACGGGGAGCTCAAATCCATGAACTGTGAGATCTTGACCTGAGCCGAAGTCAGACTCTTAACCGACTGAGCTGCCCAGGTCCCCTGAAAACTGAACATTTTAAATATTATACTACAGCAGTTCTGGATATCAGGTTCTCCCCTTCCCAGGGTTTGTTGTTTTTGTTCCTTATCATAGCGATTATTTTTGGTTGTACACTGACTTTCCTGAATCAATCCTGTAAAGTTTGTTTTTGTTGTGAGCAGCCACTGAAGTATCTGCTTGGTTAGTCTCGTGGACAGTTACTCACTGAACAGACATTTCCTCTCGGGCTTTGAGCCATGTGTCTCCCAAGGCATTTTGTGTATGGAAGCACTACTTCAATGCTTCAGCGGTTCACAGCTCTGCCGGAGCCTTTGCATCCCGATTGTGCAGAGCAGTGGGGGACAACCAGAGGTGAAAGAGCGGTGCCTCCCCAGGTCTTTTCCGATAGTGCTGCAACCTTGGTAATGTGCACAACCTTGTGTGCGTACATCCCCTCTACATTCCCAGGAACATGTCAGTCCTTCCTATAGTCATCTAATTCTCAGATGTTTCTTTTAAGATTTTTGGCCAATTTCTTATTTGCCCCAACTGGTGTCACTGCCTCAGATCACTGCAGTGTGAAATAATTTCTGCTGATTGTTTTCAACAAACACCCTGGAGATAGGACTCTTCCCATGGAAGGAGCTTTGAGTCAGATAAAGACAAGCTCTGTAAATGAGGCTTTTCTGGGGATCTGCCAAACAGGTAAAATGGTGACAGTTCTTGGTGGACTCCACACTGTCCCTTCTAGTGATTACTATACTGCTGGTTTTCACACCCATTGTGATTCTGAGACTACCACAGAGCTGGGGGAAGAGGGTGGAAATGGGGCAAGTTAAAATGCTAACATATTTGGTATTCTTACCAAGACTTAGCTGTTGTCTTAAGAATAAATGCCCTTCGGATCACTGGAGGGTTTTGGTCAATTTCCAGAGTTCCAGAAAAATTGGTGTCAACAGTTTTTTGCCCGTATTCTCAGTGCTTTTATGGAGGAGCAGATTTCCACCATTCTGGGTGTCTTTCCATTACACTTATTCTACATTCTTTTCTTTTCCCTTTTTCCTTGCGCTCACTCTAAACCTGTTGTGAAACGGAACTACAAGCATCTCAATCAGATGGTCTCTGAGAGTGTAAAGATTTGCTTCATGCAAGTAAGAAATTTCCTTCACAGCCTCTAAGACACGGGTGTCTTGCATCTTCCTGGGACAGCCTATAATGCACCCAAGTCAAAAATCTATAACTTAGAGATAAAATGATAGCGGCCAAATAAAGGTAATGGATATTTGACTAAAAAGTAGGGCTTAGATGAATTTACATAACATTAAAATTATCAGGAGCAATGAACAGCAATTAAGTCTCGAAGTCTCCAAAGCAATCAGGAAATGAGCCGGGCCCGAGGAGCAGCACACAGACCTTGTCCGGGTGCCCTTGCCCCCTCTTTCACTGGTAGCTCTTCTCAGGCCTGCTTGGCTGCATACCTTATGTTTGTTTCTATTTTCTTCCCAAACAGTAACTGGCCTCAGCTCAGATGCCGTGATCTGCTATCTCCCAGCCATTTTTCTGAACATAAGCAGCCTGCATTTAAAACTCTCCAGCTCATCTGTCTTCATTTGAAGACCGAGTTAAAAAATAAAATTAATGATTGCTATCAGGGGGAAGACGAGGAGCATCTTTGGTGAAAAGTAGATCTGCCACGTTTGGCCAAGGCTGACATCTTTCACCGGCTGGAAATGGCTGGATATACTTGTAAACATTATTAAAAATAATAACTTAATGTTTCCTTCCTGTGACTTGCTAGCATTAGCAAGGTAGTTCCAATTAGTATTTCCCGAGCGAGGTGGGCCTCTGACTTCATTTCATTTAAAAGGGGATTTGTTTTCTAATTCTTACTTCTGCTGTTGTCAATAATAGACCAGAGCCGAATGACGGCTGCCTTCCCCCCATCACTTACAGTTTGCAAAGCCACAGCGAAGGAATATGCATCTTTGATTTTATTTGTTTTAGTTGTGCTTGTTCAGTGAGAGAGAAGACACATTTACATCCCTGTGATCTGAATGGTGTTGCATGGAGTTTAAAAATACAAGTAAATCACATCAAGAGACTAAATCATTTTGTAGGATTTTTAGAGTGAAGGCAAATAATTCAATGACAAATTAGTATGAATGGCCTGGAATAGAATGCTTTTCCTTGGAAAACGTAGTCTCGAGTCCCCCTCAGACCATGTGTGGTGTGGCTAGAAGGAAGGAAGAGAGGAAGAGAGGGGGGTGAGGGTGGGGGCAGGAGGCGCCTCTGCTCTCCGTGGTTTGCCCTGCTTTTTGGATCTGCCTTCCGTTCTGGTGAGTATCTCTTTAATAGACTCATCTTGTTTTATTAAAGTCAAAAATATGTTTTTAAATGCTAAGTGAGACACGCATTATTGCAAATGCAAAGCTGCAAAATGTGTTTGGCAGCCTCAAGGTAATAATTTCTTCCAATTTCAACACAAAGTTGGTGAATATTTCAATTGATTATGTTGGGCGATCCAGTAGTCACTTAATCATATTAACATATAACTTGCATATTCAACATAATCTCACTTGCTGGCTTATCTTATAGCCCAGAAAGCCTCACTAGGCAATAGGCACACATGTGCATGCATGTTCTTGTGTGTGCGTGTGCGTGTGTGCACGCATGCACACACACACACACACAACTCATTTCCTGTGGTAGGCTTTTAACCAAAGTTCTATTTAATGTCTAAGTTGTGCAAATGAGTGTCTGTGTGAACTGACGTAACGGAACTTTTTAATAGCATAACAGAGCAAATCATTATGCAGAAGATAGGAGGCATTATTTACAACATTAATTAAGTCCAGGGGTAAAAAAGAACCATATAAATCCACTTCACTTTATTTTAAGTGCTTTTGCTTGGGAACCCATGTCTTGTTCTTCTACTTACTTTGAAATCCAAGTAATGTGTGGAAGGCTGAACTTTTTCACTGTGTTATGTGCTGTGGGGTACTTGGAGTCTGTTTGCTTGCTACAGCGTCGAGAGATACCCTGGATGCCAGGAGTTGCCACAAATCATAGGAAGCAGAGTATATGGAGCTGAAATGCCACCTAATTAGAAAGGAGCCTTTCCTGTGTGTGGTAGAAGTTGAGTCCATACGCCCTGGGACCCGAGAAGGAGCAGGGTCTGCCATGGAGGAATGTGCTTTCCGTCCTGGAAGAGTCCCCAATGCACAGCTTCCTTTGTACCCTGCAACCCACCCAAAATTCTGGGGCACCCACTTTGTGCCCAAGTTGAACGGCAGCCTGGCAAGTGGCAGACTTGTCCACTGGTGAATGCTGAAGTCTCTGTCAACATCCAGTCCATGGGGTGGCAGAGGATTCTGAAGGATGAAAGGAAAAGCTCTATTTTATCCTGCCTCTGACACCGTTCACACATTTTGTCCAGCATTACATGCTGGATTAAGAGTCTGTATGGCGCCTCATCGGTTGACATGAAAGCACAGAGCACCGCGCCCTGTGTGTTCAATCAGACCAATGCTGGACTAAGCCAGGGGAGCAGAAAGGAACATGAGAGGGGCGGTAAGGCTCCTTATACAGGGAATGGAGGCAATTCAAAGGGGGTGAGAGTGAGTCAAATAAAGAGAGGGAGCCAATCATGTCTTGTTTGGAATAAAAATGCAATCCAGCATGACTAGGCTGCTCTCATTCTGACCGAAAACTCTTTTCCTGAGGGAGGAGTGGCTAGAAGCTTTGCCTCTGAGCAATGGGCCCTGCAGGAAAGATTTTAGTAGGTCTGACTTTGATGTCCACACCTGACCCCTGCCGCACAGCATTGGCTTCCTGAAAACGAGATTTACCTGAACTCCAGAAGTTCACAAAACGACATAACTAATAAAAAGAAAAAGGCAGAAGCTTTTCTTCTTGGTCTTTGATAGAAGGCCAGTAAGACGTGGGGGAGAGGAAAATCTTTTTGAGCGGCCCCCAATTCACCAGGTTTACCCATAACTTTAAATGGAGTATCCAGCTGTTTTCTTACCAAGCCAAACCATAATTAAAGCAGGTCCCCTGAGAAGTGATATCACCAATAACTTAGTAGGCCGCATTGGAATCTGTATGCTTCTCTGGAATTTATACCAAGCCACACAAATCATGCAAAGCACGTCCAATTTTCTAACTCAGATCTGGTCCAAATTCTGATTTTGAATATTCCCAATCCCTGATGGGCCTTCTCGCTGAACTGGTGTAGGAAAAACAAGTCTCCTTGGTCAGTGTGGGCTGTGGTCACCAGGGCCAGGACTGTTCCATGGGCAGATGGAGAGAAGTTTAAGATCTCTATAGGTCCAAAGTTCTAGGCAGGCAGAAGGCGACAGAGAAGAGACTGCATGAGAACACGTCCTGCTGTGCCTAGTGATTTGTTGGGGATCTTAGTGTTTGTTCTGTGACAAGTTGGACTTTGGTACAAGGTCAGCTCCTGAATCTTGATTATGTTTTTTTCCCCCTTGAGCCAAGAGACATTGATCTGTACATCTAGTTTACCTTGTTTTCTTAGCCATTTGTGACACAGTACAACAGTTCCCATCGAAAAAAGTGTCATGTAAATAAATTACAACTTAGGACGTATACATTAAATAATTTTATAAATGAACTTTAAAAATGAAGGAATAAAAAATGCCAGGCCTGGCTTGTAGAGCAATAGTGATTATTCTGATCATGTTGTCATGTGTAATGAAGCACAGGCCCATCATTAATCAAAAGAACCAATCAGATAACTAATTTAGGCAATATTCTTTACCACAGGACATGTCGGTCAGTAAAAATGCATTAAAATAGCAAAAGATCAATAGCAGACACCAGGGACTGTGTTTACAAACCAGTCTTAAACTTTAGGGCATTAAATTCTCAGTCATATTGGGTATCTGTTTGGTAAAGATAAAGGAAAACTTCAGAGAAATGGAAGTTTTTTTTAAGTTAATAGTGCAGTCATAATGCACACTGTAATAAATGTACAGAATGTTGCATTATTGTGTGATAAATGGCAAAAGTGTCCCCGGCTCCCTTCAGGAGAGTTATCAAACCTCAAAAAAAGGACCATGGAATGAGCAGGGATTGACAAATTGGTCCAAAGATGGCAGCAGGAGGTAGGCAGGTCCTGGGTGTTTAAAGACAATTTATGTTCCCAGCAGCTGGAGTCAGAGCGCAGTGGTCAGACCCAGCAAGTGGCGGCTAGCATCATCTCCGTGGTGTCTCAGCTGGCCTGCACTTGACGTGACTGCTGTCTTTCTGGAAGGTGGGCTCAGCCTCCTTGCAGCATGTCTCCTTGCCACAGCCTCAGCTTGGTCACTTTTTATGATGAAAATGTTCACTCATCCTTCCAGTCACACGTAGTGCATCTCAAAAAGTCCAACGTATTTACATCCTTTCTCTTTCCTAATGGTTAAGTGCATTATTTTTAAAACTTCCTCATACTGATGCTCCAAAGCTAGTGTAGCTACTGAAGAAATCCTCTAATGCAGCAGAGGGCAGAGGCGGCGATCACACAACGGGGTTGGGCTGGAGGAAGCCCCCTCCTAAGTTGGCACCAGCTCTGAGTGGATGTCACAACATCAGCCTAAAGGCCATCAGAAAAAAACAGGCACCCCCTCAGCCCCCAGGTCTGTGTCTTGGTGCCTTTAGTTTGGGAGTCAAAGAAAGGCAGGGCTTTGGGGCACCTGGGTGGCACAGTCGGTTGAGTGTCCAACTTCAGCTCAGGTCATGATCTCACAGTTCATGAGTATGAGCCCTGCAACTGGCTCTGTGCTGACAGCTCAGAGCCTGGAGCTTACTTCTGATTCTGTATCTCCCTCTTTCTCTGCCCCTCCCTGACTCATTCTCTCTCTCTCTCTCTCTCTCTCTCTCTCAAAAATAAATAAACATTAAAAAATTTTTAAAAGAAAGGCAAGGCTTAGAGTAGGGAAAGTTGCTGGAATATTCCTCTCTGGTGACAGTCACTGGCAATGGTGACCTGTATTGATTAGAGTGGATGCCATACTTTTCCAAGGGCTCGCCACACATCTTCCCATTAGAAAACAACGCCATTAAGAAAATGGGAATCGTTCCTGCTTCATTCAAGCATTATTTGTAAAGTACCTACTATGTGCCAGCAACATCAAGAGAAGGAGGGAGCAGGGAATAATAAAGGAAGGGAGAGAGCTTCTCCCCTGACCCCACTTCCTCCCGAGGCCATTGCTCCCACTTGGCTGCTCTCTTTCACAGCAACCTTTCCATAAAGACAAAACAGGGCTATCTTTGCTGAATTATGCACAAACTACTCTCATCTCTGTTCTGTGCTTCTTGTTCCCCTGAAGCAGACTTAACAAGTCACTGATGGGCTCCATGTTTCCAAATCTGAAGGGTATTTCTAGGTCTTAAACTTTAACCTCTCAGCATTTTTTTTAAATATAGAGCCCGTTTCTGTTTTCCAAATATTCTCCTCCCTTGGCCTCCAGAAACACGAACATCCCTCCTCTCGGGTCACTCCCTCTATCTCAGGGTACTTTGGTAGCCCCTCATCTTCTCATGACCCAGACAATCTCTAGATGTTGGCTTTGCAAGGGCACACCATTGGAAACAACCTAAATAGCCATTGATGGGGGAAGTGTTACGTAAACCTTGGCACATTAATTATATGGAACACCAAATAGCTGTTTAAAGAATCAAGTTAAATCTACATATATTGGCAGATGAAGATTTCTCAGACATATATTAAGTGACACCATTGCAGGAAATGATGCTATTTAAGTATGATATATTTCTGTATGTGCATGTAAATGTATATAATGCATTTTTAAAGGTCTGAAGGGGGAATACATAATGCTGGGTATGAGGAATAAATTGTGGGATAAGACAGGATTTAGGGATGGTCAAAAAGGATGTACATTTTATCTCCACTGATAAGTGTTTTGAAAATAAATAATGTCTCTTGCAATAAGAGACATTGTAATAAAAGACAATGATGTCTCGGATAATAAAATTATTTTAAATAAATAACTATTAGCACACTCTCTGGTTTACTCCTTACCCCCCTCTCTCTCATCACCCCCTCCAGAGGTGACTTCAGCCTGTTCAAAGACTTAAATCTCATCTATTTGGAAATGCCTCTAGATCTGTAGATCAGATCATTCTTTTGAGCTCTAGATGTGTCTCTATAGCTACCTATTTGGATTCTCCACCAAAAATACCATCGTCAGCTTCACAAATCTTCTATGACCAATTGGAACCCTAATTTCCCCCCCTAAACCTATCCCTTGCCAAGTTTTTCCCATCTCAGTAAATGGTATTACCGTCCACCCTGTTGGTCAAGTTGAACTCTTACTTGATTCCTACCTTCTCCTCATACCCCACTCCTAGTCCATTCAATCAAGGCACTGCCCTATATGTCATCACAGTTAGTCTGGAGCCATCCTTTTCCCCTCTGAATCTTTCACTGTCATGCTAAGTCAAGCCACCATAGTCTCTCTCCTGGGCTCCTGCCATGTCCTACTTTGATTTCTCTCATCAGTGCAAACTTCACCAGCTTCATCTCCCCAACTACCTGTTCCTCACTGAACCTTGCTTGTCCTTCTAGAGATTGGCAGATAGAGCTGGAGATAATGCTGGTCACCTGAATGCTCCAAAGAGGAGACCAATCAAGGTAAGCCCCTTGCTCAGTCTCCTTTCCTGGAGCATCTCCTTTCCTACTGGGTAAAGGGAAAGAAGAAGTAAAAGCAGATGCAGCTTCAGTGTCTTCAGTGGAAACACTGGGCAAGGTTTACTTTTGCCTAGAGAAGTGTCTGAGAATGCCCTCAGCATTGCTACTGGTGTCAGACAATGTGAAGTTCAGGCTGAATCTCTGGATTCCAAAGTTCTGCTCCACATGGCTAGAGAATTGCCCAGAGTGGCAGGACCAGGGCCATCTGTCCAAATCAAATCCAACAGGCTCTCACTGTTTGTTCTCAAACTGCAGGTGGTGCCTGGGGAAAATCCACAAGGAAAAATGTAGAATCGCGTTACATAGAATTTTGAAACTATTGTTCCTTGGAGTCTTTATTCTGGAATGAGATTCAGAATGAGATATAAGGAGACCAAACTTGAGTTGGATTTTCAAAAAAAGAAAAAAAAACATATCTAGATAATTGACTTGGTTTTAAGAATTACAAGTCTAGCCCAGTTTTCTTGGAGAAAAATTGATAAGGCAATTCCTAAAAAGGAGACTAGGGTAAGGTGCTTTCCAAAAATAAAATGGCAATTACGTCAATAAATGCAAATGTATTTCATCACTGGATTGTTGTGAATGCTTTTGTGAGGAAAATTTATTAAACTTTATGGAGGTGAGAAGTTAAGATTTGGACAGTTAGAATGCCAACAGTAAAATGTGCATGGGCACCACCGTGTCACTTTACTTCTTATTTAAGGATCAACTGGTATTAATATTGGGCTACATACATTACATGAGCTCCAAAGGAAAAGAAAAGAATTCAAACCACGAAAAAGAAATCACAGTATTTAACACTCTGGATAGCCATCACACAGGGGAATACAAACACTGTGATTTCTGATGTGCAAGCCAGATCCCAGGCATCCTTCAGCCAACAATGGCTACGCCACATGAAATGCCTGAAAGGATGCACCAGAGACCCACCAAGAGCCCACAGTGCAGAATCTCTTAGATAGCCAGAAGTCATTTATTAATAAAGCTATTGACATGTTTTAATATTTATAGTTATTTACCTTGCAAAGGAACTGAATCAGGGAGTACAGAGATCAAGTCACTCGGGAGAAGGAGTATTTACCTAGGCTAATAGCTTCCCTGTGGAGAACAGGCAAAGAAGAGCAGGGGCTGAGGGGCTCCAGAAGCCCTTTTCAAGGACTCTGGTGGGAACAACCTAAGAGGAGGTGCATGCAGGGCAGTCCTGCAACAATGCCATTTATTCCCAAGGTCACTCTTTGCTCCTGTCCTGCCTCATTCCAGTGGCTCCCAGTGAAGGGAGACAAGGTGTCACCCTGAAGCTCCCTGCCTTCTGGATTGGGCACCCCTGTGGTTGACAGTTGGAATTGAGGTCCTAATTTTGCTCCTTCTTCCACATGTGATCCATATTATCCTTCTTTGAAGACCACCATCAGCATGGAAGGGCGAGGAGGGAATGACCAACAGCTCAAGCTAGATGAGAAACACAGTGGAGGCCAGACCACAGGGGAGAAGTAGAGGACAGGGAGCACAAAGTGTCTTTGGGAATAGAAAGGGGCCTAAGATTGACAGCTAATGGCCCCATGACACTCCAAGAGAGTCTGCTTCTGCAGCCTTTAGCTCAGTCAAGTTAAACGAAGTTACGTCACAGTAACAATCACAGAAACATATCTATTTCTTGCTCCTAGGCCATATTCCTACACACTGGTGGGGCACTCTGCTCCTAGTATTCACTGAGGACCCGGGCTGATGGGGCCTCCATTTCCATTTGTGTTTCCATGAGTGTCATGGCGCAAGAGGAACGAATCTGAAAAAACTCACAATGTTCTGGCCACAGGCCATTGGTCAGTCACAGTCACATGGCCACCCCAAAATTCAAGGAGCAAAAACAGTACGTGTGTCCCATGAAACCAGTAAGAAAAAACGGGGGCCTTCCCTGAGCAGGAGAGATGTCTGCCCAAGTTCTATGGACAGAGCTCAAGGAAGATTTTGATCAAGTCAAAAAGTGACTGTGAATTTCTGCCATCCTCTGGACTTGAAGTAGTTTGAAATACTTTGCTTCAATCTAAAGGAAAACACTGATAAACATTCTCTAGGACTCTGGCAGTGGGCTGGAGAGCAGTGAGACCATTGTGTTAATGCCATTTATTCCTCGTTAGTCACTTCAACAAAAGTTTTATGGCACACCAGCAGCTAGAGTTGACTAGTCAAATATAATAGGACATCAGGAGTTATTAGGGCCCAACCGAGGCTGTGTTTGTTTTGCAGCATTTGCTATACCACCACTCGGTCCCGTTTCGTTGTTTTCCCTAGCAAAGCTCAGCTGTGCTTCTAAGGCAGAGAAATACTCCCATTTGGGTTCTCCTTGTGTCAGAGTTTTTCCAGATCAATAGAATAAAGGGCCAAAGGGCCACAGGAGTGGCGGGCAAGGAAAGAAAAATGACCAGATTATGAGCTCTGGGATTGAAATTGGGTTGGAGGTCTAATCACAATGTGAGTGGGAGGAATGGAGCAAATGGTTTGGGAAATCAAGAGGCCAAGGCTGGAGTGGTAGGTAAGGAGTAAGTGTTTACAAGAACTGGTGGCCAAGGTGTGGGTAGAAGAAATGGCCACTGTTGCTTAGGTGTCAAGGAACTGAATCGCCCATGTAATGAACTGGGCATCCACAGACAACGTCTGCTTCACATTGATCCTAGGAAGAATCAGGGTGACAGGGACAGCTGTGAAGCAAGAGTGACGTCTACAATGATGGAGAAAGTAGAGATGGTGACAGGCAGGGGATCAGGGTGATATTGCTGGAAGGGAGAGCCAACAGTGGAACAGGTTTTTAATTTGGTTTTATTTATTTTTGTTTATTTTTAAGTTTTAAAAAAATTTTAAAAGTTTATTTATTTATTTTGAGAGAGACAGAGATAGTATCAGGAGGGTTGGACAGAGAGAGAGAGGAAGAGAGACATAGAATCCCAAGCAGGCTCTGTAATGTCAGCACAGAGCCTGACATGGGGTTAGAACTCACGAAATCATGAGATCATGACCTGAGCTGAAACCAAGACCCATATGCTTAACCAACTGAGCCACCCAGATGCCCCTTTACTTTTGTTTTATAAACAAAGGAGTAGGGTCATAGTTTTCTGGAAGTGACGATGGTGACCAACAAGGTCTCCTCATCGCCCAGAGTCGAGATTTGTGGGGACTGAGAAGGGCTTCATGGGAAGATCCTGGTGTTACAAGAAGATCCGGGTTTCAGTCCTCAGGGAAGAGCTTCAGGAAGAGAGACTGGTCTGTGTAAGTGAGATCCTGAAAAACAACTTGCTAATCACTGAGGCCATCAATTGATTATCTGGTAGACTGGTATGAAAAAAAAAGAAAAAACTCATGGAGAGACATGGACAAAATCCAGGGAAAGGATTCAGAAATCGATGTGTCAGAAGTTATTTTTCCAAATACGGATTTTTGCTTTGTGTTCTGAGTAGTCCTACTTTGGGACAGCTGAGGTGCTAAAAGCAGAAGCAGTCTATAGGCCACCTCTTTCCTGACACTTCTGAGCACCTAAGACTTGTCCAGTTTATGTTAGGTGTCTGGGAGGGGTGTGAAAAGACATGGATACATGAACAAGGGAGACAGAGAGAAGGAGATGAACAGAAAAGTATGGCAATTCCCCCAAATTGAGGGAGAGTCGACCCGTAGACTCCCAAAACAGCCCCTGGAAAAATCTCAAAGGTCCACACGGAGTATGGAGCAGGGGAGCTGCCAGACTTCATGTCCCCTCGTAAACCCAGGCAAACAGCATGTCAGCACAAACCAGGGAGGACCAGAGTCAGACCGGATGCCCCCACATCCCCTTGTGGTGTTGGTACTTAGAACACGGCACAGGGCACTTCTCATCCTGCAGGTCTGCGGGGCGTGAGGATTTGAGATCATTCCTAGGTCTTGGTGCAGGCCTTACCCTTCTGTGCAGGTCAAGAAACCAGAAAAGTCCATTCCAACCACTTTGTACAGGCTGAAATCATCAAGGTATGTGAATTCATCTCCAGAAGCACAATTTCATTTCTGTGATACGAATGAAGAAGCTGCCACGTGAGTAGGCCTGGAACAAGAGCCCTCGATACTGTGTTGTATTTTGATTATCACCAGAAAATTCGACCTTGAATCACTGGGGTATTTCTCGCCAACACTTTTCAGGCTTCTTGGTAGGTGAAAGGCAAAAGGCTTTTGAATGCATGTCTCCTTCCCTCCTGCATTGCCACCTTCTCCCACCCTGGTCAAGTTCACTTCCACAGCCTTCCAGCCAGAGCAGAAGCTGTAGAAACTCCTGTAGATCACACTCTCCTACTGCAACCGCACATTCACTAAATGACCACCGCCCATGCTTTGAAATCCCTTTTGTTATAAGCATATCCACACGGGTACATCTCATCTCATCAAGTAGCTTATACACCCCAGGAACAAAGAGGTTCAGAGTCTTTGCTCTTGTCAAAGGGCTTAACCCAAGTCAAGGCTCTCAAATAATATTGGGTTTTATTGTAAAGGCCCGATGACCAAATATCATGGCAAATTTAGGGCAAGTGTGGCCAATGATGGTGAAGGGATTTGCTCTTCTGTACCCCAGAGCAGCACTCACGTCAGCAGGAATGACCAGGTGTCTCTGTCACCCTCAGTGCATTTGTCCTCCTGGTTAGCTACCATTGAAAGAAGGAAGGATTTAAAACTTTAACAGTTGGGTTGGAGGCCAGGTTCCTGAGAAATATATTGCACCTGCCATGCACAGTCTCAAAGAAATACGTTTAAGAACTGTTACCTGTGCCCATTCAGGGGGTCATGAGTTTTGCTATGTATGTTGAAACCAAAACAGTGAATATCTCTATTTCTAACCAGACACAACGTCTCTATGTTTTTTTTTTCTTCAAAGAACGTAGGAGCCTACTTTTACTGGATGTAATTCAATTACTTTTTTCTATCCCGTAAAAAAAATAGCTCATTCAAATCAAACCAAGACTCCTTTCCATTTTTGGCCTGTTGACAGTATCTTTTGTACCCAGCTAAGCAGTCTTTGCAGTATTTGGCACTGTTCCTGCTCTGAGGGCAGGATTTAGAACAGATGCCGACTTTCCCGAGTCGGGACGCTACTGAGTTCTCTGCTGATTACTAGGCTGCATAATTAGATGTGACAGCCCGGAGATTCCTGGCCACAAACCACTCCTAATGGGGGAAGCCGCTCTGCTTCTCTTGGAAGGCACCCCTCTGCAGAAATGCCACACATTGGAAGTTCCTCTATTAACCCCATAATTCCTCCACTGCGCGTGGCCATAAATCTGGGAACACAGGAGACAGCCCAAGGTTGGTAGCCTGAAGCTGCTAAGTACAGGGACTCAGCATCCATTGGCGTAGCCAGGTTAGATGTCTTTGTGAGAACCCATATTTGCTGGGCTGAGCTCCGTGAAATAGATGAGCACAACTGATAGAGCAGAGCTGGGCAGATAAACAGTGGTCTCTGTGGAGGGTCCATGCTCAGACCGCACACAGCTGGCAGCTTCAGGACAAAGGCTCTGTTCTCCCTCAGTCAGTAAGCATAACTCTGTTGCATAGGCACAGACATTCTTGACCACAGCCACGGTCCCCTACATGGATCCCACTGGGTATAAAGGCAGCCAGGGTGGAGAAGAGGGTAGGATCTGCTCCCATTCCCAGGCAGGAGCCTCGTTGTGCAGAAAGGCGAATTTGCAGCTTTATAGTATCAGCAATCAAAATCGCCTATTGCACCTCAAGCCACGCCCAAGTCACACTAGATCCAGCCCCCCTACAGCAGGGTGGCCAGCAGGCTCACAGAACTGGATTGAAGCCACAGGTTTTCCACCCCTTGGAGGAGCTCACCTGAGCCACACCCAGGGATAAAGGTAACAATTACACCCCAAGGCACAATTACATATCACTGGTGCCTCTCCTTAAAGCACAAAGACAAAGTCCTTGTGAAACAAAGCAGGTGCAACAGAGCTCACTACTTATTTATCTAGAAATTTTAAGGGGGAGAAAAGCCTCTGTCGATAGCTTCACCCAGATAATCACTCAGCTGAGGGGCAAAATGCTCAGAAGGGCAGCAAGTATTTGCTGCCTCTTGATAGTACATTTCAAAGAGGGATCATTTTCGCTGGACTCTGCAGTGACCCTCCACCTGTCTTTTGTTGAGAGCAGGTTCTCTTCTCAAGCATGAGCTCTCCCAGAGAGAGGAGCAGGGCTCCTCCCTTCCCTGGGTCAGGACATGCCAAGGCAGTGGGTCCTCTAGCACCCTTTGGTCCCCAGGGAGCCAAGAGGAACACCTCCAACCATACCCTGCTGCATTGTTAGAGCAGGAATGCTTCTTTTTGAAATCAAAGAGTAATAAAATACCTAATTAGTAATGTGCAGCAGCATTATTTTTACTCCTCTATACATTTCTAATTAAAATTATGCCATTCTTAAAAATTGCAACATAATACACTCAAGCCTTTCGTTTCGTATGCAAAGCGTTTGGAAGCCTGCGGTCCCCTGTGAGGTGGTAATTTCAAAAGGAATGGTAAGCCAACAAAAGGAAAAAAAAAGTGAAGCCGTAAGTAATTTCTTTTAAGAAAATGTATAGGATACACTAATTTGAAAGAAAAGCGATTTTGAAATATAAAAGGAAATCTAGAAAAACGAAGCATTCAGCCTTTTTATTGCACGGTGTTGCCAATAATATTGTATATGTGATTAAAGATTCTTTCTGCAGCTGCTTAAGCCAATAGAAATTGAACTTGCCGGGAGTACAGTCTCCCTCCCACAATCCTGCCTTGAAGATAGGAGGAGGTGGGAAGACCTCATTGTTATTGGGATTCAAATGGCATCATCATTAAAGAGGTGACTACAAAGGAAATATTTAAGAGCTTCAGGGTCAGCTTGCATATTGAAGGTTGTCTCTCTCAAAACAGTGCATCACAAAAGAAAATTTTAAGGAGCCTGAGCTCTGGGCTCCAGCTGCAGGAGGAGTGGAGGGTCCAGTAGGAACAGATGTTTCCTGCAAGTCACTGCCTCCATCCCACGCATGGTTTATACAACATTCAAATTCTGCTTGGCACTTATCCTGAAGCTTTTATTTCCCCCCTTTCTCGTGTAACAGTTGTAAGAAAATTGGTCTCTGTTATCTCAAAGCAGTAAAGGCAGTGGCGGTTTTTGAGTGTGCCCTCATCCTGAATCTCAGGGCCGAGGACCATGGCCCTGGCTTTCCACATAAAGCTTTCTTAATTTGGGTGCCTTGGGAAAATGCATTTGCCTGTGTGAGCCCTGGAGGCAAGGGAATGCAAACGTCTTGGCTTTGATCAGCTCCGCTGGGGGTCTGCCCCTGAAGCCTTCCCCATGGACATGACTTAGCAAGGAACTTCTTCAACTTGAAACTTTCATTGAACTTCTCTGGATGACGTTAGCCACCATATGGTTTTGATAATATAAAGCAATATGCTCATGTTCAGGCCAGTAAATGTTGTGTCGGAAACCGAGTGGCAGGAACAGGTGACCTCGGGATCGCTTGCTCTGGGTCTGTCTAGCTTCGGTGGGCTGACCGCAGTGCTCCTGGGTCAGGCCGGGCAACCTGGGGCACCAAAGACCAAGGAGTTATACAGACTGAGAAGGGAGGAGGGATAGTTCCTCCTTGTGCAACGTGATGGGGGTGCTGCTTCTGAGACAAAGGAAGAGACGTGAGTAGACACTCCCAGCTCAGACCAGAAGGAGTAGACGTCTCCCGTTCTCACCCAGAACACACGTGCGTGCTCCAGGCCACATGTATGACTGTACATGTGCCTGTGCACGGAAAGCACACAAAATTTAATAACCCTGCTCTAGCTACAAATTAATTCAAATCTTGTACTCACATTAAAAATGAACTCTTATTTTATGTTGATCATTAACTAAGAATATTTCACACTGGAGATTTGTCATATTAAGGAGAATTGAAACCACTTATATCAATTAAATGTACAGCATTATACTTAATCTCAGCAGAGATTACCAAAATACTCTAAGCATGATTTTACAGAAATGTAAAATATAAATTAGACAGGGGAATATCGGCCTCCACACATGCACGCCCCCTGCCCCCCTCGCGCCCCCCTCGAAATATGGCTGCCTGCAAGTTGATGGGGCTGAAGATGGTGAGCAATATTTCAGCAAAAAACTCCTGCCATTGCCGGCACCATAAAAATCAAGGCCAGAGTAAGTGCTGGTGTGGATGGGAGAAAGACGGTCAGTTTTAGCTTTAGAGGATTAAAGTGCTGGCTGAGAATGGACATAGCAATGAAGGAAAGAGGGGTTTTCCAAAAGGCTTTACAGAAGGACCAGAGAGAGAGACTCCGGCAGGGCCTCCGGCTGGGAACACCGGAATAGAGCGCCCAGCCTCAGCTGCTCCTGACAAATGCACGGTGGCATGCAGTCTTCCGAACGCACTGTTGTCAGACAACTAAAACCTCACGTACTACAGCCCAGCCATCCCAGCCACGATGCAGCCTCCTGCAGACTTTACTGGCCCCTGAGAGACGCAACCCAGCCATGCCACCCAGAGAGACATACTCCATTATTCCTGCTGAGCCAGGAACACTTATCATCTAATTTTTATTCTAAATTCTAATGTCAGCTCAGGCGTCACCTCCTCCAGGAAGTCTTCTGTACTGCTCCAGGCTGAATGTGAGCTCCTCCTTGCTCCTTGCATAGGCTCTTTCACTCCCTAAACACACTGTATTCTCTGACCTGTGTGCACAGCTATCTTCTTTCCTAAACTATAAACTGCTGGAAGGCAAGAGTGGAGCCTTATTCATATCTGTGACTCCAGGGGTCTCATGTGAGGAAGCAATGGACACCTGCCTGTGGGGCCTGGGCCCTCCTCTATAAACCCCCTTCACAGGGCATCTGAGGAAAGGGCAGCAGTGACCACTAAGGGGGCACAAGCTCCTATAGGAATGAGTATCGGGGCCCATACAGTGGGGGAAGCCCCCATACAGATTTGGCCCCGATCTCACAAAGGCACCCCCCTCCTTTAGGCGAGAAGCCCCCTGTGTATCTCCAGCCAGCAGGGATCCCCACGACTTTCAGCCCCTAATGCTGTACCTGGGCAGAAGTAGGTTAGTCACCCCTTCAGTATCCACTACCCTCTGGGCGTTCGCTATGAGCAATATGAGGTTCCTGTCTTTGTGGGCTTTTATGTGTCTCTGTGAAAGAGAAGCAGTAAACAAGGAAATAAAATCAGGAGCAAGAACATATCAGAACAGGGAAAGTGCCATCAACAAAATATAAAGGGGTGATTAATAATGAGTAACAGGAAACAGGGTAGGATGTATACCACCCATCCAGGGTGCTGGGGGGTGGCTGGGGGCTCTTGGAGACCTGATAAGCAACAGCAAGTGCAAGTGCCTTGGGTGGGTCCACTCTGGCAGAGTCTGGAAGAGTGAAATGGCCCGTGTGGCCGGAGTCACAAAGCCAGAGAGTAGATAGAGCAAAAGCAGAGGCGGCCATGGCTGGTGCACACGGGCTTAGGCTGGGGCAGGACGGTCACCTCGTTCCAGGTGTGAAGGGAGACTAGTGGGGGCCTCAGTGCCTCCCTCCCCTCTTCTGTGCCCCTGATTGGGACTGTCACCTCCCCTGGTTGAGCCAGAGCAGCCAGGCCACCAAGAGAGACTGGCCAGGACTCAGCAAGGGACCTGCAGTGAGCCTCCAGACGCTATCCATCTCCCTGCTAATAATGCCACATATGCCACATGCATTTGGGTCTGTGTTTACCCAGCTTCATCAGTGCAACGAAACAAGGCAGCCCAGTATCCTTGGGCAAGAGCTCTTTTAAGATGACGGCCAGGCTTGGATTCTGATATGTGTGATTTGACCAGGACGCACTCCCATGGAGGATGAAGCTAGACACTGACCCAGGCATGGAAAGAGGGGGAGAGAAAGGATGGCTATGTCCTCTCCCAAGGCCTCGACTTCTCGACCATGAATGCTCTCAGGTGGGCTTGCAAGTCCATGTTGTTCCTTTCTCTTCACAGAGTGGTTGACTATGTCAGTCTCTGGCAAGGTTTGGGTAACAGTGGACAAGTGACCACCACTCTCAGGTGACGGACGGCTGCCGGCTCACCATAGGTGCATCCTCGCCAAGGGAGAGCAGAGTGCGACTGGGAGTGTAGAAACACACCTGCGCTGGGACTTCTCTCGGAAGTGGCAAGACCTGTCCGTTCTTTTGTGTTACTGCAAACATGTGACATAGGTAAGTCTGTGTTGCTTTGTTGGCATTTTCCATTGCAGATTTTTTTAAAATATATTTTTGCTGGAAAAAAATCTCATTCACCAGTTTACTGCTATTACATACTATAAAAACCACATGTATGTACCTCTTACATGTAAAATTACAAAATAATCTTCCCCAAATTAGAAAAATCTGCATTTCCCATGCATGGTATCAGGTTGTTATTTCATTTCAGGGTCTATGCTTTTGAGCCCATACCATTCAGTAGTAAGTGACGTTTAGGAACAAACAGTGATTTGGGTAAGAGGCTTCGACAACGTCTGTGTGAAGGCAGCAGTTTCTGTAGAAACCTTTCCTCCCTTTGTCCTCTCCTATCTGCAGGGTATTGACAGCTATGACAAGACTTTGATTATCTAGTTGGCATGAGCCTGAGACTTGTCACTTGTCAGGTTTGAGCTGACAGTCCCAGCGCTGATGGAGCAATTGGAGGGAGATTGGCTGTTCGTGAGGAGGTTTGGGGTCAGCCACCCAAACTTTTCTCTGCACAGTGAGGAGGAGAGTCTCAACCCTCATTAAGGGCTCAAAGAAGTCAGCCCTAGGAGTGGGAGGGGCTCCGGTCACCGGGCGGGGGGTGGGGGTGGGGACAGTGGCTCGAAGCCCTTTGCCCCCCATTCCCTCCTCCAGCCCTCCAGCGGTGAAGGTGGCAGTGTAGGCTGATGGCAGAAAGCTCCGTGCCCTTCCCACATCAGAGGAACTGGATTATTTCCACATCCAGCCTAAAGCTGATATTAGATTTCCCCTCATTAGGAGGAGAAAATGAGGCAGAGAGTCAGCAGCTGGCTGCAGCTGATGTGCGGCAGAGGAATGAGGCCATTGAAGAACACGGTGTTTATTGTCCCAAGCAAAGTGGAGTGTTATCAATTATTATTATGCATCATCCATTAAGCCCTTGATTAGTGCGAGGCATCTGGCATCTATCACCTGTGCGTGATGGTGCAGGATGAGTGTGTGATGCGGGTCCCATTACTGCTGCATTTTGCAGATGAACAAACTGAGCTCATACAGGAGCTGAGAGCTTGCCAGGGTCACTTAGGAGTGGCATCTGCAATCAACCCTCAGGTTCCTGAACCTTGGTTCTGTGCCCTTCATGAGCGGTCAGTACCTCTCTAAACAGGGATCACAACCCAAGAAACTAGGCCCATAACACATATTGCTGGACCACAGTGGCTGGCAATTTTTCAACATGTGTGTGTTTAGATGGTGTGTACACACACCTGTCTGATACAGTCTCTGCTGCTGCTGCTTCACCTGCTAGCATCAGTCGACTGTCCCAAGAGACTTTCTGTGGGGGACCCTGATGTAAGTCAGGACACCAGGAGGCCACAATCCTTGTCTCAGCTCCAACAGCACCAGGACCAGCCCCAAGATTTCTTCTCTGAGGAAGAGAGTTTCATGGAGTGCTTGAATGGCGAGGCCCCAGCCATGGGACAGCCACCAGGTCTGTGGGAAGCAGAGCCTCTGCCTAGTGGAGGCGATGTCATCTTGGCCCAGTGGAGAACCACCACTAGGTTCCCACGTGCTCTGGGCTCCCAGCCCAGCCTCCATGCTGACCTGCTCCAACAACGATGCTTTTATTACACTGTTTGCTGCTGGAGGGCAATGGCTGGCTGGAGTGACCTGGTGTCTCCTTCACAGAAAATCCATTCAGAGCTGATGCTGTGCAAATGGTCACTGTCCTCTGCAGGACAGGACAGAGGTTTGTTTAGTGTAAACACATAAATAACCTGAAGCTGGGCTGAACTCCTTGAACTCTGACAGAATGTTGGATTTTCTGAGAAGGCAAACAGACTTCTTGTATATAGACAGGGACACGAGGGTCTAAAGCCCCCTTTCCTGCCTCTGCCATTCCATTCCCCATCTTTTTAAAGCCAGTGTCTGCTGGGATCAGCTTGGTGAGTATTCTCCCAGGCCTTTTTCTAATCATTTACAAATATACATATAATAATATATATTCTTGGAGAAATTTTTTTTATATATTTAACATAAATTTGATCAAACCAATACAGGTTTTCCTACCAGACTTCGTGCACTCAGCATATGTCTTAAGGCCTTATCCATGTGAGTACCCATCCATCTATCTCCTTCTTAACTGCTATAGCACGCTCTTTAGTATGACTGTATTCAGTCTTAGATGTTCTTATATTAATGGACATGTAGCTTGTTTTCAATTTTTCATTATTCTAAACATTTTGCAGTAAATATTCTTGTACTTGGCTTCCTATCCTCAAGGAAGTGTATGAGATACCAAAGGTGAATTTACAAAGTTCTCAGTGTTAGTGTCTACTTCCACATCATTCTCCAACAGCCCCTGAACGACCACTATCCTCACCAGCAGGTGTTGGGGCATCTTTTTACCTAAGCCCGATGGACTGATTTTAGAACTGAAATTAGAGAATGCCACATTCCACTCAAATATAGGTAGCCAGGTTGGTGCGGTGTGTGTGCAAAAGACTAGATCTTTACAATCAGAGGCAATGTATCCGGTAAAGGCAATACTGAAGTCAGGGAGCACGCAGCTTCATTAGGATGTGAAGTCATGAATGAGCAACTGTCCTACCCACGCACAGGTGGGTGAGGTTTCAGGGGCCAGGCTCTGCTCAGACCACCCATGGTCTGGGACATTAGAGGACTCTGTGAAAGCAGAGAGGACTCCACAAAAGACACACACCCTGCTAAGATGTGGGGGCATGCTCACAAATAGGGAGACATTCATACCAGAAGTACTTTTCAGATGTACCTTCCCGCAGCTTACATTCTGGTGGGAAAGACTGACAATATAAAGGATGTGATATGTAAAGATTACTACAACTCCTTTTCTGTCCCGACTGGTCTGGGACTGTCCAGTAGCTGAAGGGCTGTCCCGGAGAAGAGTTAGAGCTGCGTCACGGACGTGACACCCAGCCACAAAACTACAGCCAAAGGGCAGAGTCCCAGGAAAGCTAAACCCAGACCCCACCCTCATAGAAAGACATACTGAAAACCTAGCATGGGCGCATGGGACTCCACTCCCACTGGTACTTACACACTGCCAACATAGACACTATCGTTGATCAATGCCCCCTCCGTATAGACCTGGCCATCTCACCATGGGCAGCTCTGTGCTCAACAACACCCTCCGTACCCTGAATTCCCAAGTTGCCTGGCACTTTGGAAGGATTGGTAATCAGAATTCCCTTAATCCGGGCTTATCCCAGGCATCTGACCAGCAGGTGTCCCAAAGATTAACTACGTCTGACTATGCATATCAATGAGGGAAAAAATTAATGCCTCCTTAAGATCCAAAGCAATGAAAATCCACAGCACCTAGACGTTGAAAATCAGGCCAGGAGACTGCATGCTCTCGCCTGCACAGCTGGACGTGCGGCTTTTGGGACGCTGACCTGCATTCCGTGCAAAGACATGGGGCATTTGCTGTGCAACAGTGGTTGTAAGGAGAAGTGAGCAGCGGTTTGTTTGCATGTGTGCTCACACTTAACCCACATACATATACCACAAGCACAAATACTCGTTACAGGTCATGTTAAAACAAGACATGCAAACAGACTCAATCTAGTTGAGGAGGGACCAGAGGGCTGGATGGGCTGCTCTTTACTTTCACCTTCACTATAGTACCCTCTGAGGTCCCCCAGAAGGCCTCTACAGCTCCAGACCATTGACCCAGCCAGTGAAGTCTACACTCTGACCTGCTGAGTTGACCCCACGAAGGCTGGCCAGCCCATGTCCTCTGTGACATGGAGAGTGGCTTAGAAAGTGCCCAACGCTTTGGCCTCTTAAAGTCTTAATTCTCCCCCAAGCAACCCTCATTCTTCATTATCTGAACCTTTCAAATCCACTCAACCTTCAGTCCTCAAGACTAGCAGTCTCCCCAGGCTCCTCCTCTCCTCCTGGCCACGCGGGCTTTACTGCCCCCTGACCCAGCTTCCTCTGGAGTGCTAAGAGAGGACAGGGGTCCTTCACAGAAGGACGTAGGAAAAGCCAGTTCATTAAATCCTAGAACCACACCTGAAGTTGGACCCAGAGACCGACTACAAGGGGATGAGACAACCAAAGGACAGAAATGTGACTATAGTCACAACATGTGACCTCATCCCCCAAATCTCTGGTTCCAGACTGGGAACCTGGAGTAAACTGGTGAGAAAGTTGTAATCTCTGTTCCCAGAAGATGGTAAAGAAGGTAGGCCATTAAACCAATTAAGGAGTGTTAGAATCAGGTGGAATCAGAGCTGATGTTCTGAGATGCAACCAGTGGAGGTGAGGCGTTCCAAGAAGGCTTCCTGGAGGAAGTGTTATCTGAGCTGACACCTGAAAGGTGAGTAAGAATCAGGCAGGTGGAGGGAAAGATGGGAGAGGGAAGGGGACAAGCGAGCCAGAAAGATGCTCCTGCAGGTCAGGACCTCAAGGTATAATCGTCAGTCAAGGCTTGTACAGTGTGTGTGGCATACCTACCTCACATAGAGGTAGAGACCAGTCCTGCCCCACAGGGAGCTCCTCACCAGCTAAGGAAAACACTGCCTATAAAAATGAAAGAAGAGGTGAGACAGATTTCTTTCTGCCTTGAGAATTCTGAAAAGCATGAATGAAGGTTTCTGCTCCTTTGTCTCTATCTCCAAGCCACAGGTACCACCATTACCTCAGCCTTCCCTGCACCTGACTCCACTGCTACTACTTTTCAAAAATCTTCCCTCTCCTGGGAGGAGTCAAATGAGGTGCCAGGTGCCAGTGAGAGTTCCGCTGGCTCCTTCCCCTCCACGTGGACTGTGCCTCCTCTTTGCCCCCAGACCTCCTCCAACCCTTCTTGAGGATGGGGACCAAGCAGCCGAGGACCCAAGAGTGACACCAGAAAGGGGTCGCCATCCCCATGGTCTAGAATTTAGATCCCCCAGATAACGCACAATGATCGTGGAAAGAGCTGGCAAATTAAAGATGGTTGGTATTGATTCCAAAAATACTTTTGCTTTCAGCAAAATACATCTTTAATTACTTTCCTACTAGCTGTCATTTTTCATAAAGCAGTCTAGACTGCTCGTGCCAAATCATGCAAAGACTGTTTTCAATGAGATGCCTTTTCCTAATATCAAAGATCACAGAGGGTTTTTAAAAATCCCTTCTGAGGAGACGGTTGACACATGTCTAGCAAACATGTCACACGTGCAGCATGGACAGAGTCCTGGGCTCTGCTTGTAATAAACGGGAGGTGAGGACACTGCCTATGATTCCCTTTGGCATTTCCCATCTCTTGTGAGCTCTTCTATGTCATGGTCTGGGCAAAATATACATATCTATGCAAATAGCATGCACATTGCTTTTGTTTCTTTGCCTTTGTTGGTAATTTATTATCCATAGATTCAAACTCCCTCCCCTCTTCCCCAGCAGTTTGATACAGAGATCAAGATAGCACCTGTACACCCAGGATTGTAGGAAGTATCTATTACTGAAACAGTTCTTCTTATCCTTATTTATCAGAAGCAAGCTGCAACAGAGCAAGGGAGAGGAAATAATTTGAGCATGTTCCCCCTTGTAAGTTTGATTGGAAACGACCAGGACAAGTTGAGAGTCAGAGAAAGGAAGTGTGGCAAAAATGCACATTTATTTAGCTTTCAGCATCAGAATCAATGTCCAAATCTAAAATTGATATAATTGACTGTTAATTAATTCCCTTGATATTTTCATTAACACTCGCGAGCAACAAGTATTCCATGTATAACTTCTGAATTATTCAGCAGGCCCTCAGATTCCCTGGCCAAGCGTCCTATGATTGATGCCACACTCAAGAATAAGCTCAAACCGAGGTTCCTTACTGAAGAAAACCAGCGAAGGGGGCCACAGTGAGGGGCAGAGGTGTCTGGGGAGAGGCTGAACCTCCTGCCCAGAGCACCCTCTTGCAGCACACAGCATCCTGGGGGCAGGTCCAGGCTGCCACTGTTAAATCTCCAGGCTCCCCTGATGATTACAGAGATAGGCAAGAAATCCTCACCACATTAGGGGTGGAAAATATATTGAAATCACTATGACTTCAATATTTTAAAAGATTAGTACCTAAAGCTTTGGAGAAAGAAGTAAGATCAGCTTGCACCCAGAACAGCCCAGAAGCTCAGTGTTCAGGGTGAGGACAACAGACTCTCCCTGGGAAAGCTCACCCACCAAGGCCACCCCAGCTCCAGCCCTCTGTGCTCCTGCCTGTCTTCTGCAGAAGCAAGTGGCTCACTGACCTACCAGCACAAGTGTGAGGAGGTGTGCACGCTCAGCCTCTTCCCGCTCCCTCCCTACATGCTATTCACATCCACTTTTTACCTCCCACCACCCGGGAGCTCCTATAGGGTCCTTGCCTAACTTGTTGAATGAACTTCAAGTTGCAAAGCCATGATCTGCACATAAATCTAATGGGTCAGTCCACATCCATGAACAAGTTCTACCACCTGCCAGGGAGAGCTGTCCATCCCTATGGTCAGGATCAGGACAGAGATGGGCAGCCAGGGGGTGGAGCTGGCCCCTGAACCCAGAACAAGGGCCTCCCAGGACAGCTTATAAGCAGGGGTGCCCACTGAAGAATCACTCTCTCACTTTTGCCTGGCGATTCCCTCTGTGTGGGGGACATCAAAGAGCACCCCGACTGTCAGTACATGTCATCTAAGTATGCTACAGCCAGTCTCCCTGGCCTTCGGCCCTGCCTCAGTTGCCCTGGTCCAAGGTTTTCACTCATACGGTGCCCCTGGGAAGGCCTTAGCCACACCAGACAAGACCTCCACCAAAGCTTGCCCTTAGCCTGACATTGAGACAGACTGTTACTTGGGATGAGGAACCAGGGAAAATAACCACCATTTTTTTTTTTTTGCCATTTAAAACCAAAAGGCACATTAGTCTATGCACTATAAAAAAATAATACAAAATTTTTAAAAGCTAAAGAAGTGAAAATGTTGTGGGGACCTGGGGTAACTGATGGGGCTATAAGCCTCGGTGTGAGGCTTCCCCTTCAGAGGGGTTCTCCTTTAGGATTCTGGACAGAGCCCTCGCGTGCGCTTCTTTGTGCACAAGCAAAATCCAGCAGTCCCCTCTTACCTGTGGGCTTGCTCCCCACTGCCAGTCACCTGCAGTCAAGTGCAGTCCAGAAGCAGACGATCACTTTCTAAAGTTTGGTCAGAAGGTCAGTAGTAGCCTAACACTACATCATGGTGCTTACATCATTTCCATCGGTTCACCTCATTACGTGGGCATTTTATCATTTCGCATCATCACAAGAAGGGGGAGTACAGCACAATAAAATATTTTCAGAGAGAGATCACAATCATACAACTTTTATTATAGTATACTGTCGCAATCGTATGGTTTGATTACTAGTTATTGTTGTTCATCTTTCTGTGCCTAATTATAAGTTAAACTTGACCATAGGTACATATATATGATGGACATACTTGTGTATAAGAAAACAGTATATATAGGTTTCAGGCATTCCACTGGGGGTCTTGGAATGTATCCCTCGTGGATAAGGGGGCATGACTGTAGGGCTTGTAGAGTCTACCCTGCATGGAACCTTCTCCTGGCTTGTAGACAGGTGAAGAGCTCAGACAGGGGTCCTATGTCTGCTCCTCTCATGACATTGGCCAGGCAGCAGATGCCAGAGAAGGAAGAGAGAGTGGCAAGAGTGTTTTGCTAGAGAAAGAAATCACATTCTCTGATCCCAGTTGTTTATTGGAACTTAAAAAATAAGTTTAAGAAAAGGACTCAACAAAATAAATTGAATAAAGTAAAATAAAATTCAGTTCAAGCTTGGGAAGAGCTTGTGAGTTAACATCATAAACCCTCCTTTGACAAGTGGCTTTCCATCACCCAGCAGCTCTGTCGATGGCCTCGGGATGGTGGCCTGATTGTCAGCTGGCAGATGAGGGACGATCCGCTTGTCAGGATGCCAGCGGATTGCCCTCGAGTTGTTTGTAATGACAGGCGACAAAGAATGGCTGCTCAGAGTGATCTCTTGTTTTACAAGCTCGGCATCAGGACAGAGGCTGCATCCCGGAACACTCTGCTGAACGCCCCTCTCTGGACACGGTCCCTGTAGGCCACGCTCCACCTTTGGCAATTTACACACCAGGCCGGTTCGTTCCCTGTCATCTGAGTTCCAATAGATACCGTAGTAAAAATGATGAATACGTTTTTCCTTATGACTCACCACATTCCCTGCTCTGAGATTTCTGTCTTTTATTGTTGCACTGAAACCGTTTCCAATCATTTTTTGCATCTGATCTTGATTGTCTTAAAAAATTAATCAGACACATGTTCACTATGTTTTTTATCCAACTCTCTCCAGAATGTTTTTTGACAATTTAGAAAAATGTTTTGAAAAATAGTAAAGGGAAATATTTAAGTAATTATGATCCTCACATTGCGAGGCCAAGTGAAGTAAGCTAATGCAATGGAAACATGTTTTACAGATTTCTTTAATTATTTTTAAGTACAATGCACTTGCATTGCTCTGAGGGGAAGATTTATAACCTGGACCCTCTCTGTACTTCCCTCTTTGGGGGCTATTCACCTCACCAAAAGGACAATGGTTGGGCCCAGCAGTGGCCTGGGTTGGACCTGACTTGAGTACTCCCCTACCCCATAACTTCCTTCGGCCCCCACCCTTAGCCTCTTTGAATAAACATACAATCCAAGTTAAAACCATATGCTTGCTATGCAAAAGCATCTTGAAGACTCCTCAGAACCAGACTGCAGTCCCGAGGACCTCCCAAACAGACGTCCTTGTGCTGCCATTGCAAAAATGGTGCTGTGTTTATGGCTCACATGTGCCCCTCCAAACAACCAGTCAACCTCGGAACAGCCAGCCCAGCCATGAGTTCGTGCCACCATTGTCTTTGGCAAGGAGACCATGGTAAGGGCACAAATCATCCTGGCTGTGGCAAAGACTGCACTCCACCAGATTGCAGGGCCAAAGAGAGAAACAGAGAGGATGGGTGCCTTTAGGGTTGTAATTCATGAGTTCACTAAGCGGTGTGAGAAGAGGGCAGGAAAGGACTCACATAGTGAAAGAGACCCACTTCCTGTGACCTAGCAGGTCTGCTCCAATTCAATTCTGATGCCAGCGACCTGGAGTTAGAGTAGACCCCACATAGTGGCACAGGTTAAAAGCACAGTCCTCAACAATACTGCCCTCACTTCAGATACAAGTTCAGTAGTCCCTAGGTCACTCACACTTCTGATCAACTGGATATAAGTTTGGGGAGTCCCACAACCCACTCAGTTTTGATAACTCACTAGCACAACTCATGGAACTCAGGCAAGTACTGTACTTATGGTTACAGTTTTATTATAAAGGAGTCAGGACCAGCCAAATGCAGAGACACATGGGGTGAAGTCTGGGATAGTCCCCAGCACAGAGCTCCTATACCCTCTCCCCACAAAATCAGGGCATGTTGCCCTCTTGCCATGTGGATGTTTTCACCAACCAGGAAGCTCCACTGAGCTTTGGTGTGCAGACTTTCTACCAGAGTTTCATTCTGTAGCCACTGAATTCAATGCCCAGTCCCTGCCCCTCCCAGGTCAGACAGGCTCAGAGACTATGATTGGTCCTTCTAATGACCAGCCCCCAACCTGAGTCATCTCATTAGCACAGATTCAGGAGCTCATGAAGAACAAAGACACTTATTAGTGGGGAAGTTCCAAGAGGTCAGTCTCTCTTTCAGAAACCAGGGACAGCAGCCAGTCAAGTTCTTTATTACACAATGGTATCAAACCCAGAGACTCACTCACCCAAGAGATGCTCTTGCCCCTTGGAGACCTGGCTATTCTTGATTCAAATCTTCACCCAACTGAATTCCTACAGTCTCTGAAAGTCCAAAAGATTCCCATGACTTGAGTGGGCTTAGGGGGGCCTACGGTCTCAAAGTGCCCTGTGGCTATGGATCCTGCTCTGTGCCAGCTGCCTCTCTTTCCCTCTGAGTCCAATCTGACATGGATGTGACTCCAACTATGGCTTCCACTCTGCTCCACTCATACTAGTTATATTTTCTGAGGGTGTGGGGTCATGGTGAGGGGTCATTCCAAGAAACGCCTCACCACCATGAGCTGTGCCGTTCCACTCACTGCATATGCTCTCCAGAACTTTGGGATCTTTCTCTCAAGGCCATGTGGCCCATCAGTATTTGTCTTCTAACTAATATAGAGTTCTCTCCTCCAGGAAGAATTTGTGTGACCTCCTTTCATCCCATTTCTTACATGCTTCTGGTGACATAGTCCCTAAACCACCACTGGCTATGTGAAAACTTTGCCTTTGGGGCCTGTCACCAGAGATGGGGACAGGTGTAGAGCAAAAGCAGGTATGTTATCCACTCACACATTTTACCACTCTGCCTTGGTGATCCTGTATCTGAGAGACTTTGCCTCAGCCCTGGGTGAACCCCATTCTGAGACAAGACTCCTTGGGATGGTTCTTGGAGCAGTTGGTTTGTGAGCTGTATAACATGACATGGCCAGGTGCAGAAGCCCTGGGGGTGAAAGGGCAGGAGCCAAGGCCATGCTCTAGTTCAGTGTTGCTCTGGAGAGCCTTGCTGGGCTGGGCAAGATCCCCCACAGGTTTTTCCAGCACCTTTAATGCCACAGCTCTTCACAAGGGCCTGGAAAACACTGACATGTCTTCTCTCCCCACTCTTACTTTTCTCCCCAAGGGGGCCCTCAGCCAGGCACATGGCTCCCCAGGCTCTGCAGGGGGCAGGGCAGGGCAGGACCTCCCTTCCTGGGCCCAGGCTACTATCCCATAGGACCTTCAACTTGCTTTCCTGCTCCCAAGGGGACAGCCCAGAGCAGTGTGACCTGCGGAGACTCAGCCAACTTACATGGGGAAAAAACACAACCTGACACTTTTAACAAATGTACTCCAGAGCCCTTTGGACTTTTAATTTTTTATTACTATTTCTGTCATTTCAACAGATTTTCAGCTGTGGATCCAGAACAAGGTGCTGCAGCAGAGTTCGTTCACTGATAATAACAGGAGGAATGGCCCATAATTTTGAGACCCTGCTCAGCTGCTGGATAAGAAGCACCATGCCAGGACCTTCCCTTCTGCTTCATGTAATGTTTCCAGTAAGCCCCTAAGGTCCAGGGTAGGAGGGGAGAGAAGAGTAACTCCATTTATGGTAGAGACTCCAAGGCTGAGAGAGGACCAGCACTTTTTCTCAGGCAGCCAGCCCAGAACCAGCCAGTGGGGGAGGCCTGGCTCCAAATCTCAGTGCTTTCCATTTGACACCTTGACCAACCTATGGGCTGGGAAAACCTGCAGAGAGGGTCCTGGTAGACCCACCATCAGCCAGGCAGGAAGAGCTGTCTTATACTGGTACCTCATGAAGGTGATTTTCTCCATCCAGTAGAGTAGCAGCCAGAGCTGGTGCCACTTCCAAGGGAATAAGTTTATCCTAGGACAGCTTTTCATCTCCTGAGTCATCCAGACCATGCTTGGCCCACCAAAAACTCTCAGAGGCTCCCCTGTGATGGAAGTACACTGGTCATGCCAGTTCAGGGAGGGAGTAGATGTATGCCTTCCCCAGCAGCTGGTTTTATTGAATTGGTTCACAACTGGCTTTGGGGAAGAGGGATATTTTCACATTTTTTTTCAGAGCATCTTAATTAGGAGAGAAGCAACTCCCTGAAGATCCACCAACATAATTCCTCTATGACAAGGGGTGGGGAGCCAAGAGACAGAAGCCCAAGGCCCACAGAAGGAAATCCCACAGACTGTCCTCACAGGAGAGAAGGTTCTAATAGACTTTAAGGAAGACGTGCATGGTCATTGAGGACAGGAGGCCCTTGAGGCCCTTTACTTCCTCCTCCCATGGTCCCCATAGGAACACCTAGCCTGTGGGTGCTTCTCCAGGAGTCCTGTTCCCCACAAAGGGGATCAAGGGTCAGGAGAAGACCACTTGTCTTGCCTAAGCCCAAAAGGAAAAAGTGTTGCATACAAAAGGGATCTTTCTGTATGGATATGATAGTTAACACAAACAGGAATGGTCTCAGCCATCAAGGAATCTACAGTCTAACAGATAAGACATCAACCTCCCCCTACCCCACCTCACATACACACAAATTAAATACACTAGATTCAAACTGTGATGTGTGCTATGAAGGAAGTAACTGGTTTGGCAGGGCAGGGCAGGAAGATGTGAAGTAGGCATGACCTAGGCCATGGAGAATTTTTTAGACTCTGCTAAGGAGCTCAGACATTGTCTGATGTACAGCAGGAAGATGCTGATGGATTTTAACCAGGATGGCATGATTCAATTGATGTTTTCAGAAGAGTGCTCTGGCTGCTGTGTGGAAAATGATTGGCAGGTACAGGTATGGAATCGAAAGCAGGTTGTGGTAACAAGAGCAAAATGTCATGAGGCCTGGAGCATGGTGGAAGCAGCCAAGATGGAAAGAAGTAGAGAGGCTCAAGACAGTTTTAAAGTAGAAGTGGGAAAACTGGCTGTCATTCTGGATGTGGGGGTGAGGTAAGGTAAGGACTCGAGGAATCTGGTTTAACTAACATGGTTGGGAGATGGTGCTGTCTACTGAGACAAAATGTGTTAGCATTCATTACTGCAAAACCTTATCATACACTTCATGACTTAAAACAACACAGATTTATTATCTCACAGTTTCTGCAGGTCAGTGGTCAGGGAAAAGAGCTAAATTCTCAGCTAAATTCTCTTGGAGCTTCAGTCAAGGTGTCAGCTGAGCCATGGCTCTCATCTGGAACTCAGGATCTCTTCCAAGCTGACTGGCTCAGTTTCCTGTGTGTGCAAGACTAACATCCTGATTTGATTGCTGCTTGCAGTCAGATAGAACTCTCAGTTTTCAGAGGTCACACTCAGCTCCAAGGCCCTGGCCCCATGGCCCCATCCATCTCAAAGCCACCACCAGAGAATCAACTCCTGGTAGAATCATTCTGAACCCCTCTTCTGCCACCAACTGGAGAGCTCTCTCTGTGTTTAAAGGGCTTGTGTAATCAAGTTTAGTCCCACCTGGAAAATCTCCTTTCCTTAAGGTCAGTGTGCCATATAACATGCCCTAATCATGGGAATCAAATCCATTACCTTCAGAATCCCAGGCACTACACCAGAGGAGTGGGAAATCTTGGAAAAAAATCTTAGAATCATGTTTATCACATGGGGTTAGTTAGGGCTGGGTTAAGAATTCTGTTTTGGATCTTGTCATTTTGATATAATTGTGGAGCCACTGAGGTAAGGTGAAAAAAATCTAGTTTGGTTGCGTACATGAGGTCTGGAATGAAGATATATATTTGGGAGCAATCGGTGTGTTAAAAATGTGATACTAGGTAGGGTTACCTGAGAATGAATGTGGGTAGAAAAGAGAAGATGTCTGGGGACTGAGCTCTTAGGACCCAACACTTAGAGATTGGATAGGGAAGGGGGATTAAGTCAACATGTCTAAGAAGGAGTAGCCAGTTAGGAAGAAAAGTTGAAGAGTAGGGGGTCATAGAACATAAAAGTGTGTGAGTGTATGTCTTCAGGTGGGAGCAGACATCTCCATCTGAAGCTGCTGAGCCTTCTAGTAAGTTAACACAGGAAAAACATCCACTGGATTTGGCAACCTCATGGAGGTCACTGGTGACCTTGACAAAATAAGTTTTTGAAGGTGTTAGGGATGGAAAGTGGATTACAGTGGGTTGGAGAGTGAAGGCATTTGTAGGTGGGCTGCAAGGTACCAAGAAGAACATGTCAGCAATGCAAGGTGAAAGAGGAGTCACCTGATGAAGTGATAATCTTGAGAAAGTAAGAAGGGATGGCATCAAGGGTATGGATTGATGGGGGTTTACCTTTGATGGGAAAAAAGAACACTTTCTTCTCAGGGAAAGGAGTCACATCAGACAGCATGGATGCTGAGGCAGGGCATTCACCATCTGGTGGTTGGAAGAACAATTAAGACCCAAATGATGTGTCTGCTTTTCCATCTTGGGTGAGATAAACTTCCATCAGCTGTACAGGGTACGTTGGAGATGAGGGGAGAACTATCAACAACCAGAAGGGCATATTCCTAGAGAAACAGGATTGCAGGCATGCTGAGGGCAGGGCTAAAGACCCCTTTGAGGAAGCCTTCTTGACCACAGGTCAGAAGGACTTCAGCTCCCAGTGTTATGCTCAGTGGCAGAGCTTACCCCACACCATGGGAAGTGCAGATGTCTCTGTTGTCTCCCCACATGACTGGGACCCTCTGGAGCATGGAATTGTATATCTTTCACTCTGGGCAGAGCACCAGGTCTCGCCTAGCCATATGAGTCACTCAGCAAATGTTTCCTAACTCCTACTGAGGAAGACCAAAGGGGAGAGCAGGCACTGATGGCAGTGAATGGCTGTGAAGGTTGCTGATAACAAACATTGTCCCATAATGGCTTTGCTTTGGCCAGCCAGGACAGGACTCTGGGCACCAGCTCCTTCAAAAGGAGCCTGGTTTTGTTAGATGGAAGCTGGGATGTAATCCTAATTTTTAGATCCCCACATTCTGTGCATAGATCCATGATTTTGTACTTAACCCAAATGAGCAGAAACACCTGGGGGGAATATCTAAAATATAAGCTTGTTATTAAGAGTAAATAAACCCACACAAAGCCTCCACCAACCGGCTGTCTCTCCAAGTCAGTGGGAAGCAGGATGGGATGGGAAGGAGCCCCAGCTGAGCCTGCTCCATGGAGCTGGGCCATGGAATTCTGTCAGCTCCCAGTGCTGTGGAACCATCTGTGAGCCCTACCTCCTGATGGCCATTCATGCAGCGCCCCAGCCTGGTTTTCTCAGCACTCTCTCCTCCAGCACCCCCACACTCCCTGGTAGAGCTGCCCCATGTGGCTCTAGAAGAAATTAGTCACAGAAGAGGGAGGGAGAAGTAGGCCTAGGGAGAAGCATGGTAGAGACACAGAGACAGAGCAAGAAAGCCAAGAACTAGGCAATAGGAGAGAGCCCAGAGTGGATGGCAGAAGACCTGTGTTACCATCCTGGTCCCACACTTTCTATGCAAGTCACCATGTCACCTTCTCCCTCTGACTTCAGTTACCCCACCCATAGGGTCAAGGGTGGGACTAGATGAAGGTTAAGGCTCGTCTGGCTCCAATAACCCACAGCTCTTAAGACAGGCAGGCAGCTGAAAGGGAGAAAGAGAAGAAAAGGGCAATCCCTGTTGTGACTGCCCACACCCTGTACCTATCAAGGCAGATGGTCACCTACCTGACCCCATGGATAGGAACCAGCAGAGTTACTCAAGTGTCAAGTTAGAGGACCCCCAACTCTGACTGGCTTAGACAACAGGAATCTTTGTATCACGTGTGATGACAAGTCCAGAAGCAGCGAGGATCCTGGAGTTGGAGGTTGTAGTAACTTGGAGCTGTTACCTAACCAGTGACTGCACACAGTCCTCAACCCCAAGAGAACTTCCTCTCGGTCACAACATGGCTGTCCCCAGAGTACCAAAGTTGTACTAGAAATAATAAGGTCTAGGGGAAGAAAAGGTTTGCCTCCTTTTAGGGGTGGGGACCCCTCACTCAGAAGCCCCCTCTCCCCTACTCTACCCCTGGCAGATACTTGATGACTATGCCTCATTGGACAGAAGTAAGTCCTATTTCTGTTTCTATACCAATACATGACCAATGAGCAGAGGTTAGTTACCAGGATTGGCTCAGGCAAATTGTTAAGGGGGTGAGTGATGGAAGTTAACCAACCAGACAGCTACAGAAGAGGACCACGTTTGTAGCACAGCATCTTTTAGACAAAGAAGGCATGATTTGGTGAGATCTCTGGCAGTGTTTGGGCAGCAGCCCTGAGGATGAGGCATTGCCCAGTGGCCAGTGCACCCCTCAGAAGTCTTCTTCAGCTGTGGACTTTCCAAGTGACCCTTGGAGTCTCCTGGCCTTTCTCCAGGCCTGTTTCCCCTCTAAAACAGAAGGACATGGGCGAGGGTATCTCTAAGGCCAAAAGTATCCAATATGCACTACGTTCATGACTGACAATGTACACCCTTTGCACTCATGATCATCAGAATCACCAGAAAGAGAAAGAGACTTTCACATGTGTTGGCAGGCTCATTGGTTAGTTGCCCTTGTTTTTCACAACTTCAGGAAGAAGAACAAAGCTGGTGAGAAGAAAGAAAGAAAGAGAGAGAGAGAGAGAGAGAGAGAGAGAGAGGGAGGGAGGGAGGAAGGAAAGAAGGAAGGAAGGAAGGAAGGAAGGAAGGAAGGAAGGAAGGAAGGAAGGAAAGAAGAAAGAAAGAGAAAGAAAGAAAGAAAGAAAGAGAAAGAAAGAAAGAAAGAGAAAGAAAGAAAGAAAGAAAGAGAAAGAAAGAAAGAAAGAAAGAAAGAAAGAAAGAAAGAAAGAAAGAAAGAAGGAAAAGAAGGAAACAAGAGAGAGAGAGAGAAAAAAAAATGAAATGACCCACACCTCCCCTTATTCTTTACTGGAGCTACTTCCACAGAGGAATGATGGGCAAATCTAGGTCTGCACCAAGGTTGGGCAGAGGGGCTTCTGTCTATAAGAGACAGGAGAGGCAATGAGAATAATTTCAGTAAAAAGGGAGTTACTGGGTCACATAACTAGAAGGGATGTAAGTCAGAGCATGGTTGCCTCAAAAGAAATTCAGGATTAGGGGCACCTGGGTGGCTTAATCGGTTGTGTCTAACTTTGGCTTAGGTCATGATCTCATGGTTTGTGGGTTCAAGCCCCGCATTGGGGTATGTGCTGACAGCTTGGGGCATGGAGCCTGCTTTGGATTCTGTGTCTCCCTCTCTCTCTGCCTTTCCCCCATTCATGCTCTGTTTCTCTCTCAGAATTAAAATAAACATTAAAAAAATTAGAAAATAAAAGAAATTCAGGATTCTGTTACCTACAGACAGGGAGTGCGTGTGGGATGGCAAGAATTCCACAGATACTCATGTAATGGGACTCCAACTGCTCCCAAATAGGAGATGGTAACTTCAGGCCCGATTTTGCATTCATCTTCCGATCTTTCCACCAGAAACTAGAAAATGCCTTTGACACTGGTCTCTGTCCTGAGGGACAAGCCTGAGGAGGCTTCCTGGACAATAACATGACTCTGTCTGGGGCCGGCCCCACTTAGTAGGGACTGAAGTGGAGATCAGCAGCCTCTGTGTTTTCTGAAATTTTCCCAAGCAAATTCTCTCAAATAAGAAAGCAGACATAGTAATAGATGAAAACTGTCCTAGGAGTATGGAGAACTGACAAAGAGAACGCAAGAGACCATGTGTAGAAAGTCAGTTCATTAGTGGGGTTTTGTCGGCCACAGTCCAACACACTCCTTGGGACAGGAGCCCAAGCTGCCTGCACCCCACCCAGGGCACCTCCTGCCCCTTGAGGGGGAGTGAGGCAGAAGTGAAAGAAGCAAGTGGGTGGCTGGCATACAGGTTCCCTCCTCTGAGTCCTGACTAAGCCTTGCTCTGGCTGCAGCTGGACTCCTGGGGCCAGGACACAGTCTGGCAAAGTGGCGATGTGCGTGGGGGCTGGGTGCGGATGGAAAGGACACAGAGCGCTTTGTAAGCACATCTGGGCTGCTCTGCAAGGAGAAGCTGCTGACAGACTGTTTGCCAATAAAGAAAGTCGCACAGCCTAATACAAATCAGATGGCTCTCCAGCCCATCTCTGTCCTGGCCGGGCTCTGCAGGACATCCCTAGGCAGGTCCAGGCAGCTCTTCTCCTAGGGGACCAGACATAGTGGGGTCGTGTGGCTCCTTCCATCAGCTGAGTTCCAAGAAGGCTCTTAGCCTTCCTGAGGGTCAGGAGTCTGTGCTTTGATCCAAGTCATCTAGCTACCTCCAAAGCTCTGGGCCATGGAGAGCTCCCTACAATCAGCTTCTATGTAAGCCATAGGACATTGTCGTACAAGATGCACATCTCTGACACCCAGAAACTGGCCGGCTTTTTCTCTCACATTGTCTTATTCCCAAGATGACTCCTGGGTATGGGTTTGTCTTCTCAACAAAAGTGTTCTTTGAGTTTCCTGGAGGCAGGGCCCCCATCTTGTATTTCCCTCACTGTCTGGTGGCAGGGTGAAGCATGGAAGAGTCAGCCAAATGTCTGCATTCTTCTACAGCTCCCACAGTTTGATGGTGGGCACAGAACCCCACAACACAAAGAGGAGAGAAGCTAAGAACCAGCCCAGTGAATAATTTGGCCAGCTTCAAAACGAGACTGGTAGGAGGGAATAAGAGGCCTCAAAATCCTTTGGATCCAAGATTTTCAGACTTGAGAGAAGTCTTCTAGAATATGAACTTACCTGAGGCCTCAGTAAATAAAACAGAGGGAAAGGTGCTTCCCTGGATGGCAGTGGGGGGCCTGGGGGTCAGTTCACTCTTTCTCTCAACTTTTCCATTCCTTATCCCAAGGAATGACCTGAGAAACCATGGGGAATTCCTCAAAGTTCTCTGGGCACAACGTAAAACCTCTTTCCTTAGACCCTCTGCCAGCCTCCTGGTAGACCTACCTTGTAGTGGATCCAGACTCTCCCAGATTTCCCTGAAATTAGGAAATAGCAAAGCATTCTTCATGGTGGAGATATCTCTGGATGTCAATTCAGAAACCCTGGATTCCAGATCTAGCCCAGTACCGACTTAGCTAAGTAACCTTGAACTTCACATCTCTGAACTTCGATTCCCATGTTAATGCAGGAGTGATGCTGCCCAGCTTGCAGAGCACTGACTTTGTGAGTCTGACTGTGGCCTTGCAACACTCAATCTTTGCAGAAGTAGAAGACGGAGGGCCCTTGTTGGATCAAACCTAAAGCAGGGGATCTGGGAGGCCACGGGGGAATTTCATAGGACAATGGAACAGGGACGGGGGACAGCAGAGTTTGGGTGTTTTTCCCTGGACACATTTGTGAAGCTGCTGCAAGATATCCTGTACTTTCTATTATTAGGAAGGAACCCAGCCCAGGACACAATCAACACAAACCTCAAACTGCTGTTTACAAATGCAGAGAGTTTAGTGAGACCTAAAATGCTCTTCCCCAAATGTATTCTCCCCCGCCCCCTTGGTTTTTAAACCCATGTGGATTCCAAGGGAAATTGAATCCATATGTTTCTGGTTCATTTACACTGAACTCATCAAAATGTAATTTTGCAACATCTAGTTGACGTCCAGGATGTCTTTAGAAGCCTCATTTTTATGCCTTTTTATAAGCCCCTCTCCCTTGGAGACAGGAAGTTATGCCTTGCCAAGAGTGGATGGAATTCCAGCCAAGCAGGAGTTCTGCTGAGAAGACACACAAGGTGGAAAGGGCCTCTTATCTCAGACTTGGGACCCTTATTCCTGTCTCCATCCCATTCCCAGAGAATGGCAAGAGGTGAGCAAAGGGAGGCGCCCAGCTCACCAGCCCGGGACTGAGTGGAGTCCAGGCTACTTCCAATTCAGTTCTGTATCTTTCCACTTCCCTGATGGTCAAGGAGACAAAACCGGCCTGTTCCATTTTGTTGATGGAGACTCTGAGGTGGCAAAGTGACTTGTCCAAGTCAACAGCATAGCTGGGATTAATGAGCAAAATAAAAAACACCTTTCCAGGCTGAGAAGTCCTGTGGGTGAGAATGTGCCTTGGACATCTGTGGGATAATGGAGAGAAATAGATGTGGTCTCTGACCTGCTTCACTCTGCGGCCCGACAGGATCCTGAGGTATTACATTATCAGTGTGCTCCCTGCTTCCCAGTAGGTTAATGGTCCATTTAAAAGTAAAATTTTGACCAGCTAATAAGGCTTCGGTCACGGGCTGCAGTTTACACACAAATAGGAATGCAGGGAAGGAGAGGGGTGCCTCGGGGTCGCAGTGGTGGAGGCAGATAAGTGAGAAATTTGGATTCCGGTCCTGAGTCCGACACGGAGTGGCATCCTCAAATACCTGTTCTAATTAATTAGAACATCTTCTCTGGCTCCCTTCTCAACAATTACACAGGCAGAGAAAAATAGCATGTCTCCTAAGGGTTTGCAAAGGTCCCCGTGTATTTTGCACTGGTCATCCAGAGGGTAGTGACTGCCAGCTTGCCGCCCACAGAGCAGAGCCTGAATGCAAGATGTGGGCTGGAAGAGAAGTCTGGATAGAGAGACCGGGATTCTTGGCCCCTTGTAGCAGATGTTTGGAGAAAAGACAAAGGCACCTGGACTGGACAGACATGGAGGGACCAGCCCGGCCCAGTTTGGGTGATCCCTGTTCCCATTCCTGGTAACCAGTATAATCATCATGGCACCAAACCTCGCCATGCCCTAAAGCCAGACTGATCCACATTCCCCACTTTGTGGATTGGCAGTCTTTGACGTGGGCAGGGGAGCAGTGTGGGTGTGCAGCTTCTGGGCCCACAGTTTCTTCTAGACTACCATGAAAATGAGTTTGTCTTCCACTAACATTAGTGCCTCCCTTTCTCAAAACCTAAGACTGGGTCTGTCACTCAATGGGTTGTTGTACTGAATGTCCTGAGCATGCCACAACTAGACTGCTCTATAAAAATTCAGCCAACACATGGGCAGACCCCAGAAACGTTAGCCAGTGGAGAGATGAGTGGCTGCCAGGTTTCCCCAGATGAATGGAAACCTTGCAACAGACACTTCCCTTCTTTCTCTTCTCTTTCTCTCTCCCTTTCTTTGTCTTTCTCTCTCCCTTTCTTTGTCTTTCTCTCTTTCTTTGTCTCTCTCTCTCTTTCTTTCTTTCTTTGTCTTTCTGTTTATTTCCTCTCTCTCTCTTTCTTTCCTTTAAATGTAGATATGACACCTGAAGGTTTAGCAGCCATCTTGCAAGCACAAGGCAGTAAGCATGAGGACAAAAGTCAGCATGCTAGGGAGTGTGGGGTAGAAAAACAGTGCAGATGGCTTGCTGATACACTGAAGTATCTATATCTAGAATAACTGCTATGCAACTAAATAATTTGCTCCCTGTGTTTCCACACCCTTTGTTGGGTTTTGTTCCTTGCACCTGAAAGCGTTCTTAACTATTCCTTGCTATATTGAGAGATAGGGTCTCTATGTTGTGGGTAGCTGAGGGAGAGTAGAGTCTAGAGTAGCCAATCCATGTGACCCACGCATTTGGGGCAAGTAGGAGGGACAAAGATCCAGGACTGGCCCCAGCCCAGCTCCAGGGACTCAAGCTGAGTCCCATGGACAGGACGCTCTGTCACTTCTGCATACACCACAGCATGATGTTGGCATTCTACCACCTTAGAAGCTCCAGGGACACCTCTCCTTGGACAAAGTGACATTTGCTGATGATGTCACCTCAGGTCATGGGGTGCATCATGGAGCAGGGCCCAAGAGTGAGAGCTGTACCCTGGTATCCTGACCACACCCCAGAGACTGAAGCCAGCTCCTCCCCAGGTCCTGGCCCTGTCTGATGTCATACCTTATAGAAGTGGGTGGGAGGTTACAGATGCCCAGTGGTCATGGCTGGACCCAACAAAGGTGAGATGGGAGAGGACAGGGCCAACCATATATGGCCTCATGTGAGCACAAGCAAGGCAGCCCCTGGGGATGTCAGAGACATTTAGAGAGAGGTGAGACAGTCTGAAGGGGGTTGAGTGGGGCACGAGGACAGATAAGCATTCTCATTATGACATTAACAGCCTCCATTTTTACCCAAGCCTGGTGACACTTGAGGACGTGTGGATTATAGAGATTCCTTGTGGATAAAAAGGTTAGCCCTTGGTACATGTGAGGGATGTGGACATGTGTGTCTTTGGGGTCTTCCCAGTTATCTTGCCTGAACCCATATTTTTTCTTCCTTCTCAGAGCAACTTCCCTTCCCCCTAGAGGCCAAAAGTGTCCTGGAGCTGGGTAGGGGGCCTATCCAGACAGAGGGGGCCCTTGCCTCCTCCTAACTAGAAGCAATTGTTCCCTCTGGGACCTGCCCCATAAAACTCAACTCTGTCCTAATAATGTAATAATGGGACTAGCCATGAGCCATACCTTCACTCCCAAAGGAGAGCGCTAGTAGTAGTCATCCATGAGTTATGGAGAGGCTCCCAGAATCTATCTGTTCACATCTGGGTGCATCCAGGGCATCTCAGAGCCCTTGTATCCCGAACAGCTCCCTTGGAGAGCTGCCCATGCCATGGCTACGGCAGAGAAGTGCCCAGAAGATGTGCCCTGAGCAGCTGGACGTGCCTCCTCTCCCAGGCAATGTATCATTGCCCCTCTGTTCTCTGGAAGGCACTTGAGATCTACAGAGCTCAGTCACTGGTCAGTTGGGTAATTTGAGCCTGGCTACCGAAGAAAGAAAGCCAAACACTCCCCGGTGCCCCTCTTGCTCCTCCTCATATCCATATGTATCATTAATTTAATGGCTATTTTCACTGTCTAGATATTTGGTCCATAAAGAGAACTGAATTAGCTCCATTATCGATTCTCCTGGTATAGTGGGCCCAGCAAGGTGACTGGCTTTCCTGCCCATGAGAGAGGTAATAGTTAGGAATAGAGCAGAGGCCAAAGTTATTTTGAATTAAGTACTAATGGATAGGATTTCTATAGCTATTTTTTAATACCTGTACAATTTGATGAAAATCAGACACAAGAGGAACTCAATTTTGTTTTTCATTAATATTCACTTTGTTAACACGAACAGATGATTTCTGGGAGCTCTCTTTGCCCTTTTAATTTGTCTCCCTATAATGTGGCAGAGATATCCTCCATTATTAAACTGATTAGCAAGTGGCACGAATCTTTTCTTGTCGATTTCTTCATTATTTCTTATGCAGGACAATGTGTTTAAATTTTGTGAACCAGAAGGCTGGGGATGGGAGTGATGAGGGGGAGGGGGATAGCTGGGCTTTTGAAAATCCAAAAAAGTACTAAATAACAACAGCAAACCTGTCATGAAGCAACACACTTTTAATTCTTTAATGGAAGCACAGATCACATATGGTAATATACTTTCTCTAGGATTCAAGGACTGGGTTGTCCTGACCATACCACCCAAAATAGGGCAAGTTCTGAGCTGCTTTCTACAGAAGAAGGAAACATAACTCTCTATAACCCCTCTTACAGGTATGTATTTAAATGCTTGAAACTTTCTTGAGATGGACAGCTCACTACCTCATAGGGCAGCCATGACCAGTTTAGGATATCCTGTGCTTAATCCTGGATTTAAGGGAATGGAAGCTACCTTCCTCCTCAAGTCACCCACAGCACGGGCCGAGTTTTTTGGAAACAGGAAGCTCATTTTCCCATGAAACACTTGGAGCTTTAAGTCCACAGGGGGTCAGGGCTCCGGGAATGGGGGCAGAAGCATCCTAAGCATCTCTCAAGTAACTTACCTTGGACTGGTTTAATTCACCGTATTCTCAAAGTCCTTTCACTGAGAGCATTTTATTTCATATGGAAAGGATCATGTTCAGTAAATAGAGTGTGCATTATTACCAAGTTTTTTTTTTTTTATTTTTTAAGAAAGAAATAGGAAAAGCAAAAGAAAACCTTGAGATTTCTGAGGAAACTGCAACAAAGTAGCTAAATAACTTGTCCCAAGGTTGCCACAGCTGGTAAGGATGAGGCTCCCGTGGGACTAGATCTTGGGTCCTTGGGTTCCACATCTTCTAAATAGAAATGCTGGGTTTTGCAGGGTACCTGAGAAGAAGTCATTGTCCCAGGACCTGACACAAGATTTGGTCACATAGAGCAATTGCTACATCAGAGCCAGAGGTGCCAATGGCTAATTCACTGCTTACTTTGTAAGGATCTCTGCTCATTCTCTACACAAGATTTAATGCCAGATCAACTGGTATTCTTTGAAAATATGATGTTGCATCAGCCCAGCTCAGATAGCTACTCATTTTCCTCTGTATAAAGAAAAATTTAAACATTTTTGGTCTGATAAAACAAATAATCCAAAAATCTAGCCAAAATCTATCCTTATAACGTCATTTTTCATTTCCCTGCAAAACTACTTTTAATATAAAAGCCTCAGTGTCCCCTCTACAGTCCCCAAAAGTACCAGGCTCATTCTCATATTCTTCTTATTGCTATATTACTCCTCTTACTCAGTTCATGCTGGTTTAAGCACAAAGAGACTTTCCTGATGGACATAGATGAAAAAACTACAAGTAGTTGATTTCTGGCATGGCTAAACCTAGAGTCTCAAACAACATTTTCAGGCTCTGCATCTCCCCATATCCTTGGCTCTAGGTCTTTCTGCATTGGCTTTACTTTCCCGAAGCTCTTTGCTCATTAGGGGAAAGATGACAATCGAGAACATTAGGCCGTTGAAGAAAATGAAAAGACTACTTTGAAAAGGTATGTGCATCTCTGTGTCGTTTGCAACATTATTTACAGTAACTAAAATATGGGAACAACCTAAGTGTCCACTGATGGATGGAAAAATAGATAAAGAAGATGTGATACAGATAGATAGCTATGACATAGATATTATTCTATATGCTATATATTCTATACACTATAGATAGTGTTCCATTGTATATATAGATAGGTATATATAGGTATAGGTAAAAATGGACTATATATATAAGGATATATAGACTATAACTAAAACTCTGGACACAATAAATGAAACAGTAATCTTATATCTGTACCTATACCTAATCTATATCTCTACACAATGGAATACTATTCAGTTATAAAAAAAATAAAAAAATCTTGACATTTGCAACAACGTGGCATTATGCTAAGTGAAATAATCCAGACACAGAAAGACAAATACCATATGATCTCACTTATATGTGGAATCTTCAAAACAAACAAATAAACAAAAAAACAAACCAAGTTCATAGATATAGAGAACAGATTGGTAGTTGCCAAAGGGAGGGTGGGTGAGTAAATGGGTGAAGGGAGTAAAAAAAAAAATACTAGGCTGTCAATTTACCAGCTTAACAAGTGCAAGAAATAAAAGCTACTCTTTCTCAATTGTTCCAGAATAAAAGGATCTGTTAGGTAGGTTTGGGTCATGTAACCATCCCCACACCAATCTTTATGACAAAGAAGATGAATATGCCAATTTTCAAGCTAGAGAATGGTACAACCTTGTGGAAATACAAGAATCAAATGTATGGGAGGGATGTGTAAGACTGACGTAACCAGAGGGTAAAAAAACACTGCTAGACACCTACAAACAAGAGTGTCTAACAGTCCTACTCCTTCTCTGTGTTAATAAATCTTGATTAATCATTAAGTAGGACAGAACTTGAGTCCCATTCATCTTACACAATTTAATATCTCTATAATGCAGTCTCCTAAGTTCTCTTCCTTTACTGAGTGTCTAGAAGACATCTTCTGCCAATCATAGAATAAAAGAATGTCAACACAGGGAGGATTCTAAGTATATATTTTTTAATAATTTTTTAAAAATGAGATCCTGCAATAGGACCAGTACTGGTTAAGGATTTACACCAAATAAATAATAAAATATAGACTTTCTGGCCTTCAATTGAGAGATCTTGCTACATGATTCATTAAGAGTGAGGTAAGTCAGGGACACCTGGGTGGCTCAGTCGGTTAAGTGTCTGACTCAGCTCAGGTTATGATCTCATGGTTCATGAGTTTGAGCCCCGCTTCAGCCTCTGTGCAGGCTCAGAGCCTGCACCCTGCTTCAGATTCTGTCTCTGGCTCTCTCTGCCCCTCTCCCACTTGTGCTCTGTCTCTCTGTCTCTAAAATAAATAAACATTAAAAATTATTTAAAAAAGAGTGAGCTCAGTCATCTCACTATATTTGTACTTAGTCTCTGTCTCACATCTACAGATTGGATCTAGACTTCCTAAATTGACAGTTGGCAGGCAGATAAAAGGCACATGAGGTTAATACTTTAGTTCTGTCACTTAGTACTACTGGGTTTTAAAGAGAAACAAAACAAAAGGAAACAAAATAAAATTACCTTTTGAAAGATCAGCTTTCTCCATGACAAAATGAGAATAAGAATACCTACTTGGTTTCTAGTTCTGGGTAACATGGGGTAAGCATACTCCACCCTGTCTCTCTCACTGCCCGTAATCAAAACTGGACAGATTAGATGGAGCAATGGTCCTAAGATTTCAAAAAGAAAATAGCAGCAGGAAATTGGAGAAGGGAAACAGATATCAAAATGATACCAAACTAGCAGTGACTCTCCTTTGTTTCTCTCCTCCACTTTGGTTTTTCCAGCCTGAACTCAAAGTCAGTCCAAAATCTGGAACTGTGTACCAGGTACACTCAGAAAAAGGTCCAAGATAAGTCTTATGTTTATGATCAAGAAAGCATAAAAGGAACCCCACAGAGACCATGAGTAAAAATATCTATTTTTTGTTTGTTTAATGTGTTTTGTTTTTGTTTGTTTGTTCATTCTCTCCTGCTCTAGCCATAAGACAATTTTGAGCAACAATAGTATCTGATAAGATGCTAAGACTGTGAAGGAGGGAAATACTTCTTCTCTGACCAGAGGACCTGTGGTCCCCAAAGCATGAGGATTATCCATCTTCCCATTTGACTCTGGAGGTAGATGCAGTTGCAGGAAAGAACAGTAGAGCAGGGAAACTAGTCAGAAGTCCAGGAAGGAAAGTACCTGGGAGCAAGAAAGTGTTTAGGAGATTGTGGAGAGGGAAATGTTCAAGAAGGTGGTTTTACAAAATTGTGTATGAACTTCTGGGCTTGCATTTAAGCTGCATATGCATGGATCTGACCTTAAGTAACGTACCAAAGTCTCTGGGGACCACAGTACAGAATATGTTACCTCCAGGGTTTCAGACTGGACACTGGGTGACGCACATGCAGAACAGGTCTGAATAGCCCAGAATAGCTTTAAAAATGGAATTTACATTGGAACCAGAACCTACAGACTGTGGTCCTTTTTCCTGAAGGAAAATGGTTTGATTTACTTCTGAAACAAAATAAAACAAAAATGAACATTATTTAAAAGAATCAAGCAAGATCCAGCATCTAGAATAATCAAAATGTCCAAGATGCATTCCAAAAGGACTTGGCATATGAAGAATCAAGAAAATCTCTATTTTACTCAAGGAAATGACAATCAATAGACCCCAAACCTGAGATGATATAGACTTCCATAGATGAAACTTTCAAACCATCACTTTAAAGTAGCTATTATGGGGGCACCTGGGTGGTTCAGTCGGTTTAGCATCCTACTTCAGCTCAGGTTTTGATCTCACAGTTTGTGGGTTTGACCCCCATCTCAGGCTCTGCACTGACAGCTCAGAGCCTGGAGCCTGTTTCGGATTCTGTCTTCCTCTCTCTCTCTGCCCCTCCCCAACCTGTTATCTCCTCTCTCTCTCTCTCTCTCTCTCAAAAATAAATAACTAGACTTTTTTTTTTAAAAAGCAGCTATTATAAACATGTTCCAAGAAATAAGGAAAACACTCTTGAAATAAATAGAAAGCAATAATGTCTCAGAAATAGAAGAATAAAAACAGAAATAGAAGATACACAAAAGAATGAAATAAAAATTTTACAACTAAAAAACAATGACAACATTTATTTAAAGAATTGATTGTATTAGCTTAATAGCCAGGAGGTAACATTGGAAAGAGCTCCTGAACTTAAAAGTAGATCCATAAAATTATCCAATCTGAATAACAGAGACATAAATGAACAGAGACTGAGGGACTGGTGGAAAAATACCAAAGGTCAAATATCTGTATCATTAAATTTCCACAAGAAGAAATTAATATATGAAAGAAAGAAGGCTGATAGATATAGATAGATAGATAGATAGATAGGTAGATAGATGACAGATAATGTATAAAAATTTACCAAATTTGATGAAATGCGTAAACTTACAGGTTCAAGTAACTCATGAAACTCAAAGGATAAAGCCAAAGAAATCCATGGCCAGATACATCATTATTAAACCTTAAAATTGAAAACAAAGACAAATATTCAAAGCACTCATATATATAGATATAGATATATTATAAAAACAAATATTTGAATGGCCACAGAATTCTCATCAAAACCATGGAGACCAGAAGTGGTGCAATGTTCTTAAGGGGCTGAAAAAGATGACTCTTAACCTACGATTCTGTATCCAGTGGAAATATTTCTTTAGGAATAAAGTAAAGATAAAATAAAGACATTCTCAGATTAAGTAAATCTAAGAGAATTATAACCACACTAAACCTGATCTAAGAGAAATGCTAAAGCAAGTATTTCAAGAAGAAGGGAAATAATACCAGGGGAAATTCAGAACATCATAAATAAAGGAAGAGTAATAGAAATGGTAAATAGCTGGGTGAACACAATAGACTATTTTTCTCTTAAGTTCCTTATAATATATATAAAAATTGAAAGCAGAATGTATAACATTGTCCAAGATATTTCTAATCTAAGTAAATGTAATACATATAAAGACAGCAACATAAATGAGGGAAGGTAAAAGTTTCCATATTCACTTCAACTAACAAATTGTAAATAAATAGTGAGAACTTAAGTATGTATATTACAATCCTTAGAGCTATCACAAACAGAACTGTAAAATACATGGAGTCAAAAATAAATAGTTAATTGTGTTATTTGTTTTTTGTTGTTGAGTTGTATGGGTTTATTATATATTCTGCATACTAGACACTTACAAGACCAAAATATATGATTTAAAATTTTCCCCTTCTGTAAGTTGACTTTTCACTTTCTTAATAATACCTTACTATACTGTATCCTTTAAAACTTTATCTTTTTCTATGACCTCAATATCCCCACAAACAGATTATAAATACCAAGCTCAGGTGCACCAGAGTGGTCCCTGCCACAAGTTCCCTTTCTTGTTCTTCCCTGACTGACTTAGTATCATTCTAACACACCAATGAAATCCCTCATGCTTTTTGTGTTTGCATATTCCACTCTAACCCCAGTAAAGGCAACTGCCCATGGCCCCTGACCCTCCCTCTTGATCCTCCATCTGCTTGGTTCAACCTGTTCCCTGGTAGTTCCTCTCATATATCCCCTGAGTGGCATGCCATGCCTCCCTCTTGTTGGGTCCATGAGTATAATAAACCTCTTTCACTTTTGAGTGTCCCCCCATGGTGTATGACATGTTTACAACTAGCTGATTATCAAAAGAAACAAAACCAAACAAACAAAAACCATTGGAAATAGGATAATTATTCTTTATGACGTATTTGGATGCACAAAAGATTTTAATTTTGATAGGGTCCAGTGTATTTATATTTTTCTTTGGTTGCTCTTTTTAATGTTTATTTATTTTTGAGAGAGAGAGAGAGAAAGACAGAGACAGAGCAAGAACAAGGGCGGGGCAGAGAAAGAGGAAGACACAGAGTTTGAATCAGGTTCCAGGCTCTGAGCTGTCAGCACAAAGCCCCACATGGGGCTCGAACTCATGAACCATGAGATCATGACCTGAGCCAAAGTTGGATGTTTAACCAACTGAGCCACCCAGATGCCCCTGGTTGCTCTTGGTTTTAGTGTCATGTTTAAGAATTCCTTAACAGGGTACCTGGGTGGCTCAGCTCATTAACCATCCAACTCTTGATTAAGGCTAAGGTCATGATCTCAAGGTTTCATGGATTCAAGTCCCAATCAGGGTCTGGGCACTGACCGCTTGGGGCCTGCTTGGGATTCCCTCTCTCCCTCTCTCTCGGCTGTTCCCTTGAGCGAGCTCTGCCTCTCTAAAAATAAAAAAAAATAAAAATTAAATAGTTCATTGCCAAATCCAAGGTCATGAAGATTTACCTCTATGTTTTCTTCTAAGAGTTTTATATTTCTAGCTCTTATATTTAGGTCAAGGATCCATTTGGAATTAATTTTTTATTTATGGCATAAAGGGCAGGTCCAGTTTCATTGTATGTGAATACCCAGTTGTCCAGGCACCATTTGTTCAAGAGATCATTCTCTCCCCACTAAATTATCTAGGTATCCTTGTCAAAAACCAATTGGCCATAAAAATATGGGTTTATTTCTGGAGGCTAAATGTCATTCCATTCTCTATACGTTTGTTCTTATGCCAGCAACACACTGTTTTAATTACTTTCATATATATTTCATATATTTTTCACTTCAATTTTTAAAATGTAAGAAAATAAATAGATAAGTAAAAGGAAAATAACAACACATCTTCAAATATCCAAAAGAAGGTAGGAAATAGGACAGAGAAAAATGAAAAATATTAAGAAATATCAGTTCTTCTCAAACTTTTCCAAAAATATTGAAAAACAGTGACCATTTCCTATGTCATTTTTTGAGGCCAGCATTACTTCAATACTAAGGCTAGACAAGCTGCAAGAAACTACCGATCAAGAATAATAATACAAATTCTTCAACAAAATAGTAGCATATTGAACTTAGGCAGGATAGTAGAAGAATTATACACCATGACTAAGTGTGATTTATTCCTGGAATACAAAGATGGCTCAACATACATAAATCAATTATTGGAATACAAAACATTATCAGAAAAAGAAAAATTACAGATAACCATCTCAATTGATGCAAAAAAGCATTTGACAAATTGCAATATCTTTTCATGATAAAAACATTCAACATAATAATAATAGAAGAAGATGCCTTCTGTATAATAAAGGCCATATATGAAAAACCTATAGCTAACATCACACTCAATGGTGAAAGACTAGAAGTTTTCCCTTAAGGTCAAAAATAAGGATGCCAGCTTTTACCATTTCTATTAAACAATGTACTGCAAATCCTAATCAGAACATTTAGGTAAAAAATAAATAAAAGGCATTCAAGTTAGAAAAGAAGCAGTAAAATTATGTATTCACAAATGACATAATCTTACATATAGAAAACTCTAAATATTCCACAAGAAAATCTGTTAAAATGAATAAATAAATTCAGCAAAGTTGCAAGGTACAAAATCTAACCCCCAAGTCAGTTGTATACACTAATAACAATCCAAAAGGGAAATTAAGAAAATATTTCTATTTACAATAGCAGTAAAAATAATAAAATACTTAGGAATAAATTTAACCAAAGAGACAAAAGACATATATTGAAAACAATAAAACATTTCTGAGAGAAATTAAAGAAGATATAAATGATGTAAATATATCTTGTGTTCATGATTCAGAAGACTCACTACATTAAGATAATAGTACTGCCCAAGGATATCTACAGATTCAGTGCAATCCCTCTCACAATCCTAATGATTTGCAGGAATAGAGAGAACTCATCTTAAAATTAAGTTGGAATCTCAAGGGACCCCAAATAGCCTCTTGAGAAAGAACAAAGGTGGAGGGCTCACACTTCTGATTTCAAAACTTACTATAAAGCTACAATAATCAGTGCTGTGTGGTATTGGCATAAGGACAAACATACAGACCAATGGAATTGGATAGAGCACAGAAATGAACGCTTATATAAGATAAAATCATTCTTGACAACAATATGAAGAGCATTCAATGCAAAAAAGACAGTCTTTTCAACAAATGGCCCTGGGAAAACTGGATATCCACATACCAAAAAATAAAACTCTACTTTGTGCCACATATAAACTTTGACACAAAATAAATCAAGATCTAAACAAAAGAGCTAAAACTATGTAAATTTAGCAAAAAAATGACATTGCATTTGGCAATAATTTCTTAGATATGATACCAGATATACAGGCAAAAAATAGATCATTTGGACTTCACCAAAATTAAAAACGCTTGTACATCTAAGAACATTATTAAGAGATTAAAAAGAAAACCCACAGAGTGGAAGAAAATATTTCAAATCATGTGTCTGATAAGAGTAATAATCAAGACATATAAAGAATTCCTGTAGCACAATAACAAAACAAAACAATTTTTTTAAAAAAGCCAAGGACTTGAATAGACATTTCCCCGAAAGAAAATATACACATGGTCACTACGCACATGAACTCATATGTGTAATTTAAGAAACAAAACAAATGAACATAGAGGGAAAAAGGAGAGAGAGAGACAAACCAAGAAACAGACCCTTATTTATAGAGAACAAACTGATGGTTACTGGAGGAAAGAAGGGTGAGGGGATGGGTTAAATAGGTGACAGGTATCAAGGAGGGCCCTTGTTGTGATGAGCATTGGGTCTTGTATGTACGTGATGAATTACTAAATTCTACACCTGAAACTAATATTACACTGTATGTTAACTACCTGGAATTTAAATAAAACCTTGAGGAAAAGATGCTAAATATCATTTGTTATTAAGGGAATACACATCAAAACCACAATGAGATAAAACTTCATACTCATCAGGATAGCTGCTAAGAAAAACACAAGTGTTGTCAAGGATGTGGACAAATTAGAACCCTTCTGTGTTGTTGGTGGGGATGTAAATTGGTGTAGCCTTGGGGTAAATGGTTTGCCATTACTCAAAGAAGTTTAACACAGAAATATCTTATGACCCAGTAATTCCATCTCTAGGTATATACCCCAAAGAACTGAAAGCAAGGATTCAAACAGTTACTTGTACACCAAGTTTCATAGCAGAATTATTTATAGTAGCCAAAATATGGAAGCAACTCAAATGTCTATCAACAGAAGAATGAACATGGGGTGCCTGGGTGGCTTAGTTGGTTAAGCATCTGACTTCAGCTCAGGTCATGATCTCATAGTTTGTGGGTTCAGGCCCGACATCAGGCTCTGTGTTGACAGCTCAGAGCCTGGAGCCTGCTTCAGATTCTGTGTTTCCCTCTCTCTGCCCCTCCCCCACTCATGCTCTGTTTCTCTCTGTCTCAATAATAAATAAACATAAAAATATTAAAAATAAATTAAAAATAAAATACCCCAAACTTTCTCATAAAAAAAAAACCAGAAGAATGAACAAGCAAAATGTAGGATATACATGTAATAGAATACTATCTAATTTTAAAAAGAAATGGGATTCTGATACATGCTGTAATATGGTTGAACCTAAACATATTATGGTAAGTAAAATTAGCCAGATTCAAAATAGCGAATATTGTATTATTTCACTTATCTGAGATAATTAAAATACACAAATAATTTTTTTTTGGTTTATTTATTTTTGAGACAGAGAGAGACAGAGCATGAGCAGGTGAGGGGCAGAGAGAGAGAGGGAGACACAGAATCTGAAATAGGCTCCAGGCTGAGCTGCCAGCACAGAACCCGATGCAGGGCTCGAACTCACAGACCGCAAGATCATGACCTGAGCCGAAGTTGGACACTTAGCCGACTGAGCCACCCAGGTGCCCCTAAAATACACAAATTAAAGAGACAAAAAGGATAATAGTGGTCACCAGGGACTGGGGTAAGGAGAAATGGAAAGCTATTGTTTAATGGGTACAAAGTTACTGTTTGGAGTGATGAAAAACTTTGGAAATTTATGAGGATGATGGCTATCCAACACTGAATGCTCTCAAAGCCACTAAATTGCGCATTTAAAAATAGTTAAAATTGTAAACTTTCGTGCATTTTACTATGATAAAAATAATACTAAAAAACTACATATACACTTTTAAAAAACTTCAGAAAAAAAAGATGAATTAGAAGACAGAGACTATATGATGGATACTACGTGGTATCAACAGAAACTCACCCTAAATATGCTGATATTGGATGATTAGAGTAAAATAATAGAAAACAATGTACCATGGAAACACAAGCAAAGGAAACTTGGAATGCTTATATTAATATCAAAGTGAAAAAGGAAAACAAAATCAGAGCAAGAAAAATGATCAGAAATAAAGAGGGTCAATACAAATGGTAGAAAGTTCTGTTCACTAAAAGGTCATAACAACCATAAATATGTATGCATCTAACTCTATAGCCTTAAAATACATGAAGCAAAAAATGATTTAACTGAAAGAGCAAAAAATCATTTAACTGAAAGAGGACTAATTCACAATTATGCTTGAAAATGTCAATACATCTCTCCTCATTAAATATACAACAAATAGAATATCATCAAGGAGACAGAAGAACTGAAAACCATCAACCACCTGGATCTACGTTTACCACCAAAACAGTAGAAAGCATATTCTTTGCAAGTTTACATGGAACAATCAGCAGCATGGGCTATATCTTGTGTCACAAAACAAATTTAGAAGAATTGCAATCATGTTCTTTGACCATATTATTGTGGTTCTTTATATCCAAAACAACAGACATAGCTTTCAACCAAAAATTATAATCATTCTGAAAAACAAAAAACAAACAAGCAAACAAACAGAAACTTAATCTAACAAGATGAAGCAAGAATCAGAACCAGACTTCTTTTTGAAGAAATTTTGGAATTAACCAGGGCGGGAATTTTAAATAACTGAATAATATGGTAAGGACTCAAATGGGAAAAAATGGACAACATGAAAGAAGAAGGAAAAATCTAAAGGAAATACTGGGAAACAAAAACAGGGTAACAGATGAAAAATACCTTTCATGGACACATCCATAGACTAGATAAAACCAAGGAAAGAACATTGAACTTGGATATATACCAATAGAAACTTCCAAAACTGAATTGAAAAAAGAAAAAAATACAAAAATGAAAAAAATGGAATGGGATTTCCAAGAACTGGAGGACAATTACACAGGATACAGCATAAATGTTGAGGGAATACCAGAAGAAAAAGACAGGAGGAAAAAGGAATAAATATCTGAAATAATAATTGGTTGAGGATTTTCCAAAGTTAACAATCTATACCAAACTGCAGATCCAGGAAGCCCAGAGAACACCAAGTAAGATAAATACCAAACACTACACCAAGCCATATCATATTCAAACTGCATAAAATCAATGACAAAGAGAAAATCTTGAAAAAAAATCCAGAGGGGGTAAAAGAAGCTTACTTGCAGAGGAAAAAAAGAATTACACCAGGCTTCTCTTCAGAAACAATGCAAGTAAGAGGTGAGTGAAATTAAATATTTAAAGAAGTGAAAGAAAATAATCACCAACTTAGATTCTGTATCCAATGAAATTATCTTTCAAAAGTTATGGAGAAATTCTTTCTATGGAAAAAAAATATTGAGAGAATTTGTCACCAGCAGGAATTTGTCACTTTCAAGGAATGTTAAAAGAAATTCTTCAGAGAAAATAATATAGGTTACAAACTTCAGGAAGTAATATAGGTTACAAACTCAGATTTACATTAAGAAAGGAAGATATATATATATATTTTTAATGTTTATTATTATTTTTTCATTGTGAGAGAGAGAAAGTGTGAGCAGGGGAGGGGCAGAGAGAGAGGGAGACCCAGAATCTGAAGCAGTTCCAGGTTCTGAGCTGTCAGCACAGAGCCTAACATAGGGCTCTAATCCAAGAACCATGAGATCATGACCTGAGCCAAAGTTGGACCCTTAACTAACTGAGCCTCCAAGGCACCCCAAGAAAGGAAGATATATAAGCAGGTGAGGGGGAGTAGGGAGTACAGGCTTCCAGTTATGGAATGAGTAAGTCACAGGGAAAGCACAGCATAGGGAGTAAAGTCAATGGTAATTTAATAGTGCTGTGTCATGACACATGGTGGTTACATTTGTGGTGAGCCCAGCATAACATACAAGATTGCCCATGTATGTTGTACACCTGCAACTAATGTAACATTCTGTGTTAACTATGCTTCAAAAAAAAAAAGGAAGGAAGAGATTTAGAAAATAAATTAATGAAAATAAAATAAAATATTTTATAGTTATTATTCTTACTTTATCAAATAGATAATGCCTTGTTCAAAATAATAGTAACAACAATGTTTTCAGTGAGCATAGTTTAGGGATAAGGGAAATGAATGACAGCAATGCCCCAAGGGATCAGAGGTAAGAATTGAGAATACTCTGTTGTAGGGCACTTGTAATGTGCATGAAGCAGTATAGTGTTATTCGAAAATGGACTTGCATTAATTGTAAAAATATATTGCAAACCCTAGGCCAACCACTTTTAAAAATTTAAATAGAAATATAATTAATATGCTGAAAAGAGAAGAAAAAATAGAATGATATAAAGTGCTCAACAAACACCAGAGAAGGCAGAGACAAAAAGAGTGGAAGACAAGAAAAAGAAACAAAGCACAAGGACAATGAATTTTAAAGTTACAAATACGGTAATCCAATTTTATCAATAATCTTTTTAAATGTGAATGATGTCATATGCCAATTAAAAGACAGATTATCACAGTGGGTTAAAAAAAAAACAAGTCTCAACTATATGTTGTCTATATGTGATCCATTTTGAATATAAAGCCACAGTTAGATCAAATGTAAAAGCATGGAGAAAAATATACCATACTAACACTAATCAAAAGAAAGTTGGAGTGGCTGTGTTAATTTCAGACAAATATGTCTTAAGAGCAAGGAATATTATCAGGGATAAAGAGAGACATTACATAATAATAAGGGGTCAATTCTCCAAAAAAGGCATAGCCATTCTTAATGTGCATGTGCCTAGTAACAAAACATTAAAACATGTGAGACAAAAACTAATAGAACTACAAGGAGAAATAGACAAATCCAGTATTATAGTTGGAGACTTTAACATCCCTCTACCAGTAATTTACAGATCTAGCAGGCACAAAATCAGTAACGATATAGTTAAACATCCAGCACCATCAATCAACTGGACCTAATTGACTTTTATAGAATACTTCATCCAACAATGGCAGTTCAATCCAACAACACATTCTTCTCAAGCACACATGGAACATTCATTAAGATAGAACACATTCTAGGTCATAAAACATACTTTAACAAATTTGAAAGAATAGATATCATACAGAGGATAGTCTCCAGCCATAATGGAATTATGCTAGAAATCAATAACAGAGAGCTGGAAAATCCCAAAATATTTGGAGATTAAACACACTTCTAAATAATATGTGGGCCAAAGAAGTCTCAAGAGAAATTTTAAAATATTTTGAACTGAAGGACAATAAAAATGCAATCTATTAAAATTTATGGGATGCAGTAAAGCAGTAATTATAGGGAAATTTATAAGAGTGAATGCATATATTAGAAAAGAAGAAAGATCTAAAATCAATAATTTAAGCTTCTACCACAGGAAACTAGAAACTGAAGAGCAAATTAAATCCATCGGAAGCAGAAGAAAAGAAATAATACAAATCATAAAATAAATAAGTAAAATTGAAATTAGGCAAACAATAAAGAAAACCAGTAAAACCAAAAGTACGTCCTTTGAAAATATCAATAAAATTGAATTTACCAAGAAGAAAAGAGAGAAGGTAAAAATGCTAACATCAGAAATGAAAAAGGGGCCATCACTACTGACCCATGAACATTAAAAAGATAATAAATAATTATTATAAATAATTCTATGCCCACAAATTTGCTAATTTAAAGGAAATGGACCAATTTCTTGAAAGACAGAATCTACTAGAACTCCCACCAGGAAAAATAGATAATCTTTATTAGACAAATTGAATCAATAATTAATAAATTTCCAAAACAGAAAGCACCAGGTACAGATAGTTTCACAGGTAAACTGTGCTCAACACTTAAGGATGAAATTATACCAATTCTGTGGAATCTGCTCCAGAATGTAGAAGCAGAGGAAACAATTCTTAATTCATCCAATGAGGCCAGCATTACTTCATATCGGATAAAGATAAACTTCAGACCAACATCTTTTATAAACATAGATGCAAAAATCCTCAACAAAACATTAGCAAATCAAATCCAACAATTTATAAAAAGAATTACACATCATGACCAAGTGGAATTTATTCCAAATATGCAAGGCCAGTTAAACATTCAATAATCAATTAATATGATTCATCATATCAATAAGCCAAAGAAGTATAATATAATCATATGAGCAGATGCATAAAAATCATTTGACAAACTTCAGCATCTTTTATGATAAAATCTTTCAGCAAACTAGAAATAGAGTGGATCTTTCTCAACGTAATAAAGAATAACTATAAAAACCCTATAGCTAACATCATAGTTAAGGTTGAGAAAATAGATACTTTCCCTCTTTGACCAAGAACAAGGTAAGGATCCCCCTTATCATTGCAAACATCAGACTGAAAAGGCCACCTTACCCAATAAGGGAGAAAATTGCTTTCCTATATATCAGCAATGAATGAGTGAAATTTGAAATTTAAAATATAACACCATTTCCATTAGGACAAAAAATATCTATAAATCTAACAAAATATGTACAAGATCTATACAAGGAAAACTACCTAACTCTGATGAAAAAAAATCAAAGATCTGAATATATGTAAAGATATCTGATATCCCATCCTTATGGATAGGAAGATTTAATATTGTTAAGGTATCAGTTCTTAATTTGATTCAGAGATTCATTGAAATACCAATCAAAACCCCAACATGTTACTTTGTGGAGATCAACTAGCACATTTCAAAGTTTATATGGAAAGGCAAAAGACCCAGAATAGTTAACATTATATTGAAGAAGAATAAAGTCAAAGGGCTGACAACATCCAACTTCAAGTCTTGCTATAAAGCTACGGTAATCAAGATAACATGATATTGACAAAAGAATAGACAAATGGATCAATGGAACATGAATAGACCTATACAAATATAGTCAACTGATCTTTCATGAAGGAGCAAAGACAATCACATGGAAAAAAGATAGTGTTCAACAAATTATCCTGGATCAACTGTACATCCCCATGTTAAAAAAAATCAATCTAGGCACGGACCTTATGATTTCACAAGAATTAACTAAAAATATATCACATACCTAAATGTAAAATACAAAGCTATAAAACTCTTAGAAGATAATATAAGAGAAAATCTAAGTGACCTTAGGTTTGGCAATGATATTTTAGATGCATCAAAATCACTATCCATGAAAGAAAAGATTGATGTCAGACTTGATTTAAATGGAAAACTTCTTCTCTGTGACAGACACTGTTGAGAGAATAAAAAGACAAGCCATGGGCTGAGGAAAAATATTTGCAAACACATATGTGATAAAGGACTTGTATCCAAACTATACAAAGAACTCTTACAATTCTATGATAAGAAAGGAAATAACCCACTTAAAACATGAACAAAATATCTGAACGGACACCTGACCAAAAGAGATACACAGATGGAAAATAAGCATATGAAAAGATGCTTAACATCACGTGTCATTACGAGATGACAAATTAAAACAATGTGGTACCACTCCACACCTATTAGAATGGCTAAAATCCAAAACACTCTCAACAACAGGGTGTTGGTGTCGAGCAACTGGTGAGGATGTAGAGCAACTCTCATTCATTGCTGGTGGGGATTCAAAATGGCACAACCATTTTGGAAGACAATTTGACAGTTTCTTACAGAACGAAACACAGTCTTACAATAAGGTCCAGGAATTGTGCTTCTAGGTATTCACCCAATGGGTTGAAAACATTATGCCCACACTTCATGTGAAAATCTGCACATAAATGTCTATAGCAGCTTTAGCCATAATTGACAAAAACTGGAAGGAACCAAGATGTCCTTCAATAAGTGAATTGAGAAAGAGTGGTACCTCCATACAATGGAATACTATTTAGTGATAGAAAGAAATGACCTATCGAGTCATGAAAGAACATAGAGGAAACTCAAATGCATATTTCTAAGTGAAAGAAGCCAGTCTGGAAAAAGTAGATATTGTATGATTCTAACTATTGACATTTTGGAAAATATAAAACCACAGAGACAGTAACAAGATCACTTGTTGTCAAGGGTTGGAGGGGGAGGTGGGAGTGGTGAGAAGATGAACAGGCAGAATACAAGGCATCGTTAGGGCAGTACCTTTAGTTTGTATAATACTTTCATGATACATGATAGATACATGACTTCAGGCAATTGGCAAAACCTGAACAAGGAGTGAATCCTAAGGTGAACTGTGAACTTTAGCTAATAGCAATGTATCAATTTTGGTTCAACAATTGTAACAAATGCATCACACCAATGCAAAATATCAATAAGCAGGGAACCTATGGGGAGAGAAAGACTTGAGAACTCTGCACTTTCTATTAAATGTTTCTGTAAGCGTAAAGTGTAAAACTTTTTTACGTAAGTAAAGAAAAAAAACTTTTTGTGTAAGCGTAAAACTCCTCTAAAAATTTCTATTAAAAATTACATGGATCAAGGAAGAAATCTCATGGAAATTTAGGAAATATTTTGAACTGAATGAAAATGTAAAGGCAGCATATAAAAAAAAGTCGGTTAAGCGTCCAACTTTGGCTCAGGTCATGATCTCACAGTTTGTGGGTTTGAGCCCTGCATCGTGCTCTGTGTTGACAGCTCAGAACCTGGAGCCTGCTTTGGATTCTGTGTCTCCTTCTCTCTCTGCCCTTCCCCCACTCGTGCTCTCTCTGTCTCTCTCCCTCTCAAAAAATAAATAAACATTAAAAAAATAAAAAAAAATTGTGGTGTGCCCTTAAATCAGTGCTTACAGAAAAATTTATGATTCAAAGTTTGCCTTAGAAAGGAAGAATAGAAAGGAAGAAAGATCTCAAATCAGCAATCAAGGCTTCTACATTATGACACTAGAAAAAGGGCAAAATAAACCCCAAGCTAGCTGAAGGAAGGAAATAGTAAAGAGAAATAAAAGAAAATGAAAATAAAAATCAATAGAGAAGAGGCACTAAAGCAAAAGTTGATTCTTTGAAAAGATTAAAAGAAAATATAAAACTTTAGCCAGACTGACAAGAAAAAAAGAAGGCAACATACATTAAAAACAGCAGAGATGACAAGATGGAAGCTATGGATACACCCCAAAGATACTAAAAAGTTAATAAAGGAATACTATTGGAAAACCTTATGTACATAAGTTTAACAACTTAGGCTAAATGAGTCAATTCCTTGAGAACCATAAACAACCAAAATTTATCCAACAAGAAATAGATAACCTGAATAGTCTTATAACTAGTAAGGACATTGAATTGGCAGTTTAAAAAATAAAAGTTCTGAAAATTCCAGGCTTAGAAGGTTTTAACAAATATTTAAAGAAACACCAATTCTACATAATATCATCCTGAAAATAGAAGTACTTTCCAACTGAGTTCAGAATTGTTGTGATACCAAAAATAGACATAAACAGTACAAAAAGAGAAAACTACAGACCAATATCTCCTGTGAATCTAGATGCAAAAGTCCTCAACATAACATTAGCAAATAAAATACAACAATATATAAAAATAATAGTATATCCTGTCCAAGTGGGATTTACCCTGGGAGGGTGGAGCTGTTTCAGGATTTGAAAACCAATCATTGTAATATACCATATTGAGAGTCCAAAGAAGGAAACAACACATAAACAAGTAAATTTATGTAGAGGAAGAATTTTATAAAATTCAACATCGATTTATACTTTTAAAAAAGTAAATCAGAAATAGGATGGAAATTCCTCAACCTAATAAAAACCAGATAGAGGACATGTACCAAAACATAGCTAACATCATGCTTCCTAGAGAGAGACTGAATGTTTTCCAAGATAGGGAACAAGATAAGGATATTTATTCTCAGTCATCCTACTTAACATCTGACTGGATGTGTTAGCCAATGCCATAAGGCAAGAAAAGGAAAAAAAAACATACAGATTGAAAAGGAAGAAATAAAATTGTCCTTACCCATAGAAGACATGATTGTCTACTTAGAAAATCCCAAAGAATATATAAAGATATTTCTAGAAGTAATAAGTGAGGTCATCAAGGTCATAAGATAAAAGATCAAAATAAAAATATAACTTCCATCTCTAACACTGGCTATGAAGAAATGGAAACTGAGATTTTAAAACCAGTATAATTCATAAAAGCTTCAAAGATGAAATATTGAAACTGGAATTAAAATGAAAACTTAAAAAAAGAAAAAAATGAAATACTGAGATATAAATGTAATGAAATATTTTTAGTGCCTGTATGTTGAAAAATTGTATATGGTAGTAAAATCAATCAAAGATGGATTTCAAAACTTACTGTAATCGCACAGTAATCAAGACAATGCATTCTTGGTGAGGGGATAGGCACAGAGATCAATGAAACTGAATAGTTTCTAAAACCAGACCCGCAAGAATATGGTCAAGGTATAATGGCAAGTCATTGGAGAAAGGAGAAGTGTGCCAAGGGTGAGCTGTTAGAGGCAGGGAGTGTAGACAAGTCACAGACCTCCAGGGATGCACTCGTGACTGTGGCTACCATACACTGAGCTCAGAGAAGTTTAGTAAGCTCTCTGCATTCTGACATCCAGAAAGGGATGGAGTTTCCATTCCAACCAGGTCACTCAGGTCTCCAGATGAGTACTTGTGTAACATTCTATCAATTTCTACATCTAAGAAAATGGGAACAATATCTACCTTGAAGGGTAGCTGTAAAGGATTCTATAAGATAGTGTATTTTCAGTGCTTATTAAAGTGTCTGGCAGGGCACAACGAATGAAAGCCATAGTTATGTTTCCGGTGAAATTATTCTTAGAAAATGGGGTGCCCTAGGGTGCCTGCAAGGCTCAGCCTTTAAGCATCTGACTCAATTTCAGCTCAGGTCATGATCTCACTGCTGGCTGTGAGATGGAGCCCCATATCCAGCTCTATGCTGGGCATGGAGCCTGTTTAAGATTACTTCTCTCTCCATCTCTCTCTTTCTCTCTCTCTCTGTCCCTCCCCCACTCACTCATGAACATGCTTGCAGGTGCTCTCTCTCTCTCTCTCTCTCTCTCTCTCTCTCTCAAAAAAAAAGAAAGAAAAGAAAAGACAGACAGAAAGAAAGAAAGAAAGAAAGAAAAGAAAGAAAAAAGAAAAGAAAGAAAAGAAAAGAAAAAAGAAAAGAAAAGAAAAGAAAATGGGCCCTTCTGTTAGGACATGAAGAAACTCACATTGTCAAAATTGCCCTTAGGTAATCTCTAAACTCAGAGTGGGGCTGTAACTTAAAACCCCGAGATCAAGAGTCACATGCTCTACTGAATATGCCAGTAGGTGATCTTGCCCTTAAAAAATACTTGAGGGGCCCTGGGTGGCTCAGTTGGTTAGGCATCTGACTTTAGCTCAGGCCATGATCTCATGGTTCGCGAGTTCGAGCCCTGCTTTGGGCACTGTGCTGACAGCTCAGAGCCTGGGACCTGCTTCGGATTCTGTCTCCCTCTCTCTCTGCCCCTCTCCTGCTCATGCTCTGTCTCTCTCTCTCTCTCTCAAAAATAAATAAACATTAACAATTTTTAAAAAAAATACTTGAAATCACCAGGTTTTTGCATATTCAATTTTATACAGTTTATATAAGATATAAACATAGATAAATATGTGAAGTCTTGTTCAAAATATGACTAAGAACCCCTTCAAAAAACAAAGAATAGAATTTACTATAAAATGTGTTCCTTTCATTCACTGTGCTGCACTAGGGCAGGTCCTCCAGCCCCAGAACTTTCTGCTCTAGGATTTGAGCAGGATCCTCTTGTCCCGTAAAGAGAGAATCCCCACTTAACACGATGAGCTAGACAGGAAGGGCCTTCCCCTTGCACCTCCCCACTCTGAATTGCTAAATGCTTGGTGGACATCTTGGACATTGCCAGGGAGCATCCCCCTTCCCTGTGGTACCTGCCACCAGGATGCTACAGGGCAGTGTGGGTAGGCTGAGCTATCCTGCCCAGGGGCAACATGCCAGCCATCTATAGCTTCTCTCCAGAACACAGGAGGACTGAAATACCAAGCCCTAGAATTCCTCTTCTTGGCTCATTTGCTTCTTGCCTTACCCTGCTGTCTCTGGTGTATCCTCATAAATATGCTCTAGGAGGGAGAAAGGGGATAGAGTGTCACCAAACAGCACCGCAGTGAAGAGTCCTGGGGAGACACAGAGCATCGGGTCCCACAGACCTGTGTCAGGCAGTCAGCAGCCTCCTTGGCCTCTCTGATACCTGATTTCTGATTTTAAAAATCAAACTAACACAACACAACACAAAACTCTCTTGTGGGGCAATGGTAAAGATTCAAAAAAGATCACTGTCCCACTCTGCTAAGAACATTGTTTCCAAGAGAAGACCAGAGATGGGCTGGTTTCCCTTTCAGCCGGCTCTAAATAACCATGAGGAAACCAAATGAAAAAATGACACTGAAGGATTTTATTTAAAAAAAAAAATCATTTTTCATGCAAAGGGAGAAACAAAGGGGGTGTGAGGGAGGTATGGCCATGACTGGGTAGCAAAGCCTGAGGCAACCTGAGCAAGAAAAGGGGTTCAAAAGAGGTTCAGGAAGATCCCAGACCTGAATTTCAGATCCCACGTGCCATGGTCAGTCAGAACCCAGGAGGAGATTTCTACAGGGTCTGCTCTGAACTTCAGAGCTCAAGATTCTCATCTTCTCCAGACTTTCTCACTTACAAGATAAATAATTTTAAGATGAAACCAAAATTATTTTACAATCTTTTAATCACTAGAAATTGTGTATAATTATTTTACCTCCACTCGAAGGCCAAGAACTGCTGTGAATTACTTGGCTTCTCAAAGTGTGAAAAGAAAACGCTTCAACTTTGCATTAATTAAAGAATTTCCCCCCATTCCTGTCCATTAGCTGCCACCACGCCATGGCTGTGAATGGTCATTACAACAGACAGAAATAGGAACATAAATTTCCCGCTAATGAAAATGTCAGGAGGACACGCCGTCTATCACAGGAGGTTCTGATATGGAGAGGGCTTTTTTTTTTTTTTCCTGTCTCGTGCCTTTCCCCAGTTGTAGTTTCTTCCAGACCTGCATGGAAGGGCAAACATCTTTTATTTATAGATACCTGGGAAGCATCCTCTGCAATAGATTGAGGACTATGCTCAGATCCTAGTAAATATTCCATTGATTTTTAAAATTGCTCCCTTTCTTATCAGACCTCACAGGGTCTCAGCCTGGGAAACCCCGCTGACCTTCTCGCTTCCTGATGAGGCTAGTCTCCTTGAGATTGGAGGCGGCCCATGCGTCTACCACCAACTGGCGCTGTCACCATTGTCACCATTTTATGAGGCGAACGTTACATCGGTCAGCTGTGCTCCATCTCCACCTTCCTCTTCCCCCTCAGTGTGGGGAATTCAATCACTCACACTCCTTAGAGCTTGTTCAGAAGCCTTCTTATCCTGCCCCAAGCAGAAGAATGGATTTTTGTGTTGGATGGTGTTCAGCTCAGGCCACAGAGGGCTGTTGTCTGGCTTCCCAGGGGCACAAGTGGAGATCTGAGTGCTCGGTCCTTATAATTTCACCACTCCTGAGGCACAGCCTCACAGCTCCCCAGTCAGGGTTTTGTCTCTTTTGGAAGAAAATTATCTCCCTTCCAGGCTTACAACACAAATGGAAGTGGCTAGAGGCAAAGCAGTTTTTCCTATTATAAATAAAAGGCCATCGGAACCCCCACGTTGGAAAACTCTGTCTACTCGTAGAGAAAAAAATGGAGTCAGGAGGTATTTTTAAAAATCAAGCTCTTTTAAAAAGCTCATATATCCCAGTCATTGCCTGGGTCTGTATTCGGCCCTAAATTCTCTTGGCTAGTGTGAGAAGGCTCTGGTCTTCAACTAATCAATATCCCTGCCCATGGGACAGTCTTTAACACCCAGAGTCTCCTCACAGGTAACATAGTCAACAGGGTTAGGCCACTAGCAAAATCATACTAGCATTCAGTAGGCACTCAATAAAGCTTGCTAGCAAAAAGTGGGGCTAAGAGACAAAGTGACTTACTCATTAGTCATTCTCTACACAATTGTGCTGGCCTAGCTGTCAAAAGGATTCCAAAAATATCTGTTCTCCAGAAAACTTCCAGACAGGTTGTGTTGAATGACTATTTTAGAAATAATATTTCAACATGTTAAAATGACTATTACAAGCCACCATTTGGAACCAGTTCAACTAAAGATGAATGGATGAAATCAATTTCCTGGATCAGAAGGTCTTTGGTTCCAGTGACCACTAGCAACTGGTTCTACTCAATTTCTTACATTGCTCAGAAAGCAGAGACGCTGAGAGTTTGAACCACACACTTGCCAAACTTTTCCCCCTCAATCAATCCTTGTTCAATGAGCTATACGTCCAACTATGCTGTCTGTGATATCTGTGGGAAGAAGTAACCTGAGGGCACTAAGAAGCAGGAGGATTTAATCAGGAATGCAAAGGGTAAGAAAATCCAGAGTCACACACAGACATGGACCCAGAATTAGCCTGACGGAGATGCGAGCATCAGGGATGGAATGCTGGGGCAGGCCAGGCTGAGCGCTATCAGCTGGCTCTGGCCGTGATGCTCATGAAGGCCCCATTATCACTATGACCTTGTTGGTATCTTACCTTTTTCTCATCGAAAGGGAAACTGATTTCCATGTACACATTGCCATGGGCTTAAAATAGTAGCAGTAATGACAGTAACAAGGCATCCAGTGCTCTGCTCAAGTAGCCAAGGGTGACTCCTACTACTGAAATAAGTAACCCAAAACGAATAGCAACCAAAACACTCAGAATCGCTTAGGGAGCACAGCTTCTCTAGAGAATCTATCTAAACTCAGGAGTGATGCCTGTGGCAATGTTAATATTAGCGAAGTCTGGGATCCTCTCTGTAATGTATTATAGTACCTTCTAAAGAGCCCTTCCCCAAGCCACCTCTTTTCTGAAATACCTCCATCAGATGAATGTGCCAATATTTAACAGGAAACAAATCAAACTGAGTCATCCTTTGAGGCTTAAGGCACCCAACCAACAGTAAAAGAAGAAGAAATGAAGCAAGGTGAAACCTATTAGCCCCAATTTCCTCTCATGGCCTGTTATCATGCCCCAATGGATGCTACATACCATGCCAGAATTTTCTTCCTGGGTATAGAATATTCAACCCATTTTTAATGAACCCTTGCCTCACCCCAGGCGCCATGTTGGCCACTGAAAGATGAGCAAGATACCACATTCACCCTCAGAGAGTTCACAGACAATCAGAAAGTAAAATATCCAAATGATGATAGCACAGAAATCGAATTTATGATGTCCAAAGTGCTTTCAGGATTTGGGAGGAGGGAGGGCTTTACTGCTAAAAAAGGTGCAGGGCTTTCCAATCTCAGAGCATCTACATGGGAGATGCCTCACCACATTGCTTTGCTGTGTAACATCTAGGACTTGAAGCTGTATCAGAAGGGCTGCCAGCCTTCGAGAACATCCTGGCCAGTGGGGGGTTGGGAGGCAGGAAGAATCTAGTGGGATTAAGGGAAGTTCAAGAAGAACACGAGATGTCCCCCCAACTTTAAAGAGCTCTTTAGAGGATTTTCGGAGATTGTAACCACCACCCTCCCTCAAGAAGGTGAGTATGCTTATGCCTGGGTTTTTGTATCCCAGAGGACTCAGTGCATGCTGGCTTTCCATGCAGTGAACTGGAAACACTTACACATGTGACTTACCCCACCAGGGGTGCCCCAACTCCACTTTCCCTGGAGGCCAATGGCCAGTTCCACAGGTAGGAAATGAACCATTATAATAAATAATAACAGCTAATATCTTTTGGTTGCTCTGTGCAACTATTTTATATGCAATATATCACCTTAGCTTCATAGAAATGAAGGCTAAGAGAAATAAAATGCCAAGGTCATGGGGCTGGCAAGTGTAGGAGCCAGGATGCCAGCCTCCTTCTGGCTCAGATGCCTATCTCTCTAAACCCAGACTTTCTCCCTCAGGAATAGCACTGCTGCTTAACGAAGACCCCTGCCCTTTGTGCCAAACTTTTGTCGATACTGTTATTTAAAGGGACACATCCCAATTTATTCCAGTATCAATTCTCTATATCATTTACCTCAGCACTGATTGTATCATTCGCAAATTAGCATTAGGCAGCAATTTCTGGTCCCATATAAAACTATTTAGCAATCTAGCCAAGAAAATGAAAGATGTAAAGCAAAAGCCTGGGTGCTGAACCTAATTCTCTTCCTTATCTTCTTGTTACATATTGACTTATTTGAGGCCATTCAAAAGCATCCAACTTGTCTTGCTTGAGTGCAAATCAGATTATTGACAATGAAAGCCATTTAACAGGTTATTTAAATGTTGGAGTCCTATCTTGGTGGGATCTGCTGCCTGACCGGCTTCGACTGCCGAATGGCCAACTTTTGTTTGTAGGGAACGAAGATGTTTCCCATTTATTCAGTGGGCCAAGCCAAGCAGGAGTGCTATGGGATACTTGCTATGACAATGCAGATACCTCTCCCCTCATCATCCCTACCTGATGGTGCAACCCTGGCCACCACCCCGGATGCTGGCCTGTGAACCGGCCATCATGGTCACATCACCCAGGAGGGACATGCCAAACAGGAGCCCCAGGGCTGTGTGACTCGGCATCCCCTGAATTCTCTGTTCTGCCAGCCACCTCCACATTTCAGTGAGCCCCAACTCTTGTTCAGGAGAACCGGTTTCCATAAATTCTGCTCGAGAAACATTCTCACTAGTCCCGTTTATTTGGTTATATTAATTATTGAGCATGCGCCTGCTATGTGCTAGGTACTCTCAGGGTCTGGGACAGAGGAAGAATCATGGCAATAGGAGCAATCAAAGCCCATTTTGTGGGGAACACCGTGATATGACAAGATCTCCGTATTTGTGGTCCTAGATGCAAGGAATGTAGTCAGCAGAGAACCTTCATCTACAAGCTCCTTCTGGAATTGCCTCAGCTGCAGAGTGCCACCTCCTCCATGGTCATGTCCCTGCCCAGACATCCCACATTCAGTGACCAATGACCATAGGAGTAAGAAGACCTGGCTATCTCAGCTCAACGCATAAGGCCTTTTCACGCCCCAAAGGTCCCCACGGCTGTCATTTAGTCTGCATTGTAGCCTGACTTCTCCTGCTGCTTAATTACACTTCACTCCCTCCCTCCCTCCCTCCTACAGGTGTTGAAACCAAGTGTCCCTTTCATCAGCATCAGGCACACTAAACTCCACCTTAGTGTCTGCTTCCCAGAAAATCCAACCCGTGCCAAGTGGAAACAAGAGTAATCCAAGAGAAAGTAGGTGCTGAGGTAGGGTTTTGAAGCTGGGTCTGGCAATCTCTACTCCACTGGCAGCAAAGACCCCATCACTCCTGGTAGGTGTTGGCCCAACTGTAAAAGCTTTCATAGGTACTGAATGCAGATGATATGCCTATATAAGGGAATGCCTTTGTTGGTATCTGGTAGTCGAATAATCTGAGGGAAATAATAACTGAAAATGCAATGGAATTCAGCTACATTGGATTGTCATCTAGAAAAAATATAAGGAAAAGATAAGAGCCATTAATCCACCCTTGAAAGCTATGGTGAAGCCATAGGCCTCTTTGGAAACATACACAAAGGCCCATCTCTTACAGTGGGAGGTGGAGAAGCTGAGGACCAGGCCTTAGATGGAGTTGCTAGTATAGCTGATCCCCACAGAAGGTTAGCCTCCCAATCCCCAATCTGGCAGCTCTCCCATGCCAAGCTTAGAACCCAGTTGCAGAAAAAATGGACCTTGACCCTGGGATGGGGACATCAGAAGAACATCTGGAGAAGTCATCTATCTCCAAATTGCCCAGAACTCTCTGAACCTGCAGAAGTGACCCACCTTTCCCTGTTAAAGAGGAACCCCCTCCCCTTGCTTGCAGGCAATGCCAAGTTCTTTCCTAGATCATAAGATACATGTCCCCCAACATTGGCCTCTACTTCCCACATTCCTACACTAAGATTAAATCACAACAAAGCCCACCTGGGGTCATACTGGGTCTGATAAAGGAAAAATGTCTTAGTCTAAAATGCAAGACCTACCCAGCATGTATTTGCTGGAGCCAGGAGATTACACATGAGGTTGGAAACTGATAGTGCTTGATCAAAAGGGAACCAAAGCAGGAGGTTGAATTATACATAATTTGTCAATTTGTAAGCACCCTTTCAGAACACAGGATTCAAAACCTTGGTGAGATCCCTGGAGATGGAGAAATTTGCTACTAAGATGTCTCCTAGGAATATGGAGGAAGCAAAGACCAACACTAAATGAGGCTGAAATGGCAAAATTGTCATGGCAGATAGTGGAAGAAGGAATGAAAAAGATCTCAGAAGTAGGCATATAGGAACGGATATATTCTGTAAGGCCAAAAACCCAGTCTGGAGAAAATACCATTCACAAGCCTAGAGAATACACCATTCACAAGTCTGGTGACTACACCATTCACAAGAGGCCTATGGAGTACATACTTTGAAGTTTGATGGTAACTCTCCTTTAGACCACAGCTAGTGGTAGAGAAGGCTGTTACAGAACTGAGCAATGGGGACAATAGAACACTAAAAACAACAGAGGAAGGATCACAATGTGGCACTTCATTGTCAGAAGCCAAGAGGATATAATTATTGTAGTAAGTGGCAAGGTCAGAAGGCCACTGATCTGCTGAGCTGCAGAGATGGTTAATAGAACACAGTGTCCCTGGGGGCAAAATAGAAGAGCAACCAACCAGGACACCACTCAATTTGTACCATCAAAAGAAATCAAAGACCGATGATAAAAAGAAGGAGGGCAGTTTCCTCAATAAAAAGCAATGCCTCCTCATCCAATCCTCCACCCTGGAATGCACTGAATGAAGACAAAGCCATGTCCCCACAAGGGAGGATTCCACAACACCAAACCAAGTATATGCAGGAATAATTCTCCAGTCCTTCCCTAGAGGGAACTGCACTGTGCCCTGGAGAAAGGGAAATATCCAAACATTTGGCAGACTGTGAGACTCAAGATTTGAGTTGACATGCATCCTGGAGACCCAAAGAATTGTCATAGTCCCCTGGAAGAGAAAGATATGGGAGAAACATGTAATCAGCGAAGTCCTGGCCAAAGTCTACCTCACATTGGTGCCAGTGGATTCACAGACTCTATGGTGGTAATTTCCCTAATCCTCTAATGGATGCCGGGGTAGGTATACTGGGAAATCGACACACTGAGTCCCTTGTCCGTGGAGTAAGAGCTATCCTAATGGGGATGGCCACGTGCAAACCCTTGTAACTGCCCCCCCATCAAGATAGAAAATAAACAGTAACATTGTGTCCCAGGGAGGTGACAGAAATTAGTGCTCTTTTTAAAAACCTAAGAGATGCAAGGGCGGTAGTTCCCATCATATCCCTACTTAATTATCAGTGTAGCCCAAAGCACGAATCACAATGTAGATCACTAGAATTTTGGTTCAAGACTATACTATCTGGATTAGAGAGTATGCCTTTTGGAAAACACTTCCCAGTGTAACTACTGGGCCCTGATAAAGATGGTGTCCCTGATGATGAGACCCCAAGTGATGGGGCTCTGTCACAATTTACGGCCTAGACATATTCCTTGGGGGATGAAAGTAGTTAATCCAAAACCAAGCACGGTAGGGCCAGAAGTCACAAGCAAGTTGCATGAGCAGGTAGCATTGACCTCCACGTCACTCACTACTCTCATTCTCTCTCGGAGCTCACCCTATGACTTCAGGGATCCCTTATGGCCATCTGACAGAGGAAGAAAAAGCCCAGGCCTCGTTCACAGATGGTTCAGCTCAGTACATGGATTAAATATGAAAATGGATAGCAGCTGTACTCTAGCCCTATTCAGGAATGACTTTGAAAGACAGTGGTGAGGGGAAATACTTTCAATAGGCAGAATTTAGCCAATGCCTACCTGGTCATCCATTTTGCATGTAGCCCAATGTTAGAATACATATGGATTCATGGACAGTGGCAAATAGATGGTCAGGGATCCGGAACAAGGAAAATTAGTGTATTAATATATTTTTAATTATTTTTCTATATTTTATGATGCTTAGACATCATAAAATGAGAGCTTTGCTCCTGCTGACGTAGAGAGAGACTACCCCTTCCTGGGGCTGTTAATTCCTAGAGAGAGCAAACTATTGCCCTGAGAGCATGTTTTTCATATGCAAAGAAACCAATCTAAAGCCTGTACCCCCAACCACCTCCTTTATTAGGCTCTCATTAGTCTTTGACAACTTGGGCCAATATTCCCCTGCCCTAATCACCCCAGAGCCAGGTACCCAACAATTCAATTTGAGATGTCCACCATGGAAGGGACACTGAATGGCCAAGGAGACAAAACGGCATAGCCAACTGATGTCAGCCAGCCTCTCTTCAGCTCCCCCAGTGCTGTGCTGAGGGCCGGATGAACAGCTTAGGCATGGCGGAAGTTGACGCACAGACTTCCATCTACCAAAGCTGCTGCCGCTGCCAAGTGTTCAACGTGACCCACAGCAATAAAGACAAACACTGACCCAGATATAGCATCGCCCCCTGAGGAAAGCAAGCAGCGAGAGGGTAGCAATTGACTACATTAGCCCACTTCTGCCCTGGAGAGTCTAGTGATACCTTCTGACATGAATAAACATGAATCTTGGGTTTGGATTTGCCTTTTCTGCCCACAGAGCCTGAGCTGCATCACTACTGGGGGTTATACAGAGGATTAGAGGTCCCAGGATGGGATCCACACTACAGGTCCTCAGACCAGGGGGCCAACTGTATAACAAAGGAGGTGTGGTAGTGGGCTTGTGAGCATGGGTCCTCTAGTGTATCACGTACTGTATCACCTGCAAGCTCCCAGCCTGAAAGGAGGCAGGAGCAACTTACTAAAGGTACCGCCAAAGTTCCATCTTAAAGGTAATACTTTACCGGGATGAAGAGCCACCTATTGGATGTGGCATACCCTTTGGATCAAAGACTTATACACAAAGCTGTGGACCCAACATGAAAGATACACGGGTCCAGAGACCCAAGAGGTGCAGCAAGTGGGGTCCTACTTAACATCACCCCCAGTGACCCATGATGGTTCCCGAACAATGCAATTCTAGGCCCTGCAGCTCTAAGGGTCCTGGTTCCCACAGGGGCACACTGCCAACAGAAGACACAGAGAGAGCCCCACCCCATCACTAGTTGCTCCTGCCACCGGGCACTTCAGACACCTGTGCCAGCGGGCCAGTGGCTAAGAAGAGCAGCCACCATCCCTGCAGGGTGACTGACCCGGATCGTCAGGAGGAGGAGGGATGTGCTGGGCAGCCAGGTGATGCACTTGGACACTCTTGGCATTTTCTTGCCCGATTATGGTGGTAAAGGGACAAATGCAGTGACCCTGGACTAAGAAACACAGAGTGACTGGAAACTCAAATTTTCAGACCCTTTAAGGGTGAGGGTTTAGATAATGGCCCCCAAATTAGCCACTGAGACCAGCACAGGGGCTGAGCAGAGCCGAGGATGGAGAACAGCAGGGTAGATGAGGGGTATCAGCTGGGACGTGAAGACCGGCTGCTGCAGCAGTGGCTGTGGTCCATCTCATTAAACTTCCTCTTCTAAACTTTCCTCAGGAAAAAAGACCCAGAGGAATCCTATGGAAGATGCTCCCTGAACCTATATGGAGAAGGAAGTCCAAATAGCCTGGGGGTAAAGAGTGGAGAGGAGATGACTCATTGCCCGGACCCCCTGGAAGGAAGGGCCTGCTGCCCCAGCTTCTGTGAGGTCAGTGTACAGCCTCCAACTGTCGGTTCCTTCCAGAATAGTCCCAGTGGCAGAGAACCACCCCAACCAATGTCATACCACATCTAGTGACTATTGTCAAAGGGCTGTAAAGGTTCTGCCCTTTCACTCTAACTCTGGGCAATTCTGAAAAGCCAGTCTGTCCCCAGGGTCCTGTGTGGGGATGGCTGGCCGCTGGCCCTGGGGGCAGACAGTAGCACCCTGGGGTACTTCCCGGTAGGCTGTCTCTGCTCACACTCTCTGCTCCCCTGGGACGCCTGCCCCTCCCTCCCTGGTGTACCTGCTCTAGCCCCCAGCTGCTCCCCCGCCTGCTTCTCTGGCCTCTGATTTCTGGCTTCCTTGGGACTGCAAACAGGAAAAGAGTGGGAAGACTAGCCCCCTCCCCAACCCCACCGGCTCCTTTTAACACAGTTCTAACGAGGACATTTCCCTCCACATTACACTCTGGGTCTGCTCCGTCCACCTCTGTTTCTCAGGTGGTTTCCCTTTTGTTTTGCTTTGTTTTGTTTTGTTTTTCTCTATTGGTCTTCATGTCCCACCAGGCTTGGGAAGGAGAGGAGGAGAGAGAGACTGAGCGTGTATATCCAATCAGCAGTATCCAGAAATAACTTAAGTATTTAAAAAAAAAAAAATAAAACAAGAAACAAAACCAGAAGTAGCTGGAGTTTGATGGGCTGGACTCATTTCAGAGATACCCTCAGACCCCTGCTGCTCCTCCCCCATGAACCCCTGCCCCTCCTCCCCCATGAACCCCTACCCCTCCTTGACCTCCCAATCTCCTCATCCTGTGCATTGTACTCTGTACCCCCTTTCCCCCTGCAACACCCCCTTGGGGCTTTCAGGAGCCTCCAGGTGTTTCCAGCCATCGCTGGCATCTTCAGCTTTGCTCGCCCGGCCGCTCTGTTCCAGGCTGGCACAGCGCCGACCCTCCACCCGATGATCGTCTCACCCCAAAGGCACGAAAACCACAGCCGAGCTTCCCAGGCTCCCACTAGGTTCTGACAAAGCTGTCTCCTCTCTATCACACTGGCCTGTGCCGAATGCCTGGCAGCGACCATCTGTCTCGTCAATCTCATTACTGCAGAATCCATCAAACTCTCTTCCACACCAACCATGATGGCTAAGGATGTCGTCTTCAATTGTCAGCCCCACCCAGCTCTTCCCAAAAGGCCTTCCCTCTCCATTAAGGTATTCTTTTATTCTCTCATTTAAGGAAGAGGTAGAAGAGCCCATTATGAGTCAGGTACTGTACCTAGTGCAGGCGACCAAGTATGCCAAGTCCCTTTGGCAATGGGTGACCAAGATGGACACAGTCCCTGCCTTCCAGGGGTCCATTGCCAGAATAATTCGATATGTCGCTGTATGTGAATTAAAAGGGAAAAAGCAGAGTTTTGAAAATCCAATTCCCCAGCATTTCCCAGCCTGAAGTGTGTGCATCCATTTACCCATGGGGCCAGCCTGCACTGGGCTGAAAAAACCTGACCCTCGGAGCAGGGGCTCCTCAGGTGAGGGGGAGAAGGCTGAAAAGGACAGTCACTGACTGACCAGGCCAGTAGATGGCCTGGCACTACTGCTCGTCATTACAAGCCAGTGTAGTTAGTTGGTGAAAAGGTTGCTGTTTTCTACGGGGGAGAAGGGCTGTGGGGTGCTCAGGAGGGAAGTCCCTTATTCCCCACTCTGGCATCCCCCTTGGGATACCTTCTAACCATGGCGATTATCTGGAGGGGGAAGAAAAAGAAAGAATCCCAGGACGGCTTACGAGAATGTGGTTTCCGAGCAGGGTCTCTGCTCTCACCCACGTCCACGCAGGCCCCCTCTGGAGCCCAGGGCGCTCCTTCTCCCAACATACAATAAAAAGCCAGAGCACAGGCAATTTCCTTTCAAATTAAGAAATACAAATATTTCTGGCATGAAGAAAACCCGAGTAGCAACTCAGAAAGTATGCGGTTAAGTCCCTCTTATCAATTTACAATATAAAAACATCTCATGCATATAAAAGTGAATTTTGGTAGCAGCGGCCTCCTAACCATTCCTGGGTGTTTTTCTGCACCCAGGTTAGTACATATTTACACGTCGAATGCACACAGGATTATGCCGGAGCCAAATACTGAAAGAAAACATGCGGTAAATGGTTGCTTTAATAAGTCCTGTTCCATTGAAAGGAAATAAAACCTGAGTATTAATGAGATATAATTATATATTTAAAATCTTTTCCCTTGTGCAGTATATAGGATTAATGCCAGTAAACTCACAAACTGCAACATTCTACCCCATTACATCTGCAATGATTAGAGATAGTTTGAACATCTGGCATATAATCTGTGATAGAAAACAGCATTCTGCACTTTAATGGACGTCTGGAGGCTACACATATCTGATTTTATTTCTTTCTGTTAACTCTTTCGTGGGAGAGGAAGATTTTGTGACCAGGATGCCTCTTTCTTCCCTTCCTTGTGGACTAGCCCCCACAGTGCTGGGCTCCCTGGCCATTTGCCACTGGCTCTTCACATTTTCCATAGGGGGCTCAAAATGGAAGCCACCAGATCTGACAAAAGTTATTTATACTCTGCACAATTGAGCAGCATGACAATTCAGATTCTCAAACCTTTAAGAACTTCTCCCAGTGAAAACCAGGACAATTTCCTCATTATCGGGGAAATCCAAAACACAAAAGTGAAGCAGCGTCCATTGTTTCATTGATATCTCAAAGGTATTCCTCATTTTCTCCCTTAAGTTGGTTCCTTTAATAATTGTGTACGTGGTAACTTGCCTGTTGAGGCTGAGGATTCCAATATTTGTACATTTTTGATGCCTCTTAAGTGTGAGGAGGTAAGAATGTCTTTGACTGGCATGAGCTTTCATTGAAAAAATTAGATGATTTTTCTGCTTCGCGTTGGGTGTGTTTAGCCCCAAGCTAAACAAGGAAGGTTTTAGCCCTACTGCGTTTCTGTAGGGAAAAGAAAGATCCTTTGGTGAGATGGCAGAGAATGACAGCATTAGCTTTCGCTTTATTTATTAAAACACTACCTAATACCAACACCCAAGCAAACTTAGAAATTGAACTGTACAGACAGGAATGAGGAGTGATTGATGTGCAGCCCCAGTAAATCCGGGGTGGCCGCGGAGAGGCGGGGGCATTTGTGAGAGCCTGTGTCCTGAGTGGTCCCCCGGCTCGGGCTGGCATGAGAACATGCATGGAAATGTTCCAGTGGTGAGTAGATTTGGGGGTGAAATAATCATTTTCATGCCTCGAATTTAATGGCTGGTGCTGAATGTTGTAATAAAGGCCATAGTTACTGCTCATAACTACCGGTGTAATAAGGCGAGATCCTGGGCCTTCAGACCCTTCCAGCAATAATTCATGGGGGAATTAAGAAGCCTTAATGAGTCGAATGTGTCACTTGGGACCTCAGAAATATAGTCCTTCGTTAAGGAGAAAGCAGAAAGGACTTGCCAGAATGGAAATCATGCGGAAAGGTATTGAAGGCCACGGATGCAGGCTTTTCTCTTTCCTGATTTCTCGGACTTGGTGACCTCTGCTCTTGGCTCCTTGTTTGCTTCCATCCTAGATGTTAAGCTCCTTGAGGGCAGATTCTTGGGAGTTACCTCTGGCAGAGCGATGATTCTCAACCAGGGGCAATACTTCCCACCCCCTCTCTCCCAGGGGTATCTGACAATGTCTGGGAGACATGGCTGATTCACAACTGGGGGTGCTACCCGCATCTAACGGGTAGAGAATGAGGCTGTGGATACAATGCACAGGAGAAAGAGTTACCAGGCCTGTGAGGGCAAGGTGCCACTGTCGGGTGCCACTGGATAAGACTCCTACTGAAAGATTCTTCCGGTTCTCAAGGGCAGACTCTGTCTCTGGACTCCTTGGGGACAATAGAGGCAACAGCTAGCCTGAAGGTGCTGAGCTGATGTACATTCCCCACGCTGGCCCATGGTGGGTCCACCAAATTGATTTGGAGGCAGCAGAATTCCGGCTACAGCAGCCTTTATTAACTTGCTCTTAAATAGTTTGGAAAGAGAAATTCAGATAAGGAGCAGACAGACCTTACCTTGCTCAGTCTGTGCACAAAGGATTTGCTGAGCATGAGGTCTGTGCACAGACACCGTGGGGCACCGGTTTTAGAACCTTTTAAGACAAGCAGCTTTCAAGGATCTGAGCCCCACCCTGGGGACACCAGCAGTTCCACGCTCGTCACAATTGGTCGCCGGTCCTTCAGGAAAGCAGGGTCAGCAGGACACCTACTTGTCCATACTTTGTAGCCATTAACGCCAGTTGCTGAACCTACTCAGATTTAATGAAAGGTTTTTGTTTAAAACAATCCTAGAATTTTAATTTTTTTTCCTCTTTAAAATCTAGCTGGTGTTCAGATTCTAAAAGCTTTACAGTAGTAGCATTCGTACCGTATAACCAAATAAAAAGGTCCTCCGTCCCCACTTTTCGCCCTTAATGTAATCCAGATGTCAAGTTAACATCAGCCCCAGCCCCAGACTCGTGACTTGGGGCAGGTCCAGAATCTTTCCCGAGGAGCCTTGGGGCTCAGGACTTCCGGCTTCAGCCACATTTAGGAGCTTCTGGTGTCTCTTTATTTCCATCTGACTTTTACAGTCACCTGAACCGTGTTTCTCTCAAACTCCCTTTCACCTCCACGCAGAGTATCACTTACTGGAGGACGTTGGGCAGAGGGCTTCACTAATGAGGCAGGAATGAGCTTGAGGGCGGGGGGGCGGTATACATATATATATATATATATATATATACATACATACATATATATGTATATATAATAAATTTAGTAATAGATTTCCCTCTTCCTTTCCACAAACTTGGACTTCGCATTTCCTCTTAGCACAAGGATGCCTCTCTCTCCTTATTTTATTGATACTCCAGCAACTCTAATAAATAAATCCTAGCACTTTGTTATACCAAGCAGGTCAGCCGCCTCTCCCCCTGACCCCAGACTCAGTGCTGCCCCCCCCCCCATTTGCAAGTGTGCGGGTTTATTCTTAAGTTCAGCAGCTGCACTGGTCACCGGGCTACCTCCTCCAAATTTTAGCCTCTGGAACAAAGCACAGTTATTTCCCTGCTGATGTGAATTGTGTCACCTACTCCTACAGACACCTATCTTTGGAAGGCAGAAATGACCTCAGTCACATCTACATCTAAATGATTTTCCTCTATTATATGGAAGTGTGGTTAGTAGGGCTTACACTGACCTCCGCCCTCCCTGAAACTGGGTCAGGTGACATCATACTATCTGTTCTCCTCAACTAAGTTTCTTTTCTTTCCTTCCTCACAAAGGTGGTTACTTTATTGGTGATTAGTGTGTGTTTGATTCTTTGACTGATGTGTGTCTTTCCCACCAGGCTGTCAGTTTTGGGAGAGCAGAGACAATGCCACATTTTTGCTGATCTTCCGACCACATACTACTCAGTTGTGCGTGCGTGCAGGAGGCTGGGTATTTCAAGGGACCAGGTCATGTCATTGCTTTTCATCTTCTCTACAACCTTGGGGTATGTGTGCGAGTGTGTGTGAGTGTGTGTGTGTGTGTGTGTGTGTGTTCACAGGACCCGGGAAACATGACACATTCTTGTCTGTTACTATGCCCTAGATGCAGTGACCTTGCGCATATCTACAAGCTGGGGACGGAATAGGTGGCCCCGTATTTGGGTCCCCACACACTAGCCGATCTGGAATCAGGTATTTTTTATTGAAATCCAGGAAACTTCCCCTTTGGAGATTCACCTCCTTTTCTGGGCTCCCCTCTGCCCCCATCTGATGTCCCAAGTTCTCCTCTGCTCACCCACCCACAAGCTCCCAACCCCAAGGGGCTGGTCCCTAGGGCAGAAAGGCACTTCAAAAGCTCAAAGGCCCTAAAGGTAAGGATACAAAGTTGGAACACTGCATGGAAAGAGTGTCTTTGGTAGTGTTTGGCCCATGCTGGCCACTCTTGGCATACCTCAGTGTCACCAGCTACCATTGTTCTGACCTTGTCCAAATGGAAGACATGCTCCAAGGGCCACGGTTGCTCTCATCATCAGGGAAGAAGAACTATTTGCTTCGTCCTTTCCCCAACCTCTCCTCCTGCTACTTTATTCCACTCACCGTCTGGATCCAGAGGCAAAAGCCTTGACATTGAGCATGTGTAAAACCAGCCTCACTGTGCTCTCTCTAAGGGCAGTCAGTGGCATACCAAAATACAAGGGGCTCTTCTTTCCAGCTCTCAAAAACAGTATCTGCAGTTCATTTCATCCATCGACTCATTCAAAGCCAAAGTAGTTATCGAGTACCTCCTCTGTGCCAGGGCTTAGGCTGTGGGGCAAACACAGGGGAAGGTTGTTCAGGTATGTGTTATCAGTCCCTTGGAAGGAAAGAGCATATACACAGCTGACATTACCCAAGAGATGGATAAATGTCCAAGAGGGAAGTGACAGAGACCCCGGAGTGCATTCTGGCTGTGATCCAGAAAGGCTCCCTGTAGGAGACTGCCATCTTGTTGGTCCTCAAGGTCTTATAGGATTGAAAGCAGAAGGAAGCAAGCCAGGCAAAGTGAACCAGCTTAATCAGTTCATCAGACCTGTCACACCTTGACTTTGAGATTTACCCGGAGGATAAAGCTCTTTCTAGAGACCGTTCTTTGTTTCCTAGTAAACTATGGAATATTTCTCTTTTATTCAATGATCCTGAGCAAGTGAGAGCTGGTTCTTCCAAGGCTCTGGGAAGGACTGGAAATGCTAGAGCAGCCCAGAAAGAGGGGCCGGCGGGGTCAGGGTCAGGGTGAGGATGCTCTGGGGGGCCCCGGGGCTGTGGTGTGGATGGAGGCCAGATCAGAAATGAGGCCGGGGCTTGGAGCTTGGATTCAGCCCTGTGGGGAACACTCCTGAAGGCTGATGTATGCAGACTCGCACCTTCTCCTCCGTGACACTCATCCAGGAGTTTCAGAGACAGGACAAACGTCATGCTTCTGGAAGTATCACTGTTTCAAAGTGGCTCCAGGTCCAGAGAGGAGCAAAAGGGCTCCCGTGTGTTGATCACTGCAGCTAGATTTCTATTGAAAAATTACTTTATTGGTTTTTGTTTTATACCCACTCTATATCCAAAGGGATCTGAGGCAGCTTCTCATAAAAATTGGTATATCTATTTACACAGGCTGGTTAAAATACAGATAAATTTTAAAGCTCAGCAGCCAGATAAGGAGTGGGAAAGCTAATGACCCAGTGAGCCAACAACCACCGCCCCCTCCACCTCCCTGCCCTTTCTGGGATTGACGCTTGTGACTTTTCCAAGACCTCATCTCAAGTGGCTCCTTCCCCTCCATGGAGGAGCTGGGCAGGGAACACTGTCCTGATTTTATCATTTTATAACTGAGCTACCTGAGAAGTTAAGTGATGGTGTCAAGATCCAATTGGGAGCCGAGCTGGGGCAAGTGCCCAGACCTGATTCTCTTTGTTCCTTCTACTTCTTCCTGAGAGTGGCGGAGGCCAGACACGGAAGGGGTCTTCAAGCTTCAGGTGTGCCTCCTTGCACAGACGTCCCAAAATGACTACACTTAATTTGAAGCAAGTCTGCCTGGGAGGAAGCAGGCATTTGCCTCTTCCAGGTAAGGGTTACTGGAGTTCTCAATTTAATCCCGATGGCATACCTTCGTGCATGTGAGAAACGTCACTGGAGGAGGTGGTGGGCACGGCACTTGCACTTTTGCACGTCCTCCACAGGTACCGAGTTGGGCACGGCTGGCCCTTTAAGAGCTCTCTCCTTCCCTGTGATCTGTATTGCAGGTTTGTGGGTGGGACACAGCTTTCTCTCCTAGACTGTCTGTTCATCCTCCCTGGGTTTCTCTGCAATGGTCACTGGAAGTGCCACATACGGCCTGCCACAATCTGTTATGAGAAGAACAGAGGATTCAACGTGCGATGGTGAAAAGTATATTTTCCTCTCCCCTTGGTCTAGTACAGGGTGAGCAAAGTGTGGGAGTGGCTGTGCTATTTTGCTTTTTAGGTCCAGTTCAGCTGTCAGTCTATCCACACAACAGACAGACAAGCCGATGTCTGCAGAGGGCCGGCAGATTGAGAACAAACACCTAGCTTTATAAATAGGTATCTTCCTACTTCACTTATGAATCATCCCATGGAGACTCAGGTCCCTAAGGCTGGTGCCCAGTAGATGGGGGTCCCAGGCACAGTGGAGGAGCAGGACACACTTTTGGGGCTGCATGAATTCAGTGCCCACTTATCGTCAGAAGAATCCCAGAAGAAATAGAAATGAACATTTGTGCATTTTTTTCATGTACTGAAATTATCTTTTTTTTCTTCTTCTTCTTCTAGAGAAACAGCACTCCCACACCTTAAGGGAGGGAGCCAGAGACGGAGTGGAATGTAATGCAAATCCATTCTAAGAAGGTTGTGGGGGCCATCTGGTGTCCAATGCAGACAGGGCTGGCTGCGGGAGGACCCAGGAGGACAAGGGACAGGGGAAGAGGGGGGTGAGGGGTAAAAAGTGGGCTCCTTCTCGTCCACGTCTAAAAGCAGCCCATCAGGAGGGTATGGAGGGAGGGGGGATCACCTTATGTTGTGGGAAGGAGCTCAACACAGAAAAGATAATGTCTATACAAGGAAAGGGTGAACAGATAGTGCTGATGAAGGTGGCCTGGGGGAGCACAGGCTCGGGCTGCCAGATGTCAGGGGAGACTTACTGACCGTCTGGGTGGGCCCCTTCAAAGGAGCAGGGAATCCTCAGATGAGTTGTTTGGGCATCAGGCACATATAGACACTCACACTTCCTGCGCGTTATCCCCCTAAAAGACATAGTTCCCATCACCAGCTTTCTACGTGGAGCTGAAATAATTCATCAAATATTTGGAATGTGTAATTAAATATCTAATGCCAATTAGCAAATTACTAATGAAATAATCAGGGGCTTTTATGGTTTATAGTTCGGCTCGAATTTTAATTCTAAGTGGTTATTGATTCTAAATAGAGTAAGAATCTGAGTTACAAAACATTAGGTGTAAGGATACGAAATGCAAAATAAAAAAAAAGGTTGTGGGACTGTGGTGGGTGAACGCTGACAGGCGCTGATTGGCACCATGTTCTGGCAGCACGTGCGGGAAGCCAATGGAGGCCACACGGTGCCCTCCGTCCAGCATCAGTAGAGGAATCGGGGGAGACACGTGGAGGGTCACCCTGGAGGGCCCCGGGGCCTGCGGTGCATGCTTCCCACCACGGTGCTACTTGTCACTGCCATGAGATTACAGCCCAGCGAGACGTAGGACACCTTACCGTGCTCCTCCAAGACCCTACTCCCAGAGGCCACAGGAGTGAGCAAGGGCAGCTGGAATATGGAATGTTCTGAGACTGCCTTGCTCCTTCAGGCTGGGAGGTCACAGCTGCAGTCTGGGGAATTTTTACGTGTGCGAGAGCAGGCTGCAAAGAACTTTCACTTGACTATAGGTTTGGACTGGGTGCGTGGTGTGCAGAGGTGCATGTTCAGCTGGGGGCAGTGAGGTGTACAAAGTGAGCTACAGAGAATAGGGACACATGTTTAACTATGGGCTACAGAGTACATAGTTACCATAGGGGCTGAGATGCAAATGAATATTCTAGCAGGGTTGTTGAAAGAAGTGTAAGCCACTTATGAAAACAACTTTTTTTTTCCAAATGCCCTTCTCCTTTATACGGAAAATAAAGTGCTAATCACACACTGACTTTCAGGAAGCAGGTTTCTTAAGGTATGTTCTTGACAGATTTTTAGAGAAGCTAAAGTTACTAGAAGGCATGAAAAATAATGTAATTCTACTTTTCTAAGAAATATTTTCCCACCAATCTTATTTCCCTCATTCCATATTTAATAAGCTACACTATTGCTCTTACAAATAATCACCATCCCTGTCACCCTTAATTATGCGCTTCAGGCAGACTCTGTCTCAGGAACTTCGTCCCCCATGCCAGGTCATGTCATCTTCACAAACAAGCCTTTGGGATATACACTGTCATCACCATCATCATCCTCTTCCTCCTCCTCCTCTTCCACCTCATTTCCATTTCACAGACCAGGAAATTGAGGCTCAGAGACTTCCAACAACTTGACTAAGTTAGTGCAGATACTAAGTGCCAGAGTCAGGCTTCCACCCAAACACGTCGGATGCCAACACTGTGACATTTACCATGCTGTCACTTGCAATAGTAGATGATCCCTGAAAACAAACCAGCCAACAGTGTGGGGACAGCCTTGCCCGGGATTCATACAACCTCATTCACTGGCAGTGTTTTCGGTCAATTTCAAGACAGTGAGTTGAAAGGTCATATCCTTGGGCACTTTCGAAGGCGCAGAAATGCCAAAGGAAGTGGGCTGAAGCAGACACTGAGCCTGGACCCACGGCCCTCCAGGCTGCCCTTCATGACTGATGAAGCCTGGGTACCTGCTCCTGCTTTCACCAGAGGGGAAGACCTGGCTGCCCTTGCCCAGCCCTCTGCAGCACCTGGGAGCAAGAGAGAAGATGTGCTACATACAGCTCAGGAGTGATTTAAACACTCCTCCAGCTCAAAGGGGAATCTTGGATTTCATTAATTAATACATCAATAGAAGCCAATGGAGAAAAACATGTCTTGTTATCTGGCTTCTCAGATGCTAGACATGGGCTCATTAGCCTTAAGCATATCAGCCCGATAACACTATTTATTCCATACAGAATAATGATCTACTTTAGGGGAATACTGCAGTGAACCGAAAGGCCGAGTCCATCCATTACCGCCGCTCACCCGCACAGGCACGCGCATTATCACCATCCGCCATAAGAATGGCTCGCACATGGCGCGTGGCTCTTGCCACAGACCTGCAGAGATGAGCACACGTAACCTGCCCAAGGTCACACACTGATTAGAAGGCACAGCTGGGATTCAAATCTGGGTCAGACCAACGAAAGAATCTGACTTGTTTCCGTGGTTCCATGCAGATTCACACAGAGTGGACTCAAGGTGAACTCCCACCCGGTAGAGAAGAGAAGCCAACATAAGAAAGGAAGCAGCAGGCACTCAACCCGCATGTTCTTACCACTGACCATTGTCTAATATAGGTAAGCAATTTAACAGATTGTGCCATTGTTATTTCTGTTTTTTAAAAAAATTTGTTTTTATTTATTTTTGAGAGAGAGAGAGAGAGAGAGAGAGAGAGAGAGAGAGAGAGAGAGAATGTGAGCAGGGGACTGTCAGAGAGAGAGAGAGAGGAAGACACAGAATCCGAAGACCGGCTCCAGGCTCTGAGCTAGCTGTCAGCACAGAGCCCGACGCGGGGCTCGAACCCACAGACTGTGAGATCATGACCTGAGCTGAAGTCGGACGCTTAACCAACTGAGCCACCCAGGTGCTTATTTCTGTTTTAAATAACATATTCTGTTTAACGGCAGTGTCCTCAGAAGGGACCATTAGAATTACAGTGCAGTCCTTAAACCAGTCGGCCCTTTAAGCCAATATGCAAAAAATAAGTATCAGGCATTATTTGCTTAGGCTCATAAAAAAGGCTATTTGAGATGCTAAGGGCCGCTGGTAGAGAAAGCAGCTATCAGTTAAATGATGACCCTATTAGTGGCAAGAGGGTTCTCTAAACCATGCTGATCGGTGGGTGGAGGGCAGGTTGGCAGCTTACTGCCCCATGTCACCAGGTCTGCAGTTCTGGGATTATAAGTGAGACATCCCACCTGCAAGGCTAGAGACCTCTAGGAAGATCTGTTTCCCTGTTGTTTGCAGCTTCATTCTTCTGCTCTTTCTGATCTTAGAAACCCCTGAAGAGCTACCAATCTACCCTACTACACAGACCACAGGTCCAGCCAGCCATCATTGGATCACTCGGTCAACCTCACAGCAAGCAATTAGTGATCTCTCCTCCTGCTCTGGGCACCCCCAGGGGGCACAGGAAGAGTGATTCAAGAGCCTGGTCCCTGGTCCTTTCAGTGGAGGGACCCCAGGTTGACGTGTTGTCAAGCCACGCAGCTCAGATCAGAAAGACCAGAGGAGCTCAGAAGAGCAGGGATGACTGAGGCCTGCAGGAGCCGTGGAGGGCTTCCAGGGGACAAGGGGTCTAAACTGAGTCCTGAAGCATGCTGCAGAGAACAGCGTGGTTGGGCCAGAGCTTGCCAGGGACACCGAACTGGGGGCACACAAAGAGATCAAGCTGGCGGACCTAAGGGAACAGGGGCTTGGTACTGGGGCTGAGTGGTCAGAGAAGCCCACGAAGGGGTTCAGCTGCTTGGACAGCGAGAAACCATCTCTAGAAGGCCCACCATGACCATACGCACCACCCACTGCCGAAATGGCCTTGTTTACGACAAGAAAGGACAAGACAGTCTAGAAATGGGTTTGTTTCCATCTTTCTCATGTGTCAATGAGCAGAACTGGTCAGTCCCGTGCATGCCACCAGGTATCTTCTGGTTGTCACTGGGAGCGCTAGGAACTGCCCAGTAAATTACAAAAACAAAACCCCCAAAATACTGCTTCCCTTCTCATGGCGACAGCCGGAGGAGAAGGCCAGGACGCTTAATGGCAAAGCTCTGTGGCCACACGCTGCCCACACAAGGCCGTTCATACTACTGATGACAAAAAGAGCCCAGAAAAAAGGCACTTCCCCGTGGGCGGCAGCTGGGGGTGCGGGAAGCTTTGGCTACAGGAGTCATTAAAAATAATATTTTTTCAAATTAATAAAATGCAACAGTCCACACTCAAGACCAACAGCTTGTAAAATTGGATTTCTAAAAGATGAAGGGAATAGAAGACCCACACTGGTCAGAAGCAGCAAACAGAATTCAGAGAGGAAGGACAAGCTGATTGGGCCCAGGAGGCATTAGTGGTGTCTGTCAGGCTGACATCCACGTAGCCGCTCTGGGGATGACAGGTCCTAAATCCCACCAACCACAAGGCACTGGGTGGAGTGAGGAGCGAGGGTCCCTGCCGCCCTCTCCTCCTTGGCCCCTTCTACCGGAAGGCAGTAGATAAAGCCTGAGGCCTTACGTCAGGGGAAATCACAGTAAAGTCACTGTACTTTGTTTTTTTTTTGAGATGGCATTCCTTAAAAACATTGATTTATTTCTTTATCTCCTCCCAGAGACCTAGCTTCCACACAGGATGGAGCCCCGGGAAATAGCTATTACAGAGAAGGCTCTTGAGACATGTCTGAAGGTTGCACTAAGGAATGAATGGACAAGGTCATTGTCCTTATGCCTGTGCCCAACCTGGTGTCCCCTGGGAGCCTAAGACACCAGACACAGCCACTCCTCAGCACACGCCCTGTCCACTGAGACTCAGGGACAGTAGGTGCTCAGCAAACGTCCATGTCATAAATGCACGTGGCCACAAACAGCGGCACTACAGAGCCAGTCTCGGGCCTGCCCTACGCACATGGTGTTGCCCCTTCAGTGCTCCTGGGGTCAGAGCCATGACCCTGTTTCTCTGCAGACCATGAGCCTTGCCCACATCCATGAGCAAACCCTAGCTTTGTTACCATCCTCTAAGAAGTAAACCACTTTGGCCCGGTGCTGTTCAAACTGCAGGATTTTATTAGAGAAGCAACTCTTTAAGGAATGTTCGATTTATTCACATAATAGGTGGGTTGAGGGTTTCCAGAGACGGGCCGGATGTGAGCACAGGTGTCGGGAGGCCAGGACTTGCTCACACCAGGCTGGGCAATTTGGTGTAGGGGATGTGCTTCTTAACTGACAGTACGTGACACGGATTACCCCAACACTAGCAGTCAGCCAGACTGACCTTAGTTCACTGACCCCAACACGGACCTTATCGCCCATTGCCAATTTTCTCAAGAGAGCACACTTGCCTTCCTGTCCTGCTTCTACTCAGTCAGTCCTTGCCCACCCAGTGCAGCTGTGGTCCTCTGACTGTGCTTTGCTGGTGGCATCATAGGCACCACCTACCAGTCTCCTGGGCAGCTCTGGAGCCTGAGGACCCCCAGTTCTCTCCTCCCTGGCTTCGCAGCCCAGCTTCTCCCTGTCTGGGTTCTATTTCTCTACCTGGCCCCGCTGTCTGCCGAAGCAGCCTCTCTCCCCACGCTACACGAGGTGCATCCACTGGGATTCTCTTCCCTGCCCCAACCAATGGCCTTGGGTCTGCAAGCAGACTCCACATCTCCAAGGGCAGGGACGTCTTCTCTCTCCCGTGTCCCTCAGGGCCAGGCACAGATGATGCATGCAGTAGACACAAAGGCGTACACAGTGACTGAAATCACTGGGGGGATGCAAAGGGACTGAGCCCGCCACAGGAAGGGAAGGCCATTTTCCTGCTGCGAATGATGACCCATTTGCTTCCCGGAAGGACTGCTCTGCACGCAGCTGCAGAGGTAGAGGCCACCCGCTCTGAGCCCCCCTCCCAGCCAGGCTGCGGCGAGTGGGCTCTGCCGCACGAGTTTAGAATGTTCCCAAGACTCCTGCGGAGAGAGACTCCGTCCTGGCCCGGGTCTATTCTTAGCAGTGCTCACAGCCGGTCCCGGGAGAAGGCTGGCTGTTCCGCAGCGTCTGGCTTTCTCCGTCCAATCTTTGGTGGAGCCTTCTGTTTCCGCCTTCAGGTACATGATGCGTTCCTGTCCTCGTATCAAAATGGGTGGGGGGGTGGGAAGGAGCCATCTGGAAGAGGCGCCGAAGCCTCTCCTCGTTCGGCCCCGCTCTCCATATTCCCCTCTCCCGTCTCAGTTATCTGGGCCTCTGTGTTATTTTTGCAAGGCTCTGCTCTAAACATGCGTGGTCTCACCGCGGCGTGGAGGACACCTGTCCCTCTCCCTCCCTCCATCACTGATGGCTGGACTTGCCTTGGACTCCAGGCGGAAGGGTGCTCTGGGAATCCGGCTGAGCGCCGGTCCCCGACTATGGCCACACCTTTGGGGCAAAAGCCTCGTGGTACCCGTGGCGGTGCAGAGACCAGACCACTGAGACCTGGTCCTCTCTACCTGAGTCTGTGCTATAGGAAGACCCCTCGCAGCATTCCCTCCACCAGCCTGGCCTCAGGGCAGCCCAGGGAAGACTGTGGGACACACACAGCTCATTCTCAGACCCCTGTCGTCTTTCCATCATTCCACACACGCACCCATTCCCATGTGCATTCGTTCATGCAACATTCACTCATGTATTTATGTAGCTCCAGTCTTGGTCTGGGTTTCCCCCAAAAGCAGACCCTTGGTGAGATAAGAACGTGGGTGCAGGTAGTTCATTTAGGAGATGACCCCCAGGAAACACAGATAGGGGAAGGGCAGGGTAGGCAGGGATGGGAGAAAAGGCAGAACTGGGTGCCCCAATGGGCCACTGGGACTCAGTCTTGCAAGGGCCCTTTCAGGACGGTGGAGGACACCAGTGTCTGGGCATTTATTCACTGGCTCCCTTCTTTCCTCGATGGAGGGCTGTCCCAGGGTGGAGGTGGGGGGGGCATGAAATCCCCAGACTTCTTGACTTCCCCACAGCTGGGCATGTCCCTATGGTTCTTTATGCGAGAAGCAGTCCGTGGCTGGGAACTGCCCACCGCATCTGCAGAGGGATTCAGAGGTGAGCAAAGGTGACATGGAGCAGGGCACTAACAATATGAGCTACGGCCCCCTGATGTTCATTTTGTACACATCGACTGCATGCACACTGGAGCCAGGCACTGTGCTAATGCCATGAGGGTTACACCATTCTGGCTCCAAACAAGCTTGCCATCTCAGAGCCAATTATATTTTTGATGGTTTGAGTGGTTTCTTTCCAGAAACTTAAAATGGGAGATGGTGTGGTTATGTTGAACAAAAATTCAGGAAGTCCAGATTTTAAACTCGGTTTATTTATATAGATGGAACCAGGAAGCGTACGTGAGGCTTCCATTATGGGTCACCACGTATCCGGAAATGAACGGGCCTGGGGCTACTGCCCTCAAATGACAGTGCAGCCTCGGTGGAGACACACAGAAGGAACCTGCCAGGACACGCTGTGGTCAGTCCTGAACTCTCGTCCAGAGCCGTGTGCTTTGGGAGCACGGCCAGAAACTAATTGTCCCAGAGGTGGACAGGGAAGGCTTAACGGAGGAGATGATACACTCGATTTATACTATTGGTGGCCAGTAATCATCTACCGCTTCAGAAGACCCCCCCTGTGGGCTACAATTTTCATTCCCATTTGCAAGTCCTCCTGGAGTGTAGCATGATTTATTTTCTTACCAGCCAGCCTAACTTCTTTTAGTAACAGAATCCGTCAGTCCCCTCCTGATCTACATGACAATGAAAAATACTGGGAAAACATACTGGGGCCATTCTATGAGCACCTGTTTAAAGAAGACTCGTCCTGCAACCCCTCATCCCATCTTTGGGCTCGGACCCTCCTGGTCTGCTTGCTCGTCAAAGACCCCCCTCAGAAACCTTTGGAGGCTCATTGACCCTCCCTCCCAGAACCTCTTTCCCCATCCTTCCTCTGCCCCTCACATCCAGGTCCTATTTTTCCTTCAAGGCCCCATCACCTCACCCTGATTTCCCTGGAGATGGTTACTCTCTCTAAGATCTATTCCCACTGCTTTTATGCTCAATCACATTGACTTTGGTGTGTGTGATGGAATCACTGAGGATGAAATCCCAGACACAGAAAGAGAGACCATCAAGGAGCTCCTTGTGGAAGGAGACTTGCCCCAGAACTCAGTAGAGTACACTGCATGTATCACTTGAAGCTTTGTGATGTGGGTCCTTCCTAAGGTCACCAAGCAGTTGCCGGTCTCCTGAGAGCAGAGTTCATGTCTGGCTCAGAGTTGTACGGCCAAAATCTAGCACATGCCCTAGAACAAATGTATGCTCATTAATGTTGAGTGAATAAAAGCTTCTTTCCAGATAAGAGACAACTGGTCAACATAAAGCACTGTCACCAGGCTTTGCCTGACCAGAGAGGTCATGGTTACACATCCTGGAATCAATGAATTCTTTCTTCTGGGATTACAACCCTCTTCAGTAATTACAAAGCCACAACAACAATCTTTAGGTATCGCTCTATAAATATGACTTGGATAGCCCTAAGATATATCACACGTGTGTTTATTTTCTGTGTCTGGGGGCCCACAACCCTGAGCTTCTCTTCTCTTGAATGGGTATGGTGGGCACAGCGTTCCGTAAGATTTCTTCCTGCGCTACCGCGCAATGAGTGTAAATGTGAAATGTTGTTTGTTGAGGACCTGAACTGGAACATTAGTCCTGCCGCCCAACATTTTCAAGGAAGACAAAATATTTTAAATGCCTGGTGCCATATAGCAGCATTCCTCACCCCCTCCAGAGGAGCAGACAATGAATGGAAGGCAGGGTGCAGGTCAGGCCGTCGTCATTGCTAACAAATGCTCTCACACTGCCCCATCTGTCCCCTGGCTCCTGTCTCTGCCTGGCCAGACGTGGAAACCTTCCATTCTTTCCTCAGGTTAGGAGGACCTAAGTGCTGGGGGAATTGGTCTTTGGAGAGGGGAATGATTCACGCCCCAGCAGAGCAGGCTCCCAGCCACCTGCTCCCAGCACCCCCCGGGCCCTCGGGGCACAGAGGCATGACCTAGAGGGGCTCAAGTCTCCCTGGGCGGATCTATTACATGCATTAAAATAATTTACGCTCGGCCCTATAAAGCGTTTAATTCCTGGTGCCATCATCCATTCCAGAAGCGTTCCTCTTCATCGTGAATTATTTTTGAAGTATTTATGTGGACCTCACCGAAAATCACCCCAGTCAGCAAACTGAGAAATGGAAAGGCATTAAGAAGAGGCGTTGACCCCAGGGTCACAGGCATGAGTGTGGCCAGGGTCAATAGGGCAGGAGAGGGATCCAGGGTGGCCGCAGCAGATGCTGACCAGGCTGCCAGGCTCTGTCCTCCCCACCCACGCCTTGGCATGGGCAGGGCACACGTATTTTTTCATACTAATGGTTGTGATCATAACTGATGTGTGTCGCATTTCCATTCGCAAACCACTTCCCCCATGATCTCATGTGTTGCCCTCAGTAAGCCTTGGATGGCAGGTGTTAGCAGCCTCTTTTACAGATGAGGAAACTGAGGCTCAGAGTGATAAAAGGCATGTGCCCGGGTTAGCAGGCTTGGACTTGGATCCAAGCTGCCTGACAGCCGATACCCACTTGGCAGCTGTGAGCCCTTCTTTAGAGCTTGGGGAGCTGGTCTCAGATGAACCCAATGCAGGGGGATTCAGAACTGTTTTGTCCATGCAGTGGACTGCTGGCCCCTCATGGCCACCCACAGACCTACACCCACACTACAAGCAAGGAAGGCCACACCCAATTCTCAAGGACACTGCCTTTGAGGTAGTCAATATTCTTCTTTGTTTGGGGGCCTCTTTTCTGGAGATTGCTGAGGGAACATTTTTAACAGCTAACGAAATTTCCACAATACTCTAGTGATTGTTATTTATTTCAGGTCTTTTATTTGAGGTCTTTCTCTATACCAGGCCCTGTCTCTGATCTCACGGAAATTATATTCCAGTAAGGAAGGCAGACCACAAGCACGTAAACCAAGGGGGAAACAAGGTATTTTTAGAGAGTAATTAATTACTGCCACACGGAAGGTAGACAAAGGATGGTAGACTGTGGCCTGGCACAAGGCTCAGGAAAACAGATCCAGTGGTGACAGAAAGCTTCTATGAGGGACATCTGAATTGGAACCTAAGAAGGTGAAGGTGCCCAGGACAGAAAGGGCAAGAGGGAAGAGTGAGTGCAAAGGCCCTGGGATAGGAACAGGTTTGGCAAGTCTAATGTACCAAAAAAAAAAAAAAAATCATTCTGGCTAGAGATGGAGGTATTGAAGGAACAGTTGAGGATGGGGTTAGAGAGACTGGCAAGATCAGATCATGTAGGGCCTTGAAGGCCATGGTAAGGAGTATGGCTTTTATTCTAACATAAGGGAAGCCACTAGAAGGTTTTAAGCAATGTGATGCCATGAACTGGTTTGTTGGATAAAAAGCTGATAAAAGTTGGTTGTTCCTCAAAAATGTAAACACAGAATTACCCAGTGACCCAGCAATTTCCCAGTGACGCCTTGGTATACACCCCAAATAATCGAAACCAGGCACCCAAATATTCACAGTGCTATTATTTGCGACAGCCAAGAGGCAAAACAACCCAAATGTCCGTCAACGGATGAATGGAAACACAAAATGTGGTACAAACAATACATACAATGGAATATTACTCAACCATAGAAAGGAACAACATACTGGTGTGAGGTACAATCCATGCTAAGTGGAAGAAGTCAGACACAAAAGGTCACATATCGTATGATTCCATTTAAATGAAGTATCCAGAATTGGTAGATGCAGGGAGACAAAAAGCGCATTGCTGGTTGCAGAGTCTGGGAGAGAGGGAACAGAGCGAGACTGCTTAATGGATATGGCTTTTCTTTCAGGGTAATGAACGTGTTTTGGAAGGTAATGTAGTCAGTGGTTGCACAACATTGTGAATGTACTAAATGCCACCAACCTATACGCTTAAAAAATGGTTAATTTCATGGTATGTAAATTTCACCTCAAAAAAAGTTTTTTTAAAAAAACTGGTATTTCTGGGCACATGGATCTTCTATGTCATTCCAGACCAATGTCCCGGACCATAAGGCCCCGCAGGCCCCTCTTCAACCACCTCTAAACAGAGGCTTCAAACACTACACTGGTGACAGCCTGCACCTAGGACCTTCCTTTGATAAGGCTGGTAGGACCCGCAGGCACCCAGTGACTCCTCACTAGAGATAGTCAGGCTAAGAGTCTCTCTGAACACTGATCGAGAAGAGGGGCTCCCCACCCCACTTGCCAACAAATCCCCTTGTTTGCCTGACTCGGTGGGGGTTGGGGGTGAGGGGTAAGGGATTGGGCAGGGTCCCTCCTCTGCTGTCCTCCCCTGTGTCGCAGCACCTGGGGCTCAGGCATAAACAGGGAACCCCAGCAGCACTCCCCACTCCACCCCCAGAGCTGCTGGGGCCCAATTTCTGACAACACCGATGATTCGAGGAGGAAATGGGCAGCGATTTGAGAGGAAAATATAGTTTAAGTGTCAATAATTTTAGAAATATGAGGCATTGATCCCTGTCCGCGGTAATGGGGTTCTCAGCGGGCGCCGCGCGGAATCCCTGCGCCCTCCTCGGTGCCCGACTCCATGGAGAGCCGCTCTCCGCATGGGTCCCCTACCTCGGTGGAAGACCAGCCCTTGGGGACCAGCGGGCTCAGAGCAGCGCCTTGGGGCGGAGACCCTCCCCCGCCTGGCCAACAACCTTGTTTTCTGCCGCGATCGCTTAGGACCCGCACGGGGCTGGCTCAGAGGCCGGGTGCAGGACTCTACGGAGGAAACCCGTCCCCCTCCCGCGGCGACACCAAGGCCCCTTGCGCCCCCGCCTGGCGCCGCGCCCCGCTCGGTGCCCGCCGGGCGCACCAATCCAGGCGCGCCGCCCAGTGACCCTGCGGTCCGCCGGTCCCCCAGAGGAAGGAAACAGAAATTGAAATGAAACCCTACCCAGCGGAGAGCGTCCACGTTGGGCTGGTTTGCTGTTTGGGGGTTCCCGATGCCCCCTCCCCCGTTCGGGCAGGAGAGAAGCACAGTTGGGTGCAGGTCCAGGGCTCTCTTCCTGGTCTCCCTGCACCCGGGGAGAGGGCCCAGCGAGCGTGGGGAAGCCCCCTGGGACCCGCAGTTACTTTTATTGATTTTCTGGTGCTCTGACAGCCAAAAATGGAGGCGTGGTGCGCAGTAGAAATTGGCCAGGCGATGCAGAAAATGCAAGGAAAACGAACCTCCGGAACAAAGGAGTTCGCCCAATTTAGACATTCCTACATCAGTTTGGAATTCTTCCTGCCCTTGAAAAATCTATTTCTTTGAAGTTGAACCTTTTGACCAAAGCTGTCGGTTTCTTCCAAGCCATTTGACTGAACCTGCCACCCAAAATCACTTTGTAAACAAAGAAAAAGGCAGGGGCTGACCCAAGGTATGATGAACAAGTCGGGGGGGGGGGGGAGGGCTTCTGGTTTCACTTTTTCAGTGTGCATCCTTGATTTAAAAAAATGTGACCTCTAACCCTCAACTTTGCTATCCTTCCCTTTCCCACTGCCTGCTTTTTCTGGGAGCAGCCGGGAGGTTGATATATTTTAGACAAATCACAGCAGCCAACTTCCTGTCCGGCCCCATTTCTACTGGGAAAGCCAGGCTCCACCTCTCCAGGGTTCAGGTAAAGGGATTGATGGAGCCTCCTTCATGGCCTCTTCCAGCCGAACTTCTCATAATCCGATGCATAAATAATCACATGTTTTATAAATAGCTGCGGACAAGAGGCTGTAAAACAACGAAGATATATTTGTGCCTTTATGTCCTAGAAATATTTCCTAAAAGGACTGTTTTATTTGGTGTGGGTTGAATGTGGGCGTGTGTATACATAACAATCCCCAAAGTTTTCCCTTGCCCCCCTCCAGGTCAGACCAGCACTATAGTTAGCAAATTGATAAGGTTCCATGGGCAAGCTTTATTCGTTCTGACACGAGCCTATGACACTTTATAAAAAGAAGTAATCCAGAACAATCTCTAGGTAATTAACACCTAGATAAACAAACATAAATTTCTATATTGCATTTATTTGGACTACCACTCAAATATGCGTGAACCATGCTTTTTTAATTAAAAGATAAATCCATGTGACACTTAGCCTCAAACTTAATTATTCAGCATAGTATAATAAAAAATAGAGCCCATTAAATGTGTCTTGCACTGTATTTCTGTATTAACAGCAAAACAGTTCGGTCTGGGATCATTTAAATTTTCCCCCTCCTCTTTGCTTGTGGTTTCCCTGTTCACATAAGCCCTTCTTCTCCCTCCTGGCCTCCCTCCCTCCCTCCCTCCCTTTCTCTGTCTCTCTCTTTTCTCTTAACACCAACAGGTGAAGAGATTAAAACTCTACACAAGCCCCTACACGGAATGCTCAGCTGGGCGACATTTTTAATATTGCATTACCCTCTGAATTTTTTTCCTTCCCCATGGAAACATACCTCTAGTTCGGCGGAACGTGCCCAGCCCCTCTGTCTTGAAAAGAAGATCACAATATTTAACACTAATTTCCTTGGGATTGTGCTTACAATACACCAGGTGAGGTTTTCATAATATACTGTTACAATACAGATGTTAAACAGAGAGGGGAAGGAAGTGTGCAAATCCCAAACTACACGAGACAGCAGGGTTATCTTTATAAAAGTTTCAGCACAAAATAGTACCTTAACACCGACTCTCAGCATCTCAGCAGCTTTTGGCTGCCAGGAAGAGAAATTCACGTGCGAGCCATTCCCCATCCAGTCGGAAGTAGGAACAAACATTGCTTCAGTCACTCAGCAAGACTAGATAAAATGGTGACCATGGGCCAGGCGCCGTGTGAAGTGCTGCATGTGCCTTTGTCCCCTTTCGTCCTTACGGCAAAGGAGGATGTGGTAGGAAAGGCTTGAACCCAAATCTCAGCCCCTCAGCTCCCCCAGATGGGCCTTGCCCTGGCCTCCTGGGTTGCTGGCAGCAACAGTGGGCTTAGACCTAGGGGGATCAATCATTCGGTTTGCCCAGGACTGCCCAGACTTCAGCACTGAAAGCCCCACGTCCTGGGCTATTTGTCCTCCTATGAGGAATCCTCCAGCAAATGGCACTGCTGCCAGTGCCACTGTGGTCCAGCTTGTCCGCTGAGGGTTGAACTGGAGCCGTACTAAGACGCCGGACTGGATACAAGAGACTCGCATCCACTCCTTCCCGGGGAGCTGAGCCCTCCAGGCTTGAGCGATAACTGCCAGTTCTCTCAGATCCTGTAAATCTGTTGAAGTCATTTGCATCCCTCGACATGGACTCTCCTCTTGGCTGCAGAATGCGCTGCGTTTCAATGTTAAGTGGGTTCCTCGCTGTTGTCACTTTTCATAACAGTCCTCCGAACCTGGCGGTGCCTGGCTTGCTCTCTGTACAGCACTCTACGTATGTACTATCTCATTTAATGGCACAAAGAGCCTTTTGTTTTGGACACTTTCCACGTTACAGATAAAGAGGCAAGTTTGGAGCATTGGCATGCTCTGCCAGGATCGCATAGCTACTGCGAGGCTGACAGGAGATCAGAGCCCTCGCCATCCCCAGCTGGCCCTTTGCACATGTCCTGTACCCAGCTCACTCTCACTCACTTAAGTCACTGCTTCAGGGTGTCTTCCCTGATGTGAGAAATCGTGTTATTTTTGAATCTCGTCTTCCGGATGTTTCATGTTTACTTACGTGATTAACAGACTGAAGTCTGTTTTCTCCACAGACAGCGATCTATGTATGGACCTGATCCCTGACTTACCAGTGTGTCTCCAGCTCCTGGCCTGATGCCTGGCATACAGTAGGTCCCCTGTAAACTTTACTCAACAAGTGAGTGCAATAGCATCAAATCCCAGGACCAGTCATTTTCCTGCTACATCTCCCCAGATACTCCCCAATACTCTGAAAGTATCAAGGAGGTTATTAATACCGTGATTTTTTTCTTTAATGAGGAAACTGGAAAACAGTTTAAGACATTTGTCCAGGATCTTCTTGTCTGAAGCAGGTGGGTGTGGAAGAAAGGCTCTGACTATCAGAGCCTTTCCCCAAACGTGGAGGCTACAGCGTATGGTGTTTCATAGGTGTGAAATCAATCCCAAATTTATCCATAACTTATTACACCACAGTAGCTCAATACCTAAAATTTACAAAACCTATATATGATCTCCCTGACTTTATTGCATTTAATTTCATTGTTTCACAGATACAACCAATGAACTCAGGACTGTTAAATCGTTCAGGATCAAGCAGCCAGTAAGTAGTATAGTTAGGGATAAATTTAAGTCTGTACTCCCCTTATTTTGTAATTTTCTACAAAAAAGACAATCGTCTATGACTGAACATTTTGATGGAAATATATATTGATGCTTCTGAGAAAGGCTTTCTTCTGGTTTTATTTTTATTTTACAACAGCTTTATTGAGATATAATTCACATATCATAAAATTTACCCTTTAAAAGTGTACAATTCAGTGGCTTTTAGGATATTCAGACTTGGTCAACCCTCATTATGACCTAATTTTGGAACATTTTTATCACTCCAAAAAGAAACCTTGAACCCGTGAGCAGTCACTCTCCGTCCTCCCCTGCCCCAGCCCAGGAATCTGTCCTTATGCCCTATTCTGGACATTCTAGACATTTCTTATAAATGGGATCATATAATATATGGTCTTTCAAAACTGGCTTCTTTCATCCAACATCTTGTTTTCAAAGTCTGTCCCTGTTTTAGTATGCATCTGTGCTCTGCTCCTTTTCATGGCAGAATAATATTCCATTCTACAGATAAACCACATTTTATTCATCTTTATTATACACGTCTTGAAAACACATTTTGAGCCAAGCTGTAAAAACTGGGAGACGTAATGCAAAATCCAGGTGTCTGGTGTCTCTAAAAAACTCAGAAGCTCTGATGCCACATTCCTCATGGCAATGACAAGCAATTGCTAAGGGTCCACACACACCCCTGAGATCCCTCCCCCCATCCCTCCTGGCTTCTTTCCCCCACTGAGATGTCTTGCCTGTCCCCTGGAGGCATTTTGATTTGGGATCCACCATGTAAGTGGAGTTATGACACCTCAGTCAACCTCCCACCTTGATGAGGTCACTTCCAGGCCCTTCCCTATAACCTCGTGACTCACCTGTGCTCCTTGCTGTTCATAACAATGGACAGTCAGGTCTGCTGAAAATTCCATTCCAGTCGCCCCAGCTCCTATGCATTGACGCCAATAGTCTGGCATCCTGAAAGAAACATGGTGATTTGCAAATTCCTACGCAATGTGGGTGGATGCTTTTGCCTGCAACATTTCCTTGGGCCCCCCATACTCCAGTGCTGCTGCCAGCACTATGCAAGCTTGGCTTTGAAACCAAACCAACAGCAACCAAAAAGCAAATCAAAAAGCAACTCTGGGCATTCAGTGTGGCGAACACACTTCAAACCTTCTCAAATCGCTGTTATCAGTAGCCCTTATACCATAGATTTTACTGTTCTCTATTCTTTTCCTTTTCTTCCAGAGGAAGAATTCAGATTATCCCCTGTAAAAGCCTTCCTTGCATTTAATGATTTTTTAAACACCTTTCTACCAATAAAGGGGAATAATAGATCCCAATGCTGTCAGCGTCCTATATCATTACTGCGATAGGAAGAGCGTTTGTCTGTGCACTCGTTTAACCTTACTGAAACCAGTGTCCAGGAACCTTTGAAGAAGCGTAATTCCCACATGCACATGGGTGTGCGCGCACACTCACACACACGTGCGCTCACCTTATGTATACTGCATAGAGATACTCCCTGGGCTTAAACAGCACATGGCTGCGGGGACCATCCCCCCAGGACACTGCCAAGCTTTTTATGAATATACAGGATTTGACCAAGCCTTAGCAGAGCCTGACAAAGCTGCAAAAATACGTTTTACTCTTCCTAATAAACATAAGTGAATAGGAAAAGATTTTTTTTCCAGAGGTAGAGGTTTTATTGCGTAAAACACTGGATAAAACCGGACTGCTTCAAAGACATTTTATTCTAACAGCGGAAAGAAACAGTCATTGCTGAAAAAACAACTTTTAATACTTTCTATACCAGAATAAAGTTCTGTCAACTGATGTATTATAATAATAAATAATGACCAAGAATAAACTTTAAATACAAAGTTTTCTACTTGTTACAAGCATAGCAACAAAATCCTCTACGCTATTGATCTCAGATTTCCTCCAAGATAGATTTTTTTTTCTTTGTGTAGGAATGTAGACAGTATTATGACCAGCATCACAGACTACAGAAGTTACAGGGAAAAAACTTGACATGTTTAGATAGGAGGACCTGGTGACATTCAGAAACTGACACTGCATCACTGTGGCTGTCACTTGTTTGTATTACAAGTTACAAATGTTCTGGAAAGAAGGCCTGTGTCAGAGGGGGAAATAAGGACACGGTAGCACTGGACAAAATGGAATCAACACACACGCCACAAAGAAGAGGGGATGTTCCCAGTGTCACAAACAGAATTATTGCCTGTCGCATCTGACGATGCTCAGAAGACACAAAAGAAGACCAAAAGAGCGCCCAAAGTGCTAGAAATGGAATGTGGCTCTCATGTTTCTTTCACTTTTTTTTCTCTTGTTTTTTTTCTTTTTACTTTTTTTTTCTTCTTTTTTTTTAATATTTTTCTTTGCTAAGATACCAAAGGCAGGGCAAACACACAGAAAGCAAGCGACTGGCACAGTCACCAAACACAGTAGTGCAGTTAAAATCCTAAAGCTCACTACAGTCAGAAAGTTTTCAATAACATTTCAGTCCTTCCTCTAGGATCATAGAAACAGTTGCATTAAGTTTATCAACTTGATTTAAGTAAGGCAGTGAGAACTATTCTAGAAAAACAAGAAAGCAGCTTGCTCTATGCCAGATGGGTCCACGTTGATCAGTGACCTCGTTTTCACCGAAACCTTGGGTAGATGACACTCTCTCAACAGCATATGCAAACCGGATTCCTTATTAGCCTGAGATTCCTTCCGGTCTCAGGATCGCGCTAAGCATTTTATTTACATTGATAGCAGTTTAGAATTTTTGTAAACTGCTGTAGGCAGAGCTGAAGTTTTTAAGGCCCTGGGGTTTTATTCTGTGCTCCCAGCCTGCAAGGAAATATCGACTTTTTTTTTTTTTTTAAGTCTGAATGATTTTGTTTTAGAAGAAGTTAATACTTCAATACTTCTCTATCGTCACAAGCAACAGCACCAATTTCGTGTCACTCAAAGGAAGTATGTTAAGAGGCTGAACTTGTATGCCATTCTAGCAGATTCAAGAATAAACCCTTAACTAGTCTTCTTAAATCGTTTTTTTTTTTTTTAATGAGTTAAGTGGTTCATTATTGGCCCTCAAAATCTCCCTCTGGGTGGTGCAGAACTTGATAAATTTGGAGTATCCAATCAGTAAAAAATCTAAAATCTACAAAAATATAGAACACATTTGTTTTACAAAAACAGACATTTTTAACTCAAACAGTTTTCTTCATTAGCGATAGAGAGCAGGATGTTTAGATTCGTCTTTTAATACAAGCTATTTCATAAGAGCTTGTCGGAGAAGAAAATCTCGCTTCATGTCTGTGATACTTACAAAAACGAACACATGAAAAAAAATCTGATCATAAGGACCGGAGCAGCCTTCATTCAAGTAAAATGTTTAAAATCATAATAAAAAAGAAGCTTTCTATTATTACGTGAAATCCCACTTCTCACCAGCACCTTCTATAGATAGGGTTGGCTAGTTTTCCTAAACCACATTTTACATAATGTACCCCTAATTTGTTTTTATTTGCAACTTCTTTTTCATCAAAAAAACAAAAACAAAAACCAGACAAGCAAGAAAAACAGCATTTCCCTCAATACTGCAATTTGATCTAAAAAAAAGGAATTACTCCTCAAACCTGCAATGGGCATTTGTCTGCAGATGATTTCTGACTATTGATTCATTTGGTTGTGTATTTTTTTTGTTTTAATGCACATTTAAGATGGCAAACCTCTGCAGTGCCGGTCAGCCCTGGCGCTGGCTGTGGGCGGTCTAGGGTTTCTTCGCGCGTGCAGTTGGGACACCACGTGAATTGATTTTCTCTGCAGTGACCGCTCCAGTCTGACTGGCACCGCGGCTGCCTCCCAGCACATCTCATTAGGGTGGGAGGCAAATGGCAGCAGCTGGTGTCAGATTATAGAGGTGTTTTCAACAATGAAAACACAGCCCCTCCATCTTCAAGGCAACACTAAATCATTTAGATGGTATCATTTTTCAGTTAAGAGCATGATTTTGGGACAAAGACGACTTAAGAGTTGGAAGGGCCCCCAGCTTTCTCAAGCTTGGAGGACACCAAGCGTTTCTGAAATCACTTCTCTTCCACCTGCATTGTTTGGAAGTACTTGTTGCCGGGTAACAGTTTAGCAGCCATTTTCAAGGGCTGGGGATTTTTTTTCTTTAATATATATATATAGATATCTTTTTAAATTTTTTTAAATGTTCTATACACTAGTGGGGGAGTTGTACATGATTTTTTCCCCTTGGAATGCAGTTAGCAAACTCTTTTACCAGATGCATAATCTTAAAACTGTGTAAAATAATGTTGCAATATACAGGTCAGTTTGCTCAGTTACGCTGCTCCTGGGCTTTGCAGCCTTCCTCTGTTAGCTCTGCTGAGCTCCCCGCCTTGACAGCTGTGGGGTCTTCGAAATTCCCAGAAGCCTCCGAGTCGACTCTGGAGCGCTTGAACCTGCGGTCGGGGTACTGACTATTGTCAAAAGGCATACGATGGACGCAGAGCACGTGGGTCTTCAGGTTTCCCTTCTGAGAGGCACTGTAGGGACAGTATCGGCACTGGAAAGGCCTGTGACCTGCGGGCACAAAGAGGCATCGGTCAGCTTTTCTGCTTGCTCCCTCCCGGACCCCCCACGGCTCAGAGGACAGCATCACTATACCAATGGTATCAGTATTATGATTGCAGTTTACGTTGCAAAAATCAAATTGGCAAAGGACAGAAAAGTAGCCACTATACCTATCTGGACAAATAATAAGTTACTCGGAGAAATAATAAGTTACTGACTGATAATGACTTACACAGGGATTTACAAGATCTTTCCATCCTAGGGAGAGCTTTAATTCAGACTTTCCGGGTGACAGGAGAGAATGTTCCCAACGCCTAGATCTTTTTTTCTCCCATACACTGTTAGGTAGCCAATATTTTAGGCTTTGCAGGCCAAGACACAAAATCAAAGATATTACGTAGGCACCTCTGTGACAAGAGAGGAAATAAATTTCCAACGCTTTATTGATGACATTCAAAACATTTTTTTAGACGCTGAAATTTGAATTTCATATAATTTTCGTGGGAGATGAAATAGTTTTTCTTCCTTCCCCCCCCCCCCCACCATTTAAAAGGTAGAAACCGTTCCTAGCTCCCAGGCAGTACAAAAGCAGACAGTAGAGGGATTTGACCCCTGGACTGTACTCGGCTGACCCCAGTTCTACACCTACACAAAGCCATAAATCCCTCCGCCTGGGATTCTGACTCAGGTCTCAGCACTAAGCCAGTTCACTTTCTTATCCTCCCATCAAGTCTTTACAGATAAGCAACCGAGCATGAGGAGGGAGTGTGTGTTTGCAGAAGGGTGACAGAGAGCCATGGCCCAAGCCTCGCTCTGGGGCAGGGCTGGAAGTACTAAGCTGGAGGAATTTGCAGAACCACTGGGTTTCAAGAGGCCGCACTAGAAGATATCGGTGGGAACCAAAATGTTCAAATAACCATGGCCAGTGTAGTTTTAAAGAAGTTAGGTTTTGAATAGTAACCCTTGAACTCAAATTTTTCTAAAAATGCTCTAAATCGGAACAGAAGGTGGACTCTTGTGGAAACCCACCCACCCCTCCGTGCTTGATTTCCCTGTCCCAATGTACAGCAGACATGCACACATTTCTGCCATCTTGGGGCACCAGTGAAGCTTCTGGTTTGGGAAGTTATAATAGGACAATTGCATTCCCCCTCATGCTCATATGCATGTCCATTCCCGGAAACTCATGAGTACTGTCCCACCCATCAGCCCCCAGAGAGGTCAAGGCCCAGGGCTGGGTTTCATTTGCTCAGAAAAATAAACAAGTAAATAAATAGGCCCAACCTTGTACACCAGAAAACATCCAAACAGCACACTCAGCACTTCTGCTACCACAGTAATAGCAGAAGTCCTGTGCATCTACTTAGCAAAGCAGTCTTGTTCCTGAGAAACTGGAGGCCAACCAGATGTCTGGAGCTGAAGCTCACTTTCACTTCTCATTGCACACGGTCCTAGAGTCTTCCTTCTTTCTGACTTGGTTTGTGCAGTTAGTGCTCTCTTTCTTCTCTCCTAGTCAATTGATCTCCAGGATGAATCTCTTCTACCTGGTTGACTCTTTCTCTTTCTTATCCCCCCTCAGAGGCTCATCCAGTGGTTTCCAACTCTTGCCTAGACTATGAACATGGTGGCCTATAGGAGGACTTCGTGTTTCCCAGTGGCCCACCTCCAGCCCATCTGCGCCCCCCACCCCAGAATACTGGAGTGAGCCCCTAAAGCAGGAGCTCAGCTGTGATTTCCTTGCCTCAAATCTTTGATGGCCACTTGCCCTTTAAGAAATAATCAGGACCTCCAAGTCCAGTCCCAGGCACCTGTCCCGCCTCCTCTGGAGCATGCTTCCTTTGTCCACACCAAATCACACCATTAACGGTCTCTGCAAAAAGGCTCCATTCTGCAGGGACTCCATTCTGCAGGGTCTTGCTGTGCAACGCTCTCCCTGAAATACCACTTCCATTCTCTCTCTCCTTTCGAGGTTCCGCCCAACCGGGATGTCGCTTTTGTGGGCTACTGTGGATTGATCCCCCTGAGTGGCTGTGAGTTCCTGGCAGAAAGCATAACCCTCTTAGGACCATTGGTGCCAAGCCTGCTGCCTGGCACAGAGCAAGCAGGCATGAACTGTTTATGGAACTCAACTATTATCTTATTGCTTCACCTTGCCTTTTTTTGAAGGTATTATAAATTTCTGGATAGGGCTTCTGCTTCTTTTGTTTCTATTGTTGCATCTAACATGAGGCTGAATCTGATCAACTTTCCCACTTGCCAAAAACCGGTTTGCAAATCTGTGGACTTTGGAGTTAAGAATAAATGAAACCCAAGAAAAGTACACTTGCAGCTGGCCCTTCTGCATAGCCTACCGCAGCAAGACAGGCAGCAACAATCAGCAGGAGGGGCCCGGGCCTTGCCTGTCAGGTAAGAGAAAGATTTGCCAGTGTCATTCCTGCCTTCCTGCTACTCAGTGCCACCCTCAGGGCTTCACCTCTCCCACAGAAGACAGGGAAGGCCCTGGGTTGGTGGGGAAGGAGAACTGAGCCTCATATTTCTTATGTGGATTTAGGAATTTTCTAAAGAATGTAAATGGCCCTATTCATCACACTGGACTAGGGCACAGACAACAGGGAAGAATCCGGTCAGTGGCAATAGGGTAGGAAAAACCATTCTCTCCACCAGAATAGTGACTCTAAGTCAGTCCTAAGTTCGGGATCAGTGAGTTTCAAGCAGATCCCAAGACCCAGACAACCAATTCAAGAAGCTGTCATCGCTGTGGACACTAAACTACACCCAGGGCTCCAGGAGAGAAGATTCTGAGTACTTTGGAAGAGCAACTCTTGAGCAGAAGAAAAGAGGGCCCGAATCTATAGTCAGAGGCATTTGAACTAATTGAAGGTCATCCAGAAAGCCTGAGTAGAACCAAGACACCAGTTCTCAGGACGCCTAAGAAATGTTTTTAAAGTTTTACCCAAATCTTCTCAGGAACAGACCGCATTTTCTGGGTAGCCACCAGGGGCAGCTCGCTGGCCGCCCACTATGCTAATGGCCATGGCTCACCCAAAGCCAGAGCTAGCTCACCGACTGAAGTAGCAAGTCCCTGGTGGAGAATAGCACCATGGTCTGACCGGTCTCCAGAGTTAAGAACTCCAAATAATAAATAAATAAAAATCAAAAATAAAACCAGAACTCTTGGTACCATGATCCAAAGAGTCTAACACGAGCACGAAGCAGAATGACCAAACTGTGGTATCGTTCAATACATCTACCTCAGGTCCCCAAGATTCAATGTGGTTCTGTTCTTCCACTGTTTTTGCCCAACTGTCTAGGCTATTTATTATATTTTCTCTTTTTTTAATGTTTATTTACTTTGAGAGAGAGAGAGAGAGAGAGAGAGAGCAAGCACATGAGCAAGGGAGGGATACGGCAGGGGGGTGGAGTGTGGAGAAAAAGAATCCCAAGCAGGCTTCAGTGTTGTCAGTCCATAGCCTGATGCAGGGTCTCAATCTCATGAACCATGAGATCATGACCTAATGGTCATGATCAAGAGTCAGATGCTTAAGTGACTGAGCCACCCAGGCGCCACGAATTATATTTTTCATTATCATTATGAATATTACATTTCTGTATGAATTCTATGCTCCAAACTTTGGAAGCCACTTCTCTGCAAGTTGTATCACCAGGGGAGCACTGCAACATGCATCTTGGCAAGTCAGGTGGAGAACCTGGAATGTCACCTTTATTCACCATAAAAGCCTTCTGTTGAATTGGCCGATGTGGCATAAAAGCACCTAGTACATTTCACCACCAATTGATTTTAAAATATTAATCACGATTTTAACCTATGGCACTAGCTGAACCTCTATGTCTTGGGAGACTCAAAGATGCTCTAGAATTCTGGCATATTTGGATACATCTGTGGTCAAAACAGTATTGAATTCATTTTCATTTTAACTTAGGTTAAAGTTAAACCTAACTTTAGGTTATGGAAGTTGGAAGTGAGATGAAAATCTAGATGTGAGATGGAAATCTAGATGTAAATGTATATAACATATGCATGTGTGCATTTAGAAGGAAGTCTATACAATATTAGAATCATAATAAATCCTGACCTTGCAATATACCCTGTAGGTAGAAGCATTGTAGATAATAAAAAATAGTACTTAAAGATCCCGCAAGTCTGCATTCCATAGTTTCTCACATATATTTTTGTATACTATCTTCATATTTGAGCTGTGGGGAACTTTGGTCAAGGAGTGACATCAGCCCCATTGTACAGATGAGGAAGGTAAGATAAAGTGAACCTGGATGGTTTCGATTTAAAACAAATTTCCATCAGATATAAAGTACTCAGATGCCCTAATTCTCCAAAATCCTTACAAGAACCATGATTGCGTATGTTCTTATAAGATACACATACACACATACAACATCCACCCCAGCTTCTGAGTGGCTGTTGAAAGACCCAGAAGGCAGCTTGTTCTCCAAAGGATCAAATTTCAAGCAGAAGTCTGTCCCTTGGTGCCATTTGTTCCCAAACAGAAAGCTATTGTTATGCAAAGCCCTTTTGAAATTTGATACATTTCTGAGTCCAGCTAAACGTGGATGAATCAGTTAAAGTTTCTCGACGCTATTTGTACACTTGAAGCCCCTGGTATTGGCGCAAATGAAGTGATGTCTGTGGAGTCTGTGAGCTTTTGGTCAGAGACCATAAGAAAGGGCTTGAGAACAAACCTCAAATCTGAGAGCTCCCTGGAATAGTTCACTGTGTGTTCAAATATTTGTGACAGAGAAGGGATCCATTTGCACGCAGAGGTGGGGGGGTAGGGAAAGGAGGGAAGTGACCTGGCTGGGGTGGAGGTGGGGCTTAGGGGAAATACCATCTCTGGAAGGAAGCAGGTCATCCGTCCCCAAGTCCCCAGAGGAGAAGCTGGGGCAGCCCTCAGAGTGACAGGACAACCCCTCGGTGAGCTTTGAACTCTGCAGACCTCCACCACCCATCTCTTTTGAGTGAGCTGGAATCCAGCCCCGTCGCGTGTGCCACCTTGCTAGCCTGGAGATAGAGTTGGCGATGCACCTGGGTCTGCAGGTGGCAATGAAGATGCTAATGTTCATCAATTTCCAAGAAGCAGAAAAAGCTTCCCCATTAGCAACTAGCATCAAGACATGGCCTCTCTCCAGCTGAACCCCACCAAGGAGGACCACACTCCAGAGCGGTGAAGATGGGGAGCTATCTTGGCTTGGCATTTTTGCCTTGTATTCGGGTGTCTTTCTGTGCACAGTAGACAGTGTGAGTCTGGCCAGGAGCTTGTGTTCAAAGCATAGCTCCCCCCCTTACGAGGTTAGGAGGCTATGTAACCCTAACTTCAGTCTCCTCTGTGTCTGCCCTCGAGTAAGGAATGTGATCTCTCGGGGCTTCAGTTCCCACACCTTGAAAATGGGGGCAGTAATACTAATACCTCCTCCATTGGATGTTGTGAGGAGCAAATGGAATAAGGTGTCAAGTCTGGAAAGAATACAGAACTATATAGACGTCAGCTGTCTGTCACTGTCATGCTTGCTATTCCCATTGTTGTCATCTTGCAGCCTGTCCAAGCCTGGTGGGGGCCTCTGTGTTCTGCTCTTCTTCAAATGTACTGATCCAGAGAGTGTCTCATGTGCCACTGTTTTGTGCTACCTGCCTCAGGTGGTCTTCAGTGGAAGCTTGGGATATTGTCTGTCCTCGGGGCATCTGCCCTTGAATGGGAGCTCTGGGAAACTGGACATCACAGTCCAAAGGAACACGTTGTTAACGTTCCATTTCCCTTGAATGAAGTTCAGCAAATATGGGTTAGGATGGGCTTTGGGTCTGACCCCACGCCGGAAACATCTCCCCACCTAGTGGATCCTGTTCCAGCCAAGGGCGAGGCCAGAAACAACACTTTGGGGCAATGCAGGAGGTGATACAGTAGAGGTGACTGGGGGTGAGCCTCTGTTCGTCTTTAGACAGTCTTCACCCTCAACCTCCCCAGAGTTTGCTGTCTCTGCCATACAGAACTCTCTGTGTTCTCCAAATGCTTCATACTCCTTCCTGCCACAGGACCTTTGCTCCATCCCTTCTTGTTCTCTAATCTGTACTGCTCTTTTCCTCTACTTCATCTAATTAGTGTGTAGCCATATCCTTTAGCACACCTTGCCTCCGCCGCCAGGAGGCCTGTTCACTCCAGACTCACCATGACGGTGATGAGGGCCATCATCTCAAAATCTTCTGCGGTAGAGGATCCATCAAGGGTAACTGAACATAAACAATTATGTCTGTCCTCCTCATTGGACAGTCAGCTCCATGGTGCAAGGGCTGTAGGGTTTGCTTTTTGGGTTTTATGATTATTGCTGTTTCTCCCCACCTAGCACAGTGCTTGGCCCATTGCAGATATCCATCAATATTTTTCAAGCAAAGGAAGGGATGGATGGATGGATGGATGGATGGATGGATGAAGAAATAATGGGAGAGGCAGCTAGGAGAAGGGACAGGGAGAGAAGTGCTACTCCAGACAGGGACAGGCCTGAGCCCAGACACAGGGGTAGGGAGCCTGGCATCAGTGAAAGGGTCTGGGAGCAGGTCATGGTGGAGGTGAAGCCCAGTGAGGGAGCTGGACAGAGGCCAGGCTCACAGGACCCACGGGGGACCAGTGCCCTCTTTCCATGGGAGAAGGGAAGTGAGGAGGCCTTTCCAGCCCGGCCTCAGCATGGCTGAATGTGGAGAGCCCCAATCCCTGTCTGCAGCCAGGGCCCTGGGCCCTGATGTGCGGCCAGATGGGTGCCCCCCGCTGCCCCCCCACCGCACTCCGTCTCTCTACCTCTCACTTCGAGACCATCAACATTTCCCATCACTGCCATGTGAAAAGTAAGTACATCATACGTTAATTTGTATTGTCACTGCGCCGTAGAGCCGTGGTAAAGAGCACATTCATTTTTAATCCACTATGAATAATATATAAATATGTATACAGTGTGGAGGGTCAAGAGGAGTAAGGAGAAAGCAAGTCGTACATTGTTTATAACAAAAGTGAGGAAACGAGATATTTTTCTTACTTGCTACGATGGAAATATCTGCTCTTTCTCTGTACCTAAGGAGGAGCGGAAAATGCCTCCCCTTGGGGGACCATCCATTAATTATAGCCCCACACTTGTGGGCAGAGATGGGGCTGCTTCACGGGGCTTCCAGATTTTCTGAACTGATGGTTTCTCTCCGGGGGCAGGGTGGCAGATGGGAGGGGTGGAGGAGTCTGCGGCCCATCGCTGGTGTTTCGCCTCGAGACAACTCATCAGGGCAATATTTCCGGGAACTGCAGCAATCGTCCTCTCAATCCCACCAGGAGGGACATGTGTTAGACAGGAGTCTTCCCATTTCACAGATGAGAAAACTGAGCCCAGGGAGATTAAATAATTGTTCAATGTCAGGAGTATTTGGCTAGCTGGTTTCTGACCTGGAATTCAACCTTAGGACTGTCCCACAGCAGATGCTCCTCTCTGCTCCCTCCTGCCAGTCCCTGGAAATTGCTTGTTGATAGATTCTCCACAAAGGGCTATCTTTCATCAGGACCCAGGATGCTCCAGAAGGGAGTCTATGAACACCCTGGAAGGGTGTGCACTATAATGTGTGTGTGTATGATATTGCACACGTCACCTGCCACACTGCTTTAGGGACAACAGGCACTGCTGTGGCCTCGAGACACCCACCAAAGCCAGGCATTGTGCACATGGCTGTCACCGAGCCACAGGACTCCCAGACTCTGTCACACAACTCCTGGAACCCCGCCCACTTCCATGAGCACACATTCAGCACCCACTGCATGCATTGCACTGAACAGATTGCTGTAGGAACGATACAGGACTTTCGGCACCACGAGGGCAGGAAGGGCATCTCTTCTGCATGCCTGACACAATGCCCACCAATACATGCTAAGTGACTGGCCACAGTCTCGAGGCTGCCTTCAGGGGTGATAGGCTAGTGGACACCCTCACCAGTGGGAGGAGAGAGGGGCCAAGAGTTTATGAGGAGAGGACCTCCAGCTGCTTTGAGCCAAGTTCCAGTTTCCCGTCAAAAAGATGCCTCCGAGGACAGGCCCCAAAAGAGTCCTGGGAGAGGAAGAACATCCTTGAGGAAGGACACGTGTGCTGTTTTGCCACAGGCAGGATCTATATGTCGTGACAGAGGCACAATTCTGGATGTTGGAACAAGGGGATCTAGAGTGGAGAGAGACAATCTCCGGTCATGGTACCTGGTCAGCACAAGGAAGAGGGTCCAGAAGAGGGTCACACTTGTAAGTGGGAGGGAGTGGGGTCCTTGGCCCCGGGGTAGATGCAGAGTCATGGGCAATCCCCCCGCATCCTCATACCACCTGCCATCTCTCAGACCAAGGCAAGCATTTCAGACCAATCCCACCGGGCCCTTTTATTGGTCATTGAAATAAATGCAAAACGACCACATGAGGGTCAATGAAGAGGAGCATTACTGCCATGACTTCTAGATCAGCCTTGGCCACAGCCCATTTGCAGCCTGGGCAGCTGTGGACCCCCAGAAAGCTGCCCGCAATAAGTCCAGGGCTGACTCACCTGGAGACACTACCATTTTCCTTTCTGAAATACCTTCCTTGGAGCACAGGGTCATGAAGAATTTCTAAGAGCCCAGAAGGGTCTCCCATGCCCACATCTTATGGCACTGTTTTCTAGAAAGGACCAGCTCACACGCATAGAGCCATGAGGCTTGGGAAGCACCTCCTCTGAGAGGTCAAGAGGGCTCCTGAGCAACACCACTCCTCCTGCGGCACCCCAACCGTGAGCCCTGTGCTTTCCATGAGAGTAGGGACATTAGCACAGCAAAGGCTGGTAGTTAAGAAAATGGCTCCACCTATAGGGCCAGTTGTGTAGGTTAGAAACTCGGCCCCAGAGGAGGACCCACAGGCCTGGGAGGAATCTAAGCCCCGTGATGGACACCATGGACTCCTGGGCGGTCGTCTGGTCTCCACTTGGCTCTCACCTGCTGCATCCTCTATGCGTCTCCTGCTGCCCCTGAAGCTGCGAAGTGGAGGGACTTCTGCCCAGGACCCTGGCCATCCTTCCAGCTTCAATAGGCTCAGCAGAGGCAATGAGATGGGTAAAGATATACATGAACACACATGGAGCCAACAGAAAGAGCTATTTCACAGTTGCACACATCTGTATATATATAAATATATATATATAAATATATATATATATATATATATTTAATTTCCCTAATTCCAAATAGGCAAGAATGGCTCTAATCAGGTACGTAATTTATGTTTTCAGTTTTTGAAAAAATATTCATCCATCTAATCAAAGATGCTAAAACACTTTGGAATATCCTTAGTATAAATAATTTCAGGTTTCAAATATCGTGTGATTTGGGGTTTAATTTAAAACACTACCAAAAAATATTTCACTGGTTTAAAAGCAAATTTTAATCCATGTGGCAATGGATCAGAGACATCAGTGTGAACTTGTGTTTAGTTCAATATATGTAACACAGATATGGGCATACGCAGGGGTTAGTATACACACTTACGTGTCCTTGTCACAGCAGCTGAGTGGGTCTAGAACCCGTGACATCCCAGCAGCAGCACCCACACTTGATTTGTAGCACCATTCTCGAGAAAAGGAACCAAGCGGGCGCCTGTGGGGCTCAGTCGGTTAAGCGGCTCTTGATTTTGGCTCAGGTCATGATCTCATGGTTCATGAGTTCAAGCCCCATGGAGGGCTCTGCGCTGACAGTGCAAAGCCTGCTTCGGTTTCTCTCTCTCCCTCTCTCTCTCTGCCCCTCCCCCGCTTGTGCATTCGTATGCGCTCTCTTTCTCTCAAAAATAAATAGGCAAAAAAGAGTTTAAAAACAAACAAACAAAAAGAAAACAAAAGCCTTTTTGTAGAAATGGCTGATTCTAGTGTGGGAACAAGAAATACACAAGATGGTCCTGGAGGATTTTTGCCAGAAGGTAAGGAATTGCTCAAAAGACCCACACGTTGATGGGGGTACACCAAAGTAGCATAGAGTCAAACGAAAGAGCCCCCAATGGCCAGAGCTGGAGCAATTTTTGCCACAAAGTGAGGGACATAGTATCAGATTCTAGCCCCAAGTATCAATAAGCACCTACAAGTCACACTGACCTAATTAGATGGTTGAATTAATAGCTGCAAGGAGTGGCGTTCCAAGTCCCGCATCCACCCTCCCCTGAAAATGCTGGGAGAGAATACAGTAGGAGGAGGGATGAGGTTTGCTGTGTGATGTGGGGCGAGCCACCAGCCCCTCTGTTCCTGGCTCCGGTCTTACACGGAGGGCAGCGCCCTCTGTCTTTGGTCTCCTCCATCATCTTTCAGGATGAAGTCACTCCCCCAGAGACCAACATAGGCATTGTTAGTGTATTATTATATTACACATCTAAAAATCTCCAAAAAAGGAAACTAAGTTCATCAACCCTTTGAAAGTTATTTAATGATAAACATAAATGCTTTCATAAAATCCGGGGAATGATTTAAGATCCCGATCAATAGTTGCCAGTGAGTGCCCGCGGCCTGCACTCCAGGCTGCCTCTCCTGACCACCCAGGCAGGCTGGTGGCTCCCTGAGCACAGAGGCCGCCTGGGCCAAACGAATAAACGTGGTTTAAGGCCAAATCTGCACTGCACGGGCTAGAGTGCCTGAGAAAGGGACCACCTCGAGGCCATGGGGATGGAAGGGCAGACCCCTCCTGGGTCTGATCCTTCTGGGGTTGGGAGGAGGTGGGTGCAGAGCTGGGAGGATCGGGAAGGCTCCTACACCCCCTGCCAGACACTGTTCTCTGCAGACACCTCCTGGAATCCAGACTCACTTCTTCAGCTTTCGTGCTAACTGAACTTGAATCTGATGCTGCCGAGAGGTAGCAAGACACCACGGGTTGGGCCCTGGCTGTGGGCTCAAAGGGAGCCGTTGCAAAGCTGGATTCTGCCTCTCTCTGGCTTCACAAGCCTCTCGGGACCTCGGCGTCCTCAGTTGGCAAGTGGAGACCCTGACGCCTGCCTTCAGGCTTGTCACTGGACTGGCGATTCTAATTCAAGGCTACCACACCACAGGGGCTCCACAGCGTGAGTCATTCACTACTTCTAACCGTATCTGGGGAACGTTTGTTTAACGTGTCTTACCTGCCACACATGGTGCTCAGCAATTCACGGGGCCTCTGCTCCACTAATCTCCACATCAACCCTATTTGGGAACTTTGTTATGCCCATTTTACAGATGAAAACAGTGAGATTTGGAAAGGCTAAATATGCTGGTCCAAGAGCACGAAATCCTTCCAACAGATAAGGTTTGAATCCAGGCTTCCGACTGGAAAGGCTGCCTCCTTCCCTGCTGTGTAATTGACAGGCTGGAGGGAATGTTCCAGCCCCACCTGCCCCCTTCCGGCTCCTGGGTGCAGGCCCAGGAGAGTGCTGCCCCTGCTGCCACCTCCTCCAGGAAGGATTTCAGTGTCACTAAGTCAGTGTCAGCTACGGCTGTGACTGTCTCCTGATCTGGGGTGCTGTGCTGTCACTGTCCACTGAAAATCAACCAAATTCACCTTTTAAGAAACTTTTACAGGTTGCCTGGGTGGCTCAGTCGGTTGAGTGTCCAACTTCGGCTCAGGTCATCATCTCACGATTTGTGAGTTCGAGCCCCGCGTCACACCCTGTGCTGACAGCTCAGAGCCTAGAGCCTGCTTTGCATTCTGTGTCTCCCTCTCTCTCTGCCCCTACCCCGTTCCCACTCTGTCTCTTTCTCTCTCTCTCTCACAAATAAATAACATTAAAAAAATGTTAAGAATCTTTTTAAAGAAAATTTTTATCTTAGCACAGATTTAGAATTAAAGAAATGTCACATAGAGAGTACAGAGTATTCTATCACACCTATTCCCCCCATTGTTAACATCCTCTGTGAGTAGGGTACATTTATTACAATTAATGACCCAGTATTGATACACTACTATTAAGTAAAGTCCATATTTTGTTCAGATTTCCTTTGTTTTTACCTAATGTCTTTTTTCTGTTCTAGGATCCTATCCAGGACAACATTACATTTAGTTGTCATGTCTCCAGAGGTGCCTGTTGGCCGTGACAGTTTTTCAGGCTTTTCTTGTTTTGGATGACCTTGACAGTTTTGAGGAATACTTTGTAGAAGGTCTCTCATTTGGGATTTCTCACGGCTAGACCTGGGTTGGGGCGGAAGACCACAGAGGTGCAGTGGCTTCTCCTAGCATGGGATCAAGGCACTGCTGTCACTCTGACCTTGGTGACCCGGCAGAGGGTGTGTTGGTCAGGTGTCTGCCCTGGAAAGTTGGTCTTGTCCCCTCTCCACGCTGTGCTCTTCCTGCACATTTCCCTGGGAAGGAAGTCACTGCGCAGCCCCCATGAAGGAGCCGGAGTTAGGTTCCACGTCCCAGGGGGACACTTACATAGACAGTGTGGGATGCAGGGGGGCGTTTATCTGTCCTTTTCCTTTTTTAAGTTTATTTATTTATTTTAAGAGAGGGAGAGAGAGAGAGAGCAGGGAAGGGGTGGAGAAAGAGAGAGAGGGAGAATCCCGAGCAGGCTCTGTGCTGTCAGAGCAGAGTCCAACGTGGGGCTTGAACCCATGCACTGTGAGATTAGGACCCGAGCTGAAATCAAGAGGCTTAACCGATGGAGCCACCCAGGCTTCCCTTAAGTGATGTTATTAGGGTGACGCTCAAGAGATGGGAACAGTGCGGGGGCTCAATGCAGCACCTCCTCTTCAGATCCTTACCACCTGCACCTTCCCTCCTTAGGAATGCTGTGCTAGATACCATGGCAACAAAATGGGCAGTAGACACCTCAGGAGTTTAGCAGAAGCTGTGACAGCCAGCCCTGCTCCTTGTGGCCCACCTCTGGCACCCACAACCCATCCCAGAGCAACAGCTAGGACTCTTGGGGCAGGATAAGGACACCAGAAGGACAGAAAGGCAGCAGGTGCACCACACACAGCAAGCCGGTGTGTATGTGTGCCCATCCTTGCTCTCCAACCTTCAGTGACTCCCTATTTCTTACCACAGCATCTTGCTCCTTAGCCTGGCTTTCCAGCTCGCAACCCCATCTTACCTCCTACCCACTGCCAGGCCCACCAGGGATTTGCCCACTGCAGCCTGCAGGTTCCTTCCAGTCAGACCTGCCAAAACCACCATACCTCCTGGAAGCCTCTCTTAGGACCCAGCCACAGGGTCCCACTGGCACGTGTCAAAGACCCCACACACTTAGGCACCAGATTGTGTTCATCAGGCACTGCCCACTAAGGCTTCCCGGGACACAGGCTTGGAGGCTCTCTCCCTTCCCTGGGGAGAGGGGCAACTCCAGTGGCTGGGCACAGAGTAGGGGCTGCGGGAGGGGCCCTGGGGCTTGTTTCCGTTGAGCAGCCACTTAGGAAGGGCTTGGGTGCTGCCTTGGGTGGGTGACCCCTGTGTCCAGCCCCATTTTCTCACCTTCAGGGGAGCCTGAGGACACCCTGGCATGGGCAGCCCTGACCTTGAATAGGCTTTCCTCTCTCTGGTCTCTGAGCAGTGCACATATCCTGACCTGGCTTCCCTCCACCCTGCTTGCTGTCCTTCCTCAGGTGCAAGACACCCTTCCTAACAGGTGACTGCAAAGACCCCTCCCCTGAGGTGTTCACCAGGACGATCTAAGAGCTCTGTGCCCTGGAGACCCCTGGAGGCTCCAGTCTAGGTTGCCGCACTCCCCCTCCCATTCTGCGCGTGCAAGAAGGGTGCAGGAGGGCTCACCCACTTTCCGCGGCACTTTTGGTCATTGGGTGGGTGTGCATTTTCCTGTGTTGCGCGCGGGGGTGCTCGGCGTCCCCATTACAGTTCCAGGAACCACACCCTCTCCTCCCCAGGTCTCCAGCCAGCTATAGCCACTTCCTGTGCGATGCTAAGATGTCACTATCCAACCAGCCTAAGGCCCCCCAGAGCTCAGGTGGCCAAGGGGTCAGCTCCGCAGATTCCATCTCTACCCTGCAGGTACATGCCCCTCAGAGGCCATACCCCTCAGAGGCCACACCCCTCAGAAGCCACACCCTCTCAGAGGTCACAAGCTGGAGGCACACACATATTTATTTATTTATTTATGGTCCTCGACACTATGAGAAAAAAAAGGGGGGGATATTGCCAATGTTTCAAAACAAAGAGATTTCATGTAAAAACATGGATTTCTTGTTTACCTTGAAAAGTCAGAAGTTCTGGCAAGATCTTCCCAGAGGCAGCCAGTCGGAGCTGGGTCCTGGGGGCCCCCTAGCTGGGCACGGTTTGCCCTTGGGCCCACTTCACTGCTGGCATTATCTGCCTTCTGGCACTATGGGCCTCAGGGTCCTCAGTGTCTGCTTTGTCCTGTCCTGTCCATGCCCCGCAGCCAGGGCCTCACCTTCTCTGGGGGCGGGGCGCTGGGCGAGGTCTTTGTGTGGTCTGCATCCTGCAGATGAATGGCATTCCCGTACACACCCAGTGAAATAAACAAGTGGGTGGTCTCTGCTGGTTCAACCGTTTCCTGTTTTCCATTGTGTCGCTTAAAACGAACGCATCAGAGCTTAATTGTAGTTTCTGTTTTATTGTACAATTTAAATATGGGAGGGGGGCCAATGTTGGCATGTGCCAAGGGTGGGCTGTGCACTGTGTCACACTAAGGACATGGGGGGAGGGGCAGACCTACAAAATCTCCCAACAGGAACACTCAACAGGGCAATGCACATCCAATCCACCAAAAGCTGGTATCCAAGGTTATCTGTGGATAATACACTACCCACACATGTCTTCATAAAAAACATTAGTACATTTCTTGCGGAGGGGGGGGCGTTATATGGTTTGGGGAGGGGGCTCATATGGGTTGCAGAAAATCTAACCAAAAGCAGTGTAGCAGAAAACACTCATATTGCATAAAATTTCGGTGCTGTGGTATTGTATTAATGTGAGTCTATGTGTGAGAGAGAATCACACATCTCTCTTTTCATAAAGGAATCAGACACCCTCAATCCATACCCACCGTATATATCCATATACATGGGCACACTGGATATATTTTAAATAGCTACTTTTTATTATGCCCAATTCTACAAATTGGTACCATGAACAATAGAAAATTACAAAGTAAAAAGGAGAGATGGAAGCATAAACTTTTCGATGTTCGGCTTTCTCTGCGTGCCACTAAGGTTGTCACATGCCAAAAATAACATAAAATAAAATAAATAAAGCATAGAAGAGAGGTGGCTTTTCTTAGGAAGTCACAAAGGAAATGCTACCCCTTTCTTCTCTTTTTTCCCCCTATAAAAGGCTCTCTCTAAAATCAAAGGTGTCAGACTTTGCTTTCTCTTGCTGGCATGATCCAGAATATGGCTGAGGAATGACAGATGTCGGCACCCAGCTGCAATGAAGCATGCTAAAGTTTCTGTCTAATCCACTTATTTCTCTGTAGTCACGTAAACCAAAACAAATGGGCAGGGCTTTACATTAGGGAAAAAAAAAAGAAGAAGAAAGAAAGAAAGAAAGAAAGAAAGAGAGAAAAAGAAAAAGCCCACAGCATCAGGACTTTGTTGCATAACGCAGCGTACACGCCATCTTGATATGGTTTCCTCTCCGCAGGGAAAAGGCACCTTGTGTTGAGAACTGGTCCCTCAATGTGTGGCCCCCAAAACGCCAACTCTTCGTGGACCTCTTCATCCCCGGCAAGATGTGGCTTCCAAAGGAAGAGGGCAGTTTGGACGAGATGGGGGCCAGGGGTGTGGGACCACAGAGAGGCCTTCAGGGCACCCGGGGCACGCCCACGCCGCACACACACTTACACACCAGCACGCTCCCAGCTCTCTGAGCCGCTAAACCCAGATGATCATTGTTATCACCAGCTCCATCGTTTTCAACTACTTGAATAAATCCAGAGGAATTATAAACGGAGCCCGTGTGTAATTAAAGTGAGCGTTGTTAGACTCTTCATTTAATAAAACACTTGAAAAGAAAAGCCCTTGTAGGTTTCCCCACACCACGGGGAAGCAGGAGGGTAAGTGAGCGCGGCCGCGAGGAGGCACCGGCCCCTGCCTCCTGCCAGCGCCAGGCGACCACCCTGTGAACCTGCCCCCCTCGGATCTTGTAAGGCGTCAGCGAGGATCAGGAGTCCTGGGGCTCTGTCACCGCCAGCAGCTCCGACAGCTGCGAAGCACTTTCAGACGAGTCACAAGGAAAGATGTGACGGATTTCGCCCATGGCAGAATGGCGTTCCGTTTCTGGCCCTTCAGGCAAAAACAGTAAAGGCAAAGAGGAAAATTTGAGATTTCCCCCCTTAAACTTCCCACAACAACCTCAGCAAAACCACATGACTTGCCTTCTACAATCTCCCTGGTGTGTTCACTGCTACTTTGGCAGGAAATCAGAATTACTGTTATATAAATTCCATCTGATGCCAGAGCGACCATCTGTGAGTAAAACTGCTTCACCTACGTCTGCCTGCAAAGCCACTCTCCCAGAGACAAGGGAGAAGGGGAAAAAAATTTGATTAATTTGCAGAATGCTTGTGATTTGCTCATATATTATTATAACTGCTCATCAGCACATGACAAATTCCCAGCCCTCGGTGCAGGCACCCGTTTGGTTTCAGCAGCTTCTTGTGTCGGCACCTGACAGACTGCAGGGCCTCTAATGACTTTCAGATGCTTACAAACAGTAATTCTATCTTCAGAATAAAAAAGAAAAATCCGTAGGAAGAAAAGAGGAGTGAGTTCGTCTATTTCATTTCCTTCCTGTATATCAACATGATTTAACTCTTCAGGGCGGCCACAGCTCCAAGATGGGGCCTCTTAGGCCCCGCCACGGCCGCCTGCGGAGACAAAGACCCCGGAGTCAAGGTGGGGGCTCTGCCCGGGGGCTCCACGCAGTGGTTGGGGGGGGGGGATGCCAGGAGGCGCCCCGGTGCCGGCAGCCACCACCCGGCTCTCCCTCTCCCTCTGCGCTCCGGGATCCCTTACATTTGTCCACTTTTAAGGCCCTAATAACCTCTCACATTCTCTGCAAACACATCTGCCTCCTAACTGCAGTTGGATTTCTGGCTTCCCCCTCCCCTTTGCTTTTAAAACTCTGATTATGCCTTCCCAAGCCCTGCCTTTGTGCTTGATTGCCTGTTTCAGATTAGAGATTTTAGAAGGAGACAAAGACTTCAGAATGCACATCAGTCCCACATATGAGGACCCACAGAAGGAAAAGCGATAAAACGCGATACACCATCTGTCCACAGACAATAACCTGCGTGTTTGGAGGCTCACAAATTATTTAGCGCACAACCTTCCCAAATTACGGAGCCCTGAAACAGGGCAGAGTCTGGGAGTAAGACCCTCTTTGATGTCTTTTGGTATTTCCCACCGCCTCCCCTCACCCCCACCCCCAAACTGATTGCTAACAGTTGAGGAATGTCTCGGTGACACGTAGATTTTTATTATCAGGATCTTCCTATTACACGTGGCCTGGGATCCAGGCAAGGGTGGGCTCGTCCCCTCCTACCCCCCCCCCACCCCCAACTCCGGGGCCACAGACATTTGGGGAAACCTGGCCCAGATGCAAAGTCTGTCTGAGGAGGAGGGTGGGCCAGGAGGGAGGGGGATGTGGATTCCAGAGCAGACTCCCCTCTTCCTTCATACAGAGAGATCCTGGACATCTCTGCCTATTCAGCAGGCTGGTCAGCTGGTTGGTTTGCTTTGGGAAGATATTCTAGATTTTGTTGAGGAGGCGTTTAGACTGCACACAAATGGATCTCCCTCCCCACCTCCAGTCTTCTCCCCTAAAAACATCTTCCTCTACCTTTCTTGCCGACCCCAGACCATAAACTACTTGTAATAATTAGCCGGTATCTTTTTGTTGATGCTACAAAATTCCTTGTAAAATGATTTACTAAAATGGAAGGGAAAAAAGACCAACCATTCTATATATATATATATATATATATATAGAATATATATAGTTTTTTGTTTGAAGTGAGTGCATTTTTTTATCAGACATTCCTCACCCTTTGTTTGAAGTCTGGGACCAATGGTTACGTGCAAGGGCTTTACCTCCGCGTCTCACTGAGAACTCACAGGGCTCTATGAGGAGGGGCACCCGTTTCAGAACTGGGGAAGCCAAGGTGCATGACACTGGCTAGTGTGGCTGGTGGAGCATGGACTGGGGCAGCTGGTGTTTGAAACCAGGTGATCTGGCCCCAGACCCCTACTCTCTGAACCACCCAAGAACCCCAAGATCCTGCTTTAAGGATGAAGCCTGAGAGGCAGCCATTCAGTGCCGAAGAATCCAATGGATTACTTTACATGATTATTAATAAACAACCAAACAAACATTTACTTTGCAAATTGAGCATTTCTTTCCTGAGTCTCAAAATAGACACGTCGTTATATGGAGAGGGAGGCTGGAGCTGAATGGGAACTAAATCAGGCTTCATTACCAAATTCATTGCAAAGCTTAATTATCCAGGTTCTAGTCCCTTTTCGGGTAGTTCCTCCCCAGAGGCCCCCTCCAGTTCCAGCAAGCCCAATTTCCCCGGGGCAGGACTTGGCCCGGCCTTGGGCCCTGCACAGGGACTCTTTTCCCCAACCCGTGGCCTCCTCCAAGACAGCGGCCCTGCAGTCGCTGATATCTGTGCCCGGCCCGTCTCTGACGAAGAGGCACATGGGAGGTGGTCAGAAGGCACGTACTGTGGGATTTCTGAAGAGGTCTCGGTCCATCCCAGTGCTCTGATTTGCAGCTTGTTTTCCAGACTCCCCTAACCTGATGTCAATTAAGACTGTGTTTACACACACAGCTTGGCTGAAATTAGGGGGGGGGAAGCAAGGAGGGGAGTCTCACTTGCATTCAAACAACCAGATGTTTATTTTATTTTTTAAAATACACGATGCCAAACGACAAGCCACGTTGAAATTTTCATTTCCTGGTATCTAGCAACAAAACCAGCTTCTGCTCCTCGCAGCCCCAAGGAGCGAGCACGTGTGCCTGGTTTTCCTTTTCCATCTCACCAACATTACTATCCTATTCTCCTCTTACACGTGTGCCTCACTGCATAATTGGCTGGGAGCTTGGGCACACATTATTCGACGTGACACATGGGGACGCGGACCCAGGGAGTCACACGAGGCCAGATGAGCCTGCTTCCTGCTGGCCACTCGGAGCTCCCACGCCGCTCCAGGGGCCCTCACTGTCTTCCTCTTAGAGGGACTCTCCTGGTTTGTACTTGCCATCTGACAGCAGCAGTATCCCAATAACCACAACCAATCCGAAGCGTACCCAGATGACTGAGCTTCCAAACTCCCTCCCTTCCCAAAACAGCCTAGAAAACTGGGAAGGGAAAGAAGAAATGAGGGTTCCCCTGAAGGAAACGGTTTCTGTTTGAGGGGGCTGAGTATATCTTTCACATGGCCAGTCCCTCATGCACAGTTTTGGCATTTCAGCCCTCACGGCGTGTCAGGTGTTGGACATGGGTCACCATCACATTGAATCTGAAAATCAACAGGATGCCACTGAGCATTCAGTTAAAGCCCCGAGTCATCCCAAACACACAGCGACAAGTTCAAGGAACAAGAAGAGCTCAGGTTTTAGAGGCTGGCAGTCCTAACCTCAGGATTTACCGGGCTCTCGGCCTCGGGCTAGCTCTGGCGTATCTCCAAAGCTTCAGCTTATTCATCTGTCAAAGGGGCTAATGCCGGCGCCTTGCTCAGATAGAGTGTCAAGGTCCAATGTGGCGACACATGGCTAGGGTTTAGTGCAGGGCCTCACACAGAGTGTGTCCATGTTGCCTATTGCTATGACCATAAACTTCGGCTGCTGTTTATTGGGCAGAGGCCAGGTCCCGGAAGGTCCTGCCTGCCTTCTCTCCAGCCCCAGGGACGACACGTCTCCAGCGGAGGAAGCAGGAGGTGGGCGGCCAGGCGGTGTGCGGTGACTCACGCGCTGATCTTAGACCCAGCATAGGACTTCCCCTAGGCAGGAGCCAGAGCCGCCACTGCCTCAGAAACCCTGTCGCCCCCTCTCAGGCGCATCCTTTACTTAAATGAAATATTGAAGTCCATCAAGATGAAGTGGGGGTTTCAGAAGCTGTAGTCAGAAAATTAAAGCGACCAAGTGAGAGCGTTTTATGCACGCAGGATAACTGCTTTTTGATATAGCTTTTTACTACACATTTGGTATATGGATCCATAACAGATAAATGTGTATCGTGGAATATATAAAAGTGCCAACAATTGTCAATATGCATTCACATGCTGTAGTAAGAATATTCTATAAAATACTCTCAAAATATGATGGATGTGCATAACTCAGGGAGTGATACCGCTGATGAAAATTTGGAGGCAGCACATCTTAAGCCCTAAGGAGGTTTATTAGACACAACAGCCCAAACTCAGCTGACATTTTAAAAAGTCCCTTGATACTAAGAACAAAGAGTCCTCAAGCATACACTTTCGCCAAAGCCAGGAACTCAAGACACACATAAAAACTAAATAAATAGAATCCAAAATCTAGGTGCGGGTGATAGGAGGGATGAGTTACTGACCCAGAGCAAATGTGGACATTGGTTCTCCAGATATGTACAAGGCACCTGTGCAGACCTGAACAGGGAGCCAGGAGCTGGGGGCCGAAGTGGCCCGGCCACAGTCCTCCAATCTTTAATCTACATGTTTCTGGGCATCTCATCCTCAGAATGAATTTTATGCTCAGGCATGGTTATTTTGCTGGCTTCACTTTTCCTGGCAGCCATAAACACATTGTTATGCTCTTAAAAAAAAAAATAAAGGAAAACATTACCAGCTTCCTATACACATAATAAAATCAATCTTCTGGCTCTAGTACATTAAATGAAATAGCATGTCCCCAGAAAATACATAATAGTCAGTGTCTACAAGAATCATGCAAATAAAAGTAAAAATAAAAATCCAAAGGTCAGAATAAAATACTAAGCATATCGTACAGAAATAGATCTAAATAGTTGCATGCATTTTATAAATCATGTGTCCTGAAAGTGCCCCTATCAAAATGCATCCTAAAATTCCCAATCTGTGCTCCTTTTTTGAGTGAATGAAGTTAATCTTCTAATCTCCCCGAGATATAGACATTATACACATGGACAGTAAATAGACCTTTTTAATTGAGCTGATAGGTTGAAAGTGAACATGTCCTTGAATTTGAATTTACACTGAAAGATAGACAGTGATCATTTATAAGAAGGGCTTTAGCCACCCACTCCCCTTTTGTATGGCAAGGACTTAGTTTATCAACAGACATATTTAAGTAAATGGTGCCCAGTAAATAAATTCTACATTAAAGGACAAACGTCTCCCCAGGTCAGATGTGGGCGGCAGAATGCTCCTTTGACACCCTGCCCCGTGCACAAGAAAGGAGCCCAGCCTAGCGAGAGTTCAAATTCATCAAAGTTCAGATCAGACTGGCTCCTTGCAAGCCAAATGTGGGAATGTGGCAATCTGCAATTTATTTAATTTTAATTCAATTTTGTTTCACATCCTGTTTTGCAAGTCAGCGAGATGGGCTAGGGTTGCCAAAAAGGGGGTGAAATGAAGAAGAGAAAGAAGCTCCCCCGTGCAGGCAATGTATTAGCAGCCCGGCGTTTGCCTGGCCGCGCGGGAAGCCCTTCTCCAGAGCCTGCCGCTCGGTCTGTGGAGCCTGTCTTGCCCACAGTATCTCGGCCTCACTATCTCCTCGCTGAAGGGCCTATTTGTCTGCTTTAAGTGAAATCACTCAATTCTCAAAAGTCAGTGGAGGACTTTAGAAGGGGGAGGGTTCGGATAGGCTACTCCAAATAAGTTCCATTAATCAAAAGACACAGTGTAATGTAACTAATATTTTACAATTAGGGGAGACAAGATGGAACTAAAAGCCATCTATCTCTCTTACACCACATGATCATCGATTCATAATCGGAGACTGAGAGTTGCACAAAGATGCATTTACTGGACGGGGGGGAGGGGGGTGGGGGGAGGGCCGGTCTGAGCCGAGATAATGAACACGATGAGAGAGCGCGACGCTGAAGGCTGAGGAGAGATGACAGAGGGGCTCAATGCTGACGGATGACATGAAGACACGAGCAGATACCTGACAGACAGCCCGCGGGAGCCGCCGCGCTCCTTCCCTGGCATTATGATCCTCAATTATCTTGGTGAGGGACTAAGAGGGGAGAAGGAGGAGGCTGGCGGAATCGCCGGTCACTCAGCGCGGGGGCCGGTGTGCGACGGTGCCCCGCTGCCCGGGGAGGCCGCCGGCCCCAGGTGGACACCACTTTGCGGGGCTGTGCTTTCCATTGTCAGCGCTCCTGGGCACACGGGGACAACGGGGACGCTCGCCGCTCCATCTGTTTTGTAATAAAATTCCTAAATCTTCAAAGGGAGTCATTTTTTTTCTTTCACTGCCACCTTCAGGAAAATAAAAGAGTTGGCACTTTCCAAAAAATAAAATAAAATAAAGGGGGGGGCGGGTTTCCTGGGAGTTGGGAGGAGGCTGCTGGTGGCTGCAGAATGGGCTGCTGGAGACAGCTCACACTCCCTCCCCAAAGGATCTTCGAAGAAGTCTGCCAGCGAGTTACTCGAGGAGGGAGGAACCAGCAGAAGGAAATGCAGAAGCTGGGGAAATGGCAGAGCGAGCCAGGAGGGAAGTTTGCAGGCCCCTCCGTGGACACGGGGACGGCGAGTCCCAGCAAGGAGAAACTTTCTCTGGCCCTCGCCCCGCTGTGCACCCAGCCACAGGCGAGGGTCTTGAATGCCCACACGGTCCCCACCCTGCCCCATTATTTCTTTGTAAAGATACAGATGGCCTCACGCAAATGCTCATGTAGCGTGTGTTCTGAACAAAGAAAAACAAATGATGTTCCAGGCGGCGCAGGAACTTGGGAACTCAGCAAAATGACAGGACCGTGGGGCAGGTGGCGAGGGTGACGGGGCCCCAGGCGGTGATGGAGGTTGAGGGCTGTGGGGCTGGGGCTGCATCCTATTTCCTTTGCTGCATTTCCACAGGGCCGTTTCTTGACCATACAATACTGTGGTGACGGATTATGTCATGTGCACAAATCCCAGATTGACGCTGGAGGTCCAGGGAAGCCATGATTTTTCCTACATTTATTTCTTCAAATCCTAACTTGACTCCTGCACATGTTCCCTGCCTCCCCCGCTCCTGGCCGCCCTCCCTCTCTACCTCAAGGAAGTCTCTAGTCTGCTGCAAGTTCCTGTTTGCAAAGCACCCACCCGGATGGGGACCCTAGAGTTTGATTTCCCCACAAAGCACTGGGGGTTCTTGTGTGTGTCGAGTGTGTGTGCACACACTCGACACACACAAATAAAAGCCCTCCTCAGTCCTAAGAGCCCCCAGATGTCCGGGGCTTCTCTGCCCAACTGGCATCTTCAACAGTGAGGGTAGGGCTACAGTGAGGGCAGGGAACGGCGCTACCAAGAGGCTGGTTCCAAAGCCCCCATCTCGCTGTCATTTCGTCCCTGGGGCAGATGGGCAAAGCATGGGAAACCAAGATGCAGTGCCCACGCTTAGAGGAGCCCAGTGACCTCGGGCTTCAGATGGGATGTACTCATTGGTCTTTGGTGTTTTACCCAATGCTTTCCAAGGACTTGGCAAAGCTCCTCCGCAATGTGATCTCAGGTTACCAAGGATAAGAGGGCTCTGGGAATCCAAGGGAGGTGTTGAGTCCAACCTGGTAGGCTAACCAGAGGGCAAAGGTGTTAAATAAAGTCAATTCGTGTGGCCTGAGTAGCTGTAATGGAGACCCACACGTAACCCCCCGGAAGCGGCACCAATGCCATAACTGGCCTCAGGAGGGGCTGGTCGGAGAGTCCCAGACATACATAGGGTGCAACCGTGTCTGCCCCCCGCCAGGCTTGGTGAGGGCCGCTTTGCTGGTCAGTGAGGTCAGGTCTCAGCCACTGCACACGGCTCTCCCACCACATCAATCAACCCCTATGAGGTCATCCCACGAAGCGCAACAGCCCTCTCCCTCGCCTGAACTAAAGATTTCCTAGTTTACATGCAGACCCTTTAATTCGAAACGACTGAACCAAGCCGTAGCTGGATAAAATACAGCACAAGAACAAGTCAAAGCCAAGCCTTTAAAAAGGAAGTTCTAGGAATACAGTTCGTGCACATGGCTTTAACCTCTCCATCGTCATGATTTTGCCCTTAAGCAGAAAAGAGAATCAAACATTTTCAGGTAGAATGAACATATTTACCGAAACCTGCTCCATTAATCCATGGAAATTCGATTTATTGTCTTTGGAAGCGGTCTGTGCATCGATACTTTTACACACATGTGGATCATGCTTAGTCTTGGTTCAACACATGGTTCCTTTATTTGTGGTCTGATCAGATGCAGGACGGGGAAGATATACAAGGTTTCAAGAGGATTTCTAAAGGGAGATATTCTTAGGAGAAACATATATATGGAATATGCTACAAGGTTTTCTTAATGTATCCAAAAAAAACTAAAAACAAAACAAAAACAAAAACAAAACAAAACCCAGCAGTGTTAAAGGTACGAATTCTTAGGTTGAAATGAGGTATGAATAAAGGCATGGATTTCACACTGCTCTAATTAACCAAGCTGTGTCCATTGACAGGAAATCTTAGTCGGATGCGTCTGAGATGCACTCTCCCCAGTTGAAGGAGTTACGGGCCCAGTTGCAATGGGGGAGGAAACAACCGAGTGGATTTTTTCATCTTCCAAAGATTCTGGAAAATTCACCCCCAGTCTGTGATGATCATGGGTTGTAACCACCTGCTACTCTGTTTCCTTCATTAGAAAGATCTCGTCTCTGAAAAGATATTTAGCCAAGCAATTCCTGTCCCCTTTCTGGGGACTTTTGGCTCTCAACTCTCAGCGCTATGTATTGACAGGGTGAAAGGCAGGTGGAAAACATGGAGAGGAAATGAGCAGAAAGTCCTCTTAGCTTTGCCTCCTAGTCCCAGACTAGGTGGGCTGGCAGCCACTAGAAATGAAATAGCAGAGGTTTTCAAAATGAAAACAGAGCATTTCCACAATTATAAAAAAAAAAAAAGGCTCTAACGCTGTAATACTCCTTGAACTCCAAACAAATTATTTGGGAGGATATTAAGCCTGGAAGGTCTTTCAAATTTCTTATTAGAATGGAGATTACTTAGAGCTCGTGGCCAAATCACATACAATTTGACCCAATTCTTCTCCACCCTTTCACATCATTTGATATTAGGCAGTAACTATTGTTCCAATGCTGAAATTCATTATCCTCTCCTGCAGCCAAAGCCCGGCTGGGAAAATTCCCCGAGACCTGGCTTTCAACCTTTTATTGCAGCCTTAAAGATGGTCTTTTGTGCCACCTAGAGGACACCCAGTGGCATGGCATGTGAGTCACCGGGAGGAAAATTAAATACAGCTGAATAATTGAATGAGAGGGCAAGTTGAATCAGGGGTCACCATCTGTTTGACTAGAATTGTTGGCACATTTCAGCTAAGCCTCGCGCGCCTCGTAAACATGCTTACAGTTATCATAGCTCGCATTGCCCTAAAATAAAAGAAAATTGGTCCTAAAATAAGCCTGAACTAATTAAACATATACCATCTTGTCGTCATGGAGACCAGAGTGAAGGTCACCAGTTTCTCATGGCATTCAGGAGGGTGTTGGTGCCAAACTGAGACAGGTGATTCTTTCAGCTTGGGGGAGAGGACATCTCGGGGGCTGGAGGTGCTGCCCGGGGGCGGCGGCCAGGGAGAGGGGGTACCACCCACCGCCCCACTCCCCAGGCCATTCTTCCTCTCCGAGGTGGGGGTGGGGGCAAGAAAGAAACAACACCATCTTAGACTCCAGAAGCAGTGGCAGGAAGGACCCCAGGTGCCCCCTGCCAGTGTTACTTAATATTATGCCCAATTGGCACGTTCAGCCCTGGGGATGGGGGTGGGTAAGGCACCGTTCCAAAGAAATGGGTGTCACGTCTGAACTGGATCCCTCTGCCAGCTTCATCTGAGAGCTGGTCCTTTACCAAGAATCTAGATGCGGCTGCTTGTGCGTGCCTGTGCGAATTATACTGTACCCTGTGTGCGCGCGCAACCAGCACGGATGTATATTTTGGGAGAGAAATCAATTCCAATAGTACATCTTGTATTCTTCTTAATTTATCCCTCCCGCCTTAGGGAAATGCACACCTGTGCGTGTGTCCTCAGCACACAGTGGGTTTATGCTGGGGCAACTGGGGACAGTTGTGTGCAAACCCAAAACTTGGGGGAGGGGGTGCTCAAGAGCTGGGCTTGAGATTCAAGAGATTAAGGTTTAGGGACTTGAAGAGGCGGCTTTTCTGCCCAGGTGGCCCTCGAGCCCCTCCCTGTGTTCTCTCCCCAAGGTAAAGTCCTCTCTTCCTCTCCCTCCCTTCCCGCCCTGCTGAGGCAGCCCTGCCTTCCTCCTTCCCTTTTGCACCGTCGATTATGCACAAATCACTTAGGAAAGACACAGTGGAGTGACCCCAACTTCAGGGAACCTCCTTGGGGACACAATTAGCGTCTGTTGCATCCCACGTTGGCTGGGCTGACACCTTCACGGACTCCGGAGGTGCTGTTTTCTCTCACAGGCAGAGATGCCATGGGGTGGGAGGGTACCCAGAGACCAGAGTGTGGAAATGGACCGGGGAATGGAGCCACTGCTGCTCCTCAGTAATTAGGACCCATCAAATGAGGCTGGTTTGCAGCAGTCTCCCGCCTTGTAAACCAGGCTGCAGGCTGGCTTTCTGGAATCCAAATTATGACAATAGGCCAGAAAGGAGAAAAGAAAGAATTCTGTGCTACTGTATCTGCTGGGCTGGTGGGCTGGGAGGGGGGCTGCCCTAAGAGCTGGGAGGAAGGACCCTTCGGCCCCAGGGAGCTTTTGGCTAACATTACAGCAAAAGCAGAGAAGGAAGGATTTCCTCTGCTTTGTGCCAAGAGCCCTCTCTTCTATTGTGCTTCCTGCCAGGGATGCCCCCACCTTGCCAACCTGGAAGTCCCCTCCTCCAGGAAGCCCTCTCAGATGCTCCTCAGTGTACAGGTGCTCCTCCCATGCTCCCTCCACCATGTTGCACACGTGCCTGTTTATTCATACTTGCATGTCAGCACCTCGAACAGGTCTGCCTGAAGCCTGAGGAATTAAGACCCTTCCAGGTTACTTTACCCCCAGAAAACTGACGAGTGACCCTGCTGTCCACTCCATGGGTCTTAATCCCAAAAGTAGAGTTTGCATACCGTCGAAGGATCCCAGATCAAGCAAGGCTTCCCCTAGGGTTTGGAAGAGTTGCAGAACTTGGGAAATGGACATGTTTGGGGGAAGTGGAGGTGTGCTTGGCATGGGGCCGGTGACCCAACTGGCCGGTATTCCACAACTATGGTCAGACAGACCAGTTGGCGGAGGGCAGTCTGTGGGTGGATCCCTGTCTCTCTCTGTCTGGTTATGACATGGGCACCAAGATTGTCCTGTCTGGCCTCCCAGACCTGCCAGTGGCTCTGACCCCACTCTGGCCATGCCATCCACCCTGTTCTGTGCCCCTGATCCTCCCTGCCTCCTCCCAGTGCCCATGGCCTTTGCCAGAATGCTCATAGGAGACAAGGGCATGGGGTAAACCAAGCCCAGATAAACCAGTGGCTGGAAATTTGCTCACCTATCCACCAAGCAAATGACTGCAGCTCCTGACATGAGCGAGGAGGGTGGGGGTCTGGGCACCGCTGAGACCGCAGCACTGTCTGAAGGGACAGCAGCTGCCCAGCTCAGGGCTAACCACTGCCTTGGCAGAAAAACAGGCCAAAGGTTGCAAGTCTTCTAAATTTTCCAGAGGAGCCAGAAATGCAGGTTTTTATATGAAATCCCTTGAGTTTTAAATGTTAACTACCAATTCCAAGCTTGAGAGGCTCTGTCGGGGCCAAGCTGATGGAGTCTGCAGGCTGCTGGGAGCCAGCTCACACATGCCCATAACCTTCCTACTGAGCCACCATGCAGGGGGCACCTGAGCCTCTGCCCTGGCCCACTGCCATTCCCTGACCTGTCCCTCCCTTCTGTCCCACACCAAGGGCTTGTCTCAACACCCCAGGCAGCCTCCTCTTTGCAGGAAGAATGCTCCGAAGAGGTCCTGGAGGCAGCTTTTGAGGGGGTCACACTGACCTCAGCCCCCCCCCCCCAGGCACTCACAGGTGACGGGCTTTGGTCCCGGTTCCGGCGCCAGTGATCCACACTCCAAAGGTATGCTGGCACCCCAAACCAGCAGGTCTTGTTCCTGCTGCAGCCGAGAACACCCATCATCTGCACCTCCTCTCTTCTGCCTTTGCTGCCCTGGGCCTCGCCTCCATAATCTAGCTGTGGGCACTGAAATCGCCCTCTGTTCAGACATTATTGTGGAACAGTGGTTAAGGGGAAGGAGCTATCGATGATCCACCTCACGGATGGATTAACTTTCAAAAATAAAAAATCACGCTGGTGTCCCGACGAAGGGAATCCTGAGGCTTTATTGAACCACCCCGCACAGCTGTGTGGCAGCAGGACTGGGGGCTCGGCAGCCACTCCGCCCTCCCTTCTGCGTGGAACGATACATCACCTCTTGCCACCAGAGAAGTCGCTCCTACCCCAGCTGATTCTGTGCTGAAGAGGGCTGCAGGGAGTCCGCTATTTCCTGGGACTTGTCCCATCCGTTAAATGCTCCTCCCTTTATTTCTGACCGAAGATTTAACTGACAGATTGCTAGAGGGCAGAAAGCAAATGTAAACCCTAAGCAGTAAGGGTATGAGTTGGGGGGGGGGGGGCTGGGTTTCACGGGAGGCCGAGAAGTTCCCAGGAACCCAGGAGGATCTCTGGCAGTGCAGGCTGCCTGAGGCCCTGTTATGCCCACCAGAATCTCTGACATTGAGAGTTGGTTCCCTTTGCCCTACGTCCCCCAACTTCCCGAGTAGAAGAATCACCTGGGTGGGAAGGGGGCGTGCAGCCCTCTTCATTGGTATCACCCTGCCTGTTCCCAAAGCTGGGGGTTGCCGCTGTGCCTGGGACTTGAAGTCCGAAAAGCCCTGGGTTTCCTTTCATCTCAAGTTCCCACCTGCTGTCACCAGTGCTATGAGCTGAACACTCGGGTGGGACCAGTGGCCAGTTCCCGAGAGGTGATGCCATGTGAGATGGGCCGGCTGGGGCCTAGGGGCTCAGCCCTATGTGCATCTCTGCGTAGCTGGATCACCTTCCTTAACTCTGCCAGCCTCTGGCCCAGGTCATGTGGAAGGCCCTGGGAGGGAGACCTTGCAGGTCAAGAACACTGCTAGGGTCCCTGAGCCCCCGGTGCTGGCCCTGCCACCATGTCCTGAGCACTTCTCACTGACTCCCATAACCTGGTCCAGCCTTCTGTGGCTGTGGGTCTTTATGGGGCTTCACGCACCCCTGCTTCTCTTTTCAATTGTCAATCATTTCTAGATGCTCCGCTCATGGCCTCACAGTCTGATTTCTCACCTCCAACCTTCTGGACACATCTCCTTCCTTAAATATAAACTCCCATTGGACGCTCAATTTTGATGTTCTCCCCCATGTCAGGGAGGAGTCTCTACACTCTGCCTCTTTGCCTCCCAGGGAAGGGAACTTGGTGATCCAGGGTGACCCCTGGGGGCCACCTGTGCCTGTCAGAGCACCCCGCTCCTGGGAGTGGACATGGAGGCCTCATTCCTTTCCAGAGCCCTTGGCTTTCCTGGCAGGGTGCCCCATGCAGGGCTCACCAGATCCCTCCACACCAGAAAGGGTGGCCGTGCACAGTACCTGACTTGGGTCTCACCTATGAGCTGGAGTTCTTAACGGGGCTTTTTCTTTTTTCTTTCTTTCTCTTTCTTTCTTTCTCTTTCTTTCTTTCTTTCTTTCTTTTTTTCTTTCTTTCTTGTTTTTGTTTTTCAGAGTGAGGCACTTTGTTTATTTATTTTAAATAATTTTTTGAAAGTGGCTAACATACAGTGTGCGCAGTGTGCTTTTAGCTTTGGGAGTAGATTCCCATGATTCATTGCTTACGTACAACACCCAATGCTCATCCCAACAAGTGCCCTCCTCAATGCCCATCACCTATTTTCCCCTCTCCCCTCTCCCTCCCCCATCAACTCTCAGTTTGTTCTCTGTGTTTAAGAGTCTCTTATGGTTTGTCTTTCTCCCTGTTTGTAACTTACTTTTCCTTCTCTTCCCCATGGTCTTCTGTTAAGTTTCTCAAATTCCACATATGGATGAAAACATGATATCTGTCTTTCTCGGATTGACTTATTTCACTTAACATAATACCCTCCAGTTCCATCCATATTGTTCCAAATAGCAGGATTTCATTCTTTCTCATTGCCAAGTAGTATTCCATTGTATATGTAAACCCACATCTCTATCCATTCATCAGTTGATGTACATTTGGGCTCTTCCCGCAATTTGGCTATTGTTGAAAGTGCTGTTATAAACTTTGGGGTACATGTGCCCCTACCAATCAGCACTCTTGTATCCTTTGGATAAATTCCTAGTAGAGCTATTGCTGGGTCATAGGGTAGTTCTATTTTTAATTTTCTCAGGAACCTCCACACTGTTTTCCAGAGCGGCTGCACCAGTTTGCATTTCCACCAACAGTGCAAGAGGGTTCTTTATTCTCCACATCCTCACCAGCATCTGTTGTTTCCTGAGGTTTTAGTTTTAGCCACTCTGACTAGTGTGAGGTGATATCTCCTTAGGGGGGTTTAGTTTGATTTGTATTTTCTTAGGGGGGTTTAAAAGGGATTTTTGGAGCCAGAGAAGACAAAATTCACAAATCATGGAGCCCTTGATTGTCTCTGTCTCTGCACTCATAAACAATTCACAAAAGAGCGGTTTACCCCTCTCTGTGGTTTCCAATGGTCAGCCCCAGACAACACTGGAGAAAACAGTGTGCTGCTGCTATTCCTGCTCCCCAGGGAGGCTGTTCCTATGGAGACTCTAACCCAGGAGCCATGTCCCAACTTGGACAACAGCAGATACCCCCGGATGCACCCAAGGTAGACTGTGCTCAGCGGGGAGGTGCCGTGACTGCAGCCCAGAGCAGACAGTAGAATGGCCGAGTGTGGCTCAACATGGCCAGGGAGGTGAGTGGCCAGTGTCCTTTCCTTGCAGCCTGAGATTTGCTCTGGAGGGGGACCTGCATATTGGCCACCTGCCTATTGAGATCACGACTACTAAACTCAGGCCAAACTGAGAAGTAGACAATCCTTAGATAGCTCGTGTAGTCACGCAGACAGAAGCTGGCCCTGTGAAGCCCAAATTTCCCCCAAGCGCCACCAGCTGTCTGGTCTCCCCACAGATCCAGCCTTACCTCCTCTGAGTAATCACTGCAACCCACTGGGCACAAATCAAAGTTGACTTTAACTCGGGCTCATAATACTTAGGAAACCATTTCTAGAAACTTCAGAACTTTCTTCAATTACAGAAAATGCATCAGGTCATTGATCCCACAAACAACCCCTATTCCCTAGAAACTGCTGGTTTACCTTTGTCTCAAAAGAAACTTTTGAGAAGATACTTCCAAGTAAGTCCTTGTTAAAAGGGCTTCCCTGCAAGAAGTTCCTCAAAAATATATTAAAAATCATATTAAAATCATTTTCATAAAATATGTGTTGAGAAAAGACAAGTTTAATTCTCAAAGGCTCCATTATTGAAGCAAAAATTAATATTTGTACTGTTTCTAAATTGGAATAAAATTGCAAAGATGCAAACACCATCCTATATCATAATCTATAAACCAGTCACAAATGTTAAATCAACTGTAAAAATGATTTAAAATCTACTTGAATAATTTTATTAAACTGATTTAAAATCATATTTTGTGCTACCTTCATTTATTAACTGCATCTCTACAACAATGGGGTTGTAATGGATATTTGCAGGTACAGATATGTTCCCAAATAAGGCTGTGGATGGAAGGGCTCCCCTCTCATGGTGGGCACATGACTTCTGAGCACAGAGTGCGGGGAGTGAACTTGCAGAGTGAAAGCCACATTATTTACAAATGCACACACCCCCGGGCCATCCCATTCAGCATGCATAAGGTCTTATACCCAAGGGTTCACATTCATATTGAAGCATAGTGTAGCTAAGGAAGTCATTTCCTGTGAACACCCAGAATGCATTTCCTCTGAAGACCCTAAGTGTTGCAAATTTCTCAGCATTTGGAGTTTAAAAGCAAGTGTATATTTGTGGTAGAGCACACTACTGAACACCCACTTCATGGGAGAAACTCACAGACAGCCCCCATCTCCATGGTCCTGAATGCCCCTCTTCTGGGTGCAGAATAGCTAGATCAGGGAAGTCAACCAATGTTCCATCCTTCCTCTGGGTGCCGAATGGGCACTCACTGCCTTTGCCTCTAAAAACAAAGTGGCAACAAACAGAAGTCTCAAACCCAGAACACTGACAGGAATGTGTCCGGCTCCACCTGGGTCTACCAGAGGTCTCTCTGCATAGTTTTCTCTCACTGGCCACCAGGTGATAGAAATCTTCTTTGGGTACATCAGTGAGGATTCCAGGCACATGGCACCACAAATGTAGGAATTCGCAAACTCAAGGGTGAATCCGTTTGCCTATCTACACTGCAGAAATGAAGATGAGCTATTGCTAATCCTGGCACAATTCTCTACGCAGGTGTCTAATGGCACCCGGAGTCTCAGTGACATAACCAGTTCTCCAGAGGTGGGACAAAAGATTCCAATATCAATAGGCAACACCCTTTGGTTAGCTACAGTAATTAAAGCCATAAAATTGGAAGGGAACTGAGCCCCATGAGGCTTTGGACTGTTATCTGTGGCTCTTGGGGAGCCCTGCAAAGCATAGCCTCCCAGCCACCTTCAGCGACTACAGTTTCTTATGGGGGACAGTTTTGGCAAGACAGGAAGTTGGGCAGCAGAGCCCATCCTGGGACCATCTCAGAGTGCCCACCCTGTGCCCTTGTCCCTCATGTCTAAACGCCAACGGCTGCCTCCTTCAAGCACTAATACTTCCCTGAGGCTTTTGCTGACCCTTTTCTGGGCTGCAGAGTCATGCTCGGCCAATGGACTGAAAGTCAATGCCCCTCCCCGCCCCCCCTCCCCCGAAGGTGCACCCACCAGTGCTGGCAACACTTTGCAAATGCAATCCCCCACATTTGGGGTAACTCTGAGGAGTGCTCCACATTGGTCCCAGAGTCACCCCAAAGCTCCAAGTGTCCATGGGGCTCGATAAAGCACACTTGGTTGGCTTCCTTCCCTTCCCCTACAGGTCATCAGTCCACTGTACAAATAAACCCTGGGCATTTGAATCTTTAACTCTGGTTCAGCTTCCCGAGGCCACACTGAGCATAGAGGACAAACAGAATTCCATGGCATCCACTTTTGTCTAATACTCCACACCCACTCTCTCTCCATCCCTGCCTGCCCCCCACCACAGAGCTCCTGGGACAGCGACGCCCAGAGCCACACCGGCACTACTCCAAGGGACCTTCCTGGACCAAGAGATGCCATTTTCTATGAGCGCCGCCTCTGAGGGTGGTCCACACCCAGACCCCTGTCAAACCTCCTGCTGCCACCCCTCCAGCCACTGCTCGAGGATAAATATTTCAGAGTGCTTCATCTCTGAAACACAATATCTGCCTCTTCGAGATGTTGTGTGACCTTTCACATCATTTCCCCCAAAAGTTAATTTCTGTGATGAATGCAATGTACTCAACCCCATAAATCTGACTGTCTGAAGGATTCAAATTAGGAATTATTGACAGCTGATGGAACCCAAGTGCAGAGATGAAGCGGGTTTTCCCATCTGTCCATCTAAACGTTGGAATGCGTATTGATTAAAATATGACACGCTACAGAACCCAACATAAATCTAAACTCTATTAGATTAACACGAGCATTCAATTAACATAAAATGACAACGTAGGAGAAAGGGGCTGCATGGCGGTCATCAGTAATATTTTAGTCATAAACATGGAGACCCTGAAATCGGGAGGCATGATTGTCGGAGTGGGGCCCCAAGTGAGGGTAAGTGAGGATGGCTGCTCTCCCCGAGGAGAGGAGGAAGGCACAGAGCCTTGGCCAAGAGGCCATGAGAAGGAAAGCGTTGAAGAGGCTGGCTGAAGAGTCTACTTCACCATCCCTTTGATTTGGGACTTGGCCGGGCAGTAGGGACAGTGGGTTATGTTGGGGACAGATGTGCCCAGCTCTCTGGCAGGCCCAGCGCAGCAGAGTAAAATTCAAGTCAGCTTCTAGGATACAAGGATGATACTGTGGATGTGTTCAGGCCCCCAGTGTGGGACATCTAAACTTGTTCCAGAAAGGGGAGAACCTCAATTTGAAAATGAGCTGAAAGGGGAGGACTTGGGTCTGAAGAGGAAGGCCACCCAGCAAAGTGGTGTCATGCGGTGCCTCCAAAGTGCCAGCCCCGAGCTAACATTCCGGTCCCTTCCAGCACCCACCATGTCACACACATCACCCTGGGAGGAGGGGAACTGCTGGCTTTGCAGATGAGGAAACTGAGGCTCCAGAGGTTACGTTCCCATGTGTCCAGAAACAGGCAGTCGCCCCAGCCGACTGTCCCACATATGCCCAAAGTTTCCGGGATCTCTGTGGTCTCACCAGCCACGGGATCACACTGGATCGAGGTGCCAGATTGTTCATCCAAACGAGCAAGGATGAAATTGGTTTGTAAACATGCCAGCTTCCTCAGGCCTCATCGGACAGCCCTGGGACATGCCCCACAGGGGCCTTGGTGGGTCCCCAGCGAGCGGGAATGAGGCCCCACTTCCCACAGCAGTACCCTGCTCTGAAATTCACCTGTCTTGGCTCCTCTCTTTCCTGTTCCGTGTCTCCACCCTGCCCCATGCTTCCTGGGATCTCCTCCTGAGAAAACAACCTGTGTCTCAAGTCTGATTCTGCAAAAATCAAAGCAAAGGCCTGGGTCACAGAGGTAATAAGTAGTAGTGGGTTTTGTTTTTGTTTTTTTTGCTTGCTTGCCCGCGTCTTGTTTTTATCCAGAACTTTTCAGGAATACCCAGTGTTCTTTCTAACAGATCCTCAAATTCGGAACTCTGAGCCCAGAATAAAAGATCATTATGGGGGGTCTGGGGGTAGACCGTATCTCTCAGCTTTGAACCTGTTTTTTACCTGGATCTTAAAATGCTCTTTTTCATAGAAATAATATCCTAACTATAACATGAAGACCAGCCATCAACATTTAGCATCTGGTTTATGTAGTTAATTGTACTATTCCACATGTATGTATTATTGTGCAAAATATTACACTTGGGGGTATAGCTCGGGAAGCCTGGGCACAGAAATGAGAGTCTGTACGTTGTCAGGGTAGTTGTGACCTCTGCCGACACACGGATGCCTCTAGGGAGGAGGGTCCCTTCAGCTGGTGGCTGGTCAGAAGTTCTGAATTTGTAGCATAAAGAGAAGGGACTTCCTTGTAAGTAATGTAATTGATCTTGCGTTGATAAAATATTCTCGACCCAGGTGAAGGCCTTGGGTGGCTCTAGTGGGTGGTGCAGTGTTGGCAGCATGGGTGGGGGCCCCAGCATGTCTACCTCACTCCTGGGAATCCAGCCGACATGAAAAGTTGTGGGCAGGTTCTGGGCAGGCTGTCTGGTTGCCTGTAGGGCGGCCTTGCTCCCCAGCCCGTGGGAGCACCCAGGGGTCCTCCCTGCCGCCCCTGGCCTGGCAGGATGCTCTCAGCTATTTGTACTTGCAGCAGCAAGTCTACTTGAGTGTCTGTTTATACCTCCCGCCTCGTGAACCCTAATGTCGCTGCACACCACTCACCTCCTCCTTACCTCTGGTCACTGAGAAGGAGACGCCTCCTATAATCTCAGTGCATGTCCCCCTCTCCTGCTCCCCCAATTGTCCTCGCCCCGCCCTCTGCAAGCCAGGGGACAAAGCTGTCGTCATATCCTCCGTGACCTGGCCTTCTTCTCTCCCCGTCCATGTCCCTCATGCCTGCCTCCACCTCTTAAAATGCCCTCATGCCTCGGCTCCAGGACACAGCTCCGAGCCCCCTGGCTGTGCTGCTCCCTGCCCGAGCCCTGAAGCCTCACCTCTGTCACCGTCCCCCAGCCAATTACTCCAGGATTCAGATCAGCCACTTCCTTCCGGAACTTTCCTTCTCCCCTTCCCCATTCTCAGGCCTGAATGTGTGTCACGGCGCAGAGCCTGAGGCCATGTCTCCCACAGGCTCACACCACCCACACTGCAGCTACCTCCTCGAGCACAAGAATAATGCTTCACCCGGCCTTGTTCTCCCAGGGCCTATCGTGGGCCTGGCCCGTGCGTGCGTTGAGTGAGCGAGTAAAACGGATGCATGAATGAAGGCTGAGGCGTGGCGCTGAGGATGCGCGGGATCTGATGGGGGTCAGGAGGGAAAAGCAGGGCTTTCTTGGCTGTGACGCGGGAGTGCACTCACCTCCCACGTGCCAGCACCTGCAGCCACCCTCTCAGCGACGACAGGCCGACGCTGCCCCCCTCACGCTCCGTGCGGGTGGGGCTCCCATTCCGTCCCTGGGGACAGGACGGAAGGTCTTGGTCCCTGTGATAGGCTCTCGCAAGATGCTCCGTCTGTGCAAGAAGGCTCGCCCTGGCCTCACTGTGAACAACACACTGGCCACCGCCGCTCTCAGGACCTGCCGGCTCTCCCTGGCAGGGCCCAGAATGACGATGATGCCGGCGGCGGTGGCAGCCAATGCTGAGAAGTGCTAACTGTGTGCAGGCACCTGGGGACAGCCACAGGCCTACCTCTGCCGGAACAAGACGTGTGAGTCAGCCAGTTTTAGGCCAGAGAGAATCCTGTGGCCCAAAGTACTGTAGTGGCTCTTCCCGCCCTGGATGAGCCCAGGCAACCTGACCCCGGAGCATGCACGAACCTCCCTCCTACCCGGCCTCACACCAGTCCCGATGACCCTCCATCCTCCACCTAGGGAGACACTGGAGCCTACAGGGACACCAACTGTGGGTGTTGCTCCCATCCCCAGGGCACACCATCCAAGCCAGAGTCCAGGCAAGGGCAGGACAGAGCAGGACACACTAGTTTGGACATGACTCTGGGCCCAGCTCTTTCCACCTCCTGCCCCTCGGAGAGGAAAGAACGATACCATTTTATCTGAATTGTCCCCTTAAGCTTTGTACACGGGAGGTGCTGCATAAATGCATGTTGTCTCCATGAATCCATAATTAATTAACTTTTCTCAGGAGTAGAATAATTTTACACCTGCATGCTTCCCAGTACCTCAGTAATAGTGAACTAGGACCTTTGTCAGTTGAAGACACCTGCCCCCCACACAACCTCCTCACCTTCTAGGTTTTATAAAGGGAGCCTGGGCCTTCTGCGGGTCTCAGGTGCCCCCTTGTGGCCATCTCAGGTTCCCAGCGCTCTGGCCTCAGCTCGGGGAGTCACTGCTCCTCCCTGCCACCTGCCTGCCCCAGCAGGTGCCTCCAGACCCCAGACTCTCTCGAGGAACCTGTCCTTCCTTTCTTCAGTCCGGTGGGACACTGAGGCTGTGTCCTCTGGGGTGCTCACCACGGACGGGCAGTCTCCCCAAGAGAGGGGGTCTGGGGGCTGTGGGCCATCAGCTGTCTCCAGGGGTCCTCAGAACACATCTGAGCAGCTCAGCCTGCTGGACAGTCAGGAGCAGAAATGGGGGGCCCGCCGGCCAGAATGCACTTCCCATAACTGCTGGTAGTGTCATTTCCTCTCCGGAAGTAGCTAGGATGCCTCTGCCAGCTTGGACGTCACCTCATTGTAACATGACTTGGCACTGCTCCTGCTGTGCGTCCACCCCCATCCCAGGGGCCATCTAGCGGCTCTGAGGAGCCTCGGGCCTGCCACACCGATAACCCAAGGGCATGAAATGCCAGGGGGACACTGCCCTGCGCATAGAAGGGGCCCCCATACCACCTGCTCCTAACACTCTCCCAGGGCCCACACCCCGTAAGCTGGAAGGTGTCTGGGTCCTGCCCCTCACAGCCTTACCCTTCTGAGCCTGGCCTGGCACCTTCTCGAATGAAGGCTGTGGGATCTTTTTCCTAATTAAATGGAAGCTCCACAGATAGCTTGCATTTTGCCCTGGCAAGGCATGGGCGGGCACGCAGGAGGTCCTCAGCAAGGTGAACTCAGGTAGAGTGGGTAGGACTGGTGGGCATGCTGCAGGCCCCCATGACAGTAGCAGCTCAGGGCTTTCTCACTGGTGAGGAGCCGGGGTCCTCCCATGCTGCTCCCTCCCTCGGCCAGGAGGCATGAGTCCAGCTGGAAGGGACACACACGTCGCCTCTGAACAGCATTCGCAGTAAGAGGCAAGGTAGAGGCTGGAGCCAGCCTCCAGGCCCCAACGTAGGTTCATGTGAACCCTAATGCAAGGAATTTGGGCTGGCCCTTCCTGACTGGGGCCTGGCTGCCAGGCTGCCAAGGGCTTTTCTTCAGAGTCCTCCAGGGCTGCAATCACCTCCCCACTGGATCCTAGGGCTTCCTCAGGAGGAGCCCCCACACCCACATACACCAAGATGTGACTATAGCCTGGTCGGGCCCGGGGTATGCAGCACGTTGGAGAGAAAAGTCTAGAAGGGATCGATGATTGGCCCAGGGATGGAGGAACCATCTGTAGGCAAAAGGAAAGTCAACCCCCCTTCCCCCCAGGAGAGCTACTCAGATCTCCATTCAAGGTCAGGAACTGTCACTCTAGGGGGCTCAGCAAAGCTTGGGGGAAAATCTCTAGGGCAAACGTTCTAATTTTACAAAAACATTTTTCCTGGAGAGAGAGAAAACGTGGCCAAGACCATTACTGTGAACCAAAGAATTGAATTGATTTTTTTTCTAATATTATGCTTAACATCCAAGAGGAATCCAGATAGCTAGGGCATTGAGCACTTCTAAAGAGCCCTGCAGTCACTTCAGAGGCGAATTATGTGCCCATTTAAATGAAGTGCCTTGAAATAATGGTGCCCTGTGGACCTGGTTTCAAATCTGACTCTACTGATAACCAGTTGTGTGACCTTAGACCAGTCACTTAACCTCTCTGAGCCTGCATTTCCCCAATTGTGAAATGAGAATAATAATAACTCATTCTTCATAGGGTTTGAGGATAAAATAAACTAATGTATGCGAGGCCCAGAGCATAGATCCTGGCACACCGTAGGATGCTGGGAACTACAGTAGGAGATAGTAACAGTTATCTGCCAGCCTACTGTTCTTCCGTACCACTGCTGTGGCCTTAATGCCTGGGCTGCTGGGGTTCGAGCACCACTCTGCCTCCAGGACAACCTGACACACCCCAGGCCTTCAGAGCAGGTAGGTATTCATCTAGTCTGGGAACCTGAAAATGTGAGATTACCTTATTTCTTGTTATTTAAAACAAAACCAAAAACTAGCTAAGAGGTAGTCTTCTCACATTGTTTGAGACACAGTCTTTGTCAGTTACTTCGATTAACCTTGAATTCAGGCCTATGGGGGAATCTTGGTCATCTGAGGTCTCCGAACCACCCCCCTGAGCAGGCAGACTGCCTCGGCGTCTGATGGACTCCATGGGCATGAGAGCCAGGTGGAGAGCCCCTCCAGGTAGGAGGGGATCCACACAGCCCAGCTGCACCCCTGCACCTGGCCACCAGGCTGGCCTTTCTACATAGGCAGGCCTGCTGCCATGTGCCTGCTCTGCTACTGGTAAACTCCTCTGAACCTCAGTTTCCCCTGCCATGAAATGGGGGTAATGACACCTGTCCTAAGGTGTAAACAAGTTAATGTGAGGCAGGTCTCCAGTTCCAGGAGTTGAGAGACAAGACACACAGCGAGCATCTGGTAAACAGGTGTCACTGCAATGACCTTACAAAACACTCACGAGGATACTTTTAATGTGAGGTCCCCAACTCACGGGACAGCCTGCAGCCCGGAAAGAAGTGGGCAGATCCAAGAGCACGTGAACTGCCCAGAAGGACAGAGGGTCCCTTGTATCCTTCCCCTTGTGTTCCCAGGGACGAGTCTAGTGTCACCACATCTTCTGACTTTTACAGAGATAGCCTGCGATGCTCTGATAAATATTCTGGATTTTAAATGTGGACAAGTCTTTTTTTTTTAACAAGTGGAAAAAATAAAACATGTCCCTGGGCCCCAGCTCTGAGGCAGGGGACCAGACCGGTGACATCTCCAGCACCCCCTCATTCCAGGTGTAGGATCCTGGAGATTCTGTGTTCCCCCCACCACAGGACATAGGGCTCTTCCCAGAATACCTGCCCCCCTATAAGGTTCAGAATGTCCAGTGCCCAAAGGGAGCATAGCCACTTGGATTTTACCCTAAACAGAAATGAGGGTCTCGTTTCTGTGCAGAGACCGCCATCTGCTGGAGGAAGGAGGTAAGAGCAGCTATGCCTGCCTGCATCCCCACGAGAAGACAAGGAAAGAGGACTGTAGGAAGAGGAGAAGGGTGCCCAGCCCATCCACCCACTGACCTGGAAAAGAACCCGACAACAGGGTCCTGAGCCACCTGAGGCATCAAGGATGCTGAGGTATCCGTCCTTAGTTATTACAGGGTGGAGCAGGAGGTGGCCTGCACCTGCTGCCAAGAGGGGCTGGGACTGGGCACAGTATCTCCAGGAGACAAGCATAAGGTGATTCAGTGAGCACGCATGCCCACGAATGTCTGTGGCATGTCTTCTGTCCCTGCCCAATGACCCCTGTGTCCCTCAGCCCTCTGGCCCCAAGTGAAAACTTCTCCACTCTGCCACCACCTTTGCAGGAGTGCCCTTGTCCAGCTGGAGGGAACCGGGCTTGGTCCCTCAGACGTGGCATGGACAAGTAAGTACCTTTCAGTGGAAGAAAGAGTTTACCCAGTGCTTCCCTTTCCTGGGCCAGACACACAGCCCTTGAACAGCCAGATCTCCAGGCTCCTCCTCCAGGAGACCTGGCCCAGCAAAGAGGTACCCCTGGAGAACTCCAAGCCCAGGTGGGCTGGGACTGGAAGGTGTTCCTCCCCAACAGGACCTTTTACTCATGGCCCACCTGAGCCACCTCCCCTGCCCCCATTTCACTACCTGCAGAGTGCAATAGAGAAAGGTCTGTCAAGCCAGCTATTAAAATAATGCATTCCTGCTTATTGGAGGAAAATTGATTTTTATTTTTTTATTTTATTTTTATTTTATTTTATTTTTTATTTATATTTTTATTTTATTTTTTTAAATTGATTTTTATTTTATTTTTGAGAGAAACAGAGAGAATGTGCACTTACAAGCTGGGGAGATGCAGAAAAAGTGAGAGAATCCCAAGCAGGCTCTGTGCCGTCAGCTCAGAGCCTGGTGCAGGGCTCAATCCCACAAACTGTGAGACCTGACCTCAGCTGAAATCAAGAGTCATACGCTTAACCAACTGAGGCACCCAGGCACCCCTGTTTATTGTTTTTTAAACTTTCTCTTATTTTTCCATTGGATATAGTTTTTCGGATCCAAAGAGTTTCCTATTGATTCAGTCTCTTTCTTGCCCTCACAGACCCCCGGAGGCATTATTGTGCCCTGTTTACAGATAGATAAACAGAGACCTGGAGTGGTTAAATGAGAAGTTGCCAGCAGCCTGTGGCTCAGCACTCCCAGCTGGCAGGGGTCACGACCACACGTAGGGTCAGAAATTTTTATAACAGAGCGCATTCATTGATGGCAGCCACGCTGACTCCACAGCAAGCAGAGGGTGTTCAAAGGCCCAGATTTTATTCCTACCACCCCACTCTCACTGAGGTTTCCCACTTTGCAATAAAACAAAACAAAAACAACTGCCTGAATCGAAGTACACACACACACACACACACACACACACACACACTGTTTAAGGCCACCACTGATGGAGATATTTTTATTCCCCCCAGTTTTAGATAAAGCATGTGAGACTCAGAGACGTTAAGCAACTGGCCTGAGATCACACAGACAGCAAGAAGAGTGGAGCCGGGGTCTGGGCCCAATGATCAGAGTCTGTATAACCCCCGTCCTCTAGAAAGCAGCCCAGCATGATTCAAACGCCAAGACTCTGCGTTCCTAAAACACGGAGTGTTCCTAGAACAGAAACCCAAGGTCAGGTTTATTACAGTGTACACAGCTACAATCACCAAGGAATAACCGAGACCAGCAGATTCTGGCAGCTGCCGAGAGAAAGAGAGAGAGAGAGAGAGAGAGAGAGAGAGAGAGAGAAAGAGAGAGAGAGAGAGATGCATTCCTTCAGATAGCACTGTTTGAAACCTTCCCATGATGACATTAAAAGTGGGCTTTAAGTGATTTATTTTTTCAATCTGTGAATCTAAACAAATGATCTCCCTTCTAGGTACATCGATCATATGATCTCCTTCACAGCTGTGAAAAAATGCTATTAGTGCTTTCAAAGCAGTTTTATCACAGATTAAAGAAGCCCAGGAAAAAAAATTGGCAACCAGAGACAGCCATATGCCTCCTTGACCTAGGACCATAAACCTGTTGTTCATTCCAGAGAGGGGATTACGGCATTACTTTTAGTAAGTTCCTTTTCATATGGAAATTTCTTTTCATAGTAAAGATCTGTCTTTAATAGCATCATCCTAAAAACATGCCTATTTTTTAATTCCCTGATCATGGACATATAGATTTTTATAGTGTCTGCAAGCATACATTAATGTTAATTTCACCGTTCTCCTTTGTATTTTGTTAATGTCACAATCTGCTGTAAAACCTTGCCAAGTTTCTTAACTGTCATGTTAATTCCAAGACCTATTCTGCGCTCTTTGACATTTCAGGACAGAACAAGGCAGTAAAAATAGATTAGAAACAGCTTATAAGTATTATAAAATCTAGAACTTTGCAGATGGCGGAATTAAGTCTGCTGAATGGAAATTTAGCAACTCTGAGCACAATAATATTAGAAAAGCCTATTCATTTCTAAGGTAAATATTTGGAAGGGGTTGCATAATGGTGGCTGGAGGAGTGGGGGGGGGACTTATAAAATGCAACAAAGTTATGTTATTTTAAGCAACTTACTGGATACATATACTATATCCTGAAGAGTTTTGAGTTTCAAAGGTTTTCTCTACCATATAAATAAGGGTGCAGAGTAAGAGCTTGATTTTATTCATGGTCAGTTCAAAGATCACACAAATTATTTCACGCAGAGGATTTGTCTGCATTTTCCTAAGTCAAAGCAGAGCGTTACTGTACTTAGATATTAAATGACACTACCACATGCTAAGAAATTTGCACGAATGGACAGGAAATTAGACACTGTTTTCTTAACCTGATTGCTAAAGAATGCCCACTGTTTAAATGTGCACTATCCATTTCAAAGGGAAGCACTGGCTGATTTCAGGAAGTTTAAAATCAGCTCATGGAGAAGCAGGACAAAGGTGGGTTAAATGTGCCTCCCCTCCCCCGCCCACCGGGGGAAATGATTTCTTAAAAAAAAAAAAAGAAAGGAAAAGAAAAAACTTTTCCCTTTTTCTTTAGGGAGGACTTATTTTTTCCATCATCCTTGTTGAGTTGTTGATGAATTGTTCACATCCCTTGCCAAGCCCCACCCTCCGCCTTTCTTCTAAGCGCCTTCCTCATTATTTGCTCCGTCTTTTTCCCACAGCTCCGACAGGCCGTCAGGGCAGCTTAAATGCAGCACAGTATTAACATGGGGAAATGGCTTGCAGTTCCCAATTGATACCCTAATACGTTATGTTGAAATGATAATTGGTACACTCCTCATTGAAAAATAAGAGAAAAAAACTACTTTTCAGTCACCACAAGGTATTATCTTAGCTCATGTATTCAGAACGAACAGATACATTAAAAAAAAAAAGACCCTGTCCCCCCCCCCCCCATCTGCGGGAGACACTGGAGTCTGCAATTCTTTTCAGCTGACATAATCCAGATTGATTCGTTCAGCAGATAAAATTCAGGCCACTTCTGCCCTTTATGGGAGCAACATAATACCAGTCTTTATTCAGTAACAATGTAACATAATGGGATCGGAATGTGCAAAATGACTGTTCTTAAATTACTGCGCCTCACAAGGGCCCAACACAAGCTGGGGCTTAATGTAAAAAATCATTAGGCGCAGATTACTAAAGTGCTCGTGCATTAAGGAGGTCAAACCGAGCCTGTTTGTGGTATTTTTCAGGACAGAAACTCTTTGCTAATATCTTGATTACAACTGTGTTCTGGGGGGCCCATCCCAGCACCCACAGCTCAGCACTGTGGCTTCCGTAAACAGGGAGCAGGGAGAGAGGGGTGGCGGGCAGGCTCCGGGACTGGGTGTGAGATGGGGTCAAGAAGGGCCCCCGCAATCACAAACCATTTTCGAGAAAGTTTGATGCACCAAATAATTTAAGCTCTGAGCTATTAAACTATGCTAATTTCAAGGTCTTTGGGGGTTGGTTATTAAAATATACAGGAGATTTGGAAAATAAAGAAAAGCATAAAGACGGAATGAATGATATCTTTCTATTATCTTGATACCTGGAAATAACCCTTGGAATTCTGAATGTAAATCCAAACCTCTTTTTTTTTGTGCATAACTATAGAATATGTTTTTACAAAATTTATGCTTCAAATATAGATTTCACTAACTCTTATAGGTACTGTCAATATTTCTCCACATCATTAATTATTCCTCTGCTATATAATTTTATGGCTACATGGTCTTCCTTCACATGGAGGTACCTCATTTACTTAATTTTACCCACATTTCGTGGGCATATAACTTTATTTCTAAGTTTTCCCCATTATTAGAGGATGTGTCGATTAATATCCTTATAGAAAAACATTTCCCCACATGTCAGGTCATTTTCTTTTGGATTCCTAGAAATGGCATTGCTGAGTGAAAAGAAATGCACATTTTGTATCTATTTGATCCATATTTCTTCCTTGGCCTCCAGAAAGCTTGCACCCATTTGTGCCATTGTTTCTATAGGACCACACACTTCGGGGGGATGGGTCCAGAACCCATTACACCAGCCCCATCAACACACTCCAAGGAGTTCTGGAATATTGCACTGCATCTACGGACTCCCATCACGCAAGAAGACGGTGCCCACTGTTTGATTCCACACAGCCACACGCAAAACTCTCGTCAGGAGAAAGGTTAAATTAAGAGAAGTAGTCAGGGTAGGCTCTTAGAAACCTGAGATTGCCTCAGAAGATTCTAGAAAAGTAAAATAAGACAAAACAGAGCAAAAAAGAGTTCCCTTGAATTGAAATGACTTTTTTTTTCAACTTGCAAGTCCAAGCCTCATGTAATTTAATTTTTGCATTTGAGAGCTCTGCTAGTCTCTTATCTTATTTAAATAGAAGACTTCCAAAAGTCGAATCACTGAATCACCAGGTGGCCTCAGAGATGATGCAGTTACTCTTCGGAACAGTGGACTCACGTCTGGAGTGGGGCCTGTTATTTGGTCAACGTTTGTACTAAATGAAGCAGGCACCTTGTGTGTATGCACAGGGCTGTGGGAGTGCATGCATGAAGCAGAGATTTTGCGTATGTAATATATAAACATGTGCACATAAATCTATTTATCTGCAAAATGAGCATCACCATTGTAGCCTCCTCACTGAAACTCACACCATCTGAAATATTTGCATGTGATTACAAGCCTCCATTGTCAATCATGACAGCACAAATCCGATATTCAGGCCATATGGCCTTGAAACTTTCAATCGATAGGAACCTTTTAAAGCTGAAGCTTCAAAAAGTTGTATCAAATATATATTCAATGAGAAGAAGGTTAATTGAATAATTGATTACTCAGTAACAATTAAGTGCTCTTCAGATATCTTTGGGAAATCTTGAAATATAATGGTGATAGATATTTATTAGTTTATCAGTTATTATTGCATTATACGTTTATTTTTAGGCACGAAGTCAATTTATTTCATTTATATATTTTAACATCAGAATCCCCAGGGTGAAATGATACATATATTTTTACTACTGCAAAACCAAGGAGATGGCAAGATGGACAGAACTCTGTCCGATCTAGGGTTGCCAAAATTAAAACAGCTGGTTTGTGATAACTCTTGGGTCAATAGTCAGACACTGACTGCCTCTCACGAGCACATACCCCAAAATGCAGTCATTCTTGCAAGGGGTATTGGGGCTCTGGTATCAGCATCATTGGGTCTTTCCACCACCTATTTTCTCTTCAAAAGCACCCAGATCTACAGATCCCCACAGACAAAATGCCAATAATCAGATCTCCAGGGAAAAGTGGAGTGACCCTGTCTGTTACCAACATTTGTTAGCAAATATCTTAGATTTGTTATCTATGTCCTTTCCAAAGGAGGTGTGTCGATGGAGCCATATGAAATCACCAATAATCTATCGAAGAGGATCACCATCCATGTGTGTGTGCACACACGTGCACACACACACACGCACACACACACACACCACTGGGGGCAAGGACAGAATCTGACTTTACTCTTCGGAGAGAGGAGTCCAAACACTCAGATCGCACTTGCCTGCATCACCTCCAGCCTTGCCAAAGAGCTCAGGGGAGCTTATCTGCTATAAGACGTCTCTGAACCATCCCCCAGGCAATTGGTAAAGTTAGATTTCCTTGACACTAAGGGGTCAACGTCTGTAAGCGGCTCACCTAAGAAATGACTAACTGGACATAAGACACCTATTCTAAATAGTAGTGAAAACTAATGTTTGAGTAATCTCTTTCCACAAACGAGGCCAAATGTTATGCATTATTTATCTCGGTCTATATTTTCCCATTCATGCATTCATTCATTCATTCATTCATTCAAGAAACACGTTCCAAACCTCCTCTATGGGCTGGATGGACACTGTGGTACCCAGATGGGACAAAGGAGCAAACAGGACAGATAGGCTCTCTGCTTGGCATTCTCAGTTTGGTGGGAGATTCAGACAAAAAAAAATAATGAAAAAATTGAGGAATATAATTTTGCATACCTGCTAAGAAGTAAGTGAAGGACCGAGAGAGAAAATACTAGAGTAATAAGCCATTTCTGAGTGGATGGTCATAAACTGCCTTTTTGAGAATAAGGTATTTCAAGTGAGAGCTAATGAATGAGAGGAGTTGGCCATACAAAGCCTTGTGCATGTGCATGCGTGCGTGTGTGCGTGTGTGCGCGTGTGTGTGTGTGGTGACAGGAGAGTTTATCATTCATTCCAGGCAGTGAGAACTGCATATTCAAAGGCTCTGAGGTATAAAATTGCTGGAAATGTTTAGAGGCACCTGGGTGGCTCACTCGAGTGAGCATGCAATTTCGGCTCAGGTCATGGTCTCAGTTTGTGAGTTCGAGCCCCACACCTCAGAGCCTGGAGCCTGCTTCAGATTCTGTGTCTCCCTCTCTCTCTGTCCCTCCCCTGCTCATGCTCTGTCTCTCTCTCAAAAATAAATAACATTAAAAAATTTTTAAAAAGTTGCTGGAAATGTTTAACAATCAGAACGAAGGCCCATGTGGTTGGAACAGAGCCTAAGACGTGAGGTCATGGGTCAGGTAAGGACCTGACCACTCTGAGCTTTGTGGCCAAAGGGGGTGAGGACTTAACCGAAAGGGGATGGGAAGCCATTAAAAAGTGTTAGGAGAATATATGGTCTTTTTTTATAACTTTAGGAGCTCACTGTCGCTCAAGGGTATAGAGTGGTTTGGAGGCAGGCCTGGTAGATCTGGTAAGCATTGTCCAGGTATGAGATAATGGCCACCCACAATAGAAGGGTGAAGATGGAAGGAAAGAGGGATTCCTGATTTATTTGGAGACAGAATTGGCAGGATTTTGGGGGTGGATTGGATGCATGTGCTGAGGAAAAGGAGGGCTCAAGGATAACTCCTGGGTTTGGCGTTGTGAAATATCTAAGTGGAAAACTCCAACAGAAACTTAGAAGAGAAGTTTTGGAGGCGAGAAGGCGCTGCAGGTTTGTGTCTGAGAACCCTGCCAAGTAGTGGCATGAAATCTGTATGGAAGGGTGAGATCTCCCAGGAGGAGGAGAGGAGCCAGGTCTGAGCCGCAAGGAGCCCACAGAGGGCAGACAGAGGAGGAAGGGCCAGAAAAATGGACCAACGAAGCGGACCCCATGAAATAGAAAGAAGAGCCAGAGACTGGTCACACAGAAGCCATGAGGGTGGTGGCTTTAGCAGAGGGTCTATCCTTGGCCCCTCTTGGACATTACTGCTTCCTGATGATATCCCTGGCACCTCGTTGCCTCTAGACTTGGAGATTTTTTTTAACTTTATATGTGTTGAGAGAGAGTGCAGGGGGCTGGGGAGGGGCGGTGGGCAGAAAGAGAGAATCCCAAGCAGGCTCTGAGCTGTCAGCACGGAGCCTGATGTGGGGCTCAAACTCACCAACCGTGAGATCGTGACCTGAGCCAAAGTCGGACACTTAACTGACTGAGCCGCCCAGGTGCCCTGGACCCCCCAGTGCTTGAGGCAGATTCTGGTCTCTTACTCGTTGTGCAGAGAAGATGGAAGCTCAGAGAGGTTCAGTCACCTCCCTGACATCGCATTCCTGCTGGAACCTGTCTGGCACCAGTCCTGTGCTCGTGACCATTCTGCCCTTCCTATGCTTTCTACTTTCTAGAACATGACCGATTTGGGGGTCCAGTCTGCCAACGATGACCACGCCATGCCACTGGGAGACCACGTGAAGGTGGTTTGGATACCTTCTTTCTGCTTTTTTAACGTTAGCAGTGCTGCCATTTGTCTGGTATCTCAGAGATGTTTACCCTGCTGGCCCTCACTGTGCCAGGGCCAGCCCCAGCCTAGCTGTGAATTAGCTCCAGGAGAAGGGGGCTTTGCCAAGCAGACAAGCTCAGGGACAAGAAAGCCTTTAAGGAGGTTCTCAATTTCCAGTTATGGGGGGGCACCCCTCAAGCCTCCTCTGTGATTTCCATGGTTCGCACAGACCCCAGCTGAAGTAGGCAGGCTTCCTTGAGTGAAGGATGTCAGAAGCTGGCCCTCCACGTGCGGGGCGACTAATGACACTGACTCGGAAACCCCAAGTCTTTTCCCCATGTCAGGGGTGAGTCCGGCTTTCTGTAGAGACTCATAACAAGATGACAGGCGTCGCTGTCCAGGGGACAGACTGGGGAAGGCAGTGAGTGTCACAGACCAGAGAGCAGATGTATTACCGCGTCCCTGCCGAGATGGGAGTGACACCTTCTGACTCTGGAGAATGTGCTTCGAGGGGCTAATCTTACTATTTCAGTTGTACACACGAAAATACTGACAGCCAGCAGCTCCGCAAGTGTTGGTGCACATGGCACCCGGCGCCCGAGCGACAGCACATTCCCCGGCTGGGCTGCCGTGGAAACTGCGCCGTGCGCTCCAGCAAAGGAACTGACAAAAAGCACGCAGGGGTTTTAATATTGTTTTAATGTGATTAAAAAACCTTAAATTAATTTATTTTCTTATGCTAGAAAATAGTCCAGCGCAGGCTGTATTGCAAACGGTGCTAAGAAGAGCAGTCTGATAAAATTCATTAGAAAAGAATTAAATTCATCATATAAAACACAGTCATTTTATTTTAAGTAGTTCCCAATTCAGAAGACCAGGCAATTGTTCCTTTGAGTAATACCAAGGACAAGATGGAGAGGAGCCCCAGGGGCCATCTCCAGAGCTCCGTGACTTGTTGCACCTAAGAGGACTTGCCTTGGGTTAGGGGCCCCAAATCCTCCCCGACATCGGTGAGAGTGGAGTTTTTTTAACTGATCAGAGAAAAAGACACCAAGAGCAAGAAGAAATCCTTGCTACCTGCCTTTCTCGGATGAAGCTGTTAAAACACTGTCAGACCCTCCCCATTGTTCAAGACGCAGCTCAGTCCCCCCTCCTCCCGGCCCTCGCTTCCTTTCTGCCATCTATTTTGACTTTATCATTCACTGTCTCAGAGAGCAACATGATTTATACGCTGTGGTTTCATTTCCACGAGTAGTCTGTGAACTCCTTTGGGGTGAAGGCTGACTGCAGCCTTAGTTTCTCCAGCTCCTCACTGCTCTGTGGCTGCCAGCTCCCTGTCCCTAGTCCTAGGGGTACTGGGAGTAGTGTTCCCAGTCCTCGCCATGGCGTTCCTCTTGCACATGGCTACATTTGGGTACCGTTTTCTTTAAGGGCAACGTGTAATAGATATCCTTGTCCATTCACGCAGACGGGGAAGAGCAGAACCCTCTGAGAAGACGTCAAGAGAGCAGGAACCTCTTGCCGTCGGCTGGCTGTTTCCATGTTTTTTGCCACTGAACATTCCAAAATCTAAACACGTATGACCCGTTAAATGACTGTTTCATTCCATTTTGTAAAAGGAAGGAAAAGTAGAGATTTTAAGTCCAATGAAATTTAGTTAAAAGCAATGGAGAGTGCTGATGGCTGCCCATTTGAGTGTCCCGTGTGAGTCACCCCTCCCTCGTTCCCTGTGCAGAGTGAGTGCTGGAGGAATCTGGTAGCAGAAAGACGCTGCCTCTGACCAGCGTTTGACAGCAGCAGACTCCTGAGATTTTATCCCTGACTTCTGTTTAAGGATGGAAACCTTGAAGCTGGAATCACCATGTGCAGGGCACAGCTGACTGGCCGAGCTCAGCGGGGTCTGAGTTCCCTAGCCCACTGAGCCGGATTGCACTAACACTCAGAGTGCCGGGCTCCCAGTCCTCACACAGGGACCGGGGCTCTGTCACACAGCAATGGCACCGTGACCAGTCACAGGGGAACAGAGTCGTCCCCAGTCAGAGGAACAGAGACGGGGATGATGACTGCTAAGGGGAGCAGAAGATCCCTTTGGTTTTCCCTTAACATCGTCATACAACCAGTGGCAGTCATGGAAAAGCCTTTGGAGGCACATAGCCCACATTTTTTGTCTTGAGCAACCACAAATGTTGACTTTGGCTGGTTTCTTGCCGTATCAAACTCCAGCACAGCCCTTGGTTTCCAGGAGTGTCTGGGGATCAGTGAAGGGGACCACTCAGGGAAAATAGTAATCGCACTTTGGTTTTTCTAAGCACAGATGAACATTTCAGATTTTGTGATAAGCCCCCCAAACTGCCCATCTAGAAACTGGATGACTGACATGCCCAAGTGCCATGAATATTGGCCGCCCCCGGGGAAAGGACGGGCTCCCCGCCCTCTCTCTAGACCCCATGCAGCCTGGACTCGGCCCTTGGCTCCCACCTCCACCAGGAGCCTTCTCCACATGCCTGCTTGTTTCAAACGTGGCGTTGGCCACAGGGAGGGAGATTCTCGAGACATTTAATTAGCTGAGAATTTCACACTCTCCAGTGGCTTGCTCGGGAGAACTGCAGAGCTACCCAATGGCTCCTGAAATATGAAGGCTGCAGTTGCCTGAAGGCAGAGCTAACATACTCGAGAGGAGTTGGGGTTCTGATGCGGGCAGAAGTTCTCAGGCCCCGAAAACCCCAGAGAGGGGCCAGCAGCCTCAGCCCCTGCCAAGTCCCGGGTCTTAGCGCCCGTCTGTAAAACGCTCAATATTGAGCCATGCAGACGGGACGGCACACCTAAGGTGGGGGTGGGGGTAGGGGTGGGGTCCATGAAGAAATGGAAAGCCACCCCATCCCGATCTGTTACTTGTCCCAGATATTCCACTTTTTCCCCAAGAACCTGAAAACCTGGATTTGTAAGTAAACTTCTCACAGTTTTAGAATGCTTGCAGCTAATTGAAGACGAACGTGTAAATATCACACAAGCCAAAAGAAACACCTCTTTGAGTTGGATCCAGCGCCCAGGCCACCCTTTGTGTTCCATTATCCTACGTGGGCTGCTTGAAGGGCTTCACCTCGCCCTCCAGACCTCTCATCAGCTTTGCTTGCTCCGGCCGAATGAATAGGGAGAAGGTGGATGAGAACCTAGGGCTGGCGTGTGGCATGGACCGGTGGCACTGGACCATTAAGACAGATCTCATACCTTCCCAGAACTTCTGCATCAGAACCTGCATTGTCACGAAATCCACAGTGATTTGTGACTCTGGACTTTGATTAGCATTTGTTTAGGGCTAAGTAAGAGAACTAGGCTGAGAGCGGGGAAACCCACTCTCCATTATCTCCAGAAGATGAAGATGGCCAGACATAGTACTTCCTCCCTCCTTCCACCTCCTCCCTTGCCAGACTAGAAATAGTCACCATAGTCCTGGAGGAGGGGTTGCCCCAAGCAGGGGGCAAGAGTTGGGTTTCCAGAACTCTCATCCGGTTTCTACAACTGCAGGATGCTTTACACCCAGGGAGAGCTGCTCACATCCCAGACGCAGGTCAAGCGGCCGGAACAATGCCACTCAGCTCAAATCACCAGGACAGGGATCCCAGGAAAATTCTCTTCGGAGATCAGCCTTCCATAAAACAAGAAGTTTCATGCTACCAGCTCCAGACCCCAGAGAGGACAGATGCGGCACAGTAGAGGGGAAAGTTTCGTGGCTCCTTTCCCCCTCAGAAAAGCACCTCTCAGCATCCATGGGGCCTCCAATGACTGTAGAAAAGCTTGTGCCTGTTTCTTGGTTTTGCTTCTCTGACTCTCCCCAAGTCCCCAGGCCTTGTCAGCAGAGACACATCTATCGATAATTACAGAATACACAGCTTTGGGGGGCATTTCCCTTCCATTCACGACATTTACTGGTGTCAGTCTGAGCATAAATACAATTAGATCTGAGAGCTCTATTGCAAAAGCCAATAAAGTGGGCCTCAGTAGAGATTCTAAAATTACTTAACTTTTCTTTAGAAAAATATTAAAACAGTATTATCACATCAATGAGAAGAAAAGACAGGAAGATAATAAAGTTATGTTAAACCTCCCTGTATTTACTCATGTGTGAAACAGTTATGTCTGGTCACATAATTGCAATGGTTCTGAGAAATATTTCATATTTTATAATGAACATTAAAAGAGTTTGTGGATCATTACTTTATATGAGTTCCAAAGTTATTACATAAAACCCAATAGGAATGGTTATAAATTATCGGATCCTCCGGCTTGGCCTTGGTAAACATAACATGAAGACAGAGACATTTCAGCAGACAAGATTCATGAGAAGAGGTAAAATTCTCCCTGCATTTGAAGGGGGAAAAGCAGACTAAAGTACTTGTTACCAGCTCTTAATATTTTTGTTTCTGTTTCAAAGAAATTCTATTGAACCACTAGCTTAAGCCACACACACAAAAAGCTTCCGTTAGAACAAAAGTGGACCCACTTTCAGACACTGCCCTCATCTTTCCATCTCTCATTATCCTAGTTGTGGCCCTAAGGTCACCTCAAAATTCGTGAAATTTTCAACACAGCATGGGTTTAAAATACTGTACTTACCAGACTCATATGATCACCAACAATTATTTGTTTTCAAAAGGAGATCCTCTTTTGAAATCTGAAAATACAACCTCTTTGCAGAAACTGAGGAGTTGATAACATTCTGAGGGGTTTTTTTTTTTTTTTTTGTGGTCTGCAAAATAGGTTGGCAGGCAGCATTTTAATTAAAAGCGGTCATTTGTGAATCCCAGTTAAGAGTAAAATGAGTGCTATTCTACTTAACTTGTGCTTCTTTTTTTTTTTTTTAAATCAGAGGATCCTATTTTGTTTAGAAATTACACCTGCTAATTCGTTTGCCCCCAGCTTCTGCTTGGTGAGGGTTGTATCAGGATAATAGCAGCTGGGCTAACACAGTTAGGGCCAGAGAGGGGAAGTCAAGCCTCCTGTCAGTATCTAAGAAGCATGTTACCAAACTGGTCCCTTGGAGATGCTGCAAAGTGCAGAGCTCCCCTAAAAAACCCAGAAAACAGCTACAAGAAATACAAGCGGCTCCCTCCCCTGGGGCTTAAGCGGTCCTGCCCTCAGCACTGGAGGAGGGAGGGAGGGTGCTGGCCTTCCTGGAGTCCTGCACCCAACACCCATGAGGGTCCCATACCTGCCAGCTCCCCACCTTGCCCGGGGCTCCCCCCCTTTATATGGAGCAGCTGTTGGTGAGGCTTTCTAGGCAAACAGATGTCTTTTGGAGAATTTAAAGCTTTGAGTTGGAGGCCAGATTCTGACTGTACTTTGAATTATGTCTGCCTTGATCATTATGCAGTCATTCACATATATTTTAGACATCAATATTGTCTTAAAATATTCCCGAGTTCTCAATGCTATTTATATGCTTCGATTCTTTCCTTTGCTTCTGTTCTATCTGCTTCAGCTCACTGAGTGCCTACACATCACTTTAATAAATATTTTTATTGGGGAGGGCTTTGCTATTTTCTCCTAAATGATTTCTTTCTGAACTGAATTGACATCCAACATTCTTGGGAAGACTACCAACCTTTCGTAACCCCTTTGAGTGGGGGAATTTACCAGTTTGGGTATTTTTTAAGATGAAACAATGTCATGTTTTGCCTCATTCCATAGATAGCAAGTTTTACTAACAGCAAAAGAAAGATTTTATAATCTTACAATGAGGGGGAATGGGGTGGGGTGGGGTGGAATTCTCCTTGCTTATTTACAGAAATGCTAATTTGGCTAAAATCTGAGATTTTGGTAAAATGTAAGTCCACAGGTGAAAAAAAGACTCAAAGTGTGGAAAGATAAATAAAAGAACAGATATTTTCAAGACTTGAAGAGGAGTGTGGAGGGAGAGATTGTATATCTTGCAGAGACATCCTAGTACGTGTAGTATTAGGCCAAGTCTAAGGTCATCTTTATGGGACCCTCAGGACTTAACATCAGAAGTCAAGCCCAGCCAATTAGATTCAATGACTATGTTCTTACTTGAAAGCGGGGTCAGGGCTCTACTCCCTAAAACTAGTCTATTGATCATCTTGTCCTTGTTAGTAATCATCCCTCCGTAGTATTCTTGCAATCACCTCTAGGTGGTGCTAACACTGCATAGCTTCTGTTTTTCGGCACAATGAAAACATTAATTTGCTATGAGATAATTTTTGACGTAAATGTAAAATGGTGCCCATTCGAACTCAGTAATGAAGCATGGTGCATTTCTGCAGCTCCTAATTTGACTAGTTAAATGACTCCATTACGTGTCTAACAGACAGAAGCAAATAATTTCTGGTCAGTTGATGTTCACTTATCCGTATCATTTTGCCCTGAAAATAAAGTCTCTAATCTACAATTCCTTTGTCTTAGTTTTTTTTTTTTTGCTTAAGATTATTAAAGCAAATATACTTAAATAATTCAGATTAAACCAGTTCCAGCTAACAATTAAAATGTCAGAGCACACGGGGAAATCAAATGTCAGTAATGGGGTTAGGCAGACAACCGGACAGCCCCTCCTAAATTGTCCCAGCCTTGCCCTGTCCCTAGGTCTCAGGGGTGAGGATGAGCTTGGGGCTTCAAAGAACAAGTGTCCACCTTTCCAGCCCATTGTCTCTCTGTGGCCAAAAGGAGGTTGCTGTCTGTTTTCTTCCCCGCTTTTTACTTTGCCACATAACTTTGAGGATGTTTGAGAAATTTTCAGCAGGATGCATCTCACTATAGCAAAAGATGCTGCCTTAATAAATATCAAGTGATGAATAATTTTGCCCAAAGGGGAAAAAATGGTTAATATTGAATCTTAATGTTCCTCATCTAAATGCTTTTTTCTTCCTGCTAAAAACAAGTTCAGAATTAAAGCGTATCAGTTTACACATATTGCATGCATATTAGTGAGACACAGCTGTGTATGTCCCCCTCTTAAGAGCCATATGATTAAGTTATGGGATATCATATAATCCAAACTCCTTTTCTATTGGTCACCTTTCACAGACAAAAGCTTTTTAGTTTTAGGTCTATTAAATGACAGAATGTCCGATTCTGTAAATGTGCAAGTAATTATTGTGAAGCACCTGTGTCTCTTATTTTTGCTTAGAAAGTCCATCTATAAATTGCTTTTGGAACGGCGCTCAGAGACTGACACAGGACCGCACTCCCTGTCCGGGGCAGCTGTCTGTCACTCAGCGAGGTGGATCAGGATCCTGGGTCCCGGGTCTCAAGATCCTGATGAATTACAGGATTACAAGCCCGGGCCATCCCATTCCATAACCCTGAGGCAAAGGGACAGTGGCCTTTTTCCATGCAGAAACAGCAATGGCGGGGGGGGGGGGCGGGTAGGTGAAGAACAAACCCGAAGTTTTCAGGGAGCCCCGGCTGTTTTACTTTCTGTTACTGTTCCCCGGGGAGTATTGGCAACTGGTTTGCACCAAGAAAATTTTTTTTAAAGACAATGTTTGAGCCAGTTTAAAGGATCTTCATTTCCCCCCAAAGTAACATGTTATTTGACTCAATTAAATGCAGTTTTAAAAAACTGGCTCGAGTGTGTGTATATACTGTTTTCATTAAGCTTTGAAATTTTCAAATCCCTCTGTGTATCTGCATGACGAGGGACACGGGCTGTGTGCCTTTTGACGTGAAACAATGTCAAAAGGACTATTTATGACTCATACCTACTTTGTTGAAATTTTTGACTGATGTTGTTTCTGCAACGTGATCTGGGGAAGCAGCCCTCCTACATAAGGCCAGTAGCTTGCCCTGGAGGGGCTGGACCTCACACCTCTGCTTCCCCTGCCCAACGGGCCCCGTGATAGCCATCAGCCACCGGGCTCTTTGGTGTTATGTAGGTCGAGCGGCCCGTGGGTTTACAGGAAGGATTTGGCCTTTTGATTTGGTGTAGAATTTACAACCTGAGAGCAATGTTTCAGTGTGCGGATCTGGGTTGCATGTGCTGGAAAAGGAAACGAGGTCAAGCTAGGAGAGAATAGTGCATCTAAAGAGGCTTTCGCAGGTCCTCAGCTCAGGGGCGTGAAACCCCTCCCGGTGGCCATCGCTTTGTGACAGGGGCACCTGCCAGTACGAGAGTGCAAGACAGCCCCTGGGCGGGCACCTTCCAAGGGGACAGCCCTTTAATCTGGGAACAGAGGCGTAAAAGGAAGCAAATTCCTTGAGGACAAGTCCACAATAGAGCCCGAAGGCAAGGGGGCCACGGGAGAATAGACGCAGTTCTGCCAGCTACCTGGAAGTCAGCAATACCGCCTGGAAGGCAAGGGAAGGAAAACTGCCAGCCTGCAGCTTACTTCAGAGGAAAGATTTCCAAGATGACACGTGGGAAACCTTACAACACCCTCAAAACTGCCGGGTTCGCGGGGCTCCTCTAGCACTGGTTGACAGGGGGCCCCAGGACTTCGCACTTGCCCTAGAAGAGCTCAGCGCATCAAAAACAGTTTACCAAAGCGTCAGCACTCCATGCCCCAAATTAAAAGTCAGTGATGCTATCAGCCCTTGGGAAAGGAAATACCCACTTCTGAACGGGGTCTCAGCGAGACAGTGCTGAAACAGAGTTTGCAAGTGCTTTTCTCAAGACCGTGAGGAGGCACGGAGCTCAGTTTATTGGAATAAGGGGTGACAATTGTTAAGGAAAATGGAAAATAGATGATTTGCCTTCTTGTCCATAAAGGGAAGGAGAGAGCAGATGCCAGCAGCAGACAAGCATTTCCCAAGGAGAGGAAAATATTTCCGAAGGAAATCAGCATCGTAGCAGAACAGGTGAGAAAGAAATTAGAGAGTCTGAAGACTGATAACTCCAGGGCCAGATGGGAACCATCTTAGGATTTGTGCAAGAGAAGGCAAGGAAACGGGGAAACGATTAGCAAATACCTTTTAAAAATACCCTGGGAAACAGGAGAATAACCAGTGGACGAGAGCCCTTACGCAACACCTATATTTAATAACGACTCTGAGGGAGATCGAGGAAATTAAACACCAGTAAGGTTGACTTGAGCAGTGGGGAAGATATTGGAAACACTAATCAGGGACAAAATAGGGAAAGTTATGATTTAATTAAAGATATTCAGCATGGATTCACAAAAGGGAGATCATACGTAACAAAACTAATAGAATATTTTGAAAAAGTAACAAAAAGGAATTGAAGAGGGAAACCAGGGGTATAATTTACTGGGACTTTAAGAAAGCTTTTGATGCACTGCCTCACAAAAGGCTAATCTCCAGCGGTGGGGAGTTTGGGTATGAGTGTGGTGGGGGTGGAGAATGAATGAAGAATTGTCTGGACCGAGGGTACTTGTGAGCATTACCATGAAGAGATTAGGATAAAGGGAGGAGACCGACTGCTGGAATTTCCCAAGATCTGAATTTTTTTAATTAATTTTTTAAACATAGCGCATCAGTAGGCTTGCTGAGGAAATGTGCCCAAATGTGATGAATTTCTCCTACAGGTATAATATTGGAGGGCAGGTGCCACTCAACGCTCCAAGGACAATAGCTTTGGGAAGGAGTTGTTGAAATCTGATGAAAACATGACTGTTCTCAATATACAATGAGACTATTTGTGACCAACGAGGGGGCATAGCCACTAGCTGTCATGTGAATAACGAACACAAATACGATGGAGAATATGAATATAAGAAGCTCTTGATCTGTTATCCAAACAGTGTAACATTGGCACCCACTGATGGGTACAGCCCTACCTTCATGTGCACACGCTGACACATTCACACATTGACACACTACATAACAACACTCTGAAACACGCCTTGGTGCCTTGCAAAGATGCACACATATGTGCGGCACTTACCCACACAAACACCTTCATAAACACACTCTGTGCACTTTTACGCCCGAAGAACTGTGTACACGCACAGTCATGAACATGCTCACATTCATCGTAAGAATGCTCTTGCAGCGCGTGGGTGGAAATGACAGATGCAAAGGGGAGAACATACTATTTTCCACAGGGAAGTATTGGGAGGCAAATTAAGGGGAAAGGCCCCCTTCGTCACATTACAGTAATAATAGATGCCAGGGGAATGAAAGGAGAGGCAGAGGGGCAGAGAAGCCACGAGGCACAAAAAGACCTTTGTTACTACAAGCCAGACCAGATCTGAATACCTTCTCTGAAAAAAATAGCAAGGGGCACAGTACTCAGGAGCAGAAATGGCAGAAATCCCCACAGGGACCCAATTCTTAGCCTCAGGGACAGAGCTACCGATGTAGTAGCAGGCACCTGCAGAAAGTGGTGACCTGGATTTGGGACCTGCTGTCCTTAGGGCCCAGATCTGAAGCTGACCCAGGAAAGAGCCAGGTGGGGCAAAGGTAGGGGGTGGTCTTCAAACATGTCATCCTAGCATTTGCCAAGTACATGCTTCTTCATTCTTGGGAACCTATGAATGAGTTCGTAGGCAGAGCAATGACCAGAAGCGTGCAATTTATGGGAAGATTCATGCTACATGGTGGTCACCACCGCTGGCACTCAATTTCCATCTCTGAGGGTCAGCCCTAGAATCTGCTTCCTACTTATAAAGTTACACAAGCCAATGGAGAAGATAGAACTATAGACAGAGGTTCTAACATGTATGTGTCAGAATAATTTGAACATCACTTACTGTTTTCATCATTCATTAATATTAAAATGTGACGTGAGTATTGTCCACATTTAAAAGGTCATTTAGGATGGAAAGTTGCAAAATAAAGGATGCATGTCCCCCTCATTAATAATGACAGAACTATTGCCCCAATGGTCATCTCCTGCAATGCAAAGGAGTGAAGTATTCATTCAAGAATGAGATTTTTAAAGAGACATAACCATTATAACATCTTTCCATCTTTAGAATTTTAACCCTGGAGGTGTCCATGTCTTAAATCCAATAGTTACAAATGAATACTCAGAGACTATAAAATAGAAATGAAAGATAGGGGCGTGGCTCAGTTGGTTAAGCGTCCAACGTCGGCTCAGGTCATGATCTCACGGTTCATGGGCTTGAGCCCCATGTGGGGCTCTGTGCTGCCAGCTCAGAGCTTGGTGCCTTTCTGATTCTGTGTCTCCCTCTCTGTCTGTCTCTCTCTCTCTCTCTCTGCCCCTCCCCCACTCACCTGTGTGCTCGCTCACTTTCTCAAAAAATAAATAGATATTAAAACCTTTTTTAAATTAAAAATAGAAATGAAAGACATAAATAATTTTAAAGGAATATACAGCAGAATGCAACCTACCTTTTTTTTTAAGCATTAAAGTCCCTCCTCCTATATGTCCCAGAGATGAATGAAACACTTCTTGCCAGATAAAATTAAATTACAGGATTTGTTTAGTAGCTCCACTACCATTTTATGTTCTTGTTTTTGTACGCGTACCAGCATACGATGACTCTTATAACACTTGTGTATTTTAAGGAAAAATGCAAGTGACAGAGACCAAAAAAACCCACTTGTCTTTAAATCAGGTCTAGTCCTTAACTTCCTCCCACTTTTTCATTCAAAGCAGATTTGGGGATTTCTGCTTTGTCTCCTAAAGCAAAAAAAAAAAAAAAAAAAAGTGCTTCTTACACCCTGGAGCCTATTCAAGCGTGGCCTAAGGCAGTGTCTGTAGGACCTGACTCTCACCGGGGGCAAAGGGTTAACAGGAGGAGCATTAAGCCCCTCCGCCATCTACCCCAAAGCTACTCTAAATAGACTTGGGCTCTAAGAAAAAACTCACCTTCCGCATTCCCCTTCCAAACAGCTTGTCCCCCAGCCCTGAAATTCCTGTATTGCCCCTAACGGCACCACTGAGTAACATAGAACGTCTTTTCGAAGGAAAACAAAGGGTTAAAAAGTGCCTGTCAGGAATGTCTCTTGAAATCAGTCATTGAGAATCATCTGTCAGTAAGACAAAATTAATTATTACATGTAAAATGAAGAAATCAATGTAAATTAAACCCTGTATAAATGGTATAAAAGTTTAGGACACCTTGATTGTTAACTAATTACTGATACATGTGTGAATTTTCAACAAGCCTCAGTAGGGACGTGGCTCATGGGACTCCTTCCAAATCTTCCCAAAGTCAAGTTTGAGTTCTGGAGTTTTTTCTCATTTCCACCTCCAGCTAAGTCTGCAATTTGGGGCAACCTCCTTAGCAAATACAGTAACTTGCAAAGTTCAGTGACATGTTAGCATTTCTCGGTGTCCAAGGCTGGTGGGGAGGACATGACCTCGGTTCAAAGGTTAGACTCATGACCTCAGCATGAGAAGAAGTTTCCCGTGTCACAGGGGCTCTAAGAACTTAGGATATCATCATGCTATCCATTGCAAATATGTTCCTAATTTATGCAAAGCTGGTTTTATTTATGAAATGAAACCAGTCATTATAAATACTTTAAACATGGTCAGGATTTCAGATGCGACTTCCATGCTGTGTTAAATTTCTAAGGTCCAATTCAATGGCTTCTTGGTGTGGACAGGAAAGGGCCAAAGGAAACCCCAATGCAGAGGCTGTTGTAAATCACACAGCTCGTGCCCCTCTGGCAGCTGGGCCGACAGCCCTGCACCCCGGCCCTTTCACTCTGGGGCCCTGGTAAAGACAGGACTGATAGGACTCAAAGACAATCTGCCTCACCCTCAGACGAAGCCCTTTGCCTCATGTCCTCAAACCCAACATGAACACACGTACCACAGCCCACATTCTTCCCTTTCTTGGTTCACTCTAACCTGACGCTAAGGCTGGAGAAGCCCCTGCAGGCACTTCTGGGTTTTCTTCTGCAACTTCAGCCTCACTCGGGGTCACACCAGCTCTCCCCTCTCTCCTTGGCCTTGCATTTCCTCTGTCTCCCTGACTTTTTACCTTCTAATGATCTGACACCTGTCAGTCTCCTCCGTAAGCCTAGGGGACATCCTCTCCTCACTGTGCTGGTCCTGACGGCGCCTGTCACCGGGACTAGCTGTCAGCCCTCTCGACGAGGATCCAGTAGAACATTCTCCCACCAAAACCCACGAGCCCCATGACTGAAATGGAGCCCAAGTGTCCTCCGAAGTGTACTTTGCAAAAATCATACACACACACACACACACACACACACACACACACACACACATTTACAATATACGATTTGTAAAATTAGGGAGCTGGAGATTACTTAGGAAAGGACGATTTGCATTGCAAACGAACTTTCTGATTTATAGAGTCACCACGGGGTTCCTTACATGAGTCAATCTAAAATAAGATTCAGCTCTCAGTGCATCTAAAATAAGATTCAGTTGCCAAAATTCAACACACACACCCTATTGGCGATAGCCCTCATCGATAATAGCCACTGTGAAGAGTGCGTGCTCCAGAAACTTTCTTTTCCTAAGACTTTCCTGCACGTTGATGATCACTCCCATCATATTGGCTTAGTAAGGTCATCTGCAACACTTGGGGTCCTTTTCCACTCACAGCTAGGGGTTCTCTGAGGGCTGGCCCCCTTCAGGCAGGTGTCGGCAAGAGAAGCCACCCAACTACAGTCTTGCACCGTGTCTGATATTCAAGGGGAAGTGACTACCCACTTGAGGAGTAAACTCAAGGCTTAAAATTATTAAGCTAAGGAACATATAAATATTCTGTTACTCGATGCAGTCATTCTTTCTGATAATCTGCCCTGGAGAAATGTAAGGTATCGGGGAGACCAGGAACGAAAGGGGCTACCTCCATGTTCAAAGATTTTCCCTGCATTAGATTTTTAATAATAAAAACTAGAAACAACCAAAATACTCAACAGTAGGAGAAATAATTACAAAATCCCAAATAGGGTATTTTATTATAGCCATAAATTTGTACACATAAATAGTTTTAATAATATGAGAAAATTTGCACATTGCATATATGCACACATGCACAATCATGTGTACCTTAGGATTATAATTAGGTAAAAGATAGGCACAGGAAGAAACCTGAAAGGGAATAAATCTAAATTGTGGCAATCTTCACCTAGTGAGAAATGGCCTGAGGTTTTTATCCTACTTTCCATAATCAGAAAAAAAGAAGTAAAAGTTGTTTTGACATTAAGAAAACACTAGTTGATTTCTTTTTAAAAAGGAAAACATAGGGGTGCCTGGGTGGCTCAGTCGGTTAACTGTCCGACTTCGGCTCAGGTCATCATCTTCACAGTTCTTGAGTTCGAGCCCTGCATCGGGATCTGTGCTGACAGCTCAGAGCCTGGAACCTACTTCGGATTCTGTGTCTCCCTCTCTCTCTCTGCTCCTCCCCTGCTCACACTCTGTTTCTGTCTCTCAAAAATAAATAAACATAAAAAAAGGAAAACATAAGGGGTTAAAAGTAGCAAATTAAAAATAAGCTTCAATTCATTTTGGAATTTACCACTAAGAAGTAAAGTTTCTGTTGATGTCAAAGATTTTAGCTCACGTACACCATAAAATCCTTTATTTAAATATTTTGCACTTTCAGCATCATAAGGCCTCAAATATGCGCAGTCCTGCCTGTCAACATAAAGATAGCTCCCTCAACCGAAGCTACTTCAGAAACTACCCACACCTGGGAAGGCATGTGTCCTCGCAGGGTTGGAAGGTTTCCATAATTCTACTTCTGTGTCCCTCCGAGGGTCTTGGTACCTGACACAGATAGGCAACGTGCCCTCCACAGCCAATGACATCATCCTGCCACCCCCATGGGGCCTAGCATAGGGTCTGGTGTAAAGTGACATCTCAATAAATTCTGGGTCAGAAATGAGTGTTCTTTAAGCGTGCCTCCTACTTCCTGTGAACCTCGAGGCTTTCTCAGAATTACAACCACTTCTGCCATTTCTCTATGCTCCTGTGTGGGAGGCAGGCACAGAGGTGGCTTTCAGGAGCCACTTGGATCACCAAGCCTCCCCGCCATGCAGGCTAGAAGGGTCAAGCAGTTAGGAAGCTCTTGGGCAGAGAACAAAGACAGACTGGCATTGGGATTGGAATTCCAGTCTTACTGGGAATAAACTCATTATACCTCAATGTGCCAAACCTTAGAATTGGGAAAATAAGCTTATTCCCCAGGGATTTGGGTGTGCTGAATCAGAGGAAGAGAAATAAGTCTTCTTTTCAAGGCCAAAACAGTGCTGATTGCCAAACAGAAAGAAAAAAAAAAAACCAATCTGGTTTCGGTTAATTAAGAAGATGTTATTTTACTTCCATTTCTGGCTACGGCAAAAAGACTTGTATCAAATCAACCATCCCATGGAGAACAAATAGAAAAACAGCATCAGAAAATAAAGTGTGTGTGTGTGTGTGTGTGTGTGTCTGTGTGTGTGTGTGTGTGTGTGTGTGTGTGTGTATAAGTTATTTTAAGGCAGAAGAGTATTGTCAAAGAGGCTCGGACTCGAGGGGCCAAGTTGTAACCAAAAGGGGTCTTGATGAGCTAAGCCTGGTTTGGGCATTGCTTGTCCCACTGATGCAGCCGTGAACTCACAAGTGGCAGCTGATATGCTGAGAAGCGAGGTAGAGCTTTCCATAGTCCAAGGGGCCAAGGAGACAAAAATTAGAATCTGGGGCCTGGCAAGGTACAAGTTCCCTGGTAAAGACTCCATACTTTCATTTTAATTATGACCCCTGCAGGGACATACTTAGGAGTACGAAGAGACGGAAAACAAACAAACCCTTGAAATTTGCTCAATTTCTTCCCCAAGCCCAATGGCTTACTGGGAACAAGAGCAAGCCCTCCCAGGAAAGATTCGATGTCATCCACAGCTATTCTGTCCAAGATGGCAGCCGCTGGCCACAAGTGGCTACTGAGCACTTGGTATGTGACTTTGTTAGAACTGAGATGTGCTGTGAGTATAAAACATTTACTGGATTTCCAAGAGTTAGTACAAAAAATGTGTGAAGTATTGCAATAATTTTTATATTGGTTATGTGTTCAAATGATAATATTTTGGACATATTGCATTAAATGAAGTACAGTATTAAAATTGGTTTCTTTGTACTTCTTTAATGTGGCTACTATGAAGTTTAAAATTATGTATCTAGCTTATGTTACATTCATATCTAATGGTGCCAATCTAGAGCCTAAAATTATTTAAACTTTATACACAGTGTTTGACATTCAATAAAAAATTTCCCAGGCACATCCAGAAATAAGACCAAAGTAACAAAAGCAAGGATAAAAAAAAATAGACAGCAGGGAATAGGAACAAACCCACAGGAGACCCAGATGTTGTCTTAAAGAGTTACAGGCTCTAGATTAAGTGTAAATAATAGATTTAAGAAAATAGGTGACAAGATGGAGAATTTGGCAGGAATCAGGTTCTCTAAAAGAAATAAACCAAACATTCCACTATTAAAAATACAATATCTGAAATTAAAAACCGGAGAGTGTTGACTCACTTGAAGAAAATATTAGTTAACCACAAGAAGAGTCCATTTGCTGAATACAGGGATGTGTCCTGCTCTTGACCTGAAGATATATAAATTGTGTGCTTGTGCTAGTCTGGCCACAGCTATCTTCCAATTCTGTCAGGAGTCCCCAAGATCTCCTTCCCAGAGAGTCAGAGTACAAGTATTGGAGGTTACAGTCCCCAAAGTCGCCATGAGAAATGCACGAGGTGTGCTGAAACAGGGCAAGGTCTGGATTGGGGTCCAGGCACTGGGCTTCCTGGCCTTCCATCCAGTTTGAAACCGGTCTTCCCCAGAGATCAGGAGCAGTGTCAACATGAGGGCTCTGTCGCTGGCCCAAGGTTAGCTGACTGCACATTCAGGGAAGAGGTTTCAGGGCTTGTGTGGGCCGCTTCTGGGTGGTCCATGAGGAAGCCACCCGGATGTTTATGTTGTGCTCTGATGTCCTAAACATCCAGCAGAAGAGCAAAAGGCAGAGTGAAGAGGCCATCTATTCTGTCGACATAACACTGGCCTTGCACAAAACATTTGGAAATACGTTACTGCCTTTGTCTAACCACACCACAAAGAAAAGACACAGCCTTCCTGAAACAGCAGCTCGAGAGGTAACAAGCTTAATCAAGTTTTACATACCAGAAGGGTTACCGTAAGCCCAATACTAATAAACTCTGCTCTCACCAAAGACCCAAAAAGAGAAAAGGGGCTGAGATTCTAGAAGAAGAGATTTGGGTTTGGACTCTAACCAGAGCTTCTTGATAATCAAGTGTAGCAGGACGTTAAAATATGTGTTTTTGTTGCTCTTTAGATGAAAGCTCCAACACGCTACCCACAACACAAAAGCGATGAACACCTGCTTTATCCAAAATGATATGCTGGACCAGCAAAGAAGTGTCTGCAACCTTGCACCAATGCCCAGCTGGAGGCCATAGGGGAACCGCCTTTCAGGTCAGGGAGCTGCCCCTCAGAGAGGTTCTTCGTAGGGACCTGGTGGTCTGCTGTGGCCATGGGCTCTCCTTCTGTGGAGGTGGCCAAGGAGTTGCTTTCCTCCAGTAAAAGTGAGCCTGTCTCATGTCCTTTGGCATAAGTGGCACATGAGACCATTGCAGGACGCAGTGTGGAAAAGTCCAAGGCTATCGGCTGCTGATGGCAGGCTCAGGGAAGGGAATAACTCCACTCCTGGAAATTTTAGAAACAAATGGAAAGTGTTTCCCAAGGTCCAGATGTAGGTCTCTGTTGAAGGGAGCCCCTGCATAAAACCGCTGCCCCAGGGACCACTGGCAGGAAGACACAACCTCTACAGGAAGACTGATGTTTATTCTGGAATGCCGGGTCTGAGGGGTAGCAGCCAGCAGCCCAACCAGAGGAACGTTCTAAAACCGTAGGTCACAGATCCAGGGGGGCCTGCAGAGGACTCCAGAAAATACCCAGCCCAGGGAGGAACACCTGCTGTGGCCATATTGCCAACCCTGACTTCTCTTGGATTTCCTCCTAAGTGGGTGGGAAAGAAAAAATACTAACTACACTGAATGGGTTTACACAGAGAGAAAGAATAATGTTGTTCTTGCCTCCAACCTGTGGAATTCTCTTTAAATACTGTAGAGATGATAAAGAAATTATCTGTCCATTGGTCAAGAGAGGAAGCACTTTGCTTGAAGAACATGTATAACCATCACTCTTCCACAAGCAACACATCCCAACCTTCAAATTTTATCCATGAGGACATGGAGGCCTGGAGACAAGGGAGCCAGCACTCAGGCGTGGTGCAGTGGGACAGCCCTCTGGTCTGCACTTCTGCCAGAGAGAAGGTCGCTGTCCATCCTGGACTCAGCACCCAGGGCTACCACTCTCACACCTTCTCTGTCTGTGACCCAGATCATCTCTTCCTTTATTGGTAAAATGCTGATGACCAGACAGAAATAGGGAGAGCCAACTCTTATTAGAGGGTCACCAATTTTATTTTATTTCTTTAATTTTATTTTGTAGTGTTTATTTATTTTTGAGAAAGAGAGAGAGAGCAAAGGGGGGGGAGGGACAGAGAGAGAGGGAGACACAGAATCCAAAGCAGGCTCCAGGCTCAGAGCCGTCAGCACAGAGCCCAATGCGGGGCTCAAACCCATGACTGTGAGATCATGACCTGAGCCAAAGTCGGATGCTTAACCGACTGAGCCACCCAGGGGCCCCAGATGGTCACCATTAATGGCTGGCACCATTTTGAAGCAAGTGACCCCACTGAGTAAGACTCCAAAGCCAGAGATACCTGGGCAAGAAAACGCATGTTAGCTGGGCTTGTTCGTTTTTTTTTTAATGTTTTTTATTTTTATTTTTTTGAGAGAGACAAAGAGAGACAGCATGAGCAGGGGAGGGTCAGAAAGAGAGGGAGATACAGAATCCGAAGACAGGCTCCAGGCTCTGAGCTAGCTGTCAGCACAGAGCCCGACGTGGGGCTCGAACCCACTAACCGTGAGATCATGACCTGAACTGAAGTCGGACGCTTAACCTACTGAGCCACCCAGGCGTAGCTGGGCTTGTTCTTGATACCTTCTCTCAGGAGACTCTTCTGGAGAATGTCACAGCCACTGGCACCTTGCATAGAGCACGAGTGGCCCACAGAAGGGCTGCACCCATCATCTGGGCTGCCCGGAGTAAGCCTGAAGCCGCCAGCTCAGAAAGCGCCACATGGCAGGGAGCTGGGTTTCCAGCAGGCAGAAGAGGAGGTAAGCTCTCTCCGCATGTCCTGCTGTGTCTGGAAACCCCATCCAAGAGGCAGCGTATGGATCTGTGTACGGATCTGCTGTCGCGTAATGAAATGGTAATGGGAGGCAGTCCGGAGCTCCTCTTTACGCAGCCACCAACGGATGCCATCCACAAGGAGGGCAGCTGCTCCTCCAATCTGCCCTGCTTTTTCAAGTCAACCCTCTCTTTGGAGACCAAGGACACCCTCGGCCACACCCAGGAGCGCACGCAGCCTTCAGAAGGCCATCTGCACTGAGATGCCCCCACTGAAGAACACTTGGAGCACTCCTTGCTCCCAGCCAGAGCGCCCAGGAGCTGGAAATCCATTCGGGGGGCAGCAAGAGAACGCCTCACAAGGACAGCTCCGGGCTCAGGCAGGGAGCCATTTTGGAGAGGAGTTGTACCGGTGCCCAGTTCCACGGACCGCACACTCTCCCTCTCTTTGTTAAGATAATAATAAACACAAAGCAACAACAGCAACAACAAAATCCAAATAGATGATAAGCTCCAAAAAGAGCAGGCTGGGAGTGCTGTCTTTTCCAGATACCTGTTCACCACAGCCGATGGGCTGTGCCAACGCCGGGCCATGTCTAGTACATGCCATATGCCTGTTTCTTTACTTAGCCTTGTTTGGGATGGGAATCCTTCAGAGAATGGAAGGTCCCCGCATATTTGGCAAACCAGATAAGGACACCAGCCGAATGTACACAGGGATGGGGTGTCCCTGAATGCCGCATGCACACACACACACACACACACACAGCATTCTTCTCTCCAAAACTGTGACTTTCCTCATCAGCTGCTTTTCTGTGAAGAGTAAACAAGTTAAAATATAAGTAAGCTCAGGACTAGGAAAGCAGAGCAAATTAAGGTTGACTTTGTCACACTTTTGGTCAAATCACCTAGCTGAGATTTCAGCTAAGAATCTGGTCAGACACACATGCACCATGTACAACAAGCACACACAATCCACTCGCATTTCTAATTGGCCCAGAAGAGATACAGAGATCATGAGCTGCACCCCCGAGACCAAAATCCCGCCCCTCTTCCTGCCTGCATGGTTCGAGTTTGTAGCACAAGCCAGCCTCGGGTCCTGGCCCCATTCACACACATGGAGGCACCATCCACTGGTATTAAGTGGAGGGAACCACAGCCGGGACAAACACAAACCAACAGGAAATCAATGGTGTTTTAACATCTCAGGGCTTTCGATTATGCTGGTTGTCAGCACGGGATCTGCGTGGCTGCTGCCTGGTTCGGGAGAGGCGGTTGACAGCAGTGCCTTCAGGGTGCCCTAAAAGAAATCCCCTGACCAGGGGAGTGGCACACTTAGGGCCATTACCCATGATGGTGAGTGTCTGCCCCAGGAAATGTCCCCTCCTTTCCTCTAGGAAATGAGGAAACTGGAAACATGGCAAGAACTTCTCAAGGGTAATCGTTTTCCCTGACTGGTATCTTAAGCTTGTCAAGTTCTTAGCCAGAGCTTTCCAAGGCAAGTTTGGTAGAAGCATATGGTGCTCGCCCAGTCCATATGACTGGCTGAGCGTCGACCACTACTGTTGATACAATATATCACTTTCTTCTCAATATTATGACAGCATTTGTCAATGAAAATTAAATTACTGTCAAACGTATCCTGCTAACTTACGGCACAACCATCAGAGAAAGCCAGCACCGCGCCTTAAGCCAATGGGACCTCATCTTTATGCTCAACCAAGACGTGGGGGAGAAAGACATTTGGGACTCTAATGCCAGTAGTGATGGACTGCCAAGCCAGCACTACAGAATGGAATCCACCTTCCTGCACCCCCGCTCCTGGGAAGGGGCATCTGTGGCGGGTAGGGGCAGGGGAGCATCAGCATGGGCATGCGTGGGGCTTTATGAGGGAAATAGCACACATGTTACACGCATGTGCTGGTTAAAAGGGAGGGAAGATCAGATCTTTATACTCAAAGATCCTCAGGGTGTGTTTAAAATCTAATATTGACATACCGAAGCCATCATATGGAAACATTTAAAAACTGGATTATGTCTGAAACTAATATCAGCTTCTTCTATACCTTTGAAAATCTCAGCTTTCATCCCGGTATCTAAGATTAAAGATTTTCTCATATTTTTCTGCTAAGGCGGTGTATTAATCACGAAATTTTTACAGTTTCCAAAAATTCAACATTAAAATCGCCTATTTTTCTCTTCGATCAACTTATCGGGAAGTGTCTAGAAGTGAAAGGGTGTCTGGCAGAAGAATGGCAGGTGGGGACATTGTGCGCTACCCAGCAGTGACAGTGTCTGTGACGTCATGGGCTTTCCTTTCACATGTAGCCTTCTTCTGGCCCCACCTGCACCTGATGCCCAGGCATTCAGTCCTTCCCATCATCTCAAGAAAACACCTGGAGATTGAGATCACCTACTGAGTCACATCGAGATTCTAACTTCTTTACTCTTTCTCTGTACCTCTCAAGAACGAAATATTCCACTAATACAATGGCTTTAGCAACAATAGACTGTCACAATTAGCACTGACAAAGGTTATTGGAAGGAGTGAGGACACATAGATTGGGACCTGGGCAGGGCTTCTTCTTTTGACAGAATTGTTTCTTTGTGTTGAGAATACTCCAGAATAATGCCCACGGCTAATCTAGAAAGAGGGACAGATAGCGCGCCCCCAATACACATTAGGACATCACTATCATCCTTAAGATCACACCAAGTAGTTAAAAATAAATAATGGAGACTATTGCCAATAAACTATGACTCATAGTTTAATTGTTTCAGACAGAGCCCCATTCTCTTTTTGGTAGGTCTTCCAAAGCCTTTTACCTTGGACTCCCTCCAGAAGACAAACCTGTAAATGCAGCACCTATGGGCCTGGGCGCCCTCAAGGACTGGTCTTCCATTTGTGTGGGGAGGTACCATTTGGAGCCATGTTTTACAAGACCAGAAATAAACAAAAGCACCTCTTCTTGCATTGAGTCTCCAGCGATCAGCGGAGTCCTCGAGGCTCAGAAAAGGAAATGTGTCCTCTCTCGAGGAGAATCGCCCCACATTATTCCTTGAGTGCTCTGCTAGGAGAGCTCAAGCTTGGAGCAAAGGATGTTTTCAACAGTACAGATACCCGCGTGGCCCTGCAAGTCACTGGGGCTGGCATGACAGAGGAAAGGGACCTCAGGAGCCGGTATCCCCCCCACACCCCCACACGGGTGGCTGCAGAGAATCACCGCCATTCACTGGGGCCAGCAGAGGCTTTGGGAGTGGCCCACTCTTTCTTTATTACATAAAGAGAACGCAGAGAAAACCGGTGAGCCTTTCTCCTTTAGGGCAGGGTCCAAATATGTGCGACCTGCTCTACCCAGCTGGGTAAAGAGAACATCAAAGAATGATCTTTGCCACTCTCTCCTCCCGAAACCCCCAGCCTCTCGCTGGAGATGTGTCCACAGGCCCTGGTGGGAGGGGAGAGCCGAGGCTGAAGGCCGGGCCAGCCACCGGCTGCAGGATCTCAGCGCGGCCATGACGAACTCCCGGCGCTGGCAGTCGGATTTCCATCCCCAAACCGTTCTCCCCAACACAAAGAAGGGCAGCCTGGCGGCGTAACAAAAGCCAGTGTGGGCGGCAAGGTGACTGCACATTTCAGCTTGAATGCTCCGGTGTGGGGCTTGCACCTGATCACCAGATGCTTCAAGCAGATGGCCAGGGAGGGGAGAGACGGCTCCTGGTTGCTTCCGAGGGGCTCCAGGAGAACCAATCCAGAGAGCCGGCCGGGAGTGCCCGGCTGCCCGGCTCAGCCCCTGCTCCAGAAGCTCTTGCAGGGATGGAGACTGGAGCCTCCGCTTACTGGGGAGGCTTCCAAATACCCACCAACGCACCTCCAGTGAGGAGCTTGCACGAGGAGTGAGGCTCGGCCAGCGGGTGCCCTTTTGTCCACAGAAGGTTTTAGGGTTTCTTCTCGGGATGGTCTTCTGGAACAGGCCTGGCTGCACCTGTTACCTGATCCAGAAGGTCTCGGTAAATGTGATTCATTTGCAAATTAATTTTTCAGCAAGTGGCTGGGTGAGCAATATAAAGGAGCCTCCCTGTGGTGCCTGGGCCAGCCTAACCTGAAGCCCTGGTGCAGGCGCTTCTGCTGACCTTGGCCCCGGGGCCGCTCCTGACAATGACGTAGGCCATGTCGGAAGGTGGAAGCGGCCCCTCAGATAGGAAGAGCGTGCCGAAGGGAGGAGGGCTGTGCCAAGGCAAGCTTTCTGGAGAGCGGAGGATTTTTCAAAGCTTTCTCTTAGCAGAAGCTGCTGGCAGAGTCCGTAGGCCAGGACTGAAAGCCGCACTCTTATCTGCCCAGGATTTCCCTTCTCTTCCAGAAAACCCACGTTCTTGTGTGCTCACTGCCACGCCAGTGCAGACATGCGGGTGCACACTCAGTACACACACACGCAGGATGCCTCATTGAGAATAGGGGTGTTTGGGCTACGTTATTTGCCGATGTATCCCTCTACCTAGAAAGTGCCTGAGATATATGAGGTGCTCAGTAAATACTGTTCAGTAATGAATGAATGTGTGAAGGAGTGACTAAGATCTCTACTAACACCATCCCTTTGTTTTCTTCATAAGCACTGTGGCTTGAAATGATCTTATTTCTGCGCTTACTTGTTTCCAGGCTCGTGGTCCATCCCCACTATTTCTGAGCGTGAGTCTCCTACGAGCAGGCCCCTGCCTGGCCAGGTGCTGGGCACGAGTACATCTGCAGGACCCGCCGAATGACTGAGCGAGGCCCTGTTTGCCCCCCTCCCACCTGCCCGGCCCAGCTTGTGTAGCAGCTGCAGCCCCAGGCGCTCCCACTCTGCCTCGACAGATGAACTTGTAACGAGTGTGACACCCCCACCCCCCACCCCAGAGTGTTTCCTGCGTCTGCACCCTCTCACCGTTAAGACTTAGCTTGGCTCACCACCCCTGGCATGGTACCCCGTCCCCACAGAAGGAGTGGCCGTGGGGCCCGGGCTTTCCCCTTGGCCTTGGCATTCGCCTGCTCAGGCCAGGGCAGGGAATTGAGCGAGCACAGGGTAGGAGCACTGGTTGATAAATGGCACAGGAGTGCGGGAGGACAGAGAAAAACTCCTAGCTGACTCAGGACCACAAGCAGGGCCAGAGCCTATGAGAGATAGGGGACAGGCCGCAGAGCCCCCTCACTGTGGCCACAGGCAGGCCGGTGCACACCGAGTTCTTCATTCGTCAGCTCTGCAACTTTGAGCAAATTACATGACCTCTCTGAGCTTCAGCCTTTTATCTGTAAAATGGAGAAAATAAGAATGCCACCTCATAGTCTTGTTGCAAAGATCTGCAAGGTAATCCTCATCCGGCACTCAGTCTGCTGCCTGGCCCTGAGTAAGCACTAGGTGGTAGTGTGCCAGGCACTGTCTACGCCCCACACTTAGCAGCTGCAGAAGGGCCCCGTCCCCTCTCTTTGTCTGACAACTACCCATCTCACAGGTATGGGCATTCAGTAGGAGCTTCAAGAGCGACTCCTGGATGGGCGGGAGCTATGTGGTGTCATGTTCTCCACCTCTCCAGATGCAGGTGCAGGCCATCTGGGGTCTCTGTGAGGGCTCAGGAATGCGGGGAGCGGAAGGGGCAATGCTGGAACGGGCGAGGAGGCCTCTGAGGCCCCTGGGGCCGTGGCAGGGTTACAGGGCCAGCCCCAGAGCGGGTGGCTATGACTGGTGGCAGACCCTCTGGCCCCAGGCTTTCCCACAAAGGCAAGGATTAGCCCTGCTGCCCTGGCCAGCGGCCAGCTCAGATCATTTCGTTTGGCCTACTTAGCGGTCCCCCAGGGGTGCGAGGAGGAGATGATTCATCACTGTCTGGGGCACCCTTGTGCAGAGAGGCTTCCCCCCAAGAGGGGCTGCGTCCCTGTCAGTCTATGTGACATGACAGGCACAGGCCCAGCCCTCCCCGCACGAAGTGAAAGCAGGCAGGGGTGACGGCCGTGTGGGGTGCAGTGTGATGGGGTGCACAGAGAACCTGCAGCAAAGTCAGGAAAGTGTGCACCCCTCCTGCGGCACGGCTCAGCCGTTCAGCGGCGGGGGCTGTGGGTCATGTCCGTGCTGAGCCACAGGGAGGACGCCCCCCACGCCATCGCCTCTCCTCACTGCTGCACTCCCTCCTGTCTCAGGCCCCTGAGAGAGGCAGATGGTGTTGGGCGAGGAAAGCAAGAGAAGCCAGCCCAGGTCTTTGACAGCTCAGTTTTATTCAGTCTGAGAAAAGGGCTGTTGTCATCCTCTATTCTTTACAGAAGCCTTGCAGTCATTATTTAAGGGGAGCTCAGAGCCCAGAGAGGTGAAGTAACCTCTCCCATGTCACACAGCACAATGGAGGCAGGCCAGAACCCAGTTTTCTTGTCTTCTAGCTAGACCCTTTGTACACTTGTCCGTCTGTCACCTGGGACATAACGATCTGCCTCCACAAGCACAGACTGGTCAGAGGGGCCCGCAGGGAGCTGGCTGGTGGAGGGCCGGAGAGGGCCTGGGTGGGCTTGGAGAGGAGTCCCAGCAGCATGAAAGAATTCACTGAGCCTCCACCACTTCGGGGCCCAACTGCCCGACCCACGAGCAGCGGTCTGACGATTACGCCTCTCTTCCCACATTTCAGGAGTCTGACAGATTCATTAAATATCCGCAGCCCCAGCTGAACAAAAGAAGCAGCCCGGGGATGGGGGCTCCCAGCCGAAGGCAAGAGCTGCTGGCCAGGGGGGGTGGCGGGAGGGCGGGCGCTGGCCAGGCTGTCGCCTCTGGCTGGGGCCAGGGCACACCCGCCGGCCTCCCTCCCCTTCCGCACGAGTAATTAAGAAACACCTGTGTTTCTCTTCAGGCTGCACATCCGGGAGAGCCCCTCCCTCCACGCGGGGGCCCGGGGTCCCCCCTGAGCCAGCAGGGTGGCCCGAGGTCTCCTCCTGGCGCCCCCACGGGGCTGCCACAGGCCTCGGAGGCCCGCACACCCCAGAGCCGTCTTCAAAATGGCCGAAGCTCCCGCAAAACTTCGGAATCAGGACCTGCCCCTCGACGGGCCTCCTTGCCAACACTCAGGCCTATGCCAGCTTTCTCACAAACGAACAGCTTGTATCCCCATGAAAATCAATGGATGGAACAAATTGTATTAAATTATGTAAAATGATACTAAAGAGCACATTCTACCAGTGAAAAGAAAAAAAAAATAACCCCCCAGAAAACCTTATTTTAATAAATCTGACAAAATTATAGAAGACAATTAGGAGGGTGAAAAATGCTAAATTTTTGTGACACTTAAAGACACATCTCTTAGCCATAAGTGGAGACGCGGGATTTATGCCCTTATAGGTCAGACGGGTATAATTCTTTTGTGCGTGTGACACCTGTGAGTTATTTAGCGCCCCTCTTGCACCAGCCACAGACAGCGCCTGCCTGGTTCGCTTCAGCAGGGACCGACTGGACCGGGCAGCAGAAACAAGCATGATTTTTTTTTTTTTTTGGAACCAAATTTCCTTCCCTTTCACATCGATTTTTTTTTTCCTGGTAAATAACTGTAATTAGCATTGAACTTGCGATATAACCTCTTGCCTATATGCGGAAAAAAATCATTTAAAAATATTTTAGCTCTTTCCATCCTTTCAATTTCCTAGCACAGCTGCCATTAAAAAAAATAATAATCAAGATTGTCCTAAGACATGGTGCTTAGTAGGTCAGGAGACCTTTCAGCCCCAGGACGCCCACGTCATTCACCAACACAGGGTGTATGGCCAGGCTGCGGGACCAGACACAAACATCACACAATAGCATGTCGGGACCAGAGCACGAACTGTCTAGAAACAGTCTAAACTGACTGGGAGGGCTCCCAAAGGTGGCACCATCGGGGAGGGCGATTTGAATCTGTTTCCCCCACCTCTCGGCTGTGTGACCTGGATCAAATGTTTAAATCTGCCTGAGAGTGTGTCCTCACCCACACGGTGGGTGCGCTAACGCCAATCTTGCCCAATGCCTATGACGATTGAGGCGATTCAAATAATAGCAACCATCTAGCAGTTTCTGGCCCAAAGAAAGCGTGTCATAAATGATTGCTTCTAATGTCTACAATAATAGGCATAATAATATCAATATTATAATATTAATATAGAATAACAGTGACAAAATAATACTGTATAGAATCATCATTATCATCTAATTATTTATAATAATAATGGTCATTTCTCCTGGCTGTGACGTATAAGAGGGCCAGCGGGGGCTGGCTCACTTTTCTTAGACCCAGTCTGGAAAGGTGTTATCACTTGGGAAGTCCAAACATGTGATTTTTTTTAGATCAAATGCTTCTTGTGCCTCCATTTGTCAAGTGAATAATGACTCCCTGACTGTGGTGCTAGGTGGGATGAAGCCCAGAGGGTCAGGCTCTGAGGGCCGTGACTATCCCTCATCACCTGATAGGCAGAGTCACCTGTGCCCAGTCACCTGCGCTCACCTTGGGCCCAACCTGAGTTCTGGCCTCTTCCCGAGCCCTCACCCTGGGCTCATTGGGCCTGACTGCTTTCTTGGCATTCAGAAGACAGACCCAGATGGCTGGCTGCACTGAGCTCTGCTCCTTAACAAACCCATAATTCTGTACTTCCTCAGTACAAATATTCACAGACATTTAAAATTGAATGCCTGAAATAATGCATCTTATGACAGACATTGGGCTTTTTTCTTTGTTTTTCCCCAAAAGATGGCCATTGTACTGTTGATAGTATCTCCAAGTCGATAATAATAAGAATGCGGGATAGTAAGAATGCTACCACCTAGGAAGCCACCACTAATGCTTCCCAGTGCTAGAAGATCGTTCTGGACTTTGGTTCACATTACCCAGTAAAGTGTGAGGAGAGCCCTGAGGCTCAGAGCAGGCCCTGGACTCCAGTAACTGACACAGGACTCCTGGTGAAGGGAGCTGTCTCAGGTGATCCAGCCTGAGCAGGCCGGTGGGCGTGGCCGAGGGTGGTGGGCGTGCCTGAGGAGGAAGTAGGAACTAGAAGGCCCTGCCTGGATGCTCATCCTGACTGCTCTGCTACTGTAGGGCCCCCACAGCACCCTCCCCCCGCCAGGTTACAGCACCACCCACACTCACTTGTCTCCAGTCAACCCTTGGAACTACTTTATAAGCGGGGACAGAGCGATTGCACACAAGGCTGGCCACACTCCAAAGCCCCTTCCCAATGAACCACACGACCTCTCTAACCCATGAAGAATGGGGATTCCATGCAGTTGTTTGTTCATTCCCTCACTCATTTGTTCATCTGTACAGTCTGTACCTAGGAGCCACCAGTGCCAGGCACTGTCCCAAGGGCTGGCGGTCCATACAAACAAAGCAGCCCAGCGCTCACTGACATTCTAGTTGGGGTACGAACAATGGTGAGTGTGTAATGTGCAGGTGGTAAAGAAGGTTCTGGAATTTGCCCCTGCCTGAAGGCTAAGCAGGAAGGGGCAAATCTTAAGTAGGGGCTCAAGGAAGGCCTTCCTCGGAGGTCACAACTGAGCAAAGACTTGGATATGTGGTGAGATGTGGCAGAGGGCGCAGCAGGTGCAAAGGCCCTGAGACAAGAGCCTGGCCAGCTGAGCACATCAATGAGCCAGTGTGGCCAGAGCAGAGTGAGCAAGGCACAGAGTCATGAGCCAGCAAGATGTGGAGTCAGGGGCCTGGCAGTGAGCCAGACAGTGGGACCCCTGGGGATTTGAGGGTAGTAGTGACAAGATCTGCCATAACCGTCTAAGAGGATCACTCTGGCAGTGTGCAGGGAGTGGGCAGAAGCAGGGGGACCAGCCAAGAGGCCATTCATAATCCACATAAAAGGTGATGCTAGTCTGAACCCGCGTGGCCCAAATGTGGGTGGCAAGAGAATGGATATACTCTCTGGATATATCTTGAAGGCAGTCCACAGATTTGCTGATGGAATGGATGGGAGATAGGAGACACGGGAAGGGACCAAGAATGACACTAAGATTTTTGGCCTGAGCAAATGAAAAGATGGCGTTGGTGTCAAGGAGATGGGAAGTCCGAAGGAGAACAAGTTTTAGGGCAGATGAAGCAGGAGCTTCCTACATGTTCTGTCCTGGGGCGGGAAGGGGGTGGGGGAGGCAGACGCATTCTGGGGGCCATAAAATCACAGGGGGCTGATGAGGGCCTGCCAGGGCCATTAGAGCCAAAGGCCCCAGAAGAACTGTTCAGGAGGGAAATACAAAAATGCCTCCCCGGTTCACTGGCCCTCCCTCCCAGGTATCCTGTAAGACAGGCCTCTCTCCTGCAGCCCGCTGTTTGTCCCAAAGTGCCACCTCAAACACCTGGCCTCCTGCTCACCTAGTGACTCTGACAGCCAGGTCTCCAACCACAGCAGGCAACATATATAAAAACCCTCCCCAGACAGTCTGGAAATACAGAGGTGTAAAGCACTGCAGCCCAAAAAAAGCCTCCCGCTAAAGGGACTATTTTTAAAAAGACTCTTAAGAGGTGTGAAAGCAAAGCTGTCTATTATATTCCTCCGGCAAGGCACCAGATCTTAGGTTTTCTAACAACCGATACATAGAGCAGCCACTTCTGGCCGGCCGGCCGGCAGGAGGGCCCGTGGCTGCAGCCCTAAGCCAAGTGCACCCCCCAGGGGAAATGATGGGACTCTGGCCATTAGGCAGCCCCAACAATCAGAAGGCAAATTGACCTCTCCTAAACACTGTGGGTTCATAGAATCTGAATTAAGCTTGAACTTTGCTGATGTCTCTGAGATTTTTGCTCCCTCTAAACACCATTTAAATGTGCATTATTAGCCCCCTTCTTTGGGCAAGTGCAGCTGCTGTCGCCCTCACAGCTTTTATATACAGCAAATTGCCCAAAACACCCAAATACATAACAGGGACTCTATTCTTCCTGTCTGCCTGAGGGTCAGTTGAAAGCGAATGGAAATAACTAACTCTCCCTCTTGCATCAGCAGGAGAAATGGACGTTTCAAGCAGGGAGGTTCATGGTGAGCTAGTTTTGGTTACTCAAGGTTTCCATTTAAATGCAGAAGCCAGAAACTTATTTCTAATCTTCTGTTTGAGGAGCATGGATGTGAACCGAAGGGCGCTGCACACTGTCTGGGAACTGTTTCTAACTGTGTTGGTTTAAAACACAAAATCATCAAGGAGAGGGGCCCTGGGAGGAGGGTGTGACCCAGGGGAAGACCTGGGAGCACAGGTGGGGTCAGATGACAGAGCAAGGGGTCCCCCCCGCAGCCCACAACGGCCCCCCATCCTAGGAGCCTGTGCCCACTGCCACCGCCCTCCACCCCAGCTTTATGTCTGTCATAACTTGACATGCTGTCAGGTTTAAGACAAAAACATAGTTACATTATCACGCTGAATTATGGCTGGCGGTTGTAAAGATATTGTTTTTAGGTCTGGCGCTTAGAGGCCGCCCTGCATAGCTTTCAAAGAAAATGGAGCTCTCTCGGGCTTAGATTTCATCTACTATGGACAGTTTGATGAGTCTGGAGAGGGAAGATGAGACTTGGTTTCAGCCTCTGAGTGCCCCCTCCGAGGATTGGGACTCCACACAGTCCGCTTGGGACCAGGTGAGGACGAGCATCGTCCCCACACCCCCTTCTGATATTCTGGAGAGGGTGACCCAGAGCATTTTGTGACAGGAGATCAGCTCCTCCAGCGGGGCCTTCGAATCATCCATGATAATCTATGAAACAAAATAAACTACCCAAATCTAAGCCACTTCATTTTCTATGAAAATTTTACTTTTTTAACCTGGTACCTCCTAAAGGCACCCTCCCACCCCTCCCCCATCCAGCAAGTATGATAGAGGCTGTTCTTCAAACTTTAAACTAAAAATACCTTCGAAAGACAAACGTGATATTCTAAATGTCACCGCAGAAGACTACAAGAGCAGTTAGTTTCTATTTATCACAAATATTGTCTGATGCTCCGTATCTAAAGAATACTCTTGATTAGAAGGGCCCTTCCTTTTGTTCAGTGCTTCTAAAAATATAAAGACTACCATAAAAAAAATAAAATCCTAGTACAGGTGACACAAATCTTTCCCATCAGACTTAATTTTTTTTTTTTTTGCCAGAATTGGGGTAGCACATTATGAGGAGGATTCAAAAAGAATAATTAAAGTTCTACACGGACACAGATCTGCCTCGGGGAGGACCTTTTATGTTGTTTTGCATTTCGTGTGTCATTCAAAAGGTTTGCAACTGGGAAATGATGTTGAACTAAAATAAGACAAGAACACATTGACTGAAATTATAACCTGTCCAATGAGTTGACACCCCTTTAGACAGCTCACCACGATGGCTCTGGAGCCACCACGGCTCTACGTGTGGGTGACAGTTAGACGCTGCACAGTGGCACAGGGAAGGAGCAGTCTCCGAGTGGGGACTGTGCACACAGATCCCAGGATGGCAGAGGAAAAACAGAGAATCCGGCACCTGCAAGATTTCCGTTCACTGGCTGAGCAGGAGTCAAACCAAGCAGCCTCCCTGACCACTCTGGGACCCAGTGTGTTTTATTTGGTTTGTCACCAATGTGCAGTTGGGGTTTTGTTGTTGTTGTTGTTGTTTTGGGGGGCTTTTTTTGTTGTCGTTGTTAATATTTGAGCCAACGTTTAAGCAGTAATGAAGTTTCACATAAAGATCCAGATGTCTGGCCCCATTTACAAAATGGGCAGCTGTAGTAACACCCGCCCAGCTTTCCCTTCTCATGACACTGTCAGAGCAGAGTCGAGTCTACCCATCCAGGCAGGGCACTCACTCCCTAGTCCTCCACAGTCCCTGCCACTCCCTTTTGTATGTCCTCGCTGAGACTGGGTGTCAGCCAGCACTTAGCCTTGCATTTGGAGGGCTCTTTTCATCGTGGTCAAAATAAATAAATAAATAAATAGCGCACAACACATTTCTGTGTACTGTGTTTTTGTTACTGAAAAAATAATGAATGAATAAATATTTAAGAAAAATAGAATTGGAAAAAAGGCAGATGTGCGGCAGCATGCTTTAAGTAATTACAGCAAAGACCCCTTCTCTGTGGAAGTAAAGAATATCCCAATATGCATATATGCAAATAGCAAGCCTGTATCACTCATTCATGCCACCTGTCTGGCATCGCTGGGCATCTATTCCTTCAGCAGATATTTACTGAGTGCATGCTGTGTGCCAGGCACTGCTGTAGGTGCCAGTGATACATCAGCTAGCAAAGCAAACAAAACCGTCTGCCCCCGTGGACCTTGCCTCTTTTCAGCGAGTACGGGAAATCACCAAATAGGTAGATGTGAGAAATGAAGGATTCCCACGTGTGCTAGAAAGTGAAAAGTACTACGGGGGGGAAATAGAGCAGAAAAAAACACTGGGAGTGAGGGGAGGAGTAGCGACTTTGAATATGCATTTGAGTTTGTGAGCTTGGGCTTTGCTGTTTCTGCCTTCATGACCCCAACCGACTTTCCCTCCTGCAGGAAGTCTTCCCTGACTACTTTATCCCTAACAGACCTCTCCCTTCTCTGGGAGACAACAGCACTGACCAAAGGCCACACATACTTTGGTTCTAAAGAAGAACATGCATTGAGCTTGGGGACCTGGATTCTCCCCTTGGCACCATGGGGAGAGTCTGCTTTCAAGGGGCCGGAGCTAACCTGGGGATGAGGCAAATTACTCTCATATTAAGTACGAAATGCGGAGCATACAAGAGGGAGAGAAAAAGTAGTGTCCGAAGTTCAGGGGGAAGGCATTGCCCAAGGCCTGGGAGTAAGGGGAACAGGGGCATGTGCACTGCTGGTCTTCCCACTTATTGACCCTGTTTTTGACTCCCACCCTGACAAGACACGGTGGAAGCCCCTTATTCCTCATTCAAGGCCTCAGCCTCTTTCCAACCCAATTTCCCCAATCCCATTTCCTCCAGCAAATGCTTTTGTTAATGCTGACACCAGGAAAAAAGGCATCAGAAATACAACTATAAAAGAAAAAGATAGAGAATACATATCAAGGGAGAAATTTCTCCAGGAAAGGGTAAGAACATGTCGGAACATGTCATGCAGTAATGCTCAGCTCACACATGCAATAAAGGAGAGAGAAGGTCTTTGAAACAGAGCATAAAAAGAGAGGCAAAGAATCAAAATGTAGATGATCAAACAGGAGAAGGGCTCAGAAAGGAATGGAAGAAAAAATAAAGCCACTTAGCCACAATACAAAATAAAATAAAATAAAGCCACTTTTTAGAAAAAAGTCTTATTAGAAGCGGAATCAGTCACACAGACCCTACTGACAACAAAGAGATATGGAAGAAGCACTTGAGAAAATCCAGCAAAATAAAATTTAACTTGTCCAGAACTAAAATTAATGAAAGAAAAAGATGATAGGCAAGGCAAAGGAAATTCAGCATGCGTATAACTGGCGTATGTGATGAACATAATATTTTATAAAAGTAACAAAAAAAATCAAAGATATAATAAAAGAAAACTGTCTTCAAATAAAGGAATGCAATCTTTCAATAGAAATAGCATCATACCGAGTTTTAGGAAACCCTGGTGCATGTTAGATTTCATAAATAAAAACAAAACCAAAAAGCAACACCTGTGGATTCCATATTAAAACAACAACAAACACAAAAATAAACAAACAAAACAAAAAATAATAAAGTAAAAAAAAAGTTTTGAGAATATTATTAAAATATATAAATGTATATGAGGTAACAGCCAGAATATTTAAAACACTACTTTTCCATACTATTGGCAGAAAAATACACCATAAAAAGCACACAAATAACAAAACAAACAAGGCTGAGATAATATAGAAAATAGGAAACAAAATAATGACAGAAAAAAAAAACAAAGTAAAATGACAGAACTAGAACCAAATATATTTTTATATCAGTAAATATAAGTAGTTTAATCTTACTTCTTAAAAGAGAATATGCTTACACTGAATGTTAAAAGCAAACCAAAATGTTACCCTGTATATGCAACTGACCTAAGGCAAGATGACTCAGAAAGATAAAAATTAAGGTAATTGGCAAAAACTTAACATGAACACATAAAATGTAAGGAAGTAAGGTTTTGATAATTTTATCAAGTATGTTTAAATTTAAGGCAAAACTATTTCACCAGACCAAAAGAGACACTTCATAATGGCCAACTGAACAAGACACAATGATCTGACTGGATCATTGAGCCCCGAAACAATTCACAAAGCAAAAACCAAACAAAATACAAAACAACAACAACAACAAACAAAACAAAACAAAAAACAAAAAGGAAAAAACCACTCCAAAATGTATTTTGTCTTTAAAAAAGAAAAAATCACCAAAACAAAATAGTAATAGGAAACTTTGGCTAATGCTCAGTTCATCACAAATCAGTAGATGTTACGTTAAAAAAATATATGTAGCACAATTGATAAGATAAATCTAATAGAAATACATCAAACTCCATTATCTTAAAATAAAAAACACCCACTCTTATCACATACCTGGAGAATGTGAACACAACAACTGATCACAAAGAAATCTGGTACAAACCCAAAATCAAGATAGGTAGATCTCTGAGCAACATGCATGTGGCTCTAGATATTATACCCAAAATAGAAAATAAAGCAGAACCAAAATAAATAAACAAACAAATAAAGCATTGAAAACCTTTGAAAGATGAAAATCACATGGGATAAGGTAAAAATTAAAGGAATATTGCTGAATCCCTGGTTTAAAACACATCATTGCATATCAAAGGGGGTTAAAGATGTAACAGGGGAAAACATAACCTTAAAAATCTAGGATATTCAATAAGAAAGCAAGTAAACAAGTAGACCAAGCATTCAATTTACAATGAAGAGAAGGAGGAACCATATATATCCAAGAAAAGCAAAAAAAAAAAAAAAAAAAAAAAATTATTAAAGTAACAACAGCAATTAATTAAAAAAAACCATCTAATGAATATATACCTTTGTAAGGGGACACACAAAATAGATAAATCTCTAGCTATCTCAGTGGTTCTCGACTAGGGATGATTTGTTCCTCCAGGTGACATTTGGTGATGTCTAGAGATATTTTTGGTTGTCACAGATGGGGAGCTGCTAGAGCACCTCATGGGCAGAGCCCAAGGATGCAGCTAAGCATTCCCCAGTGCCCAGGACAGTGAACGGCAAAGAATTAACCAACCCAAAATGTGAGGGATGCTGAGGTTGAGAAATTGAGCTATCGATAAAAACCAGAGAAGGAATCCACAAAATTAGAAATAATAATATGGATAGAAGAAGAAATACCAAAAGCTGTAGGAAAGAACACATTGTTTCATTTTGTACAAATAATTTTAAGTAGATAAAATGGATACTTTTTAAAATGTTTTATTTATTTTTGAGAGAGAGAGAGAGACAGAGTGTGAGTGGGGAAGGGGCAGAGAGCGAGGGAGACCCAGAATCTGAAGCAGGCTCCAGGCTCCGAGCTGTCAGCACAGAGCCAAACATGGGGCTCAAACCCAAGAACTTCGAAGTCATGACCTGAGTTGAAGTCGGACACTTAACCGACTGAGCCACCCAGGCGCCCAAAATGGAGACATTTTCATGACAGTAGGCATTACCAACATTAACCCCAAATGAGAAAGAACTTAAACAGGCCAATTATCATGGGAAAAAGAAAAACAAAAAACAAAAAACCCCAAAACACTGATAGAGTTGTCACAGAGCCATCTCAAAAATGCATGAGACCCAGATGTTTTTCACAGGTTAATTCTATCAATCCTTCAAAAGATAGATGATAACAATGCTATTCTAACTGTTCAAGATCTTAAAGAGAGAAGAAACATCTAATTATTTAAGGTGGTATAACATTGAAACCAAAATTTGATCAAGACCTAAAAAAAAAAAAAAAGGAAAGCCATAAATCAATCATACTTTTGAACAGCAATGCACCAAGTCCTCAGGAATGTTTTTAAAAAGTAGACTTCAGCACTAGTACATTAAAAAGAGAAACAGGCCTCGACTGAATTGTTGATTTTTTAAATAAAAATGTTTTAATATAAGGAAATCTAGTAAGATGATTCACTCTCTTAATATTTTAATATTATATCAAACAGAGAGAAATATCATCTTCACAAGTGCATGAGGCATTTATAAATTTAAACACAAAGCCCTGATCAAAATAAATAAACAATTAACCAAAGAGTCGTAGAAGGGTTTCTGCAGCACACGTGTGACAAGAAGCTCAGTGCTGAGACGCTCAGATCAGGCACACCACAGGTACAAACAGGTCTACTACCAACACCACTCACACTCAACCCTTTTCTCAAACATATTAGTCATCACAGTGCAAGAGAAATAGGAGGTTCTAAATTTGTTAAAAAGAGGGAAGATTATTATTATTTACAGGTACTAGGATTCCATGCCAGAATACTTATGGGAAACTGCTGAAAAAAAAAATATGAGAAACAAAAGAACTATCCAGCAAGGTGGCTAGTTGTAAAGGGGCTATACAAAAATCAGTAGTTTCGATTAACCCAAACAATAACCAATAAAGGAAAATGCAGTTAAAGTAGAGGTTTGATGTACAGTGTAGTATGTTGTAAGAGAGACAGAAGGAGAGGGAATACCTAGAAATGAACCTACATGTGAATTTTAGGGCCAATCAAAACAAGTGAAAGCAAAGAAACAATTGTTAAGAATGACTGAACAACATACAAAGAAAGCCCCGTTTTGCTCACGGACATAAGACTCTAAGTCATGACAATGCTAATTGTCCCCCTACGTTGTATTTCCTCATCCCTCCAAAAAATTCTGAGCCTTTGTGGGGAGAATAATTTTTAAACTAAGACTAAAGACTATATAAAAATAAATATGAAACTAGACAGTAAAATTCTGAAAAAGAAAAACAGTAAGCCTTCATAGATGTTATGCCGAATTATAGAGTCATTAATACATTTTGGAACAGGTGTAGAAATAGCAGACAGGCCAGTTGAACAAAACAGAGGGGAGAGAAACAAACAAAAATGTGCTTAAGAATTTAGTAAATGATAAAGCCTTTTTTTAATCAGTGAGAGGAGGAAGAATTATTTAATGAATGGTATCTAGTTGACTGGCTAGCCACTGGGTTAAAGGGAGGATAAAACCTCTTCATTCACTTCTTACACCAAAATAAAATCAAGATTACTAAGGATCTAAAAGTCAAAGAAAAATAAAAATGATAACATGCAGGTTAATATAAAACCTAAAAGTGAGTAAGTTACAGAAGCCATAATATGACAGATAAATCTAAGTATTAAAAAAATCTAAAACCTCATTATGATAAAAAACAATAAACAAAATCAAAAGGCATATGACAAAGTAGGAAAAATATTTATAACACAAATGACAGAAAAGGGCTAATTTCCTTAATATATAATATGCTCTTGAAAATTAGTGAGAAAGATATCAATCATTCAATAGGAAAAAACAGGCAAATGATATGAAAAGGCAATTCACAGAGAAAGAAATAGAAATGACTTCTACACATATGGGAAGATGTTCAGTGTCACTCATAATTAAAGACATGCAAATAAAAACAATGAGAAACCGATCAGATGGGTAAAGGTTTTCGTCTTTGAGCATTTGTACTTCTTGGAACTTGTATGGGAACCTAACATTCTCTCCTCTTTTCTCTGTCTCTGTCTCTTGTGGCAAGTTATAAAAGAAGAAAATTACGTATATATGTAATTACATTACATATATAATGTAATATGCATATAGATATTAGATTATATATATACACACATATCTATGTATACACATATGTACATAGTTTTAATTATTCATCAACAGGGAACTGGTTGAGTAAATCATGTTAAGCAGCTGCAAAGAAACTAGGTTCTCTGCAACTATTAACAAAAATATGGAAGATGTGGAAAGATATGTATGATATATTGATAAGGAACAAATCAAGATATAGAATGATGTACATAATATGCTTCAATTTGTGTTTAAAAATTAGTACATACACATACATGTTTGCTAGAAAATATATTGAAATATACACATTATGTATGGTGGTTGTCAATGGGGCTGGACTAAAAGTTTAAGGAAGAGGAACACTCACTTCTCATTATACAGGTACATCTTTCTGTACAGTTTGAGTTTGTACTACGTGCATGTATCCAAAAAAACAAAATGCCCTTCTGGAGTGCTCAAAAAATGATGGGGCATGTCCAAAGGCCAGTTTGAAGGTGCCCCCAATGGCCAGTGCTCTGACAATTTCAGCAACTAAATCATAACAGTAATGGATTTATAACCCATAGAATAAAATAAATATCAGTGAATCCATACTGATGCAAAAAAACACAACTGAATAACTAATGGGAGTGAACAGCCTTTCCTTACAGAAGAATTCTAATTTAAGAAATGTATAAGAGTGCAGGGGTGCCTGGGTGGCTCAGTCAGTTAAATGTCTGACTCTTGATTTCGGCTCAGGTCATGATCTCACGATTCATGAGATCGAACCCTGAGAACAGTTCTGTGCTGATGGCACAGAGCCTGCTTGGGATTCTCACTCTCCCTCTGTCTCTCTGCCCCTCCCCTGCTCACATCCTCTCTTTCTCTCTCAAAATAAATAAATAAACATTAACTTTTATTTAACAGGTATTCATTCTTGAGAGTCAGAGAGAGACAGTTTGAGGAAGGGAGGAGCAGAGAGAGGGCGAGACACAGAATCTGAGGCAGGCTCCAGGATGGGAGCTGTCAGCACAGAGCCTAACGGCGGGCTCGAGCCCATGAACCGCGAGATCATGACCTTATCTGAAGTCAGAAATTTAACTGAGTCACCCAGGCACCCTAATAAATAAACATTAAAAAAAAAAGAAATTTTCAGGAGTACACAAAGTAATGAAAGTTAAAAAACCACAATTAGAGCATCGTTAGTAATCGTCGTTATAGTCAAGCTCCACTAATGCATGTAACAATTAGGGGGCAGAGTATGAGAATCAAAAGGATATTTGATTGTCTCCAAGTAGCTCCCCAGAAGATACTTCTTCATTATGAATGAAAAAATAGTAACTCTGAAGCTAAGAAATGTGGAAGTCCCCTTCTTAACTAAGTGATCAAACTTAGAAAGAGACACATGAACCTCACAGGCCTCCTAATATGATGCACTGAGGGGACACAACAGGATTCCCATGGCATCTTGTCTCAAATGTGTCACCTCAATCTAATCATGAAAAAATAGCAGCCAGGCCCACGTTCTACATAAGAGCCGGCCACTCGTGTTAAGGTCAGGAAGGACAAAGAATGATGAAGGAACAGTCCCAGGTTGGAGGGGGCTGAGGACACAGGACAGCTAGATGCCATGTGAGACCTGGATTGGAGCCTGGCCCACAAGAAGGGTATTAGTAGGACATTGGGTAAATTTGAATAAGGTGGAAGGAATAAGATTGAACGTTAGTTAATAACTTTGCATCAAGGTTAATCTCCTGGTTTTGATAATCAAACTAAGGAAATGGAAGATGTTGGCATTTAGGGAATTTTGTGCTATTTTTACACCTCTTTTTGTAAGTCTGACAGTATTGCAAAATAAAAAGTTTAAAAGATAATTTTAAAACCTTGTTCCAGGAAGTCCCACTGGGATGAGCAATGAAAGATACAAGGCAGGTGACAGATCAACAAGTCATTCAATCAGAGGGGAAAATCCCAATAACATGGCCTCCCTTCCCCAGGACTTGGTCAGCCTTCCTCTGAGATGAGAAGCTCTGGTCACTCCCCACCAGCATACTCCACACCCAGAGGTCTCAGCGAGGTGCAAGCAGGTGCTCCTTTTCTCTGGTTAACAAAGAGATGGTGGTGCCCCCATATTTAGGGAAGTCCCGTGGGAATAGAAATGTTGCTGGGGTAGCCTCAAGAGTGTGTTTGAGCCCAGCCTTAAATTTACATACTTACAGCCAAGCGTCTCAATATCCTGTTGGGTTTGGAGAATGGGGCACATTCTAAAACCATCTCCTCTCTACTTGAGTGGTCTTGGAACATGACTCATTCATTCATTCACAGTTTCCCATCTCTCAATCTGTAAAATCTGGAGAATAAACATCACTATGAGGGTAAATTATGCTCTTGAAAGCACTAAATCCTTAAGATGGACTGCTCATTTCATGATCTCAAATTCCTTTAGGAAGATACAGCAGTCACCAAGGACACGTGACCCATCCTCAATTCAGTGTGCAAACCCAGGAAGCTGAAATAAGCGTTCCAGAATGCCCAGGACCAAACAGCAGGAGAAGGTTGGTGCATTGGAGCCTTGACTCCTAGCTCCCAGGGCGCCACCAGTTCACGCTTAAGAGATGAAAATTATTTTGAAAACCAAGGCCAAAGGCCACAGGCATATATTTGCAGCAGATTATTGACACGAGTGTGCCATGGACCTAGCCAATCAGAAAGTAATTTTATAAACACTGTTATTAAACAGAAGGGCAATTACTTTAAGTACTGGAAAAATGTCAGGGTCATACATGAATTTTGTGGGTATCACATTTTATTTGACACTCAGTGGATCAATGACTCCAAGTAAATTTATTCAGAAATAATATGCGCCATGTCACCAACCTTCAAGCTAAACCTTCCCTATACATATTGCCCAAATTTACAGAGGAATAATTCCTGATTTATTCAGTTTACTAAGTATCCAAAAATGCATTCAAAGCTCTTTATACATAAAAGTATGGAAGTAATTAAGGATTATGTGCTAAGTGTACAAACATGGTTTATATGACTGCATTTTAGAAAGGACCCTTTTTATTTCTGTCTTTGTCAACTGAGCAGAGTAGAGGGTTCTAATGTACTGTAATAAGTGTGAGAGGGGCCCGAGGGCAGCTTTTCTGTGATGCCTGTTTGTAAACTGAGTGGCCTTCAGGCCTTGGGCTTTCATCGTCCCCCACCCTGCACTTCAGATTTCTGCCTGAGCCACTGGGAAGGGAGCAGAGAGAGGAGACTCCAGGAGTCCGTACCACTTCCCATCACCTCAGAGGACAGACTTCTTGCAGCGTCAAATGGCCAGGTAGCTTATTCCACCCCAACAGAGTTTGGAATGGCTCCCAGTGACCCTAGGGGTCCCCTGGACTTCCCTCTCTTGGCAATGACAGTTCCATTTTACATGGGTGGCCTATGCATTAAAAGGCAGCGAAGCCGAGAACGAGACACATATAATAGTCTTCCATGAAAATATAGCAAATAAATGAATGATTGACAGCTTTTTGAGATCAGTAAACACAGTAGGAATAAATAATAGAGGCATCTCAATGATGTCACATTTGGTAGGGCCTAAATTTTGAGAAGTCTCAGAAGAATACATTAACCTAGGCATGATGGTTCTCAGGGCTGGAGGCAGCTACCACCTCCCCGAGCCCCCGGGAGTGGCCTTGCATATGTGAGCCCTTGCCTGCCCCTCCACCCACTGCAACAATGACAGTGACCTGCCCTTGGTTCAGAGAGAATTGTTCGGTCCTTAAAGAGGCAAACAAAACAGGTGGCCGCCGGAGAAGGTGTGTCCTAAGGGATGCAGGCCTAAGAACCCAATTTGTCTTAAAAGCCTGAGATAACACGAAGCTCTCTTTCTTCCTGTTTTGACAACTAAGCTTCTACTCTGCTCCCTATTCATGCAAAACTACATCCCCCAGATCAGCTCACTGGGGTGTCCTGAAACAGAATGTGGTGACAGAACAGCTGTCTGCAGACTTCTCACACTCTCCAGCCCTGAGGGGGTCCCCTGTGAGTCCTGTTGGTGCCAGCCCAGCCCCAGGGCAGGTGGGCCAGCCTTGCCAACCTCTTGGAACTGCTCTGTCAGATGGGAGTATGGTTACCTGTCCCCAGCACTGCACGAAAAGCATATATTAGTTAGGGCCATTTTCAAGATCTAAGTAAATTAGAAATATTGTTTTCTTTTCTTTTCTTTTTTGTTAAAAAAGGAGAGAATGTGTTGTAATGTCCATGTACTTGTTTGTCTCTCCACTAGAAAGAAAATACTGGGTTTCCTGGGTGGCTCAGTCAGTTAAATGTCCGACCTCGGCTCAGGTCATATCTCACAGTTTCACGAGTTTGAGCCCCACATTAGGCTCTCTGCTGTGCATAGACTGCTTTGGATCCTCTATCTCCCTCTCTCTATGCCCCTCCCCTGGTCTCTCTGTCTCTCTCTGTCTCTCTCTGATTTTAGCTCAGGTCATGATCTCACAGTTTGAGAGTTTGAGCCCCACATTGGTCTCTGTGCTGACAATGCAGAGTCTGCTTAGGATTCTCTCTCCCTCTCTCTCTCTCTCTGCCCCTCCCCTGCTCCAACTCTTTCTCTCTCTCTCAAATAAATAAACATTAAAAAAAACCCCACCAAACTCCTGGTTTCATTTTGTCAGCTACCTTAAATCGTCCCAAGAGCTGGAAAGGGGCAGGGGGGTTGGGCGTGTATGTGGGGAGTGAGGAAATAGGAAAGGAAAGCATGCAGTTATGCCATTACAGTCTAGAAGCAACCCCTTCCCAGCTGCTCTGCCCATGGAACACCACAAGTAACCATAACGCTGCAGTGAGCGAACCAAGAGGAGGTCAGACAGGGATGGGGCTGTCCGTGTCCTGGCCCTCGCCACTTCTGCGGCTCCCTCTGGGGTTTGATTTGAGAACCCACACCCCTCCTGAGTGGCCACCTGACAGTTTTAGTCCCTGATCACAGCTCCAAGGTGACATTAGGACTCTGAAGCCCACTCCTTAAGAGTCAAGGAAACAGGTCACAATGTCAGGGGGAGGGAAGGTGCTGATTCTCCTTTAGAGAGGATCACAGCAGCTTCCCACAACAGAAGCCATCTGAATGCACTGTCCTGGCCCTCTCGGAAAGCCACAGAGAGAACTTTGGTGATCAATTCTCCTGGTCCCCAAACTGCCCGGACCCAGTTCCTCAGAGCCAGAAACAACACCTGACCTGACTGTGCGCTGCTTCGGTGTCCCAGAGCCCCTGGACCACCAGCCAGCACAGCCCATTCTAAATCACAGGCCTGAGTCCTCTGGCCTACAGCTGGGTAAACAGCTGGCACCCTGTGAATGTTCCAGGAGGCTGCATCCTGGCTGAGTCTCCTGATGGCCCACTATGACCCTCCCTGCCCAGCAAGCCCACTCTGATGCACATCAGATCACCCACACAGCCATCCAGGCCTCCTGCACCTGCAGATGCCCAAGGCAGGCATTTGTCTCCCTGTTACCCCAGGAAGTGTTTCCCTGCAAAGCTTGACCCAGGTAAATACTTCCTAGAAATCCATTCCATCTGCCCGATAATTATCTTCATCAGGTTGCAAGGTTCCTTCTGCTCTGGAACTTGATGGAAAAGTCCCTTTTCACATGAGGCGTACCATTTAAGATTTTGTAAATATTATTCCAAACAAATCCATTTTGAAAATCAATTGCTATTTCTCTTCTATGAATTTATTGTACAAATACAATTGTATTGCACACAAAAGATATTTGGGATGGCATTGTTTGACGTAACAGAGGCTCACAACAACCCAATATCCTGTGTGAATGGGCATCGATACCAGGCTGGTTAAATAGATTATTGCACATGAAAGAATACTATACAACTGGTAACATTGTAACCTGAGTCTAAAGTCAATACTTCAAACACCTACCTCATTCTCTTTAAGTGAAAAAAGCAAATTGTAGAAAACATCTTTTGTGTAAATATTGTATGATCATATTTGCAAAAAAAGAATAAGACTATATAGTAACACATAAACATTTCTACCATATTATCTGATTATATAATAGGAATTTTTTTCTATTTTACTATTTTCTATTTTTATATGGTACTTTGATCTTTTAAATATAATTATAAATATAAGGATAAAGAGAGGAGGTGAAACAGTTATTGATGAACAAAGGAGAGCTTAATTAAAATTCACAATGAAAATAATCATAAAAATATCTTCATCACAAAATATCAAAAAAAAGCCTCACTTTTCACTGCCTAAAACAAAGCAAATTACCCATGAATGTAAAAAAAATTCATCTGAGAGCAGGTTATAGCTACGCTCAGGCACAAGGAACGTGTGGAAAGGATCTAATCGTGTTTTGCAGTGTGTGCGATTCAGGAATCTTCTGTCAATAAGTTTGGCAAAAATCATTACATTGCGGAGCTTCAAGGCGGTGAGAGGTTCATTTTATCCAAGTTGCTCAGCTTGCAGACTGATGAAGAAAAAACCCAGAAGTTACACCTTATGCAGACAGCAGGGCGATGGCTTGCCCTGGGGACCTGGATGCCCATGTCCTGGCCAGTGTGCCCGGTGTCACCGTGGAGGACAACTGAGGTGGCTATGCATCCTCTCTGACACCCTCACTCTCTTTTCCCTCTTCTGTTCCAGCCAGTGGCCCCACTCTGGCCCTTTCTCCTCCTGTTTCTGGACTCCTGATGGCTGCCCCCAATATGCAATGAACACTGGCTGGACCCTGAACCAGGGACCAGCATTTTACACCACAGATCCTTTTCCTACTCAGCCCCATCTTCCATGGAGGTAATCATGCAACTGTCTTTTTATAGAGGGGGAAACTGAGGCATGGAGAGACTGACCTTCTCAAGATCACAGAGCTGGGTGAGGGTCCCAGATGGATTGGAGTCCAAACTACTGGCCTGCAGAGCCCAAGATGCTACCACCCTCCCTTGTGGCTGTGGACCCCAATTCCATTCACACTCAGGACTGTTCCTCTCTGAGCAGGACTGTTCCATCATGGATCTATGGCCACGTGAGGAAGGAGACAACTTCATTTGCCTTCAAATGGAGTCTTGACCAAAATTCTGCCAAGTAAGGTGTCCCCCACCCCAGACATGGCATTGGGAGAGACAAGATGATGTGGCCTCTCTCCAGTGGGGTGAACACTGCCAATGTCAGGGACGCAGCAATGCTCCATGCCCTCAGGACAAACACTCCATTCCAGCTGGACAGCCATGATGACAGAGGCCACAGGGCACTCAGGGCAGCTGAAGTCACCCAGCACATGAAAAGAGGAAGATGCCTTTCAAAGGCCCTGAGAGATGGGGCGCAGTCATAGAAGACGGTGTCTGGTGCCCTTGCCTATTTGATAAGCACTCTGATGGCAAAAAAACATTCTCCAGTAGTTGCATTTCTCTTGCTACAGCATCAGCAGCCAGAGTATATAATTGCCACCTGGTGGGTATTGGGTTTCCTCATCTGTAAAATGGGGATGATCAGTCTTTACCAATATAGCGACAGTGAGGATTTAACAAGATAATGACTATAAATTACCCAGCAGCATGAACTGCTTTTGAAATGCATGAAGTCCTGCCAGGGAAAGACCCCTGTCTCCTGGGACTGGGCAGGGGATGGGGCGGGGGCATCACATGGTCTCCCTGGTGTTCCTTGTCCAGAGTTTCACCATGCAAAGCCATTCCTGCATGGAGAGCTGGGGTCCAGGATGTCCTGGCTCTGTCCCAGGTTTGCTGAACAACATCTGGCCGGTCACCAACCGTCTCTGAATGTCAGTATCTTCATGTAAAAAATAAGGGTGTTTAATTACTGTAGGGCCTCACTACTTTTGGATCAACATCACCTTGGTGCATCCCCCAAGGCCCACAAGTTCAATTTGTTGAGAGATTTGTCTTCTAGAACAAGTTAACCTGTTATGTACTAACTAGCTTACTCTCCCATGCTGACTCCTCAAAGGCGTATGTGGTGACCTCTTAGTGCCTATGATAACAAGGAAGAAACCGATGAAGCTGATACAATTCTCACCAAAAACACTTGACATTTCTGTAAAGTTCAGCTGGCTTCTTTTTAAAGCTGCATTGTTATTTTATTTTATATTTTCCAAAATGAAAAGATATTTTCCTTATTATAAATGTAATATATACTCAATATCAAAATATAAAATAATACCGAAGTGTGTAAGATAGGCTTGGAATATAGACTTCAAAATATTTCTATGCATACATATTATAAATGTGCATATTTTTACAAAAATGAACTCTACTATATATATTCTCTGTAACTTAAGAAAACTTAATAGCATATGGTTGGCAACCTTCCATATTTATCCCCAGAAATGTATTTTACTGTTCAAGTGCCTTATTGGATTCCAATAACCCCTATCACTGGGTGCCCGGGGTGTTTCCATTGTTCTACTCTTGCATGCAGCAATGTGTTCAACATCCTCGTGGTTTTCTCTGGGCACATACTAAGTTATTCACTTACATTCATTTCTAGAAGTGGAACTGATGCTTCAGATCACACATACTTTCTTAAAAAGTATTTTACTTCTGTCCAAAAAATGTTACCATGTACAGTACTGTTTTATGAAATCACGCTTTGCAAATCACACACTCAATTCTACTCCCACCGTCAGTGGATAAGAGGTGGCACCTTCTTGTTTCCGTTTAAAATTAATTTTTTAATGTTTTTTAATTTTTTAAACATTTATTTATTTCTGAGAGACAGAGACAGAGCGTGACCAGGGGAAGGGCAGAGAGAGAGAGACACACACAGAATCCGAAGCTGGCTCCAGGCTCCAAGCTGTCAGCCCAGAGCCCGACACAGGGCTCGAACTCATGAACCACAAGATCATGACCTGAGCCAAAGTCGGCCGCTTAACTAATCGAGCCACCCGGGTGCCCCTAAAATTAATTTTTAAGTTACATGTTTAATAGATAAAAAATAATATCCAAAATGATCAATATGATGATAATTGCAATAAAATGAATATCTGGATACTTTCCACCTGGCTTAAGAAGCAGACAGTACAGTATTTTTATGGATAAATGCATTGCTTTTACTTGTTAATTTAAAATGACCTGAAATAAAATAATAAAATAAAGTAAGATAAAATAAAACAAAAATGAAATAACTTGAAAAGTTGTGGGCCATCTGTGCTGTCTCTACTGGGTCTATAATGTCAGAGAAGATAGGTTGGGCACCGAATGTTTGATAATCTCTGTAGTCACAAAATACAGCTGTTGTCCATTCATCCATCCACCCAACCATCCATCCATCCTTCCATCTTTCCATCCTTCCATTTGTCCATTTTTCATTCATTCCTTCTTCTCAGCATGTCTCTGTTAGTGTCCCTTTTCTGTTTCAGGCACTGAACAGACCCTGAGGGTTCAGGGGTGAGCCAAGCGAGCACAGCCTTGTCCTCCTGCAGCCTCCAGTCCAGGGCACTTGGCAGACAGTGAACATGCATCCCAACTACAAGCTACTGAGTGGTCATGATGACCCTTGTGTGAGGCTAAAGACGGAGGTCAGAATGGCCGGAGAGTGGAGAGTAGGAGGACAGCCTGCACATGCCCAGCAGGCCACACTGTCGATGGGCACCGAACACCATGCCTGACTGCGGCCTCTAGCTTCTCCTTGTTTGTCTGGGGCAGGAGAACAGATGCCGATCTTCTCCCAACCACGGTGAAGATTTATGTAGTAGTATTATTTTTAAGCAGCTTTTCAAAGGCAGGATTAAGGTCTCTCGAGAGCACCCAGGCTGCTGCCTGCTCTCCGGATCCCAGGTCACAGCAGCCACATTCTACACAGAGCTGCCTCTGCCTCTGCACAGAGTTGATACTGATTAGCGAGCTCCTACCTGGGCTCCTCCACCCGCCTGGTGCCCTAGCACCACCCCGAAGTCAGTAGCCTGGCTCCTTTGGACCAGGTCCCTAAATTTGAGCAAGATAATTGTATGTGTGTGCACAGCCTTGGTGGCACCATGGGACCCCTGAGCTCCCAGCATCACTGATTTAACCTTTTTGTACAAGCTAACTAACTACATGGGGGAAACAGTATCCTGTACCCAGTCATGGCTTCTAGCTGTCCATGGGAATTTGGTGGCCAGGTGCTCTAAATGTGGCTCTAAATATAAACAGATGTATTTGAGCTGGATCAGCATGTCACATAGGTCACAAGAATATGGGCTCCCAAGGCAGGGACTTCATCTGCCTTGTTCCTGTTTTATCCCCACTGACTTGAACAGAGCCTGACATATAGCATATATTCAACAAATATCTATTGAAGAAAAGAATGTACATAAACATCTAATCTGTGAGCATAGGTGAACATCCGCTTGCTTTTCCTCATTCTTCATCGTTGCATCCAAGTGAGCATCCCAACCCCCACCCTAATGCTGTTTCTGTCACCATTGCACAGAAAGGTTGTGGGGGACAGAATTTCCCAACAGAAGCCTGCCGTGCACACAGCAGGCTCTCCTTCTTGGAGGTGAGTTGAGGATAAATGTGGACCAACCTGAAGCCCATGGAGAGGTGGCATTTTTAATGCCCTCGATTTCCTTCTTTGGGCCAAGGAAGTTCTCCCCCTGGTGAGCAAGTTCTAGAATGGAGTTTCTGACTTTCTCAGGGCCCCTCTGACCCCCATCCATTCCACTGCATCACCCCCTCCCCTGCCCTCAGCATTACATGATCCAACAGTGACCTTGGGAGAACCTGGGTTCTTACAGCAGGAACTCTCTGACCCACATCCTTTACCATGAAGGCAACTTGACAGCAGACTTCTGGGTCCCCCTGTATTTATACCTATGACTACCTGCTCTCTCTTAAAGAATAAGATGCTCACATTGTTTTGTGTTTCTCAGCAACAGGTCCCAGAAAGTGATTCTAACTCTTCTTAGGAGTCATTTCCCCGTTGGGAGTCTCAGCAGTACTTACAGTTTCTTTGCATTTCAGAGATGCCCACACTCCAATTTTATATTCAGCTGAGGGGGGTCCTGCCATCCCGGGGCGGGGGGTGCCTCAGGTGGTTCAGGTATCTGGGACAGGGGTCTCGTCTCATGAGCTGTGTCCAGCAGACTGAGGAAAAGGGGTCCTGAAGTGCCTCTGGACTGTTGCCCATGTGCCCCTGGCATGTGATTTCTAGAATGTACCTTCCCAGAGAGCAGTGGTCTTGTATGCTCACTGATGGGTTCCCAGTGCCTAGACTGATGCCTGGCAACCAGTAACCACCCAGTAAATACTCTTTGAATGAGGAGAGAATATGGTCATGGGGAGATCACTTTATCTCTCCAAGCCTCAGTTTCCCTATATGTCAAATAAACGTTGCCATTTAGATGAGCTTTGGGGTAACTTCTTGTTCCCAAAGTTCATGATTTTAGGTTCCAGTGTCCTCACCTATGGAACATGGAAAGTGTGGGGAGGCTCCCTCTTCTACTCAACTCTTTCCTTGGTCTGGTCTGATAATTTCAGGGTTTAGACCCTATAGTTAAAGACTTTCCCCAGAAAGTGGGGTCTAAATGCCAGCTGCACTTTACTTCAAGAAAACATCCTAAGTAAAAATTGGAAAGTAGTTGCTCAATCAACAACAAAAACAACCAATAAAAAACATTTTACTTTACAAAGAATGGCTGGAACCAAAGAGGTTTCCATAATAGGTCCAACACTCAGTTCTTAGCGGAATAAGTACTTAAAGCCATAGACTCTGATGCCCCATCTTTCGGAAGAAACTTAGAGAGTGTCACTGAAGGGCGGTGGGAGCACAACATGGGGCACACGGCTGAAAGCTGACCAGCCAGGGCCCAGGCACCTTGGCTTGCTGGGGGTGATGGCCAGGCTGTGCCTGCATCCCAGGCCTACATTTGCTGATGTGCAATGTGCTGGCTGCTCGCCCTGCCTCCCAGTACCTCGTCAAATGTGCGTTCAATACATGCGGGGGACAGATGGGGGCGGGAGCTGGGAGGTGCTGGAGCTCTAAAGCACCATGTTAGATGCATTCGAGAAACGATGGATGAGTGGGGACTCTGGTCCTGTCCCCTTCATCTGGCCTTGGACAGCATCTCGGATCATGTCTGGGTTTGCAGTTTTAAAAGCCAGAATCCATCAACAGTTAGGAATATTTCTGAGTAGAATACAGGCCCAGAATCATAACTTTTCCTCCAGTGACAGTTGGCGAAAATTGCCATATCACCACCATGACACAGAACAAGCTATGGCCAAGGATCACATACAGAGCAGGGATCTGTCACTGGATTTCTGAGGCAACCCACTGGCTTTTCGGGGAATCGTCCTGTGAGTCCACAAAACGGCCCATGAATAGGGCAAAATGCCTCAAGGTTGCCAGGGAAAAGGGAGACAAATGTGCTTTGTGAAATTTATAGAACCTCATCAGGTCCTCGTCTGTCCTGCCATTGTTGTCCCAATTCAATGCCTCACTTGTAACTCTCATTTTTCATACGATGAGAAAAGAATCTACAATTTCTGCTTTGTCTTGTGAAGGGATGCAAATGGCCCAAGTCTGAAGAGTTAGGTCAGTCCATTCTCTGGGTTATAATCTGAGGCCAGGTTAAATTGGAAAAGTTTACTGAAAAGATATAGGAATGAATAAACAAAGAAGAGAGGGAAGGAGGAGGGAAGAGAGGGAGGGAGGAGGGAAGAGAGGGAGGGAGGGAAGGGGTTAGAGGAGGGAAGGGAGGGAAGGAGGGAGGGAGAGAAGGGAGGAGGAAGAGAAAGGAGAAGTGAAGGAAGGAAGGGAGGAGGGAAGGGAGGGAGGAGGGAAGAGAAAGGAGGGAGGAGAGAAGGAAGGGAAGGAGAGAGGAAAGGAGAGAAAAATTTCTAGTAACCCAAGGAGACAAACCACTGCTCTCTTTAAGTTTAAATATAAAAGATAGAATTTTTAAATTAGAACTTCAGATTAGAGTTTTGTTGGTTTATCACAATGAATCACAGAAAATAATGTTCCACTGGGTAAAATCATCACGTTTACCCAGATCAAAACATGGTAGAGTGAACAATTTTTCTGTGGATGGGAGTTGTCTGGATAGATGGAGTGGATAATTATGCTTTATTCTCCTCCCCACACCTAACCATTTGTTTGCTTTAATTTTGCCTTAATTACCCAGAAAATTAAGATGAAAGTAGAGTCCCTAGGTTTTTGAATAATCTAGACAAGGATATATATTTGGTGTGGCTTTAAAAAGGGGTTTTCAAAATCCTTCATGTGGCTCAGGACGGAGGGGTTTGCATGGGCATGGGAGATACGCAGGCACCCACAGCTTCCTTTTTAAGGGTGAATAACATTACAGCCACACCCCGGCCCCCAGAAGTAGGTAGGGCCCCGGGGAATCTCCTCTCATGGATGAAAGTGCTGGAAGGTGTCTGGGCATTTACCCTGCACTCCAGCGGACTCGCTGGAGGAGGGACAGCCCAGAAGCCAAAACGCCAGGGACACAGCTCAGAGCCCCCCTTTACTTTACAAGTCTGTAAACTGGTGGGCGTTTCACCAGCTCCGTCAGGGATGCACGCCTACTATATGCACACACCTGTGCTGAGTATGGCATGCAGCAACGGCAGTAGCTACACTATTGAGCACTTACTATGTAGTTTACATGCGTGCGTTCACTCAATTCACAAGGGTGACCAGTATTTGTAATCTAGAAACCGAGGCAGCAGCAAGCCATGCACCCAAGATCACGGAGCAGCCAGGTGTCAGGTGCAGGCATCCCCCATCCCTACCCTCCCCTGCCTTCGTGTGTACAACTAAGACCTAGGTAAGCTCAGAGGTACCAAGCATCGCCGAGGGGCCAAGCCTAGTGCTGTCATCATCGCTCCCATCAGCTCATGGAAGCTCATTTACTTCTCAAAATAACCCTGCCAGGTGGGCCCTGTTTTCCAGAAGGGGAAACCCAAGCCAGTCAGAACCATGCAGTCCTGTTTCTGAAGCTTGCACGGTTGCTTCCAGGTGAGCAGGCACAAGCACCGTGCGTTCTGGTGTAAGCAGGGGGAGGCAAGACCTAAGAGGGCAGCATGTCAGGGCCCAAGGGAGACCACTCCATAGAAGTCGGCAGAAACACGAACCTCCACACCCTGGGAGAACCCGCTGTCCCCTGGTGTTCCCCACTGCTGGTGGGACCGACCGTCCAGGGACAGGGGTCTTGCAAGACTAGAGCCCAGACTGGCTAAACAAGGAAATTCAGGGGATCCAGTAACAATGGAAAGGTCCTGGGGCAACTGGGTGGCTCAGTCGGTTAAGCGTCTGACTTCAGTTCAGGTCATGATCTCACGGTTCGTGAGTCGGAGCCCCACATTGGGCTCTGTGCTGATAGCTCGGAGCCTGGAGCCTGCTTCTGATTCTGTGTCTCCCTCTCTCTCTGCCCCTCTCCTGCTCATGCTCTCTCTCTCTCAAAAATACATAAACATTAAATTTTTTTGGAAATGGAAAGGTCCTCCCTCACCTTTTACTGAAGGTCACAGAGAGCCAGATAGCTCTCGAGGACCTGCAATTTGCCTTGCAAGAGGAAACAGCCCCCAAATGTGAAGGTCTCATCAGGAAGTCCAATCAGGTGGATGGAGAAACCGGTCCAGTAATGGGAGAGCCTTCTTCTGCAGGAAGATTTGTTTTCAGCTTATAAAACAGAGACTATAGCATATGAAATCTGCCTCATCCTACAGCCTCATCTAACCTATGTGGTCATCAGACCAAAAAAAAAAAAAAAAGTTTCCTTAAATATTGCACGGCCGACAACTTGCAGAACCACGGAAACATTACTAGCATTTTTTTTCCTTCTTCTTCTTTTTGCAGCTTTAGAAAAATAGATAATTACTTCAGTTAATTTCAGCAAAACAGTTCAAACTCATCAGGGCTGAACAAGTATAATTTACTGCTCCTTCTGACTTATTGTTGTGACTGGTTGTGGATTGATGATTAAAGTGGTAAACAGTAACATTTCTGTAAAATGGCTGACTTGGCTCCCAGCGTGTCAGGGGAGACACCTGCCCCAGTGGCTGTGCGGGATTGTGCCTGCGCTCGAGGCTGTCAACAAAGAATGTAAGTATTTGACAAGGTGTTATCTAATTGTGTTTTTAAAAGCCACGATACATACATCTTTTAATGTGTCACTTTAAGCAGCCAGAGAATTTCTTTTATTAAAAAGTACAAAGGAAAAATGAATGCCTTGCATTTTCTCCCCCCCACCCCGTTATTTCTTTTTTCCTTTCGCTTTCCAAGCTCTGCCCTTTTGCCGTCATTCGGGGGAATATATTTTGCTCTTTAGTCAAATTGGCTTTTATTTAAATGGTTGCCCAGAATAGCTCAGCCACATTAGGTCTATAAGGAGAAAGAACAGTATGTCCCACAGACGATCTTTGCTCTGGTCCTGGTGGGAATTCGCTGTGGTAAAGAAGGCAAGGAACAAATCTTCTCTGAGGCTCTGAGCCCTGAAAACGAGGGGTCAGAAGGGGCTTCTTCAGAGCGTGACCTTCAGAGACCCCTCCTTCCTCTCTCAGGGCTCCCCCCTCACAGTCCCCTGGGACTCCAAGCTTCCTTTCCCCTCTCCCCCATCCCACAGAATGCTAAGCTCCAGAGAACACAGGTCCTCTCGCCCAGAAACATGGGAAGCGGCCGGGAAGGGACAGCCAGAATCGGGTGAGGATGCAGGGACCCATGGCACCCCTCAGAGTTGGGATTCTTTTTTTTTTTTTTTTTTTTTTTTTGAAAGAACCAGAAAGAGCACTGCAGCAAACAAAGTGCTTGGAGAAGGTAATGGGAGGGCCACACAGTCATGGTCCATCGGGTCCCAGCACCACCCTCGGGGCTATGGGAGGGCCGACTAGAAGCCAGTGCCCCGTCCATCCCTGACACGGGGGAAACCCAGCCCTCAGCTGCACAGGCAGAGTGGACAGCCCCATCTGCAATTCAGACGAATCCAACTCCTCAGGCTCAGCTGCCCCAGCTTCATTCTGACTCTCTGGTTCTGGGCCCCCCTTGGGGACTGTTTCTCTCTGCGTCTTACTGTCTTACTGTACCTGTCTATACCCAGGGCCCAAGCCAGAAGTGTTGACAGACAGGGGCAGCCCTGGAGGACCCCCTCTCCCCAACCTCAGTCAACACTGAACACACAGGGGCTCCTTGGTGGTGGCATTTGGGGTGCATGGGGAGAGAGGTTTGGGGGTGGGTGCCTTGAATCCCACACCTCAAAGCCACACTCAGGCCTTTCCACACTGCTCCTCTGTGCCAGGCCAACTCAGATGTTGGCTTCAGTTTTCGCTGAATTGAATGCAAGTCCTGGTGGTTTCTCTCCTGAAAAAGACAGGAGAAGGACTGGGGAGACAAGAAGCAGGGCAGATCAGCCTGTGGCCATGGGACACTGGGCAGGTGCCCCCAATCCAGGACTGCCTGAGTGTGCCCCCAGCATCGCTCCAGCTGGCCCCACTGGGGATTCTGGGCACGAGGGCCTAACGACCTGCTCAAGGCAGCTATTTAATCTATCATAGTCTGTTATGTGGTGAGTCAAGCAATGTGTGACCAGTTATGCAAGGAAGGCAAGAGCCAGTGATGGAGGGAGCCAGTAGCAGGTCACAGGGCTCACCCTGAGAGGAGGACCAAGCCTGGGGAGGCAAGGGAGGTGGAGAGTCCCGCAGCCTGGCTCACAGATGTTTGCCCAGGCGATGGCCAAGGAGGCAGCCCCAGAGATGGGGGTGGGACGGGCCTCAGGCCTGACTCTTGCCTTTCTACAGCCACCCCAGGTACAGTAAGGAGAATTGACTGGTGGCCACATGTGGACAGATGCTGGGAGGCCCAGCCAAACAAGCATTTTGTGCCGCTGTGCAAGTCCAGCAGTGGGGACAGGTGAGGTCTGGGGCAAACAATCCATGGAGCACTGCTCGATATTGAATGCCTACCAATTGCCCTTCTGGAGAAACTCAGAGAAAGGGCTCTGGGTCACTGGCTGGACTTGGTATGTGACATTTTGGGGGCAGTGCAGCTCACAGCAGCCCCGCGGAAGATGCTGCATGTGGCTTGCAAGAGTGAGAGGAGAAAACCGAGTAGGGGCCATGGAATGGAACCTGGGAGGCCGACTGTTCCCCGAGACAGATGATGGTATCTTCCAGTCCAGCCTACTGTTTTTGTTCTCGGAGTCTCTGTGCCTCTACTTTGAAAGATCTGCTCTCTGCAGCTATCTCATGCCCTCCAAATGCTCTGAAGGCCTGCCAGGCTGACTGACCCCAGACCTCAAGGCCAAGGGTATGTGGGAGGCAAGGTAGCTCAACACCAGCCCTTGAACTGATAGCAGAGCCCCTCCTCAGAGTCACGGAGTCCCGAGGAGGGGTCGGGAAGCAGTGTGTGCGGCAGGGTGGGGAGGACAAAGAAAAGCAAAGCTCTGTTGTCTGCAAGCTTGCTCAGAGGCAAAACTGGCCTTGCCAAAGACTAGAAGGATTTTGCTTTTCCAAAGAGTCAAAACTGGGTTTGTTCAGCTTGCCTATCAGTTTAGGAAACTCCATTTCCAGAAAGTAGAAGCCATTCTTAAGAGATGGTACCTTTGAGATGCTGGCCAGGGTTGGCCTGTCAGCAGCAGCATGGACAAGAGCTCAGTGGACCACCCATGCAGCAGCTCTGGGGAACCTGTCCCAAACCCCCTCCCATCTGGAATATTGGGAGACTCAGCCACAGGGCAGCTGATGGCCTTTCGTAATGGCTCACAGGGTTCTTCCCCAGACTGTCCTTCTCTGCTGCCCATGGACCAGTGGGAGCCTCCCTGGAGTTTCAAGGAACTGGTGTTTACTCTAGGGGAGAGCCCCATAAGGCTGGGATTGGCCTGGAATTGGATCAGACACCAAGAAATAAAAAAGCAGCAGGCTTTTGGACAAGGAAGAGAGCTAGGAGGCCCCGTTGATCCATTTGGGCAAAGTCTGACTGTTCCCAGCCTCACCACTGACAGACGCAGGTGTCTCTGACCGGTTTTATGCTGGGTGGTTTTCACACAGCATCTTCTCTCTGATCCGCCAGACTGTAGTTATAAATACTTGATGGCGTTTGCACGAAAGGATCTTTTTACAACAGGTTTAATGAAAGGCTCTGCTCCAGATATATGGGAGAAGATGCTGAACCTGACAATGGCTTCTAAATGGTACGAATGTGAAAAACCTCAGCAAATAATAAACGCATTTCAAGCTTTATACCTGTTTATTTCACACTTTCTTTAATATACCAATTATTCATGTAACACCTAACTGAGAAATGTGTTATATCTAGCAATCACTTATAAGAATTTGCTAAACAGTAGCACAACGGATGTGTCCATCGCCAGATCATTTATCATCCCTCTATAACCATGAACTTGCTGGCAAATGGGGGGTAAAGTTGATTTAATCTTTGGGTTTAGAAAAAAAAAAACAGAAGATATTTGTGATTATGAGACATTTGCTTTTCATTTCCACAGCCAGTTAGGATTCACAAACATGAAAATCCATTATGGAATGGTGTATAAAGTGTGACCGCGTCTTGTTCAGTCAATTAGTGAGCTGAGCCTGAGTGTGCTGCTTATCTGATAATCTGCATCTTCAGCCTGGCAAAAGTAAAGAAGATATTCAAAGAGATGGGATACAGGTTGAAGGAGGGCTTGGTTCGTCCAGCCGCACCTGTGTCCTGATGCCACCTGCCTGACTCATTTTCATCCCACATCCTAAGAAGCGGCTCAATGAACGAAGACAGTCAGACAACTGGCCGGAAGTTCCATTCCCAAGGTGTTGGACACCTCTTGAGTTAAAGTCTCTCAAGTTCTGCTCCTTGAAATCCTTTGTGCCCCCCTGACACCTTTATGCAATGCCAATGGATAATTTATCCCAAAATGGAAGCTATTTTTGCTTTGCAAGAATTTGATGCATAGTGACTTGTGCATGGAAATTACCTTGCACATCTGTATTCTGATTATGATATTTAGTGCAAGGGTCATGAATAATAATATTGCTAAATATGCTTATTGCCATCTATAAATAAAGGTTATCACACCAGAGAAGGTTTTGTTATGGAGTGGCAGAACAAGGCAGGTTGGTTGCAAGACAATAGAGCTTTAATTTTAATATGAAAATAAATACTTAAATGTATAAATATTCAAATGATCTCCAAAGCACAGGAGAAAGGGATCCTTACCTGCTCTGCAAGCGAGTACTAAGCTTTCCAAAAGGTGCTGGGAAAGTTTTCCAAGGCCACCTTGTTAATGTTGACACAGAACTCTGAAAGGTGTGACCCTGTCTGAAGATGTGTTTCTCTTATATTTATTTTTAGTTTTATTATTTATTTATTTGTTTCTTTCTTTCTTTTTATTTTAGAAAGAGAGAGTGTATGATTGGGGAGAGAGGCAGAGAGAAGTGAGAGAGAAAATCTTAAGCTCCATGCTGAGCATAGAGCCTGATGCAGGGCTTGATCCCATGACCCTGAGCCAAAAGCAAGACTCTCAACTGACTGAGCCACTCAGCCACCCCATCTCTTATATTTTAATACATTACAGTTGATGATTAGAAGCCCAAGACAGCCTGTTGTCTCTCCTCAAGATGCTCCAGCAAAACCATCAAAGGGACTCAGAGGGGAGGCTTTCCTCGGGACAGGTGAATGCGGTGGCTGAGGGAGGGCACCGGAGAGAAGGAAGTAGCAGTCAGCAGTCCTGTACAGAGCCTCAGCACTGAGCACACCTCAGACCCCCACCCGGCATCTCAAGGCTGACCACCGCCTCTGCGAGAGGAATGGCCATTCCTCTTCTGCTGTCATCTGCTTCTGGTCTGAATTCTCTCCTACACAAAGGGTGGGGGCATTTGTCTTTGCCTTCCTGGTGAATCATCCATGGTCTGGCGGCATAATCTGGTCAGGCCCAGCTGAGCTGAGCTCTCCTGTCTGTGTACATCTGGGCCCCGCACAGAGCAGTGTGATTCAGGACACACCAGAAGACCTTGGTCTTCTCCCCCCACCTTCCAGCAACCACTGGCCACATGCTGGTTCCCTGCTACCTGGGAAGAATTCCATCCATTCTTTTTTTTTAATTTTTAAAAAATGTTTATTTATTCTTTGAGAGAGACAGCATGAGCAGGGGAGAGGCAGAGAGAAGGAGACACAGAATCTGAAGCAGACTCCAGGCTCTGAGCTGTCAGCACAGAGCCCAATGTGGGGCTTGAACTCACAAACTGCAAGATCATGACCTGAGCCAAAGTCGGACGCTTAACCAACTGAGCCATCCAGGTGCCCCCATCCATTCTTCTTGATTCCTATCCAGCTTTCCCTCAAATAGTCATCAAAAAGGCTCTTCATGGTAGTTGCTGGCTTAGGAAGAACCAACACTAGACCTGGAAGGTCCCCTGAGACACTCCCGGTTCCTCACTATGCAGATGGGGACTGGCCTCAGACAGTAAAGGGGCTCTGTGAGGTAGTTGATAAGATGAGGCCTGGGCCCATCTTCTGGGCCATGTCTCCCTCCTCCTGCTGCTGCAATATCCAATAGAAAGAGGGGTGCCTACTCCCAGCTCTGAAAGTGGATTGTAGCCTGCAGCGCAACACACAATAGCACATATAGGGCAAGAACAGATTAAAATCCCCTGTAGGACCCTTCTTATGGAGAAGATATAAAACAAAAAGCTGGTAGCTCTTGCCTTCCCAAAACCAAAGGCAAAGCAAAGGCTTTCGAGGCCAAAAAAGACATGCTTAAAGACATTTGAAGCCACAAAAAGTTTGGTGTTTCATCCACTTTCCATGCTCCATGGCCCAAGACACCAGGGCCCAAGTGCCCTGGGAGGAGATCCCCTGGGGGAACAAGTTTGAGCCCAAGGCCACAGTCAAGCTTCCCCAATGACAAATCACTATGAAGATAGGGCGATACTCAGGTGTCCATCGAGAGTGTCTCGGCTCTCATGAAACAGATCAAAGAGCCTGTGGGGAAGGTCCCTGGTGTTGGCACGGCCCAAGTCAGCACTGGCCAGGCCTGATGGGGAGAAGACACATGTGTCCAACTTTCCCAGCAAAAGTGGGTTGTCTGGATGGACCCAGGGGCAGACTGTAGATATATTCAGCTTTTCACTATCTTCAAAGAAGATTCTTTGTGGCAGATGCCCACAGCGCCCCACCTATATTCCCCTCCACACTCCCCTCTTCCTCCAAAGGCGGCTGGGAGGAAACAGACATGGAAACATGCTCCACATTGTGTGTGTGCAGAGCCTCCTGGAAGTGTCAGAGGACTATCTAGAAGTAACCCTCTGCTAATGACAAGTGGACAGGAGGGTGGTAAATACCCCAGAATTTGCTCCTCCATTGAGACAACATTGTTCAAGCAATCTATTTCACCAAAATATGTCTCTAGGTGTCACCCTCGGCCGGAAGAGTCAACAGCACCACCCATCGTGGTGTGTAAGAACGATGCACAGAATCCCTGGCACCAGCAGTGTGCTTGGTGGCAAGGCTCAGCCTTTCCCTCCACCTCGCGCAGATCACCAAAGGAAGGGTGCCGTAGCTCCCAGTGTGGGAAGGTGCTAAGAACCAGGTCGGTTCCTATTCTGAACCATAAATGGAAACCCAGTACTCCTGGACTTCACTAGAAAATAAGCACACTGATGACAATAAAAATGGGAGCGTTATTCAATTCCAGCTGGAAGCAATTGCCTGAAAAAGGCTCTGAGACTTAAGACCTTCTCTCTCTGGGTTAAAAACTGTGATTAGCGAGTGTTGGAAAGGCGCTAAAGACAGAGCAGCACCAAACGGATATTTTCTTCTTGGTTTTAATCAGAACGGTCAGAAGAAAATTGGAAAGGGAATTCACTTTCCATGACGCTTCTGCGGACTGTGGGTCTACTGTCGAATCCTCGGTGAGAAGTGTGTGTCCTGCTTTGGGAAACTGTCTCTCCGTGTTCTTCTCATCCTGTTGATTATGGCTCCTTGAGCTGACCCCCAGCCTGCCAATCTGACCCCCAAATGGAGCATCGGGGACCACAAATGGGACACCCTGGTCCTATTGTTGACCCCTGTGAGAAGAAGGACACTCAGCTTCTTTTTCTTTTACTTTTTAAGTTTATTTTTTATTTTGAGAGGGAGGGAGAGAGAGAAAGCCAAGCAGGCTCCACACTGTCAGCAGAGAGCCCAACATGGATGTCAAACTCACGGCATGAGATCATGACATGAGCTGAGATCAAGAGTCAGGCACTTAACTGACTGAGCAACCCGGGTGCTCCAAGGACACTCAGCTTCTATCAGTGCAGTCATGACCATATTAGTGCCTCAGGAGAACCTGGGCTCAGGGCCGGGCCTGGCACACTGCTGCCATGGGAATACCCAGTCAGGTGACAGGACACCGATCCTGCTTGTTCTGCGTGGGTGCTGTCCACCCGAAGGGCCTTACACTGCTGCACTAGCTCCTAAGATCTGTACTCAGTCTGACCTGCAGCCCAGCAGGTGAATCTGTGATTCAAGGCACAGCTGCCAACCCAGGGAGCTCCCCGGGAAGCCACGTGTTGCTGCTAGATGAAGATTGAATGCGCTCTGCAGCTGGGGCCTCGGAGATCTAGTGGGGCTCCCACAGGAGGGGGCAGAATGCCCTGAATGGCAAGGCCGTGCATGCACCAACCGACTGCAGTAAGTAGTAAACAGAAGTCTCTTTTTAATGCACCAATTACAGAAGCAACTTCAACTTAACCTTGTGAACCTCAGAGTTAGCATGGCTGCAGGCTGCAAATTTAGTGGGGAATAGGCAGGTCAGAAAGGGTTTGCAGCATGCGCAGGCGCTAGGCTTCTCCCCAGTCCCATCTGGAGGGAGTCTCCAGCCTTTGCACCACACCCACAGCCTCCTCCTGCTGAAGGCAGATGCACTTCTCCCCCAGAAGGCTGCCACCTAAAACACAACCTTGTTAATACTTCAGGAGTGAACCCTCCAGGCTATGAGGCTGGAGATCAATAGCTCAATTGACAATAAAGGATGCAGGCTACCACACACTGAAGGAGGCTGCCCAGGACAGTCTGGCTAGTCCCTTACATGATGCCTTGAGCCTGCCGTGCCCGCTATGCCCGGAAGTAGATGCCAGATGCCACTTGGAGGGGTGAGCACCTCAAGAGCTTCACAATGGGTGGTGGAGAATGTGCTTGCCATAATTAAGAGACTGGGAGAATGGGGGAGTAACGCCAACTGATCTTGATTTAGTTAGAAAACACACACCCTATCATTTGTTGTTAACTATTAAAGTCGTTGAAGCCCTTCTGAGAATAGATCTAACATCGGGGTGCTTTGAAGGTTTGATATGTCTTGTAATCCATAGATTATTGAAGTTAATTTCTCTGCTGAGATCCTGCTATCAGTGAAATTGCCTGCATGCTCAAAAATGGGAGGAAAAAAAAACAAAGAAAGATTTTTAATTGGATTTCTGCTATGCCTCAGTCTAGAAGAGTAGCAATGGTGGAGATGGCTGGTTGAGGATCTAGAAGGAAAAGGTATCCTAATTCCTTTACAATATTTTCCCAAGATCTATGTGGACAGAACTGTGTTATTGGTATACAAATTTGTCCTTCGCTCATCTAGAAATCTTTTTTGGTTGTTTTTAGAGAGTTCCTTATAGGATAAAGCAGGCAATAACAATGTGCTGATTTATATCGTTGTGAATCATTTTTTCCATACTTTAAATTAATTTTAATTGAATCTCATCCTCTTGACTTTCATTTACTTTTAAATGAGTTTCGGTTGTGGAGTTACAATGCAACCGGCTCCAAGAGTTGACAAGTTTTAGTGTTTTGATCATAGATTATTATATAATGTTGACAAATGTTTCTTGGACGACAATACTGCATATTAAATACTATACAATACTCATGGTACTCTCCATCCACACAATATGTTACAGGTAGGCAAAAAGCAGGCTAACTGTGTGAAAATGTAATTAATTTCCAGAAGGTACCATTGCCTCAAGAAGTGATTGCAAATAATTTAGCTGTTTATGACCATCCTCCAGAAGTCGGCTAGCCAGGAGAGCATTTTTAAAAATGATATTCAATATTGGAAATGATACCAAGTGCCAGAAGGGGAAAGGAAGGAAAGAAGGAAGGAAAGTGCATGGCTTTCTGGGTTGGTTTTGAAAGGTGCTTTGGGGCCACCTACTCCACCAGCCCCATGAATTTGCCCTCTAGGCTCTGAATTTCAGTTGTGTCCCTCTTTGGAAGGTTGGCCCTAGGAGCTGAGTCTGGAAAGGTCCTGAGTGACGGTAGACTTGCAATGGAGCATGGAGGCCAAGTGTTCTTGCCAACCAGCCCATACTGGGACCAGTTATGGGCTTCCCACTTCCCTTGTTGCCTCAACAGATATGTAAGAGCATTGCTGCAGCCCAGCTGCTCACCAGAATCTCTTCTGTCCAAACAGAACTGGGATAACCAGAGGGTCTGCACGTTTCTAGGGCTGAGCCCAGAGTGGGGCCCATTGCACTTTGTGTTTCATAACCTCTCTCATAACAACCCTGGGAGAGAGATGTGGCTGTCAGCTCATGTTATGGGTGATAAAACTCAGTCTTAGAAATACCTTGTAACTTACCTAAAGACACTTTGCTACCAAGTAGTTGAGCTGGGATCCAAACTACGCGTAAGCTCCAAGAAGGCAGGACGTTTTCAGGGGAAGGGGCTGTCTAGCGGGGCTTGTCTTGCTGACCGATTTATTTCATGTATCTGGAATGGTGCCTGGCACAGAGTAGGAGCCCACTGCATATTTCTTGAATAAATGAAGAAATTAACCCCAGCGCTTTCCAGTGTAGTGTGACAGATGCTGATGTTGATGTTTCAAATGTCAAGCTATGTGGTGCAGACAATGAGAGAATGTTCTATGGTTGTCAAGTGGGAGAAGATGTGTGTGGCCTAGGGTCAACAAGAAAGACTTGCTGGAGGATAGGCCTTGAATATCGGGTAGGTGGTGAGGAAGGGAGGGCGTTCCCAGTGGGATGCAGAGGTGAGGATGGAAGGGGAGTGTGGGGGGTGACAAAGGTGGGGCTGGTCTGCTTGTCAGAGGTCTTACAATTACCTTGTGCTGACTGTTGACTCTAGAAGCACAAAAGCCTGGGTGACACCAAGCCCCCTACTCTGAGCCAAAGGGCACTTTCTGTGAGTCACATGGCTGCTTCCTAATTTTCTAGTAATATTCCCAAAGATCTATCCACACTTCCTGACCACCAGAGCCACAATCATTGCTCTGAAGTCCCCATCAATAGCCAAGCTCGTCAAAGCTGAAGAGTTGTTTATTATTCATTTGTTCATTGCTTTGTCCATCCATCCATCCATCAGTCCAGTCGTCCATTCCTCCATTCATTACTCTACAATATTTTTTGAGGGCCTATGGCATGCCAGACTGGGTGTTAGGAGCCAGGAATACATTGATTGCTGCCCCATGATAATTACGGTCCCTCCAGGGGGCCATGCACAGGAAGCACCACTGTCCCTTCTTGATGACTTCAGGATTGCGGTCAATGCTGTAAATTGCTTAAACTGTATATTAAAGGCAATTTTTATCTGAGAGAAAAGAAGAACTTCTAGGCTATACACAGTTAAACAAAAATACAAGTTTTTGACTTTTGCAGACTTGAGCAATTCTGAGCAGGAGGCAGGAGAGAGAACTATGCGGTTCTGGAAGGCTTCATTAAAGAACAGAAAAAGAGGGTTAATCCTGAAGGCTGGTCATGGATTGGCAGAGAGGGGCTAGAGGGTGTTCCAGGCTGAGTCTCCAGAGTCTTCAAATGCTGTCTGAACTGTACTTTGTGTAGATGCGTATCCGCGTGTAGAGATATTCGCACACTTCCATTTAATCAAGAGTGCTGTTACATGGCAGGGAAAGAAATTGCAATGGCTAGGCCACGGGGGAAGCCACATTTTCCACTGTACCCAGACTAAACACACAGCACCTTCACCAACAGCTTTCTTACCACTGATCCCTTATCCTCCTGCTGCTGGGGATTTGCGAGTGTAAATAACACGGAAGCTACAGAGGTGTTATCTGCAGGAGTCCCGCAAGGAACGGTGGAGAGCCGGCCCCTCCACCTGCTAGAATGGCTGGCGGCAGGGCGCTGTGTGCAGGAGGAGCCCTACTCGGGGCCAGCCCTGTCCAGAGCTCCCATTTGGGAAGGAAGTGTCCACATGCACTAAGCAAGCTCTCAGTGCGAGTGCCCCTCAGGTATCTGGGTTAAGTTGCATACAGAGTACCCACATATGCGTACTCGCCCAAATCATTTCCCTTCATTAGGAAGCCCTCCTGCAAAATACAGTACAGCACCTGCCCACCACCCTGGTCCCAAAAATGGCCTCTCCTGGTCTCAGACACATTGCTCTAGGCCCTGAGGCCAGGCAAAAAGACCACTGTTGCTGCCGCCACCAGTCCTGAGAAAGGCCCAAAATGCTGGGCCCCTCTCCCCTAATAACACCAACCAATGTGGCGCTGGCTGGCCTGGAGACCCATACATGTCATTTCCTAGCTCCCGTCCTAGAAATGCCAATCAGTGGCTAGAACTTTCCTCCAACAGCCCCCATGACCATCAGTTCTGCTGAGGCCCTTGGAGAACACCTAGGTCCACCCCCTTTATGGGACAAGTGGGGCACCTGTGGCCTCAAAAGGACTTGAAACTTACCCAAGGTTAGTCAAGGAATTAGTAAGAAAACCCGAATCATTAGACATTGTAACTTTGGAAGCCACACAGTGTCAATAGATTATTCTCTGTTGTTCAGGCAACAGGATATACCCCCAACACACTCCCTCAGCAGTAGGTACCCCAAAGAGCTTAGGTTTCCTCCCTTTGGTTTGGTGCACATTGTTCTCTCAAGTTGCCAAATTGCATTGTTTTCCCAGCCCCCGGCCAAAGCTCCTAGGGCTGATAGTAAGTCTCTGCTACCACAGACAAGGCCAAAAGCCACCTGGTCCCTGCTGAAACCCAACCATAGACTCTTAGCCTCCTCCCCATCCTTGTTCTGTCCCTCAGAGACATCTTCTTTGAATCCTGTGGACCTCAATTGCTTTGGGTTGTTGAGTACCTGTCTCTCAGATGTAGCTTCTTCATTGCTCTACCATCTTGCTTCTAGTCACAAGAGGCCCAGAAAAGCCTCCTAAGAAGGGACACAGCCCTGTCAGCTGGCCTCAGCCTCTCTCAGATCCCTGCTGGAGCTGTCTCTGGCCTTGGAAGCAAACCTTCAACCACCACAAGCAACTGTAACTTTCCACTATAAACGTAGAGGAGGGGAAGCGAGTTGAACTTATTAGTTGGTTATTATTTCTTTTCCTAAAGAAGTAATTTCACCTGTATTGTGGCCTGTATAAGATTTGCTTCTATAAACTCAGGTAGACTTTGTAGATTCCAAAGCAAGCTGTTAATGCTCACAATTCCCGAAGCTAATATAAGTTATCCAGGATGAACCATTTCTAGATTAAATGAGGACTGACAGGATCACACGGGTCTTGGGAAATGCTGAGCCCAACTGTGACCACAGCCACCCACCTCCTAAGGGCACATCCTCTGCCCCCGTCTCACCTGTGGAGACCTATGGCCCAGGGCTCCGGAGAGGGCAGCTGTGGGGGTCACACAGCAAATAGAGATTGACAAGGGAACCAGACAGCGAGGAGCTGGGATTGTCCTCACCACCATGGATGCCCAGGTGAGAAAGAGTCCTTGGGAGAGTAAAGAAAGGACACAAAGCCTAGTGTGAAGCCTGGGGATAAACTGGGGTTTCCTTGAGTCCCCATTGCTTCACAGCCCGTCACAGGATCCTAAGAACCTGAACACAGAAGACGCTGTGACTGCGATTTCCTGGCCTGAGTGTCTGTTGCCTGAGAGCCTGTGACCGTCAGGGCCCAGAGTCCACCCCAGTCATTCTTTGGAGAAGCAGGTGAGGGGCCTGATTTCCAGCTCCTCCCCACAGGTCCATAATGTGCTTCATTCCACAAACAAAGCTTCTGCTCATGCAGGCATAGTGTGCCCCTCTAATCTCTGCTTCCCAGGGGTCAGACCCCAGCTGCCCTGGGTGAGCCCACACTCACTGGGGTCAGATTCCCAATGCCAGTGCCCTGGAAGACACCCTTTCCCACCCACCAGGGACAGGAGGTACATTCTAGGGACTCGCTGCAGAGCCTCTGGGTCTCTTAAGAGCTGGGTCTTTATTGAAGGCCAAATCCCAAAAGTATGACTAGAATCAGAGGTCAGATGAGGGTACAGCAGGGAGCGGTTCTTTGTAGCCTATCTGAATTCAGTCTCAACCCCAGAACCACTGGGTCAAAGTGAGTCCTCCCAAGGTCAAGGCAGAAGGGGAGAAACTGGAGGGAAAGAGGGAAGCCATCAAGGGGTGAGGGGGAGAGAGGACACAGGCTTCAGACTCCGAGGTTGTATCTGCCCAATTCTGACCACATGCCTTCGGAAGTCAAGAAACTGAAAAATCTTCCCAAGTTGTCTTTTTAAAGACAGTGTCACCAGTGGAAAGAAGAAAGGGAGTTTCCTTCATGGATGTGTCCAATGGTGGCAAAGCAGGCATTGCAAGAAGGAACTCGGAACACACCAGAGAAAATATCTCACCATAGTGGTGTCCTGGGATCGAAGGAATTAAAATATCTTCTAAGGCTTTTGATTCCATCCCATTCACTGTCCACACCACTTGATGCGCCCCTTGGGGATTTGGGGACAGAAATAGATTGACTGATTGCACACTGGCTGCAATTTTCCTGCCTCCCTGCGTCCACGCCCTTTGCTAGCCTCCTCCCGTACTGACTCAGCTTGGCCAAGTGGCGTGCTTTGGCCAATGGGACAAGATTAACATAACGCAAGCAGGGTCTTGTCAAAGTGCTTGTGCCTTTTGTTTGCTCTCTTGGACCTTTGCCTCTGACATGAGAACCATCTCTGGCCAGCCTGCTGGAGGATGAGACACATGGGACCGAACCACGTGACCCCAGCCAAGTTCACCCTAGACCAGCCAGTCCCTAGCCAATGTGCTAGCCAGCCAGAGGCCTGAGCAAATCCAGTTCAGATCAGAACCACCCAGCTGACCCAAAGACCTTGTCATTTTCACCACGAAGTTTTGGTGTGGTTGGTAGCCCAGCAGAAGCTAACTATTACAGCAGTAGTGGTAAAGATGCACTTACTGGTCATGTGATCAGGGGCAAAACACATTGCTTCTCCTTGTTTTCACTCCCTACGCTGCCTTACACTCTGAGGATGGAACTCAGCTCATGCTTTTCTGGATATAACTAAAACAACTAATACGGCCACCTGCATAAGCTGGTAGCTCACACCTAATGATCACTATCCAAGCCCCAGACATGGTGCTGAGTCCTTTGATATGGTTGTGTCAGGTAGACACCAGTATTATCCCCATGAGGAATCCGAGGTTCAGCAAAGCAGAGCAACCCGACCAAGGTCACACAGCAAAACCAGGGCACAAAGTTAATTCTGATTGGTGCTAGAGCATGTCCTCGGCAATGATGCACTAAGGCACAAATGCTCATCTGTCCAGAATCTGGATTACCCTCATTTGATTAAATGCCAGGTCCTAATAAACAGTAAACTAAGCCCTATTTTAGGAACAATCTGGTGAGAGGAACCCCCTGAGCGCCACACCTACAGTGAGCGGAGTCAGCCTCCAGGCACCCCTCCTTCTCTGGGAAGTGGACAACTTTCCTACCTAGATGGTTCTGGAGGAGGCGGCCAGTATTTCACAAGCTCAAGGGACGTGCATTAGTTTCCTGTGAAATTGGGACTTCTAAGCAATTCTACTGCTTTGGCAAAGACTGATGTGAGGAGAGATCTTTTCTCATGTCGTGCAATCCAGCACCTCCGTATCAGTGCGATCAGGCGGAAAAACCCAAATAAGATGTGGCTATACCCTCAGCATTCAGACGTGGCCGAGAAACAGGCGAGAAGCCCAGACTACAACCGAGAAAGGATTTGAACGGAAGACCCAAAGACCTTCTCTTTGCCACGCCAGGCATTTGCTGCGGCTCAGAATTCTGGGTCCTGTTGTTGGACGTGTCTCTAGTATGTGACTGAGCCGGGTCTTAGGTAAAGCAGGGCATCTCCATTTCTGGCTACAGCCCAGCATTTAGCTGGCCAATCACCTCACCACCCCCCACGAACGCAGGAAACCCCTTCAAGTGACTCAGTTTCTAAACTGTCGGGTCTCCAAGTCAGATTAATGTTTTTTAAAAAAAATTAGAAATGTCAGAGTGGATTTAAAGCTTTCCTTCAGAAACCCCTTCAGATTCCACCTCTGAACTTTAAAACAACAATTTTATTTAGAGAGCTGATTTATTCATAAGTAAATAGGATACAGTGTGGGTGAAGTCAAAGGAATCAGGAGGCAGTTATTAGATCCATAGCACAAAAGCAGCACTGTTGCCCGAGTGGAGGTTCTGCCGTCCTCATACCTTTCAAAACTAATATGTAACCATATCTGTTTTAAAAGAGTGATTCATTTTCCTCCCATTGCCTGAGAAACTCTCTTCATCCCCACCACAGGAAACTTGAGTCTGATTTTAATGAGCTTCAATTGGAATGTGGCCTTTGAAAAGTAGTGCATTTGAAAAGATGGAACATTAAATTTTGTAATGATGTAAAACATCTTCAATTTTTGACAGGACAATGGTGCTTATTGTACTTTATGAGTCCACTGGCGATTCAAAGGTCACTTTGTATATGACTCCACAGACAGGGGCAGCACGGAATGAAAATTAGGTTACATGTGATCAGCTTTATTATTAATCAGACGAAAATGGATTTTTAACATTTTTCTAATGAGCAACAGAGAAGGAAGAAAATACCACGAATAAAACTACAGAAGAACAAGAAGGACCGAGGCTAAAAATGCTCCATGGTCATATCTAAAAACGCGCTTTAAATCTGAAATACTTAAATACTATCTCAAGGAATAAAATGCAGCCGCATATTTTGGTGTCATAAATACATGGAAAACCACTGAAATACCTACTCTAATTTACTATCTCTGTCCTTTGTTTATAACTAACTAATGAACTGATTTCTCCACACAGTATATTACCACCGTCCCCTAGAACACTAGGCTGGGTGAGGTGGTGTCACTATTTCCATGATAAATCCTGTTTTTCAGGGCTTTATAACTCAGCTGTAAATATGTAATTCAGGCTAAAACTTGGCATACAAGGCCTCAGCCAGGAAGCAAATTTACGTTACAATCACCACTCCACCCCCATCTAATTTTTGAAGCTTTTCTATATGTGATATTTTGGTATTAAAGAGACGGGGTATTGAAATGAAAAGGAAAAAAAAAACAATAAATAAAAGTTGAAGAGTTGGCGATTTTTTTTCATTTCTTATTTAAATCAAAGGGCTATTTTTCAAGATACTCGCTGCAAAGCATATCAAAGTATTTATGAAATAAACAGGCTTCACATCCCATGCAAATAAAAACAGGCCACAGAGGCATGTTTAAAGTGCAGCTCTGAGGAGCATGTGATCAAGGAAACCGAGGCAGGGTTGGGGTACACTTTCGAAAGAACCACACCAGCCCGGACACGACCAGGGCCTCTCCTCCAGCTCCTCACCTAGGAAGACGGCGGAGTTATACAGAGCATTGCCTGGGATGAGAAACATTTCCTACCCCCTTGCAGACCCGGCAGCTTTGCAGGAAGCGGACCTTGAGGACCTGGCCATTCAGCTAGTCCAGGGCAGGTGTGTGGCGGGCCACAGAGGGGAGCCGAGGGGAGGGTGCTGGTGCAGTGCAGCTGGGTCCCACTGCTGTGGACAGAACCTAGCTGCCTAGTCCAGGGGGTCAGGTATGAAAATGGCCGGTGTAGACGCGGCCTTCTGAGACGAGAATGGAGCCTCCCCATACCCACTGGGCAGCTAGCTATTGCCAACAAGGTAAGGAAGAGAAGGCAAGCAGAGGAGATGGAGGAAAGACGTTCAAGTTAAACGGTGAAACTGGGACTCCCATTCTTGCCGCCCACCCCGCCCAGCAGCCAGCATGGGCCAGGCTGTGCATCCATGCCATTCCCGCCCTCCAGATGTAGAGGTGGGGTCAGGAGCAGGGCATAACTTGTGGCACCCCCTGCAAAATAAAAATGCAGGGCCCCTTGCTCCAACACTGGTAAGAGTTTCAGGACTGTGACCACGGCACATCACATTGAGCACAGTAGCTGGAGTCCTTAGACAGCTCTATAGGTCCTGGGTCCTTCCCATGACCTGTCCCTGTCCCCTCTTCCCCGAGTCTCCTCTTTGGCACTCCCGCCAAGTGTACAACCCAACTCGCGGCCTCAGGGTGTCGGCCGTCGCTGTGCCCTGTCTGGCGTGTGCTCCCCAGGTCCTCCTGCTAACCCACTGGGCTCCTTCATGTCTCTGCTTGAACGTCACCTTCTGGGCATCCTATGTAAAGTAGTAACCTCACCCCCGTATTCCCCAAATTCCTATTTATTTTTCTCCAGAGTCTCATCCCTCTAACTAATGAGTTATTTAATTTGTTGATTGCCCACCACCCCACCCCCTAGAATGTGAGCTCCTTGAAGGCAGGATGTGTCTCTCCTCTTGATGGCTGGCCATCCCCAGCGCCTAGAGAGGGATTGGGCACACCAGTGCCCTCAGGAAATACCTGCCGAAGGTATGAATGCAGGAAGATGCGGCTACTTCCTTGAGCTAATTTCTCTCTCTGTAATACATGATGTGCACTGGGGCTGGTGGAACCCCTTGGGGTCACAGCCAGAGCTGTGGCCACCCTCCACGGAGGAGTCAGTGCACCACTCCACGCCACGCCAGAGTGGTCTTATCCCATGGGAAGGGCTCTGGGAGGGGGTACATGCCCAGCAGGCAGAGAAAAGTGGAATTAGGTTCACAAGGCCAGGGACTGTGGCCATGTGATTCATGCTGTGTCCTCATGCCTAGGAAGTGACCGGTCTATAGGGGACGTTCAGTAAATACTGGCTGAATGGAGTAACGAATAAATGCACCAGTCAGTAGATGACTTCATATGCTTCATAGCACCTCCTGCCTCTGCTTCCTGCAAACTCAATAACCCCCTGCACAGACTGCAGCAGGCAGAGGTGGGGGCTGCACAACTGGAGGCAAGCCAGTGTAGACCTGTGCCCATATAGACATGTCCTTGCAATGCCAACCATAGCCCACAGCCTTCCTGCTACCACTTTTCAATGGAGGGCTGCACTTGGCTAAATTCAAGCCAGGTTATATCTTCGTTTCCCACCTGTGAAATAAATCCAGCAGGTTTCGGCAGAAGCCAATGAATCAAATTCATTGATTAAAAATAGTTGTATTATTTTTGTATTTATTCATTATATTATTTGTGTGTTTAAAAATACACAGACATATACCTGATCCTGGTAAATTGTCCACACTCAGTTTTGTTCACAAACGATGGCCTGGCTTGTTATGAGTGTTCCCCAGAGTAGCACCGAGGGGGCCTGGAGCTGAATGACCTACTTCTGTGTGAGCACCCATGAAAGACGGTCTCTGCAGAACCCGGAAAGGCCTGGCAATGACACCTCTCTAACCTGAACACTGCTGCTCCCATTCCAGCCCATCGTCTTTGGGCTGACCTTTGGCAGCAGTGAAGGGAGCAGGTCCCCGCTGTTGGGACCAACCATCCACACTTGTGTTGCACTCTCCGGGCCAGTCTCCCCAACTCAAGGTGTAGCCAAATAGAGGAAGGCAGGGGACTTGGGGGTCATACTTCTGGGCCTTTCTCTAAAGAGGAAGCCACTGGAGAGTCCTGTCCCCTTCCTGAAAGGGTCTTCCCCCACCATTCTTTGTTCATGCTTATCCTGGTCCTCTGACCCAGCTGCAAATCCACCCTTTTGTGTAGAGAACATCATAAATGATGGTAGCGGGAAAAGGCAGCTTTTTCACTTACCTTCTCACTTTCAGAGCAGATAGGGTGTCTTAAGGTTGCTACAGTTCCTAATTTCACCTTTTAATATTCGGAAAGTGATAGTGTGGCAGCTAATATGAAAGGTGGGCTACCTCTTGTCTCCCATGGAGGTCAGAACAGCGTGAGATGCAAATAATAGAGCAACCAGCTGGGAGAAGAAACACTAAAAAAAATCATCCAGAAATAGCTATTCATTTGAAAGCAGTTTGCCCAGACAAGAACAGGGATCCTGAAAAGACAACAGAGCAGCCAGGCTTGGCAATGGTTCTCCCTGCACCTCTGGGTAGCCGCACCTACCATCATGGCCCCTGTGTTGGAAGGTATCGAGGAGAAGCCGAACCTGGGGGTGGTCAAGGTCAGCATGGGCTGGAAGTTCATAGCCGCAGGCTGGTCTGAGCAGCAATCATTAGTGGAGATTCATCTGCCTTTCTCCAAGGAATGTTGACTCAAATTTCCAAGGGATGGGCCCATGTTTTCCAGGTGAATTTGTCGGGTGTGGCCATTAAGTCTCTTGACCAGCTCCAGCTTTCTATCCATGGGATGCCTTAAAGGAAACTGGGCAGGCTGTAGTCAAAAGAATGGACTTGGCCATGGGCAGATTTGACCTGTGGAAATGAGAGACTCTCTTCTCTTAGGAGTTGTGGGATGGCTCTTCTATCCATGGCGCCATGTTCCCAAGGTCATGTGACCAATCCTCTGCTTCCCCCCTCATGGTGCCTCCCCTAGACCCAACAGTCCTCCAACATGGCTGGTCAGACTTACAGGGAGTCCCAGGAATAAGAAGCTGCTTTGGGACAGCAGTACTGGGAGTCCAGAGATGTGGGCATTTAGCTGCTACTAGAGCAAGCCATTACTTTCTCTTTGAACCTCAAGTTTCCCCAAATGGGGAAAATGGGGGGAAAATCCCCAGTCCCAACTCTGTTGACCGGTGAGGGCCACGGAGAAGCTTGGATGAAATCTCAGTGTCTGGGAAAGCCTTGGGAAATGCTCATCACTTACAGAGGGTTCATGAGCCCTGAGATCCAAGAGGCCCCTGATGTTCTGTCCTTTCTCTGTCTCTGGGTCTTTGTCTTTGCTCTCCTCTCCTCAGGACTTGTACCCCTCATCTTTGCAAAGCTGGCTCCTTCTCGTCACCCAGGACTCCCTCCAACATCACCTCCTCAGAGAAGTCTCCCTGACCTTCACGGTGTATGACACAGACTTTGCTAATTCTTCATCATCTTGGTATTCACTTATCAGAAGCTGAACTTATATTTGTTCTTGTTTATCATCAATGTTCTCTCATAGAATGTACCCCACAAGGGCCATCATCTTGGCTGATTTGTTGGTGACCAGCTCTCAACTCTCTGGAACAATTCAGCATGTGCTAAATAAATGAACACATAATCGCACACATTCCCTGTCACAGAATCTTCCCCTTTTCAAAAAGGTTTGGGAAAACACTGTTTCTTCATTCTCTAGAACAATACCAGTGGAGAGTGGAGGGTGAGGTCCGGGGCCAGAGGACACAGGAACCCTCAGAGTCTCTGCCCTTCCATCCTTTCCCCAGAGCCCACATCTGTTTCCCCTTTGGGTTTCTTCATGTTTTACAGCCTGCTCCTAGGCCACGGGTCTGGCCCCTTCACATGTTTGGGAGTTCTCTCTCTTCCAGGGTTGTGGACCCATGAACCTGTCTTCCCGAGGCAGGCTGCAGATCTGGGTCCCTCACAGAGCCGAGAAGCCTCAGGAAGCAGGAGGGAGACTTCTGTTTTCAGAGAAGGGCTCTTCTTGGCATTTTTGCAAGTGGTACCTGGTTCTAAGCAGAGATCACTACCAAACTGGATGCATAACCCATTTGAGCCCGGGCTGCATTCAAAGAAGCCTCCTCTTACCCATGCTTTTAAGTTGCCAAGCCCTTTACAGGGGAAGTTAAAAAGGGGTAAAATTTGCCCCAAAGCTGCAAGGACAAGCTGCAGGAACACCTCCCTGCTTGGGTCCGGATACCCAAGAAGGGGAGGCCGCCTACAGCTGCCCCAGAAGGCAGAATGATGGCCAGTTACATGGACTTGCCTGGACACCTGGAAATAGCACTGACCCTTGTCTCTCATTCAACAAGCAAGGGCAAATTCTTCCCCTCATTTACATCTCAAAGATGACCTCTAAGATTACCTGTAGCTCTGACAGTCTAGGAATCTTTAATTTCATTATGGAGGAACCAATTTAAGCCTCAACAAGCTCCAAAAATAAAGCAGTCTGCCTAAGGGGCACCCGAGATGCTGTGGGGGTGACCTTTGTACCTGATGGGACAGGCCTGAGACTCTGAGAGAAAGCTGAATACCAAGGCCACACTGGCCAAAGAGCATGGAGAAGCAGCAGGAGAAGGAGACACGGGAGGATGGGAAGAAGCGTGGGGCCAGCACCAGTCAGGTGGCCCAGACACAGCACTCACCAGCTGCCCTGTGTCCCGTGCTGAACAGCGAGGGCAGTCGTTCATGACCAGCCCTGGCAAAGCTTGACACAGTCAAGCTCAAAGGCCTGCAGTTTCCTTGGGTTCTTCTTTGGGAAGCTCCCGACTTCTAACCTCATCAAAGCCCGGAGCAGACCCACAAAGACACACCGCCCACAGCTTGTCGGTCACTCCCAAGCCTCACACACGCACGCCCAGGGGAAGTGAACTAGGCTTCACTGGGCCCATGGCGGGAACCAGACTCCCAAGAGACCCAGCCCACAGCCTGCTCATGCCCACCTCCTCCCTGGGAGGAACTCTTTTCTTAGAAGAGCAGCCACCGGGCTTCTTCAAGAGGGAAATGTGCTAAGACATGGAAAGGCGAGGACCGAAAACACGGGAAGGCGACGGTAAAAAGAGCCTGACTGCAAACAAGCCCGAGGGTGTTGACGTGCAGACATTTAGAGCTCCGAGGGCCCAGCGTGAGCCCCGCTTGCCTTCTTTTGAGGAGCAGGGGGACAGCTGACCGCTTGTCCACGGGATGTGTTTTGATAACTCCAAGAAATGAGAGGGTGTTTTATGGGAGGGTAATTGGGCATAATTCCCTTCATGACTTGGAGTCAACAGCTGGCCCTTATTTGGTCCCATCAGCCGCAAATGCTATTTTCATGGCCAATTTATTAAAGACTCCATGTTTTTGAGGAGACGTCATGAACACAAAAAGGGGTATATTTATTGATATGTTTAAAATATAGGTTTTTAACTCGATTCCTTCACCCTTAAAAACAAAGTAAAGAGACAGACAGATACAATTATGTTCTGACTAGTTTCCGCCGGCCTGCCCAATGGGAACGTTTGTATGTAGTTCTCAGTGGCGCTGAAATCTGCTTAGGAAAGCAACAAGTCCTTTGTTCTGTTGACAACAGTTATTACAATTAATTCATTTTGTGATTGGTACTTGCACTGAGTGACAAGGTGTTATTTTACCTCAGTAAAAGTTAAAGTGGTAATACCTACATGCGCAACAACACTGCAGGCTTGCTATCACTCACCGGGGAGAAGAAAAGGCTGACTTCCGGCTGTCGGTTCAGCTGCCACCCTCCCCACACCCCCCACACCACCCCATGCTAGTCTGAGTTGGGGGGAATTGTGCTGGGTTACTGTCTTGGGCTGGAAGTTTCTGTCTTCCGGCCCACTGGGTCTCTGGCAGAGATTCTCACAAAAGCATGAGCAGGTGCACAGGTGAGGGGACCTGGCAGGAAGGTGTTCTGTGAGCAAGCCGGATGCTGGCTAACCCTTGTCACTTGGCTTGTCACCATTTACCCCGCTCCAAATTACACTCGAAGGCCTGGTTCTCCTACGTGTGTCCCAGGACTTCTCAACCCTGGCAGTCACCTGACATCTTGGGCTGGATAATTCTTGGCCTGCCCTGCGCACTGTAGGATGTTGAACAGCATCTCTGGTCTCCACCCACTAGATGCCAATGGTACCTCCCCAATGTCCCCAGATGTCCCCTGGGGAAGAAAACCAGGCCTGCTTGAGAGCCACTGCTGGACACAGCACCTGCTGTAGGTTGTGGAATAGACAGACGGCCCAAGAACCTGCTCTGACTTATCCTGTGTTTAACCCAGAGGCAGGCCAGGTCACAGCCACCCAAAGGAAAGGGCACAGGACAGTGGACCTTTTGTGCCATCAAAAGGGTGTGGGCAAAGGAGAGGAGCAAAGTAGAGAAACTCAAGACCCAAGTAGGGATGTGGCCACATGGCCCATTTCAAAGGATGCTTTTCCCTGAGAGCCCAGACTTGCTTTAGCCAGGATGCTTAGGAAGGGACATTTTCTGATTATAAGCAAATTCTGGTCATCTGAGTGCCCTGGTGCCTGGGCTTCTGGGTAAGCAGAACCTCTTCTCTGCCCATGCATTCCTATTGATTAGTTATTTGACTTTTTGCTTAACTCTCCTATGGGGACAGTAGCATGTCACATGGAGGAAGGGGTACAGGTCTGGGACAAGGTCGTCCTGGTTCTGGCTGGGAGTGTCTCAGGGACGTGAGGGGAGCAGAGTAGAGGCCCTGAAGAGCAGAGCGGTTCACCCATCACCTCCTTCTTTGGGGCAGTCCAGGTGGGTTTCTTCAGCAGAGACATAACAACGAAGCTGCTTAGCCCAGGTCCCAATGCATCGGGACTGAGGGCCTGTCATCTCAGCTGCCCCCGAGCACGGCTGGATACTGCCAATGTCCCAGGAAGCCCAATATCCTTTTCAATATGAGTGACTCGGTGGGACTCGACCTGCACATACAGTCTACGTTGGAAAGCCATTGACGGTGAGCCATGGAAATCCTCCTGATTTTTTTTTATTATTTATCACCTTCTCAAAATCAATTGCATACTTTAAATTAAAACAAATGACTATTTTTAGACAAATCAATACTTGCATCTTTGCTTTTTAAAAAGTAAAACTTTGATGTAAAGAAATCCTTATCTTTGCTCCCCTCAATCCAATTTTAATATAATTCAATATTTAGTAAATATAATCCTCTTTGTGCAGAACCACGTCATAAAAAATGCAAAAGATTTCATAGTACCCAAGACCTTGTGAGGTGGAAAATGTTGCCTCTGTCCGCTTACCTTGGGGCTCTCAATTTTATGGCCCCTCCATCGATTATCAGGACCTGTTTATTCCTATTAAGCCAAAGAAAAGGGTTTATATATTTAATGATTCTAAAACCCAAATGCTACCTACTATCTGCACAATTGCCATTTTATCTCTTTAAACTTCTCCAGCCTGACGTTTTTAAAAGGGCAAAAGCAGAAAACCCTTATATAATACCTAATTTGTACATCTGCGGTTCCCTCTGACTGGCATAGGCACCATATGTTTTTAATTATCATAATAGCCCTAAAGAACCTGTTCGGTGGGAAACACATATGATCCTTTTATTACTGGTTTGTAATTTAAACAGTTTTAACAGAAAAGGTCTGGCTATAGGGGAGTGACAGGCTCAAAGGCCTAAGATCCCAGTCATGGACCTCTGGAAGCTCAAGTTCAGATCCCACCCACCAAGGCGGGACCTCCTTCCCCCTCGCTTGACAGAGGTAATTGGTCACATGTGAGGCGGCTCTGTGGGACCTTAAAAGACATGATCTGTGATCTCCAGCGATGCCGGGGTTTGGGCAGAGCCTGACACAGTGAGAATAAAGTTGATAAATATTATTCTAGTCTGACCTGTGCTGCTTTCACAGCTGGGGGCCTGGCCTGAGGCAGCACCGGCAGGAGGGCCCGCTGGTGCCCTGGGCCACCCACTCTCCGCTCCCCTCCACCTGGACCCCAGGGAACAATTGCAAGGTGAGGGGTCAGGTTTCCCTGAGGCCCTCTCATTTGTGGGGTGGGGGTGGGGGGTAGCTTTTTCCTGAGGCTAAAAGGGACTGAATAAGCACAGTTCCAAGAATAACTGATTCTCGGGCTGGGAGATGGAAGGAATCTTGGTATGATCCAATGCTACTCTGTCACTTACTGAGAGGTGAGGACACCATGGGGATGGGGATAGAGGTGCTCAACTAGTTCTGGGCCTGCTGGGTCACCTGACCCCACCCCCAGCACCCTGTGCTGCCTGTTTCTGGGTGTCAAGCCCCGGGTTCTGCGATTGAATCTCTGCTTGTAATCACCCTCATCCTCTCCCTGGCCCCCGAGCTTGAGTTGGCAGGAATGAGCTATTTTTGTGTATTTCTTGGTTGTGTTGTTCATTTTCAATGCATCTCAAACAAGGATGACAGGCACGGGAAAGCATCGGCCACCCACAAGGAGAGGAAACAGGAAGGTCACACTCGGGGATGTCCACTGGCTGGCCTTGACTCTCCGTGCCCTGACATGCTTGCTGAGTCAGCCTGGGTCAGCTACGCAGCCTCTCTGTGCCTCCACTCCCTGCATGTGAAATGTGAAGACTAACTGCATCCACCTCATGGGAGTTTTATGCGAGTTAAATAGAAGGATCTCGTCTGTATTATCCTCTCTAAGGTACTTAGAGCGGGAGTGGGCCCTGGCACATAGTAAGTAATTATTATTTTAAAACAACCTTGGCAGATGGAGGGATAGCTCGGAGGATCAGAGCCTGCTGCTCAAGTTAAGGGGGTCATTCCCTGAGCATGGGGAGATTACAGGGGGAAAGTCATCTTCCTTAAACACTCGAGCCAACACACTGGGTCTTGAATGGAATGAAACCTCGGGTGGTAGCTGATTTGGGGGAAACCTCTCTCAGGTGCCTGGGGGCTGGGGGCAGGGTTAGGAGCCACAGCCACCTGACTTTTCCTCTTTGTTATCCAACTAGCCAGCCTGATTCCGCTTGGTTGCCATGAAAGTATCCTTCTCTTTTCTATCGCTGGTTGGTTTTAGCCTCCAAAGGTGGTATTCAATTACTTTGATTTTTTGTTTGGTCATGGCCTGATATTGGAAATGCAATTTGTCCAGGCAGTATGATGTAGCTGGTGCCGTGTAGGGAGCATGGGCCTGGCACCGGGCACGTACGTCTCACTGCATCCCCCTCCCTGATGCTGTGGGACAGCTACCCTCACGCCCCGGGCACAGCTGAGGTTCAGAGGCCTCTTATAAAGGGAAGAGGGGTCCTGACTAGAGGCGTTGGAAGGCTTCTCCACTGAGAAGAAAATGGCCAAGTCGCCGAACATCCTTTGGCCTCAGTTTCTCACTTAGAAGATGGGCTCTGATGAAGCGGTGAACTAGGTTGGGCAGAGGTGGCTGGCATGGCTCGTGACCCGGGAGTGCCGAAGAAGGACCAGTTGGCTTCAGGGGCTTTATGTGAAGGGGGAGAAACTGGGGTGGCCCACCTGCCTAGAGGGCGAGGCTGGGAGCCAGTCTGGAAGAGAGAGATGCCGCCCCATCTTTCCTCATTTGGAACAAGCATCTCCCCAGGCCAGTAGGTGAAACCAGCATTCATCTGGCCATCCATGCCCTTGGAGGAGGAAAGACGGAGTCACGAGTCCAGACCTGGTCCCTGAGTCACTGACCCCACAAGATCAAGAGCAAGCTCTCTCGTCAATGAAAAAGAAGAGGTAGAAGGGCTACCCGAGAGGGGCCGCTCTTTCCTTTTGGCAAGCAGAGGGCCAGATGGCCACCCTCATTTGCGATGTCAGTGGTGACCTCTCGACTCAACAAACAGCAAGTGCATCTTAATCAGAGCGCGCCCTTCCTGTCCACCAGACAAGGCGATTGCACCGGCCCGCCCCTCAAGGAAACAAGACCTTCTTAATCACAGGCTGCTTGGAGGGGCTGCCAGGAGACCAGTGGCACCGCCTGGTCTGTGGCTGGCAGTGACCCACCTCCCCACCGCCCGATGCCAGCCCAGCTCACTTGCCCAGCCGAACCAGGGTTGGGATGAAGGCGCCTCCGAATTTGCAGTCCCTGGAATAATAACTCACATTACTTCGATCCCATCTGCACCAAGTGAAGGCAGAGCAGGGGAAGGAGCATAAAACACAAAGTTCCCACAGACAACATCTGTCTTAGTGCAAACAATGGACCATTATCTTGTAAATAATTCTGATTAAGCTGCAGCATTTCCTCCTGAATCGGGTGGTTCGGAGCCCCGGGAGGAGGAGGTGCTGTTACGCCCGGGCCTCTGCAGCCCCCTAGGCCAGCCCCCTCAGTGTTCCCTCTAGAGCTTGGAGAACTGCTAGCCCAGCAGCCAGGCCCTTCCCATCAGCACAGCGCCACCTGCAAACCCGGGCGGCTTCCGAGGGTTCCCCTCAGCCCGGACCTGCTCATTTCTGCTGGCTTCTCTTCCCCCCTTCCTCACGGCTTTCCTCCGTCTACCCTCTCCTCCGGGGGCTTTCTCTATCATTTTCTTCTGCTCTGTTTGTATTTTCTCTCTTGGCTTCTTTCCTTCACTTCTGTCCTCCAGGCCCAATTTTTGTTCTGGTTCTTTGAATCCTCTCTCATCATCGGGTCCTTGTGGTTCCCCATCCCTCTGTCTACCCTTCATCACAGCCCATGTCCCCGGGGCTCGGCCATCCCTTCAAACTATCCCACGGACACCTGACATAGTGGGCATGATGTCCAGTCTGGGGTCTCTGGGGCCTACAGGCCCCAAACTGCTCTCTGGCTCTCTCGGGCTGTCAGGCTCCGGATTTCCTGGGCCCAAGGGAGTCCCTCTTTCCCCCACTGGGAGGGTCCCACATGCCTGGCCCCAAATCCAAAGACCCTCTCCCTCTTGGGGTTTCCAGGATAGGGAGGTCTGCCTGCTTTGCACACTCCTGCCTCACTACCACCTCCTCCACCTCGTGCCATGAGAAAGAGCTGAGAATTTCACAAGCCCACTCTATGCTAGGGAGACCCAGGCACTCCGCCTGTATGAATGAAATGCAAAGGCATCTACCCCAAAGTCCCCAAGAAAATTCCTCTTGGGATTTAAAATTAATTGCCCTGAGTGTGATTTAGAGACGACACTTCAAGCCCAAAGTTTTCATGTAAAGCAAAAGCCACTGGTACAAGAATCCTGTTCCCACTGGTTGACTGCTAAGGGATCTTATTTTAAATCTCCTAATTGTAAATCCTTTGTAGCCTTAGCACATAGGAAAGATGGCTCAACTGGAACCAACAGGGGTGATTTCTGCACATCCCGGGAATGAGATCACTGAAACCGAACTGAACAGTTTCCTCTGTGGAGGTGTCCGGTCCGGGATGGGAAGACTCCTAGCCCAGCTCCTTAGACAGAACCCTGTCCAGTGGCGTCTGCAGACTGGCAAGGAGATGGGGGACACCCTATCACCTTGCACTTGCGTTACCCTATCCCGATTCTCTATCCACCTGCCAAGGTCTTAGAGAGCTCTGAGTTTTCATGGGAGTCCTGGGTCCTGCACAGCTGCAGAAATCCTAAAAAAAACTGAAATGTGGGTGACTCGCCAACCTCCAAGTTACTCATTCATATTTATCTTATTCTCTAGAGGGCGCATAGTGCGCCATTTGATGGAAGACAAAACTGAGGCAATCAGGTTATATTGAATTGAAAACAAAAGACCAAGGACTTGAAGGGTTCACACTTGGAGATAGCACATACAGTCCCAAGTGGGGGGGGGGGTGTGGCTTGCTAGCCAACAGTGACTTTGAGTTGCCAAGAGAGCTCTGAGGATAGAAGAGCAGAAAGGCCCCAGGCATGGAGGAGGGTGTGCGCGTCCCTATGCCCCATGCATGCACGATGGAGTATGATTCATGCCATACTTGTCACCTCCTTTCTCTCTCTCTAGGTGTCACCATGTAGGAGTGTTGGCTGGGAGTTGCGGGCTCCCAAGAGGGACTACTGTCCTAAGAGGGACACACTGGATTATCAAATTGGTATCTGTAATGTGTTTGAGGAAAACTGTATCATGGAAAATACCATCTTCACAAGCTCCACTGTGAACACAAGAGATTGAAAATTGAAAAGGAAAAGAAGTCAAATGATCAAGTGTTTCTTGCACTACCATGCACTCAAAAATCCAGTTGTACTGACTCCCTCTTTAAAAAAAAAATGAAAGAGAAATTCCTCAATGCTCGTATGATTTAATAAAAATGTCCTCACGCTGAGGTGAGCACTCACGTGCCCCATGTCCTCGAATAGTAAATAGTCTTGGCCAACCTTAAATTCCACATGTTCATGCATTTGTGGGGATACCAGCTTGGCTCCCACATCCGGGGCCCTGTTGAAGTGAGTGTTCACAAGGACTCCAAGGCTGACCAGGTCCTACAAGGTCTCCTGAAAAGTCTGGCCCAGAAAGGACCATGAAAGCCAGAGTTTGAGACCCAAGAGCTTACTGAGGGGACTTCCAGGCACCCCTCCTTTCACCAACAGGAAAATGGTGCCCACATTAAAGGATTAGCTGTCGGAGCTCCTTGGAGCTGGACTGCTGGCAGACTCCTGGTCTCTTCACCCCGAGGCCAGCCCTCCCATCTGGCCTCCCGTAAGCTTGTGCCTATGCTATGCACTTTTCAGTATTTAAAATGCATAGTTCACTTCCCACAAGGAATCATGGAATGAGTATCTGTCATCTTTGGCGACCTTCTGGGGTACACTGAGAGGGTAAGTAAGAACTTTCCGGCCAAGGGGTTCCCACTTGTGGCACACGCTGTTGGTGCTCTATTCCTTCCTTTCCAGTTCCTCAGCACGCCAGTGGCCTCTGGGTTCTCTCAGGACCTAAGAAGACTGCTTGGTCATTGAGTGGGCTGCAGTGACCCTCGACTAAATACCCCAGCTTCTTCAACCCTCAGTGGGGTAATTCTGAGATGAGCTCCACACAGCATCTTAGAGGGTCCCCGGAGGCACTGGGCCCAGCTCCCAGCAGCGGCAACCCTCTCATTAACACAGCTGGCCAGTTTCCTCCCTTCCTGGTCTCCCTCGCTGCTCCCTTCCTCACGGCTCCTGGGGTCTCCTCCCACACACTACCTCCACTTGGGTTCTTAGCTTAGGGTCTGCTTTTGGGAGACCCCAACTAGGTCACCAATGGGATCCTGGGAGACTGAGAAGATTAGTGGACTATCCTTGACTAGAAAGAACCCAATATACCTGGAACCCCTAAGTACCCACCAAGGCCACCCCACATGCCCACAGTACATCTGCCTGCAGCCCTGCCCCAGGGGCGAACACCTCGGAGTGGCCTGTCCTGGGGGTCTGCTCAGCCCTTCCTCCAGGCCATAAAAAACGCTTGAGTCAAAAGAGAAAAGCGGCCTGTCCATGATATAAAAAGAGCAATAATTTAGGAAATTAATTGCAAATTTACTTTCCCTGCTTGGGTGCCTTTCTCCTTTTATGTGGATAATTGAGAGCATATTATATTAATTTGACAACAACAGAAGTTCAAAGAGAAAACGTAACCTTGCGAGCAGCGGGTTACGATTAGATGGGTGTGTCTGGACAACTCCACAAAAAGCACGAGAGAGAAACTCTTCAGAAAGCCAGACAGTGTCTGGGCGCACAAATGGGTGTGTTTTTGCTAATGAAATAGCTTTGCAGAGTTCCCCAACTTTAACCTTGAAAAGGCGCACTGTTTGCTCAACAGGCAGAATCTGCTCATGCAGGGACGACACTGCCAATGTGCGACTGCATACTCAGGAAGGTAATGTAATCATGACGTCTCTGAGAATGTGACTATACGTGAGTCATAATCACCTCCCAAAGTTTAAATCGTTTCCCCCACCACGAGAATATCTGAATTTCATCAAAGCAAACACAGTTCCCCACGTGTGTAGATTCTGTCTTACCATAAGGTGCAGAGCACCATCCATCCCCTTCCTCGGGCTATCCCGCCTCAAGGCACAATGACCAACTGAAACTTCAGTCTCACCTACCGAGGGGGTCTCCTGTTCACCTCAGATCAGTGGGCCAGCCCTGCTTGACCCTTGAAGGGTCAAGGGCGGATCTAAGAGGTTATGCTTGTGGCTGCCCCAAGTGGAATGCAAACAGGTGGGGCTTGTTAGAACCCCGTGTGGGGATGGGGGGGGTGACAGCAGGGAACAGAGCTACAGCCCCCACACAGAGCTGTGAAATGAAGTCAGCTCATTCCAGAGGCCCGAATCCACCCAGCTCGCTCACAGCAGACAGGATGTTCTCAAGAACGCTCAACGGGTGAGAAGGGAGTTCTTTCCCCAGGCAGGAATGAGGGAGTAGGGGGAGGGAAGCAGGGGTGCCATTGAAGGAGAGGTGGAAGGAGGCTGGGACTCAGTTCATAAAAGGATGAGAATCCACAAAGGTCTCCTCTAAGCTTGAGAAGTCACCACTGGGGAGAGACTCAGGAAAGACCCCCTGAGTCTTAGAGGCGGAAATGGGTAGAGGCAGAAATGGGTAGAGACCCCATTAGGGGATGGGCCCAGGGAGGGAGAGAAAACAGCAGATGCCCGGATAAGCAGCCCCAGGAGCCCTCCCACCGTCAGCGTGATGCTTTGTCCCCTTCAGCGGTACTCCCTCCATACCCAAGGCCCCCGGCCACTCACTGGGTACCTGAGTCCCTGCTGGCTTGGCAAGGTCAGGGCTGTGGGGTAGGCAAGCTGACCTGGAGCCTGCAGTGGCTGTGAACGGTAAACAAACAGGGTGCTCAACCCTGAGGGGAGGCACTGAGGGCCAGCAGCCTTCTAGAGCCCTCCTTCTCCCAGACCGCGCCCCCAGGCCTGACGCAAGTGGGTGGGTGGTAAGCCCCATCCTGGGAGCTGCACATGTGACTTCTTAACCCAAATGGGGCCTCAGGCCCCGAGGAGGGAACACCGCCCCTCCTCACAGGTGCAACGTGCCTGCGGAGGGGAGGCAGGCCCCATGGAGCCTCAGGACGTGAGAGCCCAAGAAAGGGCGAAGTTCTCCAGTCTCAGGGGGCACTGGAAATACAGACAAAACCCTCCTGGAGTCCTTCTTTCTGTTCAGGCTCAGGGTGGCCATGTGGGCCTGGGGCCTGGGGTTGGGGGTAACTTCCCTTTACCTGGGCTGGGCATGACGGGGTCCATCATGTTTTCTACCAGAACCCACAGTGCATGTTCTCAGCCCCCCCAGTGAACAGAAAATCAGGAAGCAGTTGTGGACACAGAGCTAGCAAACCTTCTTCAAGATCTACGATTTTTGTGTTGCTTTGTCATGTATCCTCAGACGCAGAATCTCTCCCTTCTCTCCGCTTCTCTCAGATCAGAGACAATCTCATACTGTTTATGGTCTTTGGGGTCGGGATCACGTCAACAGTTTGTGGGAGACACACTGGAGAGAATGTTCCAAGCAGTCAAGGTGCTGTGACTGTCTTGTTGCTAAGGCCAGGGCTGCTCTGGGGGACATTCCCAGGTTTCCATCAACTCGCACACACAGGACGCTTGACTTATTTGGGACTGTGGGGACTCTGTCAAGATAATAATACCTCCCCCCCACCCTGCAACAGGACCAGTTAAACGGGGCAGGCGTGTGCGCGGAATCCAGATGTTTCCAAAACAGACCTAAGCAGGAAGGCTTGGAAATGCTGCAAGCCCAGCTCATGGGCAGAAAAAATCTAAGCAACAAAAACGGGACGCAAACTCCTTCCTTCCTGCGCCTCCCACCACCTGTCACCATGATATGGGTTGGGGCACCAGGCTGGCAAAAGCCTGTGACAGCAAACACAGGCACAACCCAAAAATCTCCGCGTAAAAAATATTCCAACCCCAACAATTCCGAGCACCTTTCCATTTAAAACTACACTTCACGGGGGGCACCTGGGTGGTTCCGTCGGTTAAGCATCCAACTTCAGTTCAGGTCATGATCTCGCGGTTCGTGGGTTCGAGCCCCCGCGTCGGGCTCTGTACTGACAGCTCAGAGCCTGGAGCCTGCTCCGGATTCTGTGTCTCCCTCTCCCTCTGTTCCTCCCCCCGCTCGCACTCTGTCTCTCGAAAATAAATAAATGTTAAAAAAAAAACAAAAAACTATGCTTCACAAGATTCAAAGCATAGGTGGAGGTTTGCTGGAGGGAGGTTGGGTGTGAGGAGTCTTCCCCCACCTGGGCTGCGTGCCTCAGTGTCCCTACGCACGGGGCCTGTGAGCAGACCTGGGGAGTCTCAGTGCCCAGAGTCACTTGTACAGAGACATGGACGTGTGTCGCCCAGCTGTCACCCACCCACCACCACATCACCTCACCCAACCTGCAGGTGCCTTTACATTTGCCCGTTAGGGACTGGTTACTAGTGGGGCCCGCCTAAAGGTAGGCGGGGGGAAAAAGCAACCAGTTGCCCAGCCAACAGCCCAGTGGAGCAGCAAACTAGCATTCCCTGAATGTCCTGTGGAGGCTTCCGACAGGGAGGATGTCACGGGGTGAGGGGGGGTGTTGTGGAATGAATTAACATAATGACTCAAAACTGCACTAATGTTTCACAGCTTTTTTTTTATTAGCAATACCAAGATAAGTTATTGAAGCATTTTTAGTATTGTTTTACATTCCATTCATAAATGACCTAACTTGTAACTCAGCATACAGCACACTTAAAGATATAGTTTGACACTTATTCAGAAAGCTACAATTATTATAACTTACATGCCTTCATTACCAGGAACACCTTAATATAATCTTCTAATTACTTCAACAATACTCTAGTCCAAAGCACACGATAACCCAGCACAAGTTTTACACATTTTGCTTCAATCACCGTTTTTGAAGTTGTGGATGCCAAGGTGCCTGTTCCCTGGGATTTTACTGTCATCTGTTCCCGGTTAATAGGACGACCTGACACAATATTAAACTAGCAATAGCACTGCTTAAATACTATGTAGAAAGATAATTACTGCACTTTTCTGTAGTCTTCTAAAGTGTTACAAAATACAGGACAATCAGACACAAGGAGTAATGCCAACGAGACCCTCAGGGCCCACCCCTAGAAGCTCGGCGAGCTGGCGTAGCGGACCCCCCGCCCCGAGTCAGATTTTTCACAGGTGAAGGGACCTCCAATCCACCAGCGTTTGTCACTCAGGATTCACGACTTGGAGGGAATTTTCTCTCGTTCGAGTTACTAAGCCTTCGCGATCCATGACTAATAGTGGAACATATGGGGCAGTATTTTTAACCTCCCTGATTCTCTGCTATATATACTGTAGTGGGGTTGGTGTGCCGTGTGTATACACATACCTGTGCCAATAGTAATTATTTATTCAACACACATATGTGTATACATTCTTCTCTTGACTTTACACGATTAACAAGCTGCAGATAGCCACCGAGGAGCACGAACAGACAAGGGCAAGTCCAGCTAGACCGACTAGAACGGGGGGTGTCACTTACCTGCAAGAAAATGTGCAGATTCATTAAACAATCCAGAAACCACGTAGGCTAGAGGCATTCAAAAGCAAGGACAGGGCCACACTCCCTAATTGTTTAATGGAGTAACGACAATAAAGCGATATTTATAAAATTTGGTCTTTCCATCTCTGGCTAAAGCAAGAATAGTCTACGTGATTAGAGCAGGTTGGCAATTAGGCGTAGAGGTGCTGTTGATCAGCGCTAAGTAATAGGAGATAATTACTACTTATTTGAAACCTGGGCTTTGCACACAACATCTGAATATAAAAAAGAAAAGAACCTGATTCCTCCAGCAGCTAAGATATGGCCTGTATCTACGTGGCTGTCGGTGCAAACCATGACTTTGAGTCAGCAGCGGAAGGGAGAAGCCAAAGCATAAGCTCAGGACACCTGCACTCAGCGCGGGACAGCGAGGGGGCCACGCTGTGGCTCTATCACATGGGAGTGGCCGGCGGGCGGGCTCGGAGAGTTTGTACGTCCTCAGGGACGTGGTGTCTGTTTTGACAACACTCTCTTCTCTCAGCTTTCTCTTCCCCCCTCCCAGTCTTAAGTCATTACTGGGGAGAAAAAATGTGTACTCGTGTGTCTGTGTCTGTGTGTGTATTTTTTTTGAACCAAAGACCTTGGTTGCTGTCTTCTCTCACCCTAGGCTGGGTCCTGGGCAGTAGGTATGGAGCAATCCAGAAAGAATATGCACATAGAAACCAAAATGAAAGCTACCAGACTTTTCTCCTGCTTCGGAGGCACTGTTGATTCAGACAGTAGCTTTTGGAGCCAAAAATATGCAGCAAAAGGAAAGGAACATAAACAAGGCTAAATGTCACCAGTGTTTGCCGACTTACAGACACCATCCATTTGTTTGTTCTGAAATGACGAGTGGACCATTTGGCAAATACAATGGTATTCACACAACAGTTCTGTCATCCTGCAGTGCAAACGACATCACGTCAGTGGCATTCCCATTTAATTTAAAAAGAGGGAAGGGGAGGAGGAGGAGGAGAATGCCCCAAGAGTTTGGAGAGGCGACCATCCAAAGAGGCTGCCTCTTCGTCAAGACACTGCACACAGCAAGGCTTTGGATGAGGGAAGAGGAGAGCGCATCCCTGGTGCCGGTTTCTGCAGGAGATCCCAGAGGACAGCACCTGCCCCTGGGTCTCACCAGAATCAAAGGGCCAGGTTATGTGGCTGGTTTTGAGGCAGCCAGCAGGAGCGGAGCGGGCAGGATGGAGTACTGCTCTGCATTAACTTAAGAAGGATGTGCCCTTGGACTTCAGCACAAGCCAAATGGTCCTCCCTACTGGGGTCTAACATCAGACCCTGGACACGCACTGTTACTGGGAGCAGGCTGGACTCTGGAAGTCAACAACCAATCTGTAAACGATAAAATCGGGCAGCGAAAGCGAGTGCAAAGTTGTGCTTTATCGACAGTCTCTGCAAGCCAATCCCTTTTAGAATCAGCTCATAAAGAAGAGGAGAAGGAGTAATGATTGCTCATCTGGCTTTAAATAAAGCATGGGAGCTCCAGAGACAACAAGGCCCTGAGGGGAGGTGCCCAGGATTTTCTAGGCTAACGGCCCTCCTTGGTGTTGGCTGAACGTGGGCTCCTATACACTTGGTGGATTTAGATTTTGTGGTTCTCTTCCTGTGCCACGTTCCTAATTTTACCTCCTTTCTTCATTAGAACCTGCTGGCTGCTGGGCCACGTCTTCAATCTTAGAATCATCCATAAGACCAAAAACGTACCAAATGCCCTGGGCTGTGCACCTGTTGCCTATGCTTGGGCGTCTTCACACACTCATGTGCACACATGCCACACGCACACATGGGGAGCTCTCACGGTGTTTCCACACACTCCAGCCAAGCCCCCTTGGAGATCTCTAACTGACCACAGACTTTAGCCATTTTTTGGTCAAACACTGAGGAGGAAGGACTTCCTCCCTACGCTAAGCACTTGCCTTCTCGGAGGAAGGAAGAGAATTGGTTAGGAATTGAAATGGTGGGGCCACTGTGACAAATATCACAAAGTCACCAGCAGAATCTCCTTGCTATCCGTGACCTGTCATGGCAGATGTGAGGAAGCAAAACGTGTCTCTATAAGCCTTGATGGAAAGTGAGATTTGTACTTGTTTTGTGCCAGAGGGAGACTGAAACCAAAAGTCATCAGAACGTTGGCACCATTCCGTCACGACAGCCCCAAGTGGACATTAACTTCCACTATAAATAAAACACCAACTCAACTGAGAACCAGTTATCCAAGCTCTTTTACATCCATCGTTTTGTTTTGTCCTTCTACTTCTGTCTATCAGGGAGGGAACCGAGGCTTCCACAGAGCAAGCTCCCATCAGAGCCAAGCTCCTGCCCCTTCCTTCTCTACCTACACTAGCCATGACCGGGGAGACTCTGGAACCGCCATGAGCCATGGAGGGGTTTTCTCCAGCAAGTCTTTAGTGCATAGGCAGAGAGGTGGCATTCTAGGAGCAGGTACACCAGACCATCTAGGTCTACGAGCCCTCTCTCTCTCGGGAAAGTCTCTAGTGTCTCTGGCTTTGCCTTGAGTGGCAAGAGTGGAGCCCCGCAGCGGCTAACCTGCGCCTTCCCTGCATCATCTCACTGGCCCGAGAAGCAACAGCAGCAAGGTTCCTCGTGTCTTCTCTAGGGACGACACGGCAGCACCTCCTTCTTTACACTAGAGCAGAGGTCGGCCTCATCCAGCCCATCCCTTGCTTTAGTAAATAAAGTTTTATTGGAACACAGCCACGCCTAGTTGTTTAATGATCATTTATGGCTCCTCCGGTGCTGTAGGGCAGGGTTGAGTGGCCGTGACCCTGCCCAAGACCACACTGACTGCAATCCTAATGTATTTCCTCTCTGGCCCTTTAAGAAAGTAGTAGCCAACCCTTGCTTTAGACTGTGTAGCCAGTAAGTAGTGGGTATTTTCAGACCACCTACACTGGAAATCAGCGAGGTTTTTGGAGGATGGAAGTCCCATTTTAACGGCATTCAGCTCAGATGTCCTGGTTCATTTTATCACACATCTTAGCCTTAGCCTGTGAAGAGGTGTCAATGGGTCCTGTGTTCTTTTTTAAGGAGGGGTCCTGATCCTCTCCATACTGTGGAAGCCCAGGGAACCCTTGGTCTCAGGCATCATTTGGGTTAGGAAATCCAGTTTCCCTATAACCTGAGAATAACAAATTAGGACTACTGGGGCCTTTGTTGCTAATGACCTTGCCTTCCCAATAGCTTCTCCTGATGCTTGGCAGGTGCCTCGGTCCGGAAGCCACCGTGCAAGGCCTCATGCCCATGACAGATATACTGGCGGAGTCTCCTCGCTCAGCCTGGCTTCCCTGCATGGTGGTAACCCCAGAGCTTTGGGGGGCAAAGGGGTCGTCCTCTTCTCACTGCCTTTCCCTTTAATGCTGCCCATCAACCTTGCCCCTGGGCTCACCAAAAGGCCCCGAGCAAACTCTGCTTGCAGGCTTCAACACATGATAACCCCCAGCCATCTGTCTCAGGTTTGAAAGGCAAAGAGTAAGGGTGATCTGTGGGTTGCTTTCCAAGTCCACAAACTGGGCTGAACCGTGCTCTGTAACCCTGCCATGCAGCCAGTCCTGCAGATGCTGCACAGACCGGCCGATGTGCCGTCTGGGGCACACAGAAGCCCGTGCCGTCCATGCTGTCCAACCTCCATGCTGCTGGCTGACCCAACAGTTCATCCAGGTTTTTCAGACTGGACAAGGGGCTGGCCCACCTTGTCTTATCAGTGGATGTGAGTACTGCTCCAGTCTGCCCTTACTCCCTAATTAGATACTCATGTGGCTCCTGTCCCATTACAGGACCAAGGTCAAATCCATTCCAACAAACTCCAGGGCACATCCAGGTTCTCTAATGACACTGAATGACCCTGTACGTCATGTTTCTTCGGCAGAATAAAGAAATGTCGGCTATGCCTGAAGTCTGAAAGACACCTGAAGAAATGGAAGCTATAATTGGAGTGGGATTTCACCTAATGAAATCAGGCCCATAGTGGGATCTGACCTACTCTAGAAGCAACAGTGTATGTGTTCTCCAGCTTAATCCAAGATGGCTCCTTCTTGGGACCTTCTGTGATACGTCTCTGACAGGCGAATGCTCTATTCTCTGTGGAAGGACCTTTTGAAAGTTCAGGCACAAGATCTCAACATTGGCACATGCATAGGAGTCTCCTACCCAGTGGGCTGGGTGGGCTCCTCTCCTCATCTCTCCTGAACCAGAGTCAGAAATGCACTGGCCAGGGATGGGCAGTGCTCACTGGCTGGGAACCTAGGTCCGTGAAGCTAAGCAATGGAAGACCAGAGTTTTAGCAGTTAGAAAGCAGGCATGCAGAATTAAGAAAGCACCTAGAAGGAGAGCCTACAACAAGAGAGTCACCCACAGACTTTAGGGTTAGATGCCACCTCCACCAACTCACCAGCATGTGTCAGAGTGGCTGCTGAGCTCGGTGGGGAGTCTGCGTGATCTAAACAAGATTTTTACTGATGCTTCTTCAAACACTTTCACATCCCATGAGAATAGACACAGACAGACATTAGCTCCTCCTACAAGCCTGTTTCTAGGGGCATCAAAGTGGGGATTCGGGTTTACTAACTAGACAAACGTCAGACCCCAAACTGTCCTGAGATGAGGAATACCAGAATAATTCTTGGGTTTGGCAAAGCCCAGCTTCTTGAGGAAACCAGATACCAAGCTGGTGGTTCCATTTGGAAATCCATATCCACTTTGAGTGGGGCAGAGAAGAGGGAATAAACATCAGGAATATTTGATTCCTTATGCCAATATCATTTCTACTCTTGCAAAGTCAAGCCAATAAGGGTTTGAAGTTTTCAACCATCATTTGTGCTTCTTGCAATGCTAGAAAGACGGTGAGCTGGTCCATGAGAGAGATGCCCCCAAATGCCCATTCTGTACCCCGTGAGGCTCCAGTTTTCCTCCCAGATATCAACTGTTAGAAAGGATGAATATGCCTGCTCCCTGCCCCCAGGCCCTGGGGCACATAGCAGCCAGTACGAAAATAAATCAAAATAAGAGGACTTTGATTATGGTGGGCCAGAGATGGGAGCGGGGAGTGAAGACAGGGCACGGGGAAGCCCCCTTTGGAAGAAAAGGGACAGTGCCTCCGAGCCACCCCAAGCAAACACAAGGGCCAGGAAAGGGCCTTCCTGGCTGCTTCCAAGCTCAGGAGAGAGGATAGGGAAGACATGAGGCCTAATGAAATGCAGAACTTGTGCTCTCTAAAAAATCGGCAGCTGGGGGCCAGAGTTCATTCTGGCATCTTACCATGAGTGCAGGGTAGAGCAGTAAGGCCCCGACCCCGACCTGGAGAGGTGACCAGGATGCCTGGTTTTTGCCTGGCTGGCTTGAGGGTCTCCATTCTCCTTTTAAGAGAGGAGCCACAACTTAGACCCCAGGATCTGCTGAGCCATTAATGGCTGAAAAGTTAACGGAGCAAAGTGTTTTGCATATACCCTGGAGCTATCAGTAGATGCTGTGGGCTGCTCTCTGGGAGGAGGTGAGAAGTGCTCCGTTTAGAGGACAAGGGCTCCCGAGACAGGAGGCCCCCTGACCCTGCCTCCCCTCCACTCTCACTGTGCAGAAGGACACCAGTGGGCGAGCTGCTCCAAGGCAGGCAGTCTTCCTTCAGCATTGAAAGGAAAATGGGAAAATTAATAGGGGTAATACGAGCTCATTTCAAGAAGAATGAGCTTCTGAACATGCCAGGTTGTGATCTTTTCTGATGCATGGATTCCTGGTAGGAACTATGGTCCTACGTAGGTATTTGAAAGAGCTGAAAATAGACTTAAAAAAAAAGACCAAACAACAATAAAAGAAGAAAAGACACAAACTTAAAACAACGATGAAAAAAAAAAGACTTAAACATCGCTCCCCCAGAAAAAAAGAAAAAAAATTGGACTGACATAAAACTCTTTTCTCCTTCTTTTAAATATTTTTTTAACAGCTTCAAAAGTAATGAATTATATGTGGATAAAAATAGATCTGGGGGTACTGGTTAATGGGGCTTTGTGAATCATTCAGCATAAGGAACTGTCAATATTTTTTTTGAACTGTCAGAAATCCATTTAGTGATTTTTGATGATTCAAAAAAATATTCCTGACTGCTTGATCCAGCTCTTAGTGAATTAGGGAAGGAAAGGGTAAAAGAAATATATCAATTTAAATTGTGAACCAAGTCCAGTTTCCTGAGTTCTGCTCTGTGCTAAAAGGGACATCAGAATTTGGAGGTTAAGAAATAACCGTTTCCATTTTCCTTCCTTCCTTCCTCCCTCCCTCCCTCCCTTCTTTTCTTCCTTCTCTCCTTTCCTTTTTTCAACAGGTGCAGTAAAGTCACAGAAATCCATTCATAGATTAAATGTGGAAAGGAACCACGATCATTTGTCTCTGGCAAGATACACGAGACTAGAAATAATACACTGAGCTCCTATTCAGAGAGAGGCTTTCAGATAGGAATATCTGGGTGCCAAGAGAATGTCTGATCCTCCCTGCCCACCCTGACATTCATTTGATCCAATTCTAGGCTCCAAATTTATGATTATGTTTTTAAGATCTGGAATTACTTTGGGGGTAACCATATTCTTTAAGGAGGTAAAGAAGTGCCAATTTGCTAACAAGATCAGGCAGGCATAAGTCCAAGACACACAGGATCACAACACTGCTAACCAGGGATTTCACAATGTACATTGCTTGTTAGAACATCAGACAGACAGGTGAAGATACAGAGGGACAGAAGGCAATAGCAGAAGGCCCAAGTCACAATAACTGCCATTTGGAATGTCTAGAGAGGAGTCACAAACACCCCAAAACAATCTCCCTGGTTGGAGAGAGGATCATTTTATTTCTACATTGTGGTTAGTGTGATACGACTTTTAGTAGCCTCTAAGTCAATATAAAGAAAAGTTTAAGAAAGCAGGTTTCGCTTAGCAAAGCGGTAAGGAGCTGTTTTCCGCCATCTTATGCAGAAGGTCAGAATACTGAAGGGTTTGCACGTTACCATGTCTTTTCGTCTGTGTTTTCATTTCCAGAAATATGTTCCCCCTCAAGTTACAGATTAAAAACAGGAGTAGTTCGCACTGGGAGACCCCACCCCCCTCTCTCCATGCCTTCCGGACGGGCATCTCCAATCACTGGGGTGCAAACCGGAACAGAAAAGCGTGAGTTCTAAACCTTCTAAATGAAGCGGACTCTCGTGATTGTCTACACTGCACATACAGCATTGTTGGGGTGTTTTCATGGTTAGTTCAAACATGTGCTCAAGGAGGAGTCTACCTCATTTTCTAAAAATGCACAATTCAGCACTGATGTTTTGGGAAATGAACTGAAGGAAGAGGATTCTAAAACTTACCACACAAGTCTGGCCTCTTGATACATCCAGAATTTGCTGTGCTACTTGCCAGGCCGTTAAAGGCTGCTAAGCCATCAGAACTGTAGGCCCTGAGGACCGACAGCATGTTCATCGGCTTCTCCAGGCCCGGGGGCCCCCGCTCTGGCTTGGGCAGGCCCGCTGAGGGGTCCTGGGCTGGAAGAAGGCCCGGGCCATGCCACTGCTTCTCGGGCGCCTGGGGCAATGGTGACACGAGTCCCTGGACGGGCTGAGGGGCGCCCGTGGGTGGCAGGCCGTCCCCGCCGTCACTGGCGCTGTCCTTGCTCAGGGCGGACTGTGGCTTGCTCATCATCTCCGGCTCAGTCTCGATATCCTCATCGTCGTTGTTTTCTCCCTTGGAGGAGTCCATGTCCTCCGAGGAGGCAATGTCGGAGAGGTCGTCGGTAGGATTCTTGTTTGTGGTTTCGGGGATCAGGATCGGGGCGTCATCTTCCGAGTGGGCCTTCCCATCGGGCTCCTTGTTGGTGCAGGAACTGGAGGCCCCCGAGCCGACTATGCCCGGGTAGACACCAAACTGCTTGTAGAAGTCTGACGGGAAGTTGCAAAACACGGGGTCCACCAGGCCAGGCCATGTGCTGCTCTTCTGCTCCCCCAGAGTCTCCTTGACCGGCCCTTGGGCCGTCTTCTCAGAAGCAGACTCTAGAGGCCCAATCACGCTGGAAAGCGCCATCTCTTTGTTTGATTGTACCGAGGGCAGCAGGGCCAACTTACCGGCCTCCCGGGCTTGGTCTTTGCAATTGACGGTCACCCCAACGGCGTTATCTTTGCGTTTCGCTTTGCCCAGGTGGTTGGCCTGCAGATGAAGGGCCATCAGCTCCATAGACGAGGTCGTGAAAGCACAGAACAAGCAGCCATGCCACGCGATGCTGTCTTGCACGGTCACTGATGAGCCTGGGAGCGAGGTGGCATCCGGCCGCACAGACAAGTCTAGAGGCTCATACTGAGATTTCTCCGACTTCCTCGGGACCGCCTTCCCGCTGGCCTTGTCCTCGCCACCGTCCGGCCCGTGCACTTTCATGGACGGGGGGTCAGACAGGGCTTTGTCCTTCATGTCCTTCTCCTTCTTCAAGGAGCTGAGGACAAAGCTGTCCATGAAAGCTTGCAAGGACCCGTGGAAATTCACGCCGTTGTTCACAATACTTTGATAAGCTCTTCCGATTTCAGAGAAATGGGTGCTTTTGGAAGGAAGGTCGGCACCTTTCAGGGTGTCTGAAGGGGCCTCGGAAGTCATGCTGGCGGCCTGCCCCGAGTGATCTGCGGACGAGAGCACTCCCGCGGTCCACTGCTGAGAGGCAGGGCCACCTCTGAAGTCGATTCCGGGGAGACCCTTAAAGGCCCCCCTCAGGATGTCTGGCCTAATAAACAAAGCGGCTTTGTTGGGCAGCTCGTCCCTGTGGTCTTGGTTTGGGGGCTGTCCAGACAGTGGCCCGGCTCCGTTCTGCCGCTCCCGGTGGTGCCGTTCTAAGTGGTATTTTAAGGATGCTGACTGGGTGCCGGCGTAATCACAGTGGGGGCATTTGTAGGGCTTCTCACCTGCAAGGTTTTGGTAGAAGGAGAAAGAAAAAAAAAGGTTTTATCTCATTTTGGTGTGCTGAACAAGGCTAGAAGGATCAACATTTGTTCTTGGAAACAAAGCAGCTCAAACTAATAATTAGTTAGAGAGCAACTGTTTTTTAATAGAAGAATAATTCGTACTCTTAAGCTTTTTTAATGATTTTGTACCATTTGGGACTATTCAGGAATGACATACTATCTACACACAATTAGCTATCTTTTTCTTTATCTAACATGTGAAAACGGCTGTAGATTTAAAAGCTATGATTATGAAAATTAAGCATAATAATTTCAACCACAGTGATCATTAAAAGTAGAAGTTTAAAAAGACAAAGTATGTAACAAATGGGTGGTTGCAATATTTTGTGTATACAATAGCTCTAAAATTTGTTTAAATTATACACATGGAAACCATTTTTAAACCTAAAAATTTTATGGCACTGTTACGCAAGACCGAAATGAATGATTTAAGTCTTGCTCTGCAGTAAATCATGGATATAATTAGCAAATGGCATACTGCACAAGTAATTTATCATTATTTGGAGGGCACCATTCCAGACGAGCTCAGATATCTGCAGACCTACTGCATTGTTTCTAAATAAAGAACTATAAATACCGATTCTATAAAATATTAATACCATTACAGTGCATTATGATTGCAGCATGTAAAGACATATAGTTAAGATAAAAAGCAGTCAATAAAACTTAAAAGAAAATGAGTAATAAAAAAGGTACAAAATATATTTAGTTTCTGTATTTGAAATTAACATTATCTACTGGTCTTCGTAGCGCCTTAAATTTGTACTAATGGCAAACCTAATGCTCCGGTAGTAAAATGTGTAATTTACCTATAATAAGCGCTTTCTAGAGAATAAAAATAGCTTTAAAGAGTGTTTTAAAACATATAAGATCATTTTCATGAATTAAATATTTATTTAAATTCAACACCCAACTTCTTTGTTCTTTCCACCATGGAAAAAGATACCGTAACACACAACTTGGACCTGCCCGCATTGTGGGATAGAGGAAGGGAGGAGAATAAACAGATGTAGATTTAAATATATTCCAAGAATTTGTTAGCAATCCAGGGTCTCTTCTAGACTTTGGAATCAAAAAGCTCTCTGGAAGAAATGGGATTGTGGCAGTCTGTTAGCTTATTCACAATAGCACCCTGTCAATATCCACAATTATTTCTCCCAGGAAACTCAGTGGCCCCCTCCCGTTCCTCTATTCGATTGTAAGCCAGACTGATATAAAAAGCAACAGCAAATCATTGGTGAGTGGTGTATCCCGAAGACATTTTACTGTGTCTGTCTCAGCTGATGCTCTGACTTCCAATCTCTAGGCATAGGGCACTTGGAGGTAACAACATTTGAGAGGTGGGGAGAAGGATTCCTTGATACTGGAAACAAGAGGCCCATCAGGGGACTTGGCGTCATCTCCAGATTTCGCGCTGAAACCTTGGAGAAGCTATGCCTGCCTCTTCAAAATGGTGGCTATGTGCTCCCCATTCACCCGTGCAAGATGCTGAAGGTCTCCCCTGGACACATTAGAGATGGGAAAGGGGGCCCAATTGGGAATGTTTGTCTCAAAACTGAAAAGTCCCAGTTGTCTCTGGCTAGACCAATGCCATGGATCTAGCAGGAAGACTCTATCCCCTTTGAGCCTCGGGCACCATTTTCCCACTTCCTGGAGTCAGGTTCACTCCAGCTATTTGGACGTCCCATCAGAGGTCAGGGAACCCTCAGTGGGACGGACGCTATGGACAGGCACTTCTGGGCTGATGTAGAAGTCCAGCGGCCAGTTGGAGCAGAAGCAGGCCCTGGAGCTGAGGGGATAGTAGCCGGACTTGTGACAAGAGACCCTAGCTAGGGACCCAGAATCCTGGCTCCCTAGGTTAGCAGGAATGTAGGGGAGGGCCCTGCAGTAAGAGCTGGCAGAGGTGAGGCCTGCAGGTACTGGGTGAAACTCAGGGTGCATTTCAGAAATGCACCTGGAAATGATTAAGTGCATCTGGCAAAGGGTTTGTAGAGAACGCATGGCCGTTCATTAGCAGGCGCTACGGACGGAGAATGTGGACTTTGGCCTCCAGGCCTCAGTGAGATGGGGGGCCGTGTTACTAGGTGGGGACTGCAGGGATGCATAAGGATGTGTGTGTCTATTTCCAAAGGACACACATTTGAAATGCACACTAAAGCAGTGGTTCTCAAATTCATTAGAACTCCCAGGGGATTTTTAGACACTAGTTCTGGAACGTAACGCACAGCAGTTCTGATTCTCTAGGTCTGGGGTGGGGCCAGAGGGCAGAATGTTGAATCCCCAGGTGTCCCTGGGGATTACAATACAGCGTCACATTATACTTGGAAAAAACCAAGGTGAAAGACACTGCTTGGGAGCTTTAAAAAATGCTGATACCTGGTCTCACCTCCACCTCCAGAAATTCTGAGTTAATTTCCAGGATGAAGACTGGGACTCAGGTCCCTCAAAGGCCCTCATGTGGGTCTCTGCGGAGCCTGGGTGGAGAAACACCCTTGTAGGTAGACACCGTGGGGTGGCTGAGCAGCGACGGTGGTCTGCTGGGGACCCTAGGAAGTGTTTCGACAGTCTGCAGTGGGGACCAGAGGCCCCATGCTGGTCTGCACTCCCCGGGACACAGGATTCCCATGTTGGGGACTTGGCTCCCTCAACCTGTCACGTGCGAAGTCAGCATTCTTATTGCTCACTAAGGCTCACATCAGCCCTAAAGCCCATGGCAAGAGCGAAACCAAGTCCCCCGAATGGGGCCAGGGACACATATGGACAAACGTGTGCACTCACACACCCAGAAACGTGCAGGTCATTCACACACGATGTTTAGATGGAATGAACGAGCACCTTTCACCTCCCAAGTAGGGGGGGCAACTGAATGAAGAACCAGAGATAAGGCCCCAGCTGCCCCTGCTTTCAGGGGACACATATCACATGGCTACTAAAGCAAGTGGAGTTCACACACATACACACCACATATACCACACTCACACACACATCACAACCCATCCCACACTCACACAACAGTCAGACACCACCACACACACACATTACAACCCATCACACACACAACATTCCTACACATACACTCACACATACCTATCATAGTCATACACCACACACACACACACCACACACCCACACATACACAACGCCACACCACACACAATCACACAGCCATACACCACACATTCACACTACACACATACCATACACAATGCACACATACACATACCACAAAATACCACACACACCCACACACACACCACACACCCATCATATACTTGTATATCACATGTGCACACTACACACATATACCATACACACATATACACATACCACACACCCATCACCACCCACACATACTACACATACCACACACACACCACACCCATCACACATATACATACTACACACACACACACACACACACACACACACACAGTGCAGGAAACTCTTCTTCATTCAACCCACTGCTCTTCTGAAGTTCAGAATAGGCCTTGGCCTCCACTGCTCCAGAAAACACAGGCCATCGCTGAGACATGAGAAGTGTTCACTCTCAGGATTTGAGCCTCCAAGGGTCCAGGCCCTGCTGGATTAGGGGCCACTTAGTGAGTTTTCCAAGACTGCCCATGATACACACCGGCTCTAGCCTTTCTCTACCCCCTGCACACGCTGACCGATGGTTCTGCGTGCTCTCACTGACTGCCCTGTTCTTCCTACCACCCCTTCTCCAGATCAATGCTCCACAGCTAAGTTCCAGGGGATAAATCCACCCCTTTGGATTTGTGTTTTTTTAAAAAAAAGATCCCCGATTTTATTTTCTTTATAACCCTTAAACGATTTGCAGAACCACTACTGCCCTCTCCTTGATGCCCTGTCTCACCTTCTGGGGCTTCGTCTCAGAGAGAGGACAGGGGCCACTTCAGGCCCCCCTAGCCCCCACCTGGGTGCGCTCCTGGCCAGGCAAACCCAGGCAGGGAGTCATCTGGGATGAGTGTCTCCTGGACAACCCCAGGCAACCCAAGGGTCTCACTGTCCACAGGAAACATTCCAGTGGGTACACGGACCTGCCTTCCCCCAAGGGTGCATTTCAGAGTGCTTGGAAGACAATCTCCCAACACTGGCCTAGACTACATGGAGAGAAACCCGTCAGCACCTTTAGCAGGCTTTGAGGTGCGGGCAAGCTCTTCTCTTGTGTTTGGTGACCAGCGGACGCAGAATCTATCTGTGCCAGAGCTGCTTCACAGCCAGGGTTTCCGTATCTGGCCAAATGCTTGGACCCAAGCGTGATGGGCTAAGCCTAACAAAGCCCCAGGCTTCTGCCCATGGAGTCTGGGAGCCCACCAGCCCTCTCCCACTCAGCGTTCCCCATTACAGTCCATGGCACAGGCAACCCCAGACCCTGCCCGCAGCTCTGTCTAGTTAAATGACTGGCCACTTAGGCCATAAATTGGCACGAATCTACTGGAAGGATCACTCAGACTGCCCCAAGCCTTCAAGGGAGTCATGAGTCCTCCGGTTACTTCTGAGACGTTTGGGACGCTGTCTTTTTGTCTGCCTGTTGTTGGAGCCAGACACTCATACGCCTTCAGAGCCAGGCAGATCACAGGAGTGTGTGAAATAGCCGAGGAGGGAGGTAGATGGCTCTCCTAGAGGGCAGCCACCACCGACGACAAGCAGCAGGGGCCATGAGGACTGCTGACATTCTAAGAACAGCCCCGCACCCAGATTTCTACATGCAATATCCTGGTTTTTAAATACTGACACCTGCTTTAAAACTTTTTCCAACATTGAGAGGACCACAGTGGCCTACTCTGCAGACTGGGTCTGGACTGGGCAGCCAGTTTGAAACCTGCATCTGGGAAAAGGGTGCCCAGTACGGAGCTATTCGCCCACTGAGGAAAGCAGGTAGGGACACTGGTGGCCTTCCATGGGGGAAACGTCTCCCAATATTTTAAAGGAATAAGGTATGGGCACAGACAATGCACTGCTAGAAAAGACAACTCTGCTGGAAAAGCCATGCTGAAATAAAAACTCATCGGTTCATCATTCCAATAGACTAATGAATTACTGGAAACATCTTACATTAAAGCCACTACCCACTGACATGTGGTACAAGATGTATATCCAACTTTGGGATAACACTGATAACTTCTCCCAGGCTCTGTACCATAAATTTTTAGAAATATATGACCAAGTGGTTTAATGAGTTCATTGTACCTATTTTTACATGAGCGTGTCTTTCATCATTCTGAGCCTCCACTTTGCACTTGGTGGGCCAAAGGAAGCCTCACCGTACTGGGGAGTTATTTTGGCACTATTCAACGGAGCAAATACCCAACAGCACCTCTCCAAAACTAACAGGTGGCTTCACATCATTCTCTCTGGAAATCCCTTTACCGAGCTTTGAAGAAGTGCCTCATGCTTCTAACGTGTGTGTGTGTGTGTGTGTGTGTGTGCGCGCGCATGCTAAATCTCCAAAAGTGTTTTAACTTTTAAGTTGAGTAACTGGATATTTCCCCATATTTGCATCCTCTATTTGATATTTATTTAGTCTTTCTACATGTCTTTACTTAGTTAATACCAGGAGAGATAAATATGGTGGTGCCTTTGCAGCGAAGCTGCAGTACATTAATATAAATTGTACACTAATTCCCCCAAAGCATATATATGTTGTAAACCTGAAGACTTTTCACACAGCTGCTTATTGCTAAACAGTGCCTTGTCCAGAAGGGGACAATCTGTGTCTCTAATTGCTGTCACTGAAGCCGAGATTCATTATGTGACTTTCCCATTAAAATGTGAGCATTAATTTGTATAATGAAATATCACCCACTGCAGTGTTCATTAGCCATGCCCTACTGTATACGGCACATTGTTAGCTACCTAGAAACTGTAGTTAATTTCACTAATGGATATTTCCCTACTTAGTGTTTGGTAGGAAATTTATACTGTAACATTACCTCTTAAACTTTTAAGGAAATTTAAATTCAATCAATTATTTTCAACAAAAGTTTGGGATGTCATTAAGGCAGGAACAGCAAGGTTGGCAGACGGTGGAAGGATAAAATGGGCTTTTAGTTCATCTTGGAAATACAAAAATGATAGAATTTTAATTCAAAACAAAAACTAAAAAAAGAAAAGAAAAGAATCATCTTTTGGCAAGCAGATCTTTTTCTTCCCCATCATTATTCAGGTGGCCGTCCCTCACTAAGGATGACAACACATGCTCTCCTTTTAGGGAAAAAAAATGGGAAAAACATCCATGTTAACCCATCTATTTTTGAAAATCTATTCAATGTGCTTTTATAAATGTTAAAACAGTCTGCTCACCTTACTGAGAAGAGGAAATAGGGAAGCGTCAAAGGTAAGGTATGTGTATGTCAGGCGTTAGGCACCTGGGTCAGGCTCACTAAACTCTCAGTTCCACCCACATCTATACACCAGTTGGTGCTTCGAGAGCTCTTTGAAGATGAAAGGCAGTTTCCAAAACGGCATGAGTAATTTATCATCTCCTGATGCAGCGAGTAATTCCACCCCACCTTCCATACCTCCGTGTACCCCAGTGGCTGCTTCCCTGCCTCACCACCTCCCTAACCTCTTTGTGCTGGAGGGGAAACTGAGGCACATGGGGTCAAGGAGGCGTGGCCTCAGGCCATTCTGAGTTAGGGGTAAAGGAGGAGCCAGGGTGTACAGTACTTCCCTTTTAAATCGCTGGGAGGCTGCGTCAACACACCGTGTGGGTACAAGTCACTTCCTTTCCTCCCGCTGGTTATGGTGTGGACACACACTGTCAAAGAAATGTTGCATTAATTCCCTAAAACAAGCCAAAATATCCACCCAGAAAAGTAAAAATATCAACACAGTGCAGCGGTTAGGTGCAGATCTGGGTTTCACCCTGTAAGCAATGCTGAGCAACCCAGAATGGGTAATTTCACATCTCTGAGGCTCTGTTTGCTCCTTCCTGCTGAGGGGCAGGGTGCAACCTGGTCACTGAGGTGCTGGGACAGGTAAGGAGTGAATTCAGGTGCAGGGCTTGGCACGGTGCCTGCACCCGCAAGTGTCCACGAACTGGTGGCTACTGTTACTATTATTGCTGTTATTTACATTATTCCTACTGGCTGCATTTTTCTGCCCCCAGCCAGTGGCTGCCATGCAGGCAAGTGGCTGCCCCCAGCCAGTGGCTGCCATTAGCGGCAGTCAAGAGGCAAGAGAGTCCCTGACCCCAGCCCCCGGCTGGGCACACATCCCTTTGATGATGGTACTACATGACAGAAGCACCTTCCACACTTCTTTGTGGTCCTATCGCGCCAGGGACACCTTGCCTGGGGACAAGCATGCGAGCGAGAGCCAAGGAGAGCACCCCGACACCCCACTCAGCCGGCATCCAGCCACCGTGTCGTGGAGGCAGCCACCTGGTGGGGGTGAGCCGAGCTGGGTGTGCCCCACAAGCCCACCTGACCACAGCCCAGAGCCCTGGAAAACCACTTCCGGCTTCCCTGTGCAAATCCATGTTCATAAAGAGGTTCTCAACTCAGGGCCGGACCAGTGCACGCAGCACATCCAAACCAGATTAATAAACCACTCGAATAATTTGAGAGGGGAAGAAACTAATGAGATTTATTTTTAATTAGTCCCTGAACTTTCGTGCCTCCAAGTTTTCATGAGCGAGGTTGCTTATTACATTTCTCTACAATGGTCATTCCTGAGACAACAGGGGCCTCCCGGGAACCCAATACACAGGTAAGCCACCTGAGACGACTCAGCCTGGGGTCCCGCAGCCAATACGTGGGGTGTCACACCCATCTGGGGCTTCTGCGGGGAATACCACCCCTCCAGCCTTTCAGAAACTGATCAGCACGTGCCTACCTCCTGTACACAAAACAGACACACGGGGCCTTGGAAGATATCCCCAAGATGGAGCTGGAGGAGGGGGCAGTGAGGGAAAGAAGGAAGTGCATTTTTAGGCAGCCCATAATAAAATGATTGGCCAGCCTTGGTTGGGGCGACCTAGGGAATATCCCTGCCTCCCGTTGCACGTTAGGACTAAATGTTTGCGGCTGCGGCCGTGTGAAGGATGATTTTCTACATCAGCTAGGCCACGTGGTACCCAGACATTTGTTCAGATATTATTCTGGGTGTATTTGGGAAGGTGTGTCTAAGTGAGATGAGCATTTGAATGGGTAGACTGAGGAAAGCAGATTGCCCTCCCTGGCATGGGCGGGGTGGGCCTCCCCTCCCCTCAGTACACTGGAAGCCTGAACAGAGCAAAAGGCTGAGGAGGGCAGAATTCACTCTCTGCCTGTTTTCCAGCAGGCACGTCCGCCTTCACCTGCCTTTGGACTTGGTTGCGGGCTGGGACTTAATGCCACTGACTCCCCTGGGTCTGCCCGCTTGCCAAGTGCATGTCTTGGGATATCTCCGCCTCCATAATTGAGCGAGCCAATTCCTTATAATACATCTCCTTATATATATGTATATATATTTTATTATCTATAATGTATATTGCATATATGTAGAATATGGATATATATGTATATATAATTTATATATAATTTCTCTGGAGAACCCTGATGCAATCTCCTTTCTCAGCCTGCACTGACTGGCTCTGAATTCAAATCACTGCCATGTGCTCTCGAAGACAAATCATACACATTCAGTGATTGGGTCCTAATCAGCTCACGATAATGTCTGAAACAAGAAAGCAGTTCAGCCTCCCCTGGGTGGGCAGTAATCACTGTCTGCCAGGCAAGAGCCAGAGTGGAGTGGCCTCGAGGATTTGAGGGTCCCTCGGGGGCCGCGGGGTCCTCCACGTGCCTCCTTCTGTCCCTCATGGATCTGGCCGCAGCCCAGGGGGTAGCAGAGACGGTCTAGCTCCTGCAGGCTCTCCCCAGCCGCCAGGTGTTGAGAACAACGGCTCCTGCATCTACTCCGCACTCCCCCTAATAAACAGGTGTTGCTAGAAGGAGGGCAGTAATTGAGTTAATGTAGTGGAGTTAAAAAAGGAAAGTGGTTTTTATCAGTGGATGTTATATGATCAAGTCGTCTCATAAAGATGGAGTAGGATAGAAAACCACAGAGAATGTGCCACCTCATATGCTGACCAATTAAAATATATTTATTACACACTGGATTTTTAAATGTGCTCATATGGGTCCATTATAGAAAAACTTCAAAAGATGGTATTTTCGAAAACATGGATTCTGTCTCATAGACTGCTGTCCTCTGGCCATGTCACTTGGAACTACAAGAACACAGACAGAAATGGGGCAAGGCAGGGCGGGACGTCCCCACAACCAGGGCCCCGTATTAACTCGTTTATTAACAAATAACTTGATTTTGATTTTTAATTACTCATGTAATCTACACTTTAACATTGTCATAATGGATGTTTATTTTGGTGATTTGGAACATGTAACACTTTCTGTTCTATTCAAATGCACACGTCTAAGCATTTTCCAACTTCTTTGTTCTTTGATAAAAAGGAAGTTGATCTTTATCTGGTAACCATTCTGCCTTTTAAACACTGCAAATGCCGTTTCCGAGGGGGGGCTGGTGGTGTGATGTTTCCATGGCTTCTTTCATTTTCTCTCTTATTCTGGGAAGTTTCCGGAATGCCTCTGTCCATGGCCTTGTCTTGCTTCTTTCAGTGTCTCCAAAGACTATTGGTCACAAACCTCAGAAGTTTGTGAAGCAGAAGAAGCAAGGATTTGGGGGGGAAAATAACCTTTCTCAAGCTTTAAAACTTCAAAAAGCGATACCCATTTTCTTCCACCCATGTGGTCCGAATTCACCCAAAATATTCTGTGGAGTATCTACTATTACCACCTTTGGGCCCACAGGGGCAGCAGGGCTCCTGGCTGGGAGGCACTACCTCTGTCTTTCCTAACCCACACTCCCTGGCAGGGCAGACCTCACCTGTGGTGAGCCACTAACCACCTGGTAAGCTTGGCCCAGAGGCCCATGTCTTCATCTAGTAAAAGGGTGTCATCACAGGACACGCCTAGCCAGGTCTCCATACTCCTGTGGGCAGCCCAACAGTGGATGCCCTGATGGACTGCCTCCCACATTGTGGCAGTCTGTGCCCCCTCCAGCTACCACCACAACCCAAAGGGACCCAGCTCCAACCTGGGGAAGAAAGTGGACATCGGCATGATCTGAGAAAGCCAGATATCTGAGCTACCTTGTCCTGAGCCTGATCGCTGGGAAGACCTCACTGAGAAGGGGACACTGGTGTCAAACTCTGAAAATGAAGGAGCAAACCAATGCACCTATCTGGCGGAGACGTGCAAAGACCCTGAGGCAGGAACTCAGGAGCCCTTCCTTGCGCTCCTGGGGAGAAGGGTCTTCTTCTATCTGAAACCAGTCTTCTATGTGCAACTCACAGCCTGGCTGCCATACTGTGGCTTCCAGAGGTTTCACGTGTGCAGGCTGCCTTTCTCAAAGGACCACAGGTTCCCTGGGGAAGGGTCCATGTTCCTCACTGTGCTTGTCCCCTCCATGCCACCTGGCACAGTCCAGAGATTATGGGAAGAAGGTCACTCACTTATTCTCAAATTTGTTCTGACATTCAAGCTTTCAAATGAATCCATTGTGCCCCTACTACATGTAAAGGGCTCTTGTAGGCCCTGGGGTTCTAGAAGTGATACCAATTAACAACATGGACAATATTGCCCCCCTCACATTCCACTTGGAGGGAGACAAACAATGCATAAGGAAATGAACAGCTGAACTGAACAGGAAAATTTCAGAAAGTGCTAAGTTTAGACAGGGAAGTCAGACAGAGGCTCTCCGAAGAGCTCGCGTTGAAGCTAAGTCCCCAGTGACCACTGGAGGACGGGCATTCTGGGGGGAGGGACAGTGGGTACAAAGGCCCTGCGGCAGGGACTGCCACTCTGCACTGGAGGAACCGGAAGAGGCCCGTGGGGGTAGGAAAGGAATGAGGAGGACCGAGAAGAGTCGGACACCACAGAGCCTGGGGGAGCACTTTGTTTTAGAAGATCCCTCTTTGCCCTGGGATGACCCTAGGAGAGACGTGCTCCGGGACAAGGAGGGACAGTGGTGGTGCTCAGCTGTGCCCCAGACCATGAATAAAGATGGGAGCCCACGGCCCCTGCCACCTGTCGTCAGGGCTCCTCTCGGTGTCAGGGAGATTTGCGGGCACCAGGTGAGGTTCCAGGTGAAGGGCTCCTTCTCTTTAACCACACGCCGCACACAAGGCCCGTATGCACTAAATATCCTGCACAACCCTGAGCTTTATTGATTCCTTGGGAAATAGACCACAATTATTTTTGAAAATAGATGGCATATTTGTCTATCCTCTGAAGCAGCTCATACTCCAATAGATAAAGTGTCAGGAGAAAAATCAAAGAAAATGGAGGTGTCCATATCTCAGATAGATTTTTTTTTTGTATTGGCAATGTGCAAACAACCAGCAGAAAAGCTAAAAAAAAAAAAATACCATGTATGACCAAGGGATACGACAGACAGACAAAAAAAGAGTCCTCATTTCAAGGGGCTAGGACGACAGGAAATAGGAGAAGTGACCAGAGTGGTCCAGCAGCCACTTCCAGCGTTGGCTTATTAAGAGCACCTCACTTCCTCTTCTGAGCAGACCCAGCCGAGAGCCACCCATGCTCCATCCCGGGGACATTCCCGGGGAATGTCAGGGGCTGACGCCATCAGGCCTGTCCCAGGTGTGGGCACGTAACCACAGCTGGGCCAAAAGCCCGTCCCCCTGAACGTGGTAAGGGAGCTGCTATGCTTAGCTCCTTTCACACTCGGAGCTGAGCTGGGCTCCAGTCATTTGCACCCCAGGCCCCCTGGTCCAGAAAGGGTGCGAGAGGCCCACTTCATTACAGATAGCTACAAAATGTCCTGGCGCCTCCCACAAGGCATCATCCCCCCAGACCTGGACCGCAGGAGATAGGCGCCTACAGGCCGGTGTGTCATCTGGGAGGCTGGTTGTAGAGAACCGAGCCAGGACGCCAGAGTCCCCCGGGCCCATGGAGAGTGCGGCGGGGCCGGTGATGACACAGTGGCGGCCCCGCTCGATGCCGCGCACCCGGCCACACCCACGCCCCTCACCTGTGTGTATCCGCAGGTGGACCTTTAGGTGATGGGATGTCCGGAAGGTTTTCCCACAGTACGGGCAGTCCTTCATGGCCGAGCCCAGGCTCCTGTCGCGAAGCAGTGCGGGCTGCTGGACGCCGGTGGCCCTCCCAGCCTCCTCGCCGAGGTCTGCAGCGGAGGAGAAACGTTCTCACATCACTTCCGCACGTCAGAAGCTGTTCGCACCCAAACTGCTAACACCGCACAAAGTGAAACATGTCAATACTACACCTGTCTATTTCATTCTTTCAATCTGACAGAATGCTGACAATTCATGTATTTTCTTGTTATTCTCTTAAATTATTTCATCTTTCCTATCATCATTTTAAGCAGCATATGGTACCTTTATATTGAACTGAATTAAACAAGAAAAGAAACAGCTGTGTCAGCAGCTGGTTTGATTTCTTCTTTCGCTTAGCTCCTATTAAATATTTTTTTTCAAAAGTTTAAAAATGTTGGTGTTTGTTGAATCTGATTAATTCATAATATGGACTAGCCGGAGAGCTCACTATAGGATAGACATCACATTTGCATTATATCTAGCAACAAATGAGAGGGGGGAAAATGTGTCTCGGCCAAGTCCCTAAGACACGCAGACATACAGCTATTTTGGGACAGGAAAGAAAATTATCCAAAACTGATCATTTCTTCCTTGTCGAGTCTTGTATCCACCGCTGGCTGCTGTAATCTTATGAAAGGGAGAAGAAAAAGTATGAAAATGCAGTTCCACAATTAGCCCATGATAAACATATAGTGACATATTCAAAGTCATGTGCAGAAATTCAGCTGCTAAACTCCCATAAACTTTGAGCAGAGCAGTTAAATCTTTGTGCGGTGACTTGAGAACTTCCTCTGTAAAGTATCAATACAAATTTTCCTTCCTGCTGTTATTTGTTATGTAACCCAAACCATTAGAAAATGGAATAAAATTTACATACGGCTGCCTTCTGCACAGAAATGATGGGACATAATAGTAAATAAAACCGTGAAAATATCTAGTGGTTGGAGGATATGTTATTGCAACACCCGAGGCCCCATATCACACTGCCAAAGAGGCTACATCAGGAGAGAGGGCAGGAGCTGGGAATCTGCATCTCCCAGGAAGGGAGGCACCAGAGTCCTCTCCTCTGGTCTCCCTGCAGAGCTGGAGGCTGACCTCCTGGCACAGAATCCAAGCTTCTGAGGCTGGCAGGGTCCTCACTGTAGCTCCCAGCCCACCCTCTAGGCACCATGGTAGACCCCCTAGGGGGACAAGGGGGAACTTCTGAGATAATACGCAGACCTGTGAGTTCTGCAGAGAGCAGAATAAACAAGATTTGTACCTTCCAAGCAATGGAAAATGCAAATTGCTTTTATTCTGCAACATCCGTTCCTGGTATTCCCTGCTAACAGCCAAAAGGGACAGACTTATAGGCCATGCACAAGATGAAGGCAATCACATTTAATTCTTATTTGGATGTTGGCTCCAAGCAACCGTGGAAACCCTTGGCTTCAAGCAGCCTCTCTACATTTGGACTAATACACAATGATATCGTCACCCTGGAAAACTTCTTTGAAGGCTCACTTTTGATCGCATTCTCTCGAACTCCTCCAACCATCTTTGAAAGACCTATTCAAATGGTTTATCTACCCAGCATTTTTTTTCCTCATAATTTTGCACAGGAGGAGGACCGGGTTCACCCACATCTAGAACTCAACCCACCTAGCACTAGCTTTCTGGTCATCCACATGAATGAGAAAAGGTGGCTATTGAATAAGGGCAAACAGGCACGGGAGAGTGTTGTCACTTCAAGACAAACAAATGCCCCAGTGCATCACAGCGGGGTGCTCCACGCCCCACAGGTTGAGCCCACCAGAGGCCACTGCCACCAGTTTGCTGACAGCCCAGGAGAACAAAGGCCAGATGCCAATTTCAAGTCAACCACATCCTATGTTTAAATAGCTGGGATGCTATCTCCTACCCATTCTTCTGCTCCCACCTACCCCCTAATCCCAAATGTGTTACATTTGTCCCCCCAGCATTACTCAGCTTTCCTTTTGTGGGATCTTGAGGTCAGCTTAAAATCACAAAGAACCTGATTAAAATTCTGTCAAATGCTCCGTGCAACCGAGTTAAGATACCCTATTTAAGTTAGGGGGCCAATAGCTGTCAGTTTGAGTTATAAACAGAACTAAGTGCCCGGGATGTTGGTTTCAGGATGGACACAGTGGGCAGGTGTGGACTTGTGATGTTAAAATCCTACAAAGCCCTGTGTTCTGTGATCTGCTCACGAGCACCTTCCCCAGAACCTTACTCCAACATTTGTGAGCAGTGGAAGGTGGAGATGTCCAATGGAATAGGAAGGAAAGAGCGTGGAGGACATAGTTCTACTGCTTTTTGGTGAGTCCTTGCTCAAGGCACAATGTAGATAAATACATGCGCCATTCTGGAAGGTTCTACAGAAGCTGAGGATGAGCAGTGCCTCACTATATGTCACTCTAAGTGATGGCCTGTATCTGTTTTCCTTTTATCTTTCTATCTTGGATATGTGTGGCCCAATAAAAAGAATAAATTTGTAAGATAAACAGCTTTCTTTGCAGATTTAAGAGTCTAATTTTCACTCTACACAGAAATGATGATTTTTTTTTTTCGGAGGGCCAGAAGGCCTATGGCATTTACTCTCAGACTAATCCAAATAGAAAAACAAACTCTGGGCTACAATGAAGGGGCATTGTGGGTGGTCCCAGGAAGTGTCCGGAGAGGCTGAAAGCCAAGGACAGCCATGGCTGAGGAGGCTGGGCTGCGCCGCACCCTCACAGGGCCTGTGTGTGAGTGGGCGCCAGAGCCTGGATGGGTAGCAGTGAGCACGGTGCGCCAAATTCAGCCCAGCCACCCCGACAGCCCAAGAGGCTCGCTCAGCGGAAAAGCCGGGGCTACTCTCTGACTCCTTCTCTACCCAGAGTATCAAAGCACCGACAGCTGTCCTTCTACAAGACTCCCCAGGATGAAGTCCTGAGGCCTTGCCTGCAGCCCCACAGAGCTGCCCAGTGAAGAAATCCCCCAGCCTGCTTACAGACAGACCCGTCTTCCTGGCCTCTCCAGGAAACAGGAAAAAAAAGCAGCACTGTAGAAGTTACATCTGTCATCCTTCCTTAGACCGATGGTGGACTGCTTCAGCTTCTTAAAAAAGCTGCCCTTTTCCTACAACCTGCAGTATTTCTTTCCTTCTGATCACTTGTTCTAAGTGTTTGGGTAAACAGAAAGTGAATATGGGCATGGAGGTCAGCCCCAGACCTGTTATCTACTCCTCCTTGCTCATCCGTGAAAGAACGGCCAGTTGGTCCTGCCAGCCCAGAGACTGGGGTGTCCCTGGGGCAGAGACTGGGGTGTCCCGGGGGGCAGGGCATCTGGCCTCAGGCTGGGAGCCCATCTCCTTACCTAACACACCATCAGCCTGGGTGGGTTCTGGGTCTCACATGATGGGGCTGATCAATAACTCATGGGACCCCTGTTTCTGTTCTTGACCCCACTAAATAAGAGATCTATTCTTCAAAAGTGGATGTCTTGCATGGATGCAACAAATAATATTCCAGAGGGCCGCAGGCTGGACATGCAACCCTTCCAAAGTTGTAGCCTAGACCAAGAGAATTGAAACAGGTATCAAAAACCCTGCAAGCTTTCTCCTCTTCCTACAAGCTGAAATCAGTTTGCTAAAAAAGAAGAGATGGACCCAATCGTTGCAAGCTATGTTTCAAGTATATGTTATTTGGAGGCGAGAGACACAAGACAGGACCTTCCTAATTTTGTCATCTCAGGGTCAGAAACCATGCCTCCCATAGCTCCATTTGCGTGTTCCAATTTTCCAAGTGAACAGCAAGGTTGGCCCAGATCAAGGTGACATTAGGTGCATTACCTTCCCCAGCAATCACAGAGGGAGGGTAAGAAGGAAGGAGGACCCGGGGCCATTACAAATGCCATGGGTCCTGTTAGCATCCTCCTCCTCAACTGAACCACAGACTGGCAGTCCTGGATAGACAAAGAACCAAATGCTTAGAAAGACACACAACTTTTCAAAAGCTAAAGCCTAAATGCACATGAAATACTAACAGCAGCTGTCTGGATCCATCCTGAAGTGGGCTATCTTGCTGTACAGGAACATGATTTAAATTTGCGGGGGGCTGGGCCTCATTACACATTTAACCTTGCTGGTATATATGTCCGGAATGTAAAAACTTAATGAGATAAATTTGTGTCTTAAGGGTAGATTCCCCCCCAGGTTATCTTTAAAAACTGGCCTTCTTTGGTACATATTTAAAATAGGCTTATTTGCTACGTAGGCTGACCTGGGAGTCAAGAGAGGGAATCTTTTCCTTCTGCGTTCCTAATGCCTGGCCGTCCTTAGGTAAATCCCTTCACCGATCCCCTGCCCTGGTGCTATCTGGCCCAGAGGACTGAGCTTTCTCAGCGCTCCACTCCAGCTCCCTGTAACTCCGTGGTGCCAAAAGATCTCCAAGCCCTCTGCGGGCTGTCCTCGCCCACTACCTCATTTTGGTCCTCCATTCACCCAGCCTGGCCTCGTCCTAAGCCAAATAGGAAACCAGACACGGGTCTTAGAAAGACGGGAGGAAAACACCATAAAAAAAGATAGTAAGTTCTCCTACTTTTCTCAGCTTCCTTTGCACTAAGCTGAGATCAAGTGACAAGTCCCAGCCCATGGCTGGAGGCAATGCAGAGGAGAGACATGTGCCATGTGCCACCACCTCCTCCCTCTCTCCCCTTGCCATGGTCTGGGCCTCCAGTGATGGGGAAATGCTGATAAATAACTCACAGGACCCCTGTTTCTGTTTTTTTTTTTATGTTTATTTTATTTTAGACAGAGAGAGACAGAGAGACAAAGCATGAGTGGGGGAGGGGCAGAGAGAGGGAGACACAGAATCTGAACCAGGCTCCAGGCTCTGAGCTGCCAGCACAGAGCCCGACATGAGGCTTGAACTCACGAGCCATGAGATCATGACCTGGGCCAAAGTCGGACGCCTCACCGACTGAGCCACCCAGGTGCCCCCCCCACCTCGTTTCTGTTCTTGACCTCACTAAATAAGAGATCTACTCTTCAGAAGTGGATGCCTTGCACGGATGCAACAAATAATATTCCAGAGGACTGCAGGTTGGACGTGCAACCCTTCCAGAGTTTTAGCCTAGACCTTGCAACACAAAGGTTGAGGTAGCAGAATCACAAAACAGGAGACAATGGTTGCTGAGCCTCCAGGTCGCTGGGAACCCACCCACACCAGGCTGCATGAACGAGAGCAAGTGTTAGCTCTGCAGCCATGGCGACTTGGAGAGCCACCATCATAGGAGGCCACCAGGAACTGACCAGGAAGAGGGCACCTCTCCTGTGAGCTGCCACAGGCTTAGTCCCAGTCTCCCAGGGAGTCCCACCAATACACAGACTGAGGTAGGGAACAAGAGCCAGGGAGACCAACAGGGATAGAGGGAGGCCAAAAAGGAAAGCAAAGAGAGGTTTCTTCTCAAAGTCTGGATGTGTGCTCACCTCTCACTCCATCCTTCCGTTGCACCCTCACCCCTCACATGCCCAAAAGCATATTTTGGAAAGATTTCCATTAAAAATTATAACGGTGATGATGATGATGATGATGACGACGACGATGGTGGTGGTGGTCGTGCTAAGTCCAACGCAGTGAATGGAGAGTTATCCCAGCAACTTCACACAGGTATGGTCGTTGTCTGTACACCTGAGCACTTCCTACTTTATGACATGAAATGCCATGGCATTTTAATTTCTATGGAACTTCTTGTGTAACAGAAAATACATTTTCCCAGATGAATTGTGCAGTTAATTCTGAGTGTCTGCCTTGTGCAAAGAGCATCTCAAAAGCATGGCTCACACTTCATTAATGAAGAAAAAAACTATTTGTGGAGTGGGGAGGGGGGTGAGCAGGACACTGAAAAAGTGCAACTTTCTTAATTTTTAAAAATTTTTTTAACATTTATTTATTACTGAGAGACAGAGACAGACAGAGCATGAACTGGGGAGGGTCAGCGAGAGGGGGAGACACAGAATCCGAAGCAGGCTCCAGGCTCTGAGCTGTCAGCACAGAGCCTGACGCGAGGCTCGAAATCACAAACCGTGAGATCATGACCTGAGCTGAAGTTGGATGCTCAACCGACTGAGCTACCCAGGCGCCCCTCTTAAATTTTTTGCCCACATATGCCAGTGCTTTAAAATATTTTCAGGAAATAATTAACACCCTGGAGAAAGTCTGAAGGAAGACATAGTTTCTCTCAAAAGCTTAACACTTTCCCTTATTTTGAAAACTTTAAAATTAACAGACCCAAAGAAGACAATGATTACTATGGTAGAGATTGCTCGTTCATTGAAGACTTCCTTTTATTAAAAAAAAAAGAAGATTTTAAATTAGTGGTATGCATAAAAATTATAACATTACTTAAGCAATTCTATTTAACTCTTGGGAGACAAAACTCATGTCTTGAGTCAGTATTAATCTGGTGTCTCTGCTTCATCAAAGTTCTCTGCTATGATGCCATATATAGTCATGTTAAACAGTTAGGCATTAATATGGATTGGCGAAAGTATTTGTTTAAATAGAGAGCTATTTTAGAAAAGGATGTCCACTTGTGGAAGGCTATAGCCAGTTCCCCTTGGGTTCTTAGGACCAGGGCTGAGGCTGGGCTCACAGCAAGCCCAAGGCTCAGTGAGCTGAAGCCTGTGCGTGGAGGTGGAGAGGGGAAAGGTGGAATGTTCTCTACCATTTCCTTTTCTCACCTTCGACCCAAACTCAAAACGGTGCAGAGCTCCGTTTGCTTTCGGCAAGATAGGATTTCTGGAATTGGGGAAATAGGTCATTAAAAGGCTAAAATTTGGAGAAAAAAATTAAGATACGAGGATCTCAAATAGCTTCTCTAAAGCAACATTTTGATGAGTTAAGTGAAAATGAATCAGAAACACATGGATTAAATTTCCCTTAAAATACACAAGGGCTTCAAAATCAAGCACTGTGGGCCAAATGTGTTTCTGGTTTTACCAAGCCCAGAGCCCTTTCTTAATTATCTGGCGGGGGAGTGTGCCGAACCCCCCTGCTGGTGATTGGGCCACCCAGGGGGTCTCTTCCCCTTGGCATTGTGTGATGCTGCTGTTGACACATCCTCTGTAACCACGTTGCCAGCTCTCCCGAGGCCCTCGGGGCCCGCTGCGGGCAGGTGCCTTTTGTCCCCAACCTGGGGACTGTGACCGTGGAGGCACAGGTAGCATGTGGACCACACAGAATGGACGTAGGACAAGACATATGGTGTGATGGGTCTCTCTGGGCTCTGCACACCCCTGTCTTCCCTTCGGCCCTGCCAGGGGTGGCGGGCTGGGCCCATCCCAGAGACATTTAGGGTGAACCAGCAGGAGAGTGGGGTCATATATGAGGAGAACCAGGCAGGAGAGTGAGTCTGGAGAGGGCCAGCCCAGGGAGCCGCCGCTGGGAAAAGCCCGGTTATGTGCAGGATAAGGACATGCCACTGGCTCCACTGCTCTTTAGAATAACCCTAACTCCTCACGGCCTGCAATCCCTTTTTTAAATGGCCCCCGCTGCTGCTCTGCCCTCATTGGACTCCTGAGGGTACTCCAGCCCTCCCCCCCATTTTCTATTATCAAGCCCCTGTATCTGGTACCCAATTTAGAGTTTTGCTCCTGCTGGCCCTCCCCCCGGGATTCCCTTTCCCCAGAATTCACACAGAGACTCCCATTCAGGCTTTAGTCCCAAAGGCACCTTCTTGGAGAGGTGTCTCTGACCCTGCTGTCTGAGGGCTGCACGCCTCCTAGCCTCCAGCACGCTCTTCCTCTGGTTTGTTCCTTCACAGCACCTACCTATCACCCTTTGCAGAACTGACCTATGTATTGTCCACTTACCACCTGTCCCTTCCCCAGAATACGAGCTCCATAAGACCGTGGCCATTTACTGTTGTTTGGTATTATGTCTCCGAACGTGGTAGGCACTCAGCTCATAGCGGGAACTCGGTACATACTTTCTTTTAATTATACATTTTTCAATGAATAAAAGAATCGGAGGAGGCGAGCAAATTGAAATTCAGAGGCTAAGATCAGTTCCTGACTGCAAGAGGGAAGCTGCTTTGGGTCGCCCAGGAGGAACTGGCCCAGGGCGTCAACCGTCAAGACACCTGAAATGCCCCCAAGTGCTCACACCTTCAGGGTCTGGGGTGTGATGCCAGCAGGGTGGGCGGGAGGTCAGGAGCATGCCAGAAGGCTTTCTGGAGGAAGTGGCCTCGAGGTTTCTCCCAGCTCTCTCTCTGTCCAGGTGGAGGGAACCACAAACACACTTAGAATCAGCAAGGCCACAAGTGGGCTTTTTAGAAGATGGGGCAAGTTGCTGGGGTCCTATCCACTATTTCACTTGCCCACTTCCTTGTTAAAAAGGAAGTTCTCCCCGACATGGGAAGAACCAGCCTCCCATATGCATAGACATTCATCAATAGAAGGGTACAGTGAGACAGATATGTTTAAAGTAATCCATACCCCAATTACTACTGTAATTATTGCAAAATATTTGCTATGGCTTCCTTTTTCCCTCATTTAAATTAAGTACTCCTTCCTCAAAAAAAGAAAACTATGGAAGTCTTTACTTTCAGTAAAGCATAAATTCCCAAAAGATTTCTACGTAATTTATTTTCTTAAAAAAAAAAAACTATAGCTTTTAAGATCCTCTTAAGATAATTTACAGCCCCCTCATTTATTTATGGGGGGGCTCCTGGGGGCAGGGAGAAGACTGGAGGAGATGTCTGACTGCCGGGTGTGTTTCAAGGAATTCTTACCTAAATGACACCGAGAACGAGCTGGACTGATCTTTTTTAAAATGCACTTGGTCAGTCGCCATAACTTGTGGGGCTGAGTTTTCTCTTGGGAATCGAGCGCACTGAAAGGAGAAGGCATGATTTGGAGATAACGTCTCCCCTGGAGACATGTTTTGCCATAGTCTTTTTTAAACAAAGAAGACATCTTAAGCACCTTGCAATATCTTTCATTTAATCGTTGGCAGAAAGCAAGTCCCTGATGAACGCTGGCCTGTGTCTTTCTCTTTAACCAGCTGAGTGATCCAAGCTTTTAATATAGCCGTTCCAATTATTGTAAAAGTCATCTAGTACCTTATAACCACAAATATTGACAGTTTATTGCACAACACATTCCTGACATTTGAAGGTCACACCATACATAATACATACTCTTTTATAAAAGTGTCTGGAACAAAGAGATACATGATAAGCAATTACCTCTCCCGGCTGGTATGTATGTACAGTTCGGGGCTGACTTAAGGTTGCTTGCGAGGCACATGCACCATTTTAAATAATCTATTAAGGCAGCATGGAGGCATTCATGATGGATAATTATGAAATGGCTCGTGGACATGCTGCAGTCGGATTGGCTGGCTGGGGCATGGGGTCTGGGCAATTCTCCTCCTCTGAGTTTCAGGTCACAATGCCACTTTGCCATGGAGAGCCCTGCCTCACTTCACAATCGGATTTTCCCCCAAAGCCACCAAGCATAACAGAGTCACAGTATGTTCTTGTTTTTCAGATTGGTCTGCACGCAGCTGAAAGGAATTTTTAAAATCCACCAGCCCTGGTTCAGATGCACCCCTGCCCCCAGACTCCTAAAGTGACACAGTCTGCACCACCACGCTGTCCGTGCCCAGGGCTGTGGCATCCACAGAGACCCGTGGCACAGGGGTCCACGGCTGCCAGGCCCAGGTGAAAATCAGAATGTAGGGCGTGCTCCAAGAAACAGTGACGGCGAGGCCGGGCAAATCTCCAGAGGAACATTCTGAGCAGGAAGGAGCTACACACTTGTCCTTCTTAGCCTAAGTCTGACAATTAAAAAAAAAAAAAAAAAAAAGTTCCAATCCCAGATTAAGCAGAAACCGTTTGCAGTCCAAAGGCTTCGGGTCAAAACCAAGTTCTACCAATTCTTAGAAGTGTGATTCTGGGCAAATTACATAAAACCTCTCTGAGGTTTGGTTTCCTTATCAGCAAAACGGGGATAGACATAACAATTCATTTAGCACGGTGTCTGCTGCAGGATATGCTCCCATTAATGGTAGCTTTTAACAGGAATATTGCCAAAGGGACACGTTCTGCGCTAGCATGACATGGTGGGGACAGCAGGGACCTGTGGCTTTAGGGCTCTCCCCTCCCCACTGGCCCTAAGCTATGGAACTAGACACTTGCACAGGGTCCAGGATGAAGGAGGAAGGGTCCTTTCCTGAAAAGTCCAGGTGGGAGCAGCTTCCCCAAAGCTCTGAAGGCCCAGGCACCTCTCCCACGTTAACAGTGAAAAACAGTTTAGGCTGCAGTTGCGCTTCGCATAGATGACAATCTTTAATCACAGATGAACTGGCAGGTCATTATAACCGACACCAAACTCCCTTCCAAACGATACTAATGCCTGCCGTTTGAAAAAAAAAATATATATATATACATATATATACGTGTATAAATACAAATACAAATATATAATTTTAGAACTTTGTTAAAATAAATAGCAAATTCTCCAGATAATCAAAAGGACTTCTAAGAGTAATTTTATTTTGATTTCCAGAACGAACGCCCTAAAATTTAAGACACGAGACCAAAATGATTTCTATAAAGATGACGTGTTTATTAGCATTAAATCCCAGGGAAGAGGGCTCCGTTATAAAGAACACATTTTTGCATCTGAAAAGCATGCATATTAGAACGTGTGTGTTTCTTTAAGAAGCTATTCTGTTTTAGAGGGGAGCGGGTAAGATAGGGTATCACGTGACCAGGAGGTTGCTATGGTAAATATGCATTTTTTATTGAAGAGTAAACAGTGGCAGAAAACAAGTATCAATTGCCAGCTCTGAAGTTACTGCCATTTTTGAGCTGCACCGACTTCTCTAGCCCTTTTCATCTGAGAACCTTTATCAGAAAAACACTATCATTGAATCAAAATTAAAAATTTTTGAATGAATGCTAAACCTTTCAATACCTTGTAGCAATAATTACTTTAGCTGACATATAAAAAATTAGCAAAAAAAACAAAACAAAACAAAACTATCCAGACCCGCTAATCACAGCACATTGATCTTTCCGGAGATCTGTGGCCCTGCTCGTGGGCCTGCAAAGGACAAAACCTTTCACCCTGGCTCAAGCCACAGGGCAGAAGAGCCAGACGTAGAGCTGAGGCCACCCCATTGCCCACTGTCTAGGCACTGGCAGGTGAAACAAAGCCAGAGGTGATGCCCTGGGGAAAGGCCCTCCCCATCCAGTGTCTGGGTGCTTGGGCTGCTGCGGGAAGGGCGGTGGACTTTCGTAAACATGCTACGGTACTTGCAGCAAAGTTTTCATTGTTTTCCTCCTTGTAGAAATTGGGAAGAGCCTGAAAGTTCTTGACAGGCAACTTTGTTTTCTTCTGACATCCTCATAGGTGACCTTTCTCAAGTACAAGTTATAAACCTTGGATAGCTCCAGGTCACATCTTGAGTAGGCACTCAATTAAGCTTCTCTGGCTGTGGGGAGGGGGGCGGGGGGGCGTCTGGATTTTGTTTTCTCTGATACCAGCTTTCCTTTTCACCTGTCACTTGCAGAGAGCAAGGCTGTGATTCCTCCTCCACCACGTCTGGCACGTAGTAGGTGACACACCACTATTCACCCGAAACGTGTATCAGTGAATGATGTGTGAATAAATGAACTGACCCTAGCTCCGGGCAGAACTAGCTTCCTGAGCAGCTTCTAACAGGAAGGTCAAGTCTGCTCATTCTCCCTTTGATCACAGATAAAAGTATCATGTGTTGGCAAATTTCTCAAAGGGAACTTTCCAGACTCTGAGAATCCTACAGACGGGTCCAAAGGAATCTTGACCAGGGACAAGGAACAGACCAAGCAACATGAGTGTGTCCTCCAAGGAACCCCCAGGGAGGAGGAGCAGGAACAAGGAGTTTGTGGGGGAGGGGCAGCAGGCCAGAGCGGAGTGTCGCAAGGCCCCCAGAGCAGAGACGGACGGCCTGAAGGGGTCAGCTTGGGCACTGCAGCACCTCGAAACACTGATGTCTGTTTGACTCCAAGATCTGAGTTCAGTTCTCAATTCTGGGATCCTGAGCAAACTGTTAAAACTTCCCAAGCTGCAGGGTCTTTCTTTGTAAAACTGGATAATGGTACTTATCACAAAGGAATCGAAGCATCTCGTGAAATAGTGGGCTTGCAAGGCCTTAACCCACCTTAAATCTTACAGATGTATCATGGCAGAGTAAGAAAGAAACTGGCTTTGAGATAGCCAGCTCCGGGTTCAGTTTTGTGTTTGCAAATGTTTCCCAGCCCTGCCCAGACTCCAAACACTGCTTGTAAAGCAGGAATAAAGGCGCCTACTTTGCAATCCCTCTTCAAAGCCAAATGAAAGAATACGAGGAAACGTCATCTGGTCGAGTCTCAACTAGCAGTCCCCTCCTCCTCCCAGATCCAAAATACTCACAACACAGAAAACCAGGAGAAACCAGCAGGTGATGAGCCTGGAATCACCATGAGAGCCCTTCAGATGGTCAGCCCCGCCCCCAGCAATTCCCAGGAGGATTCACATGGCCAAACTGGGAAGACCATTTCCCATGTGCCAAGTGCCACCAGCCCCTGGGGTGGGGAATGCATGAACAAGGCCCCATCACTCTACAGTTTCTAATCCTTGTCATAGCTTCTTTGACCTGTCCTCAGCATACCTTCTCAACATGGCAGACTTAATCCAAAAGTCCCTTGGAGGTGAGTAATGGGGGGCTGGAGGAGATGACAGGGGGAGAGAGGAGCACATAGCATTTTGGGTGGCTCAGGCCTCCCCATCCTGTGCTCCATCCATCCACAGGATGGCCAGTGCTAAGGGCAGCGGGTAGCTGCCTCTAAACATCTGTGCCCCACTTGCCCACTACAGCAAGGAGCCTGCAGCCCAGAGACCCTCTAAGCAGCCCGTTCCCTGTCCCAGGAAAGCAAACCCCAAGACTGAGAAAGAATCTTAGAGCTGCCCTTTGGGCACCAGGAAGCAACCTGGGACTGCAGGTGTGACCTGAGCTGGGACGTTACCCTTGATAATGCCCAAGAGGACCAAGAAGACCCCAGCCCCACCCTGGCCTGCTCTGGGTCTGTCCAGGGCATCCCCAGAACATCAGGAGAATCCCAAGCCAGCCTTCCTGGCCCTGGAGAAAGGCAAGAACCTTTTTCCTGAAGGACGGACTTCAAAAGCTCACCACACCCTGATCCCACTTCCTGAAACACAAACCCCCAGCCCTAGGCCCACCACCACCTTCTTGCCTGGTTAATCCCACTCATTCCTGAGGGTTCAGCTCCAAGGTCGTCGCCCCTTTGGGAGATGTTCTCTGACTTCCTGATCACCCCAGAACGTGACATTCACGAAAACAATCAGAGTTTGGGACTTTGTATATGTGTGTGATACCTGCCGAATTTCTGACTCTCCTCCTAGACTGTCTACTTGAAGGATGGGATGAGGTCTATTTTTCTCATCTTTTGTGTCTCTAAAACCTCCTGGCACTGATTAGGTGCTCAGTAAATACTGAGCAACTGAATGCAAGCATGCACGAATGGGTGCATGGCATTGGGAAGCCCGGGAAGCCATTCCCTAACCGCCTAATCAAAGGAAGCCACCTTTTCCTTTTAAGTCCTTCCCTGGCTGACCTGCTCTGAATAACCCTGAGTTATGTGCAGGTGACAGGCTGCAGCCGGCTCTCACCCAAGGGAGGGGGAGACACTGAGAGTCTGACCTCTCTGTAGCCCCAGTCCTTACTCCCTTGCCCCCCGCCCCGGCCCCCCACCTCCCGTCAGCCCAGCCTCTTCAAGGACTTCCAGCTGCTTCTCTACACTCTCCTTGGGACACTGCAAGGCTCCTATCCCCAGAGCCTGCCTCCCTCAGAGGAGAACAGTGCTTGGTCACCAAGCCTCACCTGCCCCACTTGCTGTTCAAGACTGTTCACAATTTCTCCTGCCCCCAGGCCTTCCCTGTCCACACTGCCCCAGCCAGGGCCCAGCAGCCGCCCACACAGACGTCAGACATGGTGTTGTTCTGCCGAAAGACTGGCGGCTCTCTGGAGCCCTGAGCTAGATGTTGGGGTGCAGGCAGCGGGCGAGAATGATCTCAGGGTACAGGCAGGAGGCTGGGCAGGTGCTGGCCCCAGACCACTGCTGGCAGAGAGAGCAGAGTCCAAACCCCGGGGCCGTGCATCAGGCTGTCTGTTCTGCCCCTGTACTTCTGCTGAGTTTTGGGGCCTGCGGAAAAAGTCTGCCCAGACATATGTTCTTGGGGGGCACCCACCACACAAGTGCTCTGCATACACCACCTGACTGGAGAAGAATGCTCTGCTCTCCCAGCTGTGTGGCTGCCCCTTTCCCTCAGCTGGGCCCCCTGGACCTCCACGTGCTCACAGCCTCCCACCCCCTCACCCCTTCCCCTCCCAGCTCATCCCTTGGTAGGTACCACGAGGTATTTTTTTGCTATGCTCACTTCCCCAGAAAATCTTTGGTCAGTCTTATTTCCCGTGGAATCCCCAGCCTTTAGCAAGGTGCCTGGCACATAGTAGGCACTTAATTTTTTTTTTCTTTTTTGGATAAATAACAACCACTTGACAAGGCGACACCACTTTGCTAGGTTGGATTCTGGTGACTTTTTCTTTAACATGGAAAATCACTTTCTGTGTTCCCTTTGGATGCTCTTCCACACAAATATTCAAAGCAGTGCTGCATTCACAACACACATCGTCCTATAATGCTAATTTCTATCCCATAACCGAGAGAGACAACTAAGTGTTGCAAGGTTATTCAAAACTCCTGCCCCTTATCCTCGACTTCTCCTTAGGGGGAAATTGCACAGGAATACATTTCCTCATCTGTATGTTAAAGCACGGTTATAATCCACCTATCATGATTGCAATTTTGGGAATCAAAACGGAGATCCAAACAGCACTGTGATCTACATTTTAGCCACATATATTATAATAAATTAAGTCAAAGAAAGAGTTCTGCATTAACTCTCACTCTATTCCTTTAAATGCCTGTAAAAACACTGAAGCCACCCTCTGTAAGAGCTCCAGCTTTCCCTGCCTGGAACTGCCACATCGTCCCTGCCCCACAGCCTGGAAGGGGAGGTCACAGAGCCAGCTGCCAGGTGACAGCGGTACTCAGTCCTGCGTGCTCAGAGCATTGACTGAATCAGGCTGTGCACCGTGGGTTCAAAGCCACAGTGAGGCGGCCAGCCATCCTTGGCCAAGGGCAAGCAGAAGCCTCTGGAAAGAAGCAGGCAGTGTGGGTGGCATGCCGATGGAAGGGTCTGACATCTGTGGACACCAGAGCTGGGGACATGGACCCAGAGGCAGACAGGACACAAGTGCCCACTACCTTAATGGCCTAGCCCAAGTTCTCATCCATCCATGCCTGGGCCTCTGTTTCCGCTTCTGAAAATGTGGGGACGGCACTCTAATGGAGATTGTGAATGCGCATCACACAGAGTTTTCATTTGCTAAATTTGGTTTTAACGCTTACAGATTTGGGGCATTTCACTTGTAGCCTGGTTTGAGCTTCTCCAGAGAAACTATGGTCTCACAACACTGGGTCCACAGTCCCCAGGGACAGGGGCTGTCAAGGGTTGGGCAGGGGGTGCCTCCTTCCCACCGGGGCCCTCCCTCTTCCTCCCCACCTGGCTGCCCCCAGCTGCCATCTCAGCCAAGATGGTCCGGGACACCCTTCCCACCTCCAAAGATGGCCTCAGTAACCTCAGTTGAGCAAATAAGGCAGAAGCCTCTAGACTAATTCCCATAATTATGATGGGTCTATTATTTCAAAGCCAGCGATGATTGTGGGGTCAGGTGCTCAGAGGAAGAGGGAGAGAAACATCCTTTAAAGTGATAGCAAATACCCTTTGATTCTCTGCGATGACACCAAACTGCATCCAGAAATGCTCAAACATGGGCTCCAACCTTAATCAAATTTCAAAGAGGCCTCAGCAGGAAGGGCAGTGATGAGAGAGAGAGAGAGAGAGAGAGAGAGAGAGAGAGAAGGAGCAACCTGAGAGCGATGAAGCTTAAAGACCCTGTCCCGGGTCATGGCAGCTGGCCCGAGCGAAGGGGACACCAGCCTGGAGGCCTCAAGCTCACCACACCTGACTTTCACGTCTTCTGCAGGTGGGAACCTCCCACCAACCTCCTCCTTCCTGCCTTGTCTAGCATTCCTGCCCAGCCTCACTCCCTGGTCTCCCGCACACCCCCGTCCTCGGAACCTTTTCTGGATATTTCTACACAATGACATGCTGCTCAGGCCTGCTCTCCAATGTTTCTCGTGTGTTTACATTCCAGCCTTGCTTACCAAGAGCACCCCATGGGTTTGCCTGTCTCCTCATCACCTACAAAGCCGAGCGAAGGGCTGGCCCACAGAGTCACTCAATAAACACATGTTGGTTGACCTTTCCATTGTGAAAGACACCGCTATTATCTCCTCCAGGGAGTTCTTTGTAGGGCTTCTTCAGGGAGAAAAGCAGATCGGACCCAGGGATGAAACCATGGTAGAGTTTCTGACCTAATTTCCTGCTCACTCAATGCCCCCCATATTTGCTTGGATATGCATTAATCTGTCCGGGCCACAAACACTCCCAGGGCACCTGCTTTGTGCTGGGCATGGTGTTATGGAGACAGGTACAGGGGCATGTGACACGATAGGGCTGGCCCACTAGCACTGAGGTGCACAGCATGGGAGGCATCCAGGACGTGGGGGGCTGGCTTCTGTGTCATGCAGGGAGTCAGGTTCATGGCCCCTGTCTGTCTGGGAGAAGTAGGTCACAGCAACCATGGATGGAACCCACTTTTCTGTTCTCCCCTTGCCCCTCTGGGGATCCATCTCTGCCCTGTGTAGCCTTCTCAACCCAGTCCCTTTCTGAATGTTTTTCTTTTACTTCTGGGGTGTCCTTCAAGGAGCAGAAAGACAGGCAACACTCCAGCACCTGCTCCACATCTTCCACCATAAAGCTGGCTCTGGGGCTGAGCCCAAGGACGCCCCCTGCTTTATCCATGGAGCCCCCAGAGGGGTTCCCTGTGCTCTTGTGGTCAGTCACAGCGTGCTTGCTGGCATCCTACTTTGTGCCAACAGCAAGAGACACTGCAGTGAGGAAGCTCAGAGGCTGAATTTGACTGTGAAGGAGCACGGATGTGGGCGGGCCAAAGAAACACAGAAAATAATGATCTAGGCATAGAATGAAATATAAGCCAACAAGTGTTGAGTGAATGCTGAAGACTGGGATTACTATCCCATTGTAAGGATGAGAAAATTGAGGCTACATGGGTTGAATGCCTCGTCCAGGCTCACACAGTCACTGAGGGCAAAGTAGACTGGAG